>JBAMNC010000429.1:40000-1240000 GCA_037902135.1 Cetoscarus ocellatus
GATTGTGGCTCAATCTAGAAAGCTTTCTGAGGATGATTGACAAGGACGTATCCGTTTGTGCCCCAACTGTGTCCCGTTCAAGGTGACGCAAGCGACCGGGCTCAATCTGGGCTTACGTGACGCAAAATGGGCTCGAACGGGGCTGACGTCGTGTCAGTCGTATCGTTATACTGAATTAGTTGAAGCAGGATGAACACCTGTGAAGCACTGTAGAAGTGTTACTGATGGTGTGTTTACGGGGTGTGTCTGGGAGAGAGACAGTCATTTCTTCCCGTATCATGCCGATCAAATCAGCCTTGCCAATCGTGTACAGCCGTGCACAACTGCCATGAGAAACGGGAATGTGTGACTGGGGCATTAGAAAGGTAGTATCTATGCTAAACTTTGTACGAGCAGCCATTGTTTATTGGCTTGCAGCCACTTCTGGCTGTCATTACACTAATAGCTCCTGATTCTTTCATTAGAGGATGCTGACTGGCCAGTGCCTCTGCTCAGTCAATGCAGCTTGGAGCTTTGCAAGACCAGTTTGCCTGGTTCCACGTTCCATCTATGCTAAAGGGTTTATTTCAGCCACAGTTATGTTTAATTTAACTATTTTTGAGCATTTGACTGTCTTGAATTTGAGCTGACACATTCAGTGATAAAAGTGTTTTCATCTTTTAAAAAAGGCTTACAGAGATAAATGAAGTAAAAGATATTTATTTCTTTCACTAAAACATATCAAATCAAGATGGATCTTAGTTGTACAGGGGGGAGCTGTGTTCATCCCAATTTTCTATGCAAAGCATACAAATGAAAAGAAGAAACTTCCTTTTTTTTTTTTATCATCGCAGGCATAAGAATGAACCTGTTCTTAATTTCAGTTATGAAGGCTTTATAGGTTTTTTTTTTTCTTTTTAAATTTTATGATTATTTTTTTATTTTTTATTTTTGTTCTTGTAAGAGTTTCTAAGCTACATCATGATTTCAGTACTGCATTCCAATTTAATTTAAGATTCTTAGTTAATCCACCTAAACATGCTTTGGAGAAAGTCAAATACATTACAACAATCATTGTTATGGCATTAATTTACCCTCATAGCCATTGGGACAACACCATACCTGTGGTACAACAGAAAATGTGCATATTTCAATCAAAATATCCACATTTGATTTACCAGTGTATGCAACATTTTAATAAACAATCAAACAGCATGTTAAATTGTGTCATCAGAATGGTACCCTATAATTAAAAAGGTGTTGTTGATGTCTAGACATAACAGAAATGGTGTGTTGTATGAAAATAATGTGGTACAGTGCTGTGAAAAATGTTTTTCATTTGGAAGCTGTGAAACAAAGAAAAAACAGTCAGGATGAAATTAACAGGGTTTAGAATTAATAATTATGTGTAATTTTCTAAAAGAACAGTCTGTCTCTGATATCTTCACAGAAGGAGGCGTAGTTTTAAATTTTGACAAGAAATCATTTGTTGAAACAAAATATTTGATTTGATTTCAGAAAATCAGGCAACTGAAAGTGCGATATACTTTGGCGTCTGTTTTCTCTCACTTTGCATCTAAATTGTGTCACCTTTCTCGCATTTATGACACATTACCATAAAGAGGAGAGACAGGAAACAGAAAAGCTCTTATATGCCAAGTTGACTCATGCTTGTTCCTAAAAGTAGTTACTATTCAAACTCCACAACAAAATCTCTGAACACATAAGGCAAAGAAAGCTGCAGTGAAATCAGAAAAAAAAAAACGTTCTGAGTGACATGGTCTATTAACGGAGGGGGGGTCAATTCAAGCCAGAGTCCATCAAATTAAAAGTAACATGTCAGGACAGAAAGGCCAAGTATGCAGACCACACAAGACGATCCACAAAGCAATAAATTGGCTGCATGATTGGCTTTCAGAAAAATATGAAATTAGCTTTCATTTCAGGACATCTATCAGAGGGTGAGCTTTTCAGTATTATGGTTGACATGAAGGTGAAAAGTGAAATGGAGACCAGAGAAATGCTGAACAGCTCTTTTCTATGTTCTTTTACCTTAAACCTTTTTGAACCATGTGGAGACAGAGAAAAGCAGCAAAGCAGTTTACAGAAGACAGGTAGGGTGACAGCACAAAATCCAGATTTTTACCCAATTTGCCCCACTAAATGGTCATAGAGATACCAGACTTTTTTAGAGCTATACAATACCGAAATTTTTTGCTGTAATTTTTCTGATACTGATACTGATACCAAATCTCCTACAATGCATAAAAAATGTTTATGAATTATTGATGCTTTTTGCTGACCAAAAGCACACAAAGGAACAATGTAGTCCATACTCCAAATCATCAGACCTTAAAGTGACTTTAGTTCTAAGTCTTCATCCAAGGAAAATAAAATTAGCAAATATTCCACCAAGACTTATGTGACATATATATTTTTGGATGACTTGATATTTGGTTCATTAATGAACATACCAATGAAACAACTATATTAATATATGTTCATGTCACACTGCTTTGTAATTCTTTTAAAACTAAATATAATCAATTATACATTTATTTAAAATGCGAAATAGATATTTTCTTACAGTAGCAATGTATAAAATTGTGTTCTCTTTCTGTCATTCCTCCTTTAGTTTGCCACAAAAGTTTGTTATGTTTTTGTGCATTTTTGCGGGTGCAGCTGAGTACTGTTGATACATCTGATTGGACTCCACAGTCACATGACACAACAATTGCCACTGTTTTGGCACAAAGAAAGAGAAAAAGACTGAAACCAGTCCAAAGAAATTTGCGTTTAACATTTTGTAAGAGTACTCATTTGGCATCAGATAATATTTTAGGGGAGTAATCGATACCAAAAGAGTACTCATGAAAGTACTGATATTTTGATACTTGATATCAAAACTCTTATTTCATCATATTTGATATTTTCAAATTCAGGCTGTATTAACAGATTTTACATGATGTTACACACTTATTAATGCTCCCCTGGAGGGCAAGAAAAACTTCTCATTTGCTTTATATAGTAGTATTATGTCTTTGTTTTTCACTAGAATGCACTAACCATAGGTAAATAAAAGCCTAAATTATATTTTTATTGAGACCCATCTGAGATATAAACCCAGAGATGAGCAAATAGAGACACAGTGGAGCATCTGACAGCATTAATCTGCTGAGTTAAAATGACATTCAAGGTCAGGGTAAACTTTATTACTCCATAAAGGTAATTTATTGTACGGGGGGTAAAGGGATAGTGATGTTCTGGCAAAGATTTTGCAGTGTCAAATGATATCAATAACATCCAATAAAATCTTCATTATTATCTATTTGCTGGTGTTTGTTAGTTAGTTTATTTGTTTGTTTGTTTGTTTGTTAACATAATAACAAAAAAGGAACTGATTTTTGATTGAATGTTCACAGAATTTTAGTCATGGCACAAAAAGGAAGTGATTAGATTTTGGTGGTGATCCAAATCCAGATGCAGAGCCAGGATTTTTTTTTAATCAGTTTTTAAGCCAAATAGTGTCAGAAATACCCTGGTTAAGGTTTGTGCTTTCAGAGCGCTTCCACGTTTTTTATTATTGTTATTAATATACACTTATGTCCTATTGTAGTAATATTAATGAAAACGTAGGAGCTCTTTTACTGTCTTAGTGTATATTTTTGTAAAATAGTGCAATGCAAAATTGATGAATAATGAAAAATAAATGAACTTTGTTTTTCATTCTTGAATCTCAGTGATCTTGTTTTGATAATAGTGCAAAGCCATAATTATGTAATAATGTAATAATTATGACTCAAATTATAAGTTTTTTAAATGGACAAATTAATTGTCCATCCCTATCCCTTAAATCTGTTTGTACATGTATGCTTCAGCCTGTGTGTGCAGTGCTTCCAAAAACAGAGTGCAAAACTGAATTTCCTCTTGAGGGGTTGATAAAAAAAAAAAAAAATACCCTTGTGTTGACTGTGAAAAATTTCATCCATGTACAGGAAGAAAAGGGAGTCGGAGGAGATTTTTAATACAAATACATTTTTGCCTGCTGGATATGGTTTAAAAATGGAAAATAAGGACACGGCCTCAGATTTTTGTTATTGAATGTGCAAAAGCGTGTCTCTAATAAACAGCCTAAGCAGAGAGGCAGAGGGTCTGTTTGACAGATTTCACAGGATCATAAGCTCAGCCAGCATTCAGGGCCACACAGCCAACAATGGCTGATGCAGAAGTGTGTAGTACACAGATGATAATGATGTTGTGAATATAGAGATCAAAGTCTCCTCGCTCTGGTGATTAAGCGTCCTAACAAATGCATGTATGAGGACAGCCTTATCACCTAGGACCACACAGAGGCCTTTTCATATCTGTCGCTCTCAGATGGCCAACCTGCGCCCGCCACGCGCTCTGCTGCCAAATAAATACACCACAGGCAACGCCTCTGTGGCCAGCGCGGCCTGTTCATTTCACTGATGAAAGAAATCTTCCTGAGTTTCACAATTTGCAGAAAGAGGGGAAGTTTTTAATGCCTTATCACTGCAGGACAAGGATTGGGTAATTAAATGAAGCAGAGAACAGGCACAAGTCTGGAGAAATTTGTTTGCTTGATAAAACTTCACAGTTATTGTAAACTTGTTTGCATTAGTTTATTTTATGAGCCTGAGGCAAACTCTGTGTAGCTTTATGAGAGCTGCTAAAATGATCTCCATTAGAAAACATCTGGAACAGAAAATAAGGCTGAAAAGACACTGGATTATAAAAGTTAGCTTCCCTGAGCAGGAAAACACTCACAATCAGCAGACAACATGTTCTCTCTCTCTACGGCAGACAAATTGTGTTGACCCCTCGCTGAAGCGTCTCTTCAGCATTATTAATGCTCTAAACCAGTGAGATTAAGATCTGCTTCACTCATTACACTAATGGACATGCATTTTAATTAATGACATCCTCATTTGCATTGCATGTTAATTATTTAAATCATTTTGTCGCATCCGTTTAGTGTAATTAGTACCTATCAGCAGCTTCACAGAATCAAGCTTTTTCAAAGAGATTACTATGCTTGTTCTTTTTTGGTTTTATGGTGGAAAAATAAAAGAAACAAAGTACCCTCCTGAATTAGTTCATAGGAAGTGTTTTTTTTGTACAAAGCAAATATATTTTCAAAGAGGTCATTACGCTTTTTTAGTTTTATATTCCCTTTAGTTAACATGTCTCTTCCACATGACAGAGCACTTCAGTGAAGATGACAAAAAGTCTCCCCCTCTTTCCGGAGCCAGCAGCTGCCTAAACTTTCTTGTTCCCTTGGTCTATATGATAGACCTACCAGTGTGAAATCCTACCATTGTTTCATCATTGAGATAGCAAACTCAGTGCAGAGCATGGAGTTAGAATGAATACAGAGTTGTTGACAACATGGCGCTGAGCAGCACTGAACTGACCACTAATCACAGAGTAGACCGTAAACCAATCAGAACAGACTGGGCCCATGTGGGGAAGGAAGCCTTAAGAGGAAAGGAGCTCCACGGAGCATCTCAGACCGAGAGAGAATACAGCACTACCAGGGTAATTCAGTGTATAAAGACTTTATAAAAAATGATTATATGAACCTGGTATCTGACAAAATATGACCTCTTTAAAGTCACAAAACCTTGTTGAGTTTTGACCTTAGACATTGTTGTATGGGAGCAGTGTTTTCAAGGCAAGTCACAGTTAAATTTGACAAATCTGTTGTGGTTTAGACAAGTGGTTCTCAAGTGGTGTGGCGGGGCACACTGGTATGCCTTGAGGGAAGTCTTGGTATGCTTGAGAAATAGTAATGATAATCATAAATAAGCATTATTACAACTGTACAAAAAACAAACTGTGAAGTTTAACTTTAACATATATTAACATATCAACATATTCTACTAGTCATTAGTACATACGAATAAACATGTACGGACTGGTAAGATACTGTAACACCTGTACTCTTAGCAAGGATATCAATACAGAGTACCATGACATTTTGACTTTATTTTAGGTGTATGCTGATTAAATTCACTGGTTTGGACACACCAGATGTGTGTTGACTTTATGATAGCAGGTACGCATGTCAACTTTAGGTTACAACACCATGATTTTCATGCACATGTGTGCTACATGTTAGTCTCACCTCCATGCTGCCACAGCCTGGTCTCTCCCTATAACTTAAACCTCAATTTCACGATCTTTCAATTATATTATGTCAAAGACTACACACAAGAAAAAGCAAAAGTAAATAGGGATGACTGATAAATGTCTGAATGATAAGTTTGTTTCTTTTCTCCCACAAGGCTTCAAGTAACTCATATCAGGGATGAGCAAATTTTGTCACCCAACACTAAAATAAGCGACAACATTCATTCATTATACAGCCCATCCCATTAAGGGCTGCATGAGCCTATTCCAGCTGACATTGGGTGAGATGCCTTAGAGTGGTCGTCAACCAATCAAAGGGCTGACATGTAGAGACAGATGATCCTCACACGCCCAAAGAGTGAAACATGTTGACTCCACACTGGAAGGCCCTGGCTGATTTGGGAAGCTAAACCAGCTTCAGACTGATTGACGAGACTGGGTGTGATTTGCTGCAGGGTGCACTGTGTGTATGGAAAGCTGCACAGGTGGACTATGTGGAAACTGTGGGTTGGTGTATCAAACCACAGCGGACAAGCATGTTAGTGTCACATATCCAGTGTGACACCGACATGAGTATTTTCACATCTGTACGCCATGGGAGTCCTACTGAGAATAATTTAAGGGTGTTTCATGCAGGGATGCTTCATCTGCAGGAAGATGAGATCAAACACCCAACTTTTTGATTCAAGTATGAATCCACCAATGATCCAGCAGCCCTAACTTTATTTTTATCAGAGACAATCACATTACATTGTGGTCATGATATTCAGAAAATAATGTAAAAAATGAGTAACGCTTGTCAGTGTGTTGATAGAATTTAACTCGGGTCAAAAAGTAGTCCAGGCTATATCGAGACTCAAAAAAGGCTGATTGAGCTTTTTTCTATTTCAAAGAAAAAACAACTTCAAGACCTTTAAAGACTCATTTAGAATTCTAGTGCAGCCTGTCCCAAGACGCAGTGTGTTGACATTAGCTTGTGTTTACGCTAATGTTGTCATTAGTCTGTGATTACCTTCAGGTTGTCGGACGACTTTACAATCAATACTGATTTAAATGAATTCGCTGGCACAAGAATAACTGTTTACCTTGGTTATTAGATGGTGTCAATGAGCTGCATCCTAATTATCATTTATTCTCATTCAGTTCTTTGATGACGGATGATGAAAAAGTTTGTCTTGTGGGCACGACCAAACTGTATGCTTGGAAATGAAGAAACAAAAAAGGACTAGCAGTAAGCGTGTAGAGTGGATTAATCAGACGTTTAGCCGAGGCCAAGCAGGGAAATCAGTTAGGAAATTTAAGGCGTGCTACAAGAAAAAGAATGTTCAGATTTAGGGCATGTTTGAAGAAACATACTTTTTTCTGAAAACTGAACCTTATCATTTTTAAAAAGTTAATTTAATAATGGTTATTTTGATAACCAACCACCAAAAAAAATACTAAAATGCTGTAGTATACAAGCCAGGCCAGTGGATGGCTGAATGACTTTATGTGCGTGTACTTTTTCTGGGATGTGAGGTCTAAAGATACACTAATCATGAGTGCAAAAACATTAGTAGGGAAAGAACAGGAGGTGAAGCTGCACTGTACAGCCATTAAATTGAGAAAAACTTCTGACTGCATTTGAAAAGCTCAAGTAGACATTAGTTGGTCTTCCTGCCTGCCCATAGCAAGTGACTGGAACAAAATGTGCATAAAAAATGTGAAATGAATCTTAATTCATCTTAAGTAATTAGAGGCATTTCTTCAGAACAGCAGCTGCTTCAATAATTATTAACCTTAAAAGAGGTGGAGCATTCTCACTCCATTTATAAATAATAGACTATTTATTTTCCAGCTTGCTTGCTGGTAATGCCCAGCAGGAGGACCCAAAATAATAAACTCCCATTACAAGTGGAAAAACACATTAAATTCTGTTAAAGCCAAAAATGTCGTAATGTGGTCTAGCCTTGAGCCTTTATAGAGCTGCTGTTTTAGAAAACTAACTTAGTGCATTACTGTGTAATTAACTGAGGTCATGCCCACACTTAGGTAGTCATCTTTGAAAGTATTGAAGCTTTCATGTGAGTAATGGCCTTCTGTACACAAATAGGGTCATAGGTCAATGGAAATGTACACTTTGGAAAACTCCTGCCAGGGTGAAGATTTCCAGAAATGTCATTAAAAGTGTTCATGTGGAGATGAAAGACAGCCTTTTGGGTAAAAATGTCATGCTCCTCTGTGCGACACACTGAGCAGCACAATAACTTCTGTTTATGTGAGCTTTGTGCTGTGGTGGAAAATCCTGATCTGTTGTTGGTATCTGCAGAGCTTTACAGACCGTTTACTGTTCATGCTTATATACATTCACAGTTGATCTCTCACTATGATGCTCCCCAATACACTTTTCTGTTGTCTTGACAATTTTTTGGACGAGACCTGGTGTTACTGTTTATGAAGTGACCTCTAACTGCTGACCTTCAAGGTGGTTAAAAAAGATGTAGAAATGGACCAGACTATACATAAATTATTCTAAACTTTTTAACTTCTTTCATCAAAGTATCTGATCTAGCTTATTAGATAGGTCTTATATTGAAATCTAATTGAAGACACATTCACTGAAGAACACCTGCTAACATCAGTTAACATGGTCACACGTTAAACCATAACACCTGTCAAACTTTGAGGTAGGTAAATAGATTTGAAAATAAAACTGCTGTTGCAGATGAACTCTGGGATAATCTGTGCTGTTTGTGAAACCATGGGCTTTATTTTAGGGGTAGGAGGGGGCTGTATGTCCTAAAAATGCATTCTTAAATATACAATCTCTATTATTGTAATATTACTGGAATGAACAAAATCAACAAAATAAATGAATAACTAAAAAACCTGTGTCATGACAGGTTATATCACTCTACATTGTCATTTGATTCTTCTTTCTTATCATTATTACTTTATAGTTATTATCGTGTCCTAGTACATTTTTGGTGGCAGTGTAGCTCAGTCCGTAAGGGCTTGGGCTGGAGACCATCCATGTTGTCTTTTAACTTCATTGGACGTAAACACCTACCAATGGTGCGTTAACATTGCTGGTGGAATGATGAATGATGAATGTCGAAGTGCTGACCCAGCGTGTGCTCCCAAACCTGACATTTTGTGCAGTTATGGTTGTAGACAGTCTCTCCATGTCCCAATGCATAATTTTCAAGTATTTTCCTAAAGTAGAGACAGCAGATAAAGCTGTAGAATAATTTGACACATTGAATTGACTTTTCAGAGTTTCTTGTAAATATCATGATAACATTGTCATTGTGATGTTTTTTGGCCATATTAATTGTGAAGTAAAAATCTTACATTGTGACAGCCATAATTTGTATTCACATGGAATTATTCTTTTCAGTTATTCTTTCAGTGGGAAAGGAAAGTCTCAATTCCTCCTATTCCTGGACACGGCCTGAGAAAGGTATCTTGTCAGAGTACTTTCTGGTCACCATATATCAAACCCTCTGACTATACTACTGTATGTCTGTTATAATAGCAGAACACCGGCAACTGAGTTTAACTGTGAATGTGTGGACTCTACTCTCATCTGCAGCCTTATTCACAGCCAATAGCCAGTCATTTTGCAGCTTAATAACACAATAACCAGAGTCAACTTTGGAACTTAAAACTAATGTTAATGATAACAAAAAGTCAACATAATGGTCTTACAGCTGCACACAACTACATGCTGACATGTCAACAAGTAGGAGTAAGACAAAGGCAGATGCTTTGTTTGTCTCTCCCTTTTTCCCTTGTAGCAAAGAGGTTACTTAAAAAAACAGTGACTAATAACACATAACTTGACTTGCAAAGCTATGCTGTTGCAGTGCTCAGTGCAACAAGAAGGTGATCTGTTCTAATACATCAAAGAGCCCATTTCTAAAATATTATTTTTAAGTCGACACCACTGTTTTCCGATTGCCTCTTTAGGCATAACCCTAACCACATTGCCAGAGTTTTCACTTCTGTTTGATGATGAAAACAAATCAGAGGTTGTCCAGCAGATTATTTTTACTGTCCTGTGAAAAAAATCTTCTCTCCAGTGCTGATTTGGCAGAGCGGTATGCAACCAGGTATGTCCAAAATATGTGTCAGTAAGCCCAGGTACAATTACCGCCTGGGGCCCATTTGCCGAGTGTCCTCCACTGCTCTCTCCATCACAAGCCTATCCACTGTCACTCTCCACTATCAAATAATGGCAAAATGCCTAAACTAAACTGTTAAATAAAAAAAAGTATTCAAATCAGTACCAGTGTGTGCCAGATCACAACATTAAATTGGTATAACACAACAAATAAACTTCTGAAAGTGATTTCTGTTTACCCCACATTAATTTACTGATGGCTGATGCTTGTAAAGAGGGCCGATATCAGCCATATGCGGATGTTGAACCGATTCCAAATCAATCCCTATTCTGAGTATTGCAATGGATTACTTTGCAGTGCATTACCCCCAAAACTATTCTTGTCGCGTGCCTTTCTTTCCCTCAGCAAAGCTTTGGATATTTTCTGAATCCTGCAGAAAATAAAAACACCCAAAGAAACAATAAGGGTAAACAGTCACAGCTGAAGAATTTCTCTGACAGCCTGACAGAGGATATCCCAGGCCGACATTTCACGCAGGACAAAAGAAAAATCTCTCTTACCTGAGAGTAAATATTTCCACGGATGAGTAGGCCGACACGGTGATGAAGGCAGAGACGGTCTCCCTCTGTCTCATGGGTGTGGCCGGCACCATGACCATGAAGTTGTTATCCAGCCTGTGCTCAGTGAGGGGCGGTGGAGCCGGGTTCTGGTAGAGCCTCACACCGCCGATCCTCCTCAATGGAGTGGAGGTGTACGAACCAAACAGCCCCTCCTGGCTGGAGCGGATGAAGCTGTCTTTCCTGGCCTCCTCTGAGTGACACTCCCCGCTCTCCGTGGACTGCAGCATGTAGTAGAGCTCCACTGGCGTGCCCTCGGACACGTCCGTGATCCTCTGGCGTCCAGGGACAACGCTGGGTGGACTGAACCAGCTGGCTAAAGGCTCCAGCTCGGCAACACACAGACCCAGCTCCCCCCTCAGTTGGCAGGATCCACGTACCTCCTGTGTCTCATGGAAAGCAAACATATGCACACATGGCAGCTTGTCAATGGCGCTGTAATCGTCCCAGTCCCTGCCTGCGATGTAAAACAGTACCTGCACCTTAGGTTTGGCCAGGTGAATCCTTGTGTTCATGATAAAAGTCTGCATCTTCCAGTTAAATGTAAAAAGAGAAGATGCAGGGAATGTCCCTGGGCTCTGCAGGAGCTCCAAAGGGACGGGCTGCTCCAGAGAGAGGGGCCCGTAGCTCGCATTAATTGAGGGTAAACTTCTGGCCTGGTAGATAAAGAAAGGCTCAGTCCGTGACATCAGGCTCGAGTTCCTCATGAATTCCTGGTTGGCTTCTTTTAGAAAGAAGACCAAGTCAGCATTGAGCACCTGGTAGTTGACAGGCAGGTAAGTGGGGATGGAGGAGTATCTCTGCAGGCCGTCCAAGACTCGACAGTCGGCTTCTGGAACAGAAAAGAGAGCAGAATCCGAGTGAGGTTAACACAAGATGACTTTCTGTAACCCGCTGTGCCAAAAAAAAAACAACTACACAGATACTGTCTTAAACTATAGTCTGGAGGTAACAGAGCAGAAGATAACTTGTGTGACTTCAAGTTCTGCCTTGTTTCAGGTAAGGGCTGATAAAGCACAGGTAATATTGTTCATAATGGAATATAGCAAAGGTTTTTTTGTCCAGAGTTCCCGTGCTTTTCAAGACATCTTTAGCCTGACTTTTCAACCTCTTCTGTATCAATCTAAGGACAGCAACACATTGTCTCCTTTGACAAATATGTTCTTTCCTTTGAAAAGTGCTGTCTATGGCTGTAACCATGATCTCTGCCTGTCTCGTGAATCATAGAATAATTTGAATGCAACTGCACAAAACTTAATTTTATTGATATGACTAACACAATTATGGTTTGGAGATTTATGGCTCAAGCTCTCACAGGGTCCACAACTTATCATGAATTTCCAGCATGGAAAAGCATGAATTACAGCATGTATTCATGAAATATTATTAAGATTGATGTATTAATCCTGAATTTAGATATTATTGAAACCAGGACTGTCAAGAGATTCATTTTCAATCTTAATAAATCACCAACTTTTGACAGTTAACTCAAATAATCATGTCTAATCAAATATTTAGTACATTTTTTTTTAAAGATTTGTTTTATGGTTGAGTGCATATTAATAAAGTTAAGTTATTCTAACTGGCATAGTGATACATAAGAGAGATGAATGCAAATAAATTTATTACATGTTGTCTATATTTAGATTTCTTTTATTCAAACTGATGCCTCAACAAAACACAAATGTGAGCTGAAACTAATCTATAGGTAGCTTTAGAGTCCTTATTCTGTCAAATAAACTATTTGATCCTGCTTTTTATTCAGAAGTGGATAAAAATGCCTGTCCAAAATGACTCTGTGATGTCTAATGATCCTTTGTTGATGTTACAGAATTTACACTCCGGGAGTTCATCTTAGTCGATTTCTCTGCGATTAAACCCGTAAAGATTATCTTCTAGATTTTCTCATAAATTTGTCTTTCATATGGTTTTATTATGGTTGTAATTTGTACTGGCTTTAACAAAGGCAATCTTGCACCCTGCCTAAATCAACCTGCTTTTATTTTGAAGGGCAAAATAAAGAAGTGCTGTAGCTTGTTACAGTTAGCTTAATTGTGAGGCACAATGGCACAAACAATCACCAACAGCAGTGAATGAGAGAGGAGAAGGATGAAATAATTGATTAACAGGATGCAGGGGCTGAATTTTCTGTTACTTTTTTATCCAAAGCAGGAGTAAAAATGTCCTCTACATCAGCATGAGTGAGTATTCTCAGCTTTATGTTTGTGACCAGTTCCTCCTCTCGGTGAGGGGGGAGGCCATACAATCTCCCAAACAATTAAAAAGGAGTATAAGCCTCCTTACTTTACATCAGTGTAGGAGCAACAGGTGTTTAAAGATGCTGCTTCATGTAAATGGATCCTCATCAGGGTGAGTAGAGGGCTGTTCTCCCAGCTTGGTCAGTTAACAGTAACCACTCCTCAAAGTCCAGCTGTAGCTCAAGTCCCACGGAGACTAAATACACAAACTTTGATCTGTTGACAAAGTCATCTGGGTTAGCTTTCAAGCAGATACTGTCATATATAAGCATAAATAAGCAGCAAAACTTTCTTTATCCATTTCTCCTTGACATTGTTGGCATTACTGCTGCAACCCTCAAAGACTCTCTATGTGTGCATATTAGTCATGTATCAAATAATCAGTGGCATTAAAAGTACTTGCATAAATGTTAAGTTGCTTAAGTCATAATACATGAGTTATTAACCCTCAGCTGTTTGCAGCTGCCTCAAGCTATAACTCCTACATTGCTTACTTTTTTCCTGGAACTATATGACAGATCTTTATGAGGACAACTATGTTTTGAAGCTTAACCTTTTGCCAATCAATGAAGGGTTTTAGGTCAATACTCAATGTCTGACTGATCAGTGTCTATTGTTCTTGTGATTAAATTAGTGCCGATTCGCCTGCTGTAGTCATTCACTGCCGTATATACTATATCCAGTGTGCCTTTTTTTTACTCAGTAACGGATATGAATTAAAACGTAGCAAAGTACAATACTTCCAAGGATACATACTCAAGTAAAAGTAAAAGTACAGATTTTTAAAAATACTTTAAAAAGTAGAATTACACAAAAACCTACTCAATTTCAGTAACACAAGTAAATGTAATCCATTAGTTTCCACCTCTGCCTAGTTGTGATGACAAATATAGAAATGTTTCTATTTGACCCTTAAAAGAATGGATAACCTCCAGTCAGCCTGTTGACTAACCAGATGAATTGAACTTCGTTTTTCTTCTCCTGCTTTCTTGATGGTAGTGTCCAAGTAAGAACAGCCAAAGGTCATCAAGAGACAAAACTAAGTTTCATCTCTGAAAAGAGTAAGAGACTGAGTGTGAGCCGTGTGATGTAGCCCTTTATCTCATTTAAGACAGAGACTGCTTCCGAGTGTGGCACAAATAGCCTTTTTAGAGCAGAACACAATCATGAAAAATACATTTTAATGTGTAAATATTTTTTTCTCATAAGTTTGTTTGCATGTTGTAATTTCTACACTCACAGTAGCCAAGGCCTGACAGAACCATATACAGATGTTCAAGAGCTTGGTCATTGTTGATCTGAGAGTGATCTGCATAAAGTTCTGTGCGATTCAAATTCAGTTTAATTTCACTTTTGATTTAATTTTGTCTCTTTGGTCATACAGCTTTAAACATTTTTATCTGACATCATTGTAAAGTAAATATTCTGATTCCAGGTTGTCCTTGAAAAATAATATGTCTTCAACTTGATTGTGCTGGAAGGTTTGAGGTTCTATGAGCATTATGAAATAAAATCTAAGCAGGCACTCCTCCCCACGTAGGCCCAGGCACCCTGTTTGATACAGGTCAACTCTGCAGTAATTGGTCAGTTCAGTGCTGCTCGGAGTTTGTTGTTGACGACTCTACATCTATTCAAACGTCTACATTCTGCACTGGGCTTGCTACTGTGAGTCAGTGGGTTAAAACTGATGAAAAAGCAATGGGAGGTCTATTAGGGGTCCTCTATCATGCGGAGGAAACATGTTAAACAGACCAAAGGGCATGCAAAACTAATAAAACATGATATGACCTCTTTAAAACTTGTTCCTTTACAGGCACTCATAGTTTAGTTTTATTTTTTAGGTCATAATTCAGTTACTTTACTTTAGGCTTTTTAAATAAAACATTTTTTTAAAAAAGACTTTTAATCAGTCTTTATCTGTATAGTGCCAATTCATAACAATTGTTATCTCAAGGTACTTTACAATATAGCAGGGTGAGGCCATGCTCTTCATTTCATAGATACACATATATGCATATATTCACCCAGAGATGTATCCATCCAGGCAGAGACAAAGGGACTAAAAATAGGAATTTATGATAGAGACAAACCCATGGACACCCAGAGCATAAATCAGTCCTCATCATATTTGTCTCTGCTGGACATAGATTTATTCGAGGTTAGCCCCTTGCGATGTGTCATCTCGTTTTCAAGAGGGTCCTCCTGTCTATATGGTTGTAAATGTATATATTATGGAGGTACAATCGATAACAACAATAGAGAGGTCATTGTAACATTAACATAACATCCACCATGATTATAAACTGGAGAGGACTGCTGTTGATTAATATTGCAGCATAAAGCTGAACTGCCTGACTACAGTCCACAGTTGGCCCAAGAGCCATAGTTTGAAAAACCATGTTGTAAACTAATCCATACATGACATTGCTTGGTTACCGTGCTTACTGGTTAAGGAGAAGAAACAAACAAGATAATAAACAGGTTTTAATGACAGCAACAGAGAGCTTTGACCTTCTGTTCCAGACTAGTCTACAGTGTGATTAGACTCCCATCATGCCTCTGGCTGCTGGAGGACTTCTCTCCTCTGATCAGGCCTGTAAATCAATGTCTGGACTGTTAACAAATCATTCAGGGATATGTGATTCATGGCGCACCTCCTGACCCTGATGCTGCCGTCCCACTGAGGGATACAGGGGCGCAGGCTCTCTCCAACCTTCAACACAGCGCAGCACCTTTGCTATTTAAAGCCTCCTTTAAGATGCTTCTAAATAGACACTCTACTCCAGACTTTACAGCAGGAAACACAGATTTCTGAGCAGCAGAGCACCTCAGAGCAATTTGTCTTTTTTCCAGAACAAGCAGGGGCCTCTATGTCGCTCTGCTGATGAGTGGCATAGGTATATTTGTAGGATTTTGCTGCTAACAAATGAAGAGCTTGAAAAACAAAGCTGCAGAAACAAAGTTGCCCTCAAAGTAAAGTGAAATCAAACTTTCTCTCAGGTCCGCACACCTCACACTTAAAAGCAAATTCACTAAAGCATCTAGCAGCTTTGTGACCACTCAAGCTACAAAAAGCTACGATTTAATTCTCCTAGCATCCACAAAAAGGGGAATTACAATTTTCCACTGGCATGCAAATAGCATCTTAGCTGCAGAGCTATTTGCACATTTTTGATTTATCCAAACGCAGGCTCCTCTCTATGTAAATGAGAATCATGGCAAAGCGAGTCTGATTCACACAAATACCTGCAAAAATAGCCCCCCTGCTGTTTGATTGAATTCTGAACCATCTTCAGGGAGTTGGTGGTAATACAGGCTATTTTAAAAGAGCAGTTTAAAACCCTGCCTTTTATCTGACCCCAAAGAGATCAAATGTATCTGTAAACACTTCTGTTTAGAATATTTTGACATAGCAACTTAAAAATCTGCGGGAGCAGCAAGCAAATTTTGTAAGAACGTCTTTAAGGATGAACGTTTAGATTAACTGGATCTACTTTCTCAGTGCATCTTCTTTTCAGACCCACTTGTAAGTTTTGCATGTTTCATTGGCAGTTTTTTTCCAAACTAAAAGTATTTTGAAACTTGAAATAAGATGTTAGGGATGCATCTTATTATCAATGTGGTATCAGTAAATGGATTTAAACTGACTACTCAGAGCAGGGTTATACCTCATGTCACATCCACCCATTCACACCCGTTCACTCTCACATTCATCATCATTTCATGCCCATTTACATGCCACTCACGCAGCAGTGGAAGCAACTTGAGGTCAAGTGTCTTGCCCAAAGGCAAACTGCCATGTGACAGCCAGTGCTGGGCTTGAACCTGTAACCTTCCAATTTCCGACACCACTGACGCCCAACGTATCAGTGTCAGCAGATGTTTGCTTCAAAAGTTACTTATCTGTATTGACAGGTATGAAAATTTCTACTGATATTTACTTACTGAGATTTTTGAGTACTAATACTCCTTTGAGTATCTTTTAATGAACTTTTACTTAAGTATGTATTTTGGGATAATATGTATTTAGCCCCACATATCATGGCATTTAAGTACTGAGTATAGAAAATAAAAGGGGAATCTGAACCAATCAAAGTTGTCATGAAACAAGTTTCACTCCGATACTAATACTAAGCTTTGCATCACAATAGAGCAATGCAGGAACGAGTCCAAAAACGTGGAGTTAGCATTTAACGCTTCCTGGTCCCCAGCTTTCTAGAGTTAATGGGATTTAAGTAGGGAGTTTGAGATAAATGCCTAAAATAAGGTTTGTGGTGAACACACGCACATGAGATTTTTAATGTTTAATGGTAAATAATACTGTAAATTCATCTGATGTTGCCCGCTTTGAATCTTAAACTGCTGTTGTGTGTTTAAAACAATGATTGCTGACTAACTGCTAACAAGGACCACAAAAATGGCAGGAGATGGCAAGCTTTTCTGATTGTTTTACAATAATCAGTCATTCACACACTATTGCATAGCCACAAGGATCAACTTGATCAGGTCACTTGATTATGAGGGAACTCTCAGACAAGAGGTCACAATAAGATGACACTGGAAATTCTGTAGCTGCTTCTAAGTTGAACCACCATGTTGAAGTTCTATAGTAGCTTACTAATAGCTTTTTACTCTCAACGGTTACATTAATGCACAAAACAGCGTGATGTGTTTGTTTGTTAAGATTATCACAAAGAGCAGAACATGTAAGTTTCATAATTTTTCATTCACTACAGAGCTTTTTATCACTAATGATCCAAAACAGTGAAAAATTCAGTCGGCATTACGAAGGCTTAGAGTCGAGGGAACCAATGTGATGCTTACTTCCACGTTGGCATGCAAAAATACATCATCCCTGCACCACTCTATACTTGATGCTTAAATATGACTTCAAACTGAAAATGATGACATATTTAATTCTTGGGCTTAACAAATATTGTTTAATTCCACCGCGACTGCAGTGTGCACATGCTCAATAGTCACACTGAAGGACGTGCAGTGTTGATCATGTGTCCTCAAGAACTTTCAATTCAGCTTTGGTCAATGGAGGACTAAAGAGCCTGTTTGCTGTTCTGTATGACTAATAGTCAATGACAGTCCATCTGAAATCAGCCTCAGTAGTTAGAAAACAGAGCACCATGCATACAGATTCTGTTTGTGTCCTTTTTGCATGTTTAATGACGATGCTGCTCCAAACAGACACACCAACATGGAAAAGCACACTCAAAGTCACGCACTCAATAATGTGCTGTGCGTCTCCATTGAGAGTTTTCTGCTAGTAACACAGTAGATCCTTCTGGTGCTTGCCAGCACACTGACCGAAAGTACAGTTGGTAAACTGCACAAACATGCTGTTGTGATTGTTTATCAACTGTGTGCACTGATGTGGTTGTGATCATGACATGGTGAATTTCATTGCGTTTCAAGACATCATCATGTCGACTTAACATAACTTTGAACATGGTCTGAGATGGCTGACAACAGTACAGTAACACAATAACAACCAACAAGATCATTTGTAAAGATTTACATAAGACATGCTTACTATTTCCTCCTTCTCTGTTTGTGTTTGCCCACACAACAGTCAGAGTGCTACAGGAAAAAGAGCAGGGATGGAGCACTGACAGGTGTCCTCATGCAGCTCAGTTATTTAAGGCAGTTATATGCTTTCTTATCTGTCATTTTGAACACAAACATTGATTTTAGATGTAAAAAGTGAAAGCCTTATAAAACTTCATTTGACTTTGTCTATCTGAAAATCATTAGTAAAGTTAAATAAAAGCATTTTATAAGTGAACATTTTCATCAAATATTAATATGAAAAAGAACAAATCAATTAGATTGCAGAGCTGCTAAATTATGTTATCTCTTAAGACAATATTCTAAGCTCTTTAACAGATTGTTACGTGACTTCTTAAACTTACACTGCCAGGTGTCACATCTTGGTGTTAAAATAAATTGGATGTCTCCTCCTTGCCTCATCATCTTTTTGGATGAAAATAAACTCAAACAGCATGACAGTGATGAAAGCCTTAACTCTGTATCAGGTCCATCAGATATGCTGCAACATCATGAGAGCAATATCTTTTAGACCTTGAGATGGAGCAAAGAGCAACAACAATTGATGTTCAATTCATGGTGCTTTCACTGGCTGCAGTCCATTCGTTTTGCATTTTCTCATTTGTGTCACAAATGTGATCACAATACTTCCCAGCTGACATTAATAATTAAAGTGTGTTCACAATGTGCACAGACAGCCTGAAAAATATAAGATTGCCTGCATATTGTTTTCAAATACTCATTAATACATTTTGGAAATATGCACATTAATTTACTGATTGTTCACCAGTTCAGTCACTGTCATAACTCAGTTATATTTTTTCAGTGTGAATGGAGAATAGGATATTTTTATCCCCTCTCTGTGGCCAGATGTTTTTAGGCTGTCCATTCATATGTTCGCCTGTCTGTCCACCAGATCCTTGATAACATGACATCATGCTTCCAAGAAGCTACAAGAATATATTTAAAAAATACTGAAATATCAGAGTCACAGGTTTAAGGTCAGTGGCCTCAGGTTTTACATCAATGATTTTCTGTAAATAGGAATTCTTAAAGATGCCTGAGGGATTTCCTAAAAATTTTGCACAAATTTATGAATGGATTTTGAAGGTAAATGTCAAAGGTCATTGAGCCTCATGCTCAGTACTGCCTTCCTTTTGACCCATCAATGTACTTAGACTGTCAGGCGCTTTTATACTTCAGAGAGGCATTGATGCTTAAGACTCTTGTTGGTTTAGAAATTAGACAGTTACATATCAGAGTAGATCATCTCTTTCAGCAAAATGTTTCAATGTCCGAAATGGGATTAAGTAACCAAAAATTATAAAGTCGGATAAGGCTGGTCTTTGTTAGTTTGACAATATTGTACTGATAAAAAAAAAGAAAAACAAAAGAAAACAAAAAAAAAAACTCTTAATAGACAGGATGATGAGTTTTTGTTTTCGAATACAACAACTTAAAAGCTCTGAGGTCAAACCTAAAAATGAGTCTATGTAAGACACCGCTGCTTGAAATATATTCAAACCAATGCAATAAAGAGAATCCTGTGTACAAGCAAAACACAAAAGTGACACCATCTCTTAATAAAATGTGTATTTCTTCAAGTGGAAAGGGTGAAATGAAACAGAAAATAGAAAATCAAATGCAAACTGGGATCTTGGTGTATCTGAAGCAAACTGAGATGAGTAGAACGTGCAGTGTGTTTAATAAGCATTTATAGCCACTAAGCATTGATAATAATTGAGGTCTAAATTCAAATGTAGAAAACATATAAATCTTTTAATCTGAGCCTTTTTATACAATCTTAATGATGCAGGCCATGTCTTCACTGTATTTCAGTGTTTGCCCCTAAAACCCTGTTCACCTTGCATCAGCACAGCATGCAAACCTTGTTTATGGTGCCTGTGCTTGAAAACTGACACTGAATTTATAAACTGGGAAATAATCCCATCTCAAGCCAAATAAAGCCTGGAAAGCTCCACACCCCTCATCCATGGTAATCAGAATCAGCAAGCTGGTGTTATGGATTGGAATTAATAAATCATACAAGATGAATCACAGTCTGCTTGTGTTCTGGGGAGGAGAAATTGAAAAACACAGTATAAAACCTACTTTTCAAACTCTGCGGGTTCTTTGTTTTTCCGTGCAGCAGGGCTGCTCACATATCTGGACCTCCTGAGAGAATATTGCTCTGTAGGCAATCTTGTTTAATAAAATAATTCTTTTTGATTCTGTGTGGGCTCTTTCCAGCTGTGGTCGGCACTATTGTCACCAACTTTCCACTCACAAGGAATTTCACAGGAACCAGGCATGTTATCAGAGATTTTGCGAGCATTATTGCGATTATCTATGCACATCAAGAGTGGCATACAGGTTTCAGATAACACTGTATATTTTTTAATACTCCATAAAGCCTTTGGTCATAGTATATCATCTGTAGAGTTGCTTTACGGTGGATGTCAAATGACACCTTCACATCGAAAATCTAAGCACAGCACAGTGTAACAGAATAATTCTGTGGCAATCATTTAGATTTTGGAGAGTATGCATAAAGCAACATGCCCTTTGCTTATGTATGTGCATTTTTACGGCTGTGTCTATACAACTTTTATTTTAAAGAGCCCATACCTTCTCCAGTTTTACATTACCCTTGAAGGATAAAGTAAGTCTATGCAGGGATGGGACAACTAGGAATTTTGATGATTATAGGCAAAGTAATATTCTTGGTTTCACGATAATCTCAATTATTGTGCATTATATTTGCCTGAGCATTAATGCATGATGCTTTAATTTTTAATTGTCTTTGCCTTGTATATAAAATTACTGTGTTAATGTTTTTTTTAAAGAAAATATAGTACTTTTTTACCATTTGTAATTATTTTCAGTATTACTTTGTGTCTGTCCTGGTGCCCTTTCCAAACTTAGGACCAAGTTCTGTGAGACTGGTGAAGTAAAAACAGACGGCAAAGTCGGCGTCTCCTGAGGACAACACCCCAAGAAGACTGGTTCCTCACCCAAACTTCACTGAACAACCCTAGGTTTCCTTCCCAGGGAAGAGAGGGTTTTGGCATATTTTTCTATGTGTCACAAGTTGTACCTCATTATAAATGTGACAAATCAGGCTTTCCAAAGATGTAAAAAACAATATCAATTGGTATTAATTCAACCACACCTTCACAATTGGTGCTGTGTTGGTGTGGTTACTGGCAACTCCCTCATCCCTGTGGAAGTTGTAGGTCCTGTACTTGTAGGGTGACATGTGGATCTGTTTTTATTTCAGTTGGTCTTTAAAAACGAAGACATCAAAATCTCTCAACAAAACCCTACATGTTTTCAACTCTCCAAGGTCTAATCAACCAGAGTGATTAAAAAAAAAAACTTCATGGGTGACCAGGGCCTTTAACTACTTTGTCTGCTAGTCTGTCGTAAAATAAGAATGGTTGTTTTAAATGCTAGCCTTTAGATTTAAGGGTTAAAAAAAAGAGATTGACTCTTTCTTCCAGTAAGCCCTGAGCTTTCTCACAGTAGGTTAACTATCTTCTTTTACACTAGTCAAGCCAACTGCTAACTGCCTTACTGCTAATCAAGCCAACAGTTTGCCTTGACTTAAAGAGTCCAGATTATGCCTTTATAGTTTTATCTGACCTTTAATCATCCTCATGAAAATCCTCAGGGATTTTTTTAACATTAGCTATTGTGAATATATCCCAGCAGTCATCGGGTTAAGGCAAAAATAGCGTCTTTAATGCTGAGCTTATTCCTGCTGATCCATTACTTACTCTAACTTTATTGATCTTAAAGAGCAATTAAGCAATAGCCTTTTTGTAATAAGCAGACTTGGTTTCAAAGAAACCAACATGACATATAGGACATTTTTCTGGGTTTGCTCTGCGACAATGACTTCAAAGTGTTAGGTTATTTTCAGATTGTGGTTTTGGCTGTGTGTTGAGTTGTGGGTTCGAATGAAAAGATCGAAGAAAAGACTCCTAGTCTCTATTAAAACAAGAACATAAAAAGGGATTTATAAAGAGACTGATGAAATGACTTTTGGGGGACTGCTCTCAGTCACTGGGACTAGCAGCAAGATAGCACTTTATCATAAATTCTATGACTGAAATCTAACAGTAATTGCTGTGCATGAACATATTTTGCAGAAATTGAAAAAAATTTTCAAGTAGCTTTGAAACAATGTGTAAAGCAGTCAACCACACTGAGTCAAGCAATCCTCTCTTTTGTATGACCCGTGTATGAGCTATTTCCTAACATCAAGTAATGAGAAGTCTATAAGTAACGTCTTAAAAGTCCAAGGTTTTCTCATTATAGTTCTTTTAATAAATCAATTGGATAATATGGGAGATACATCGATACAACTGGCAGAAAAATGCACAGGCAAAAGAAAATAATGATAATTCAGCTGTGAAAAATGTCTATTTCAGCACATGCTTCTTGATCCACATCATGTATAATTAAATTTCCCTATTGTGTTACATTAAATTGTAAAAAGGATAGCCTGCATTATGCTGAGCCGGTTAAATTCAAATGTTTGAATCTCTTTGTTCATTTCCACATTTTATTCAAGGAGGGTTTTTTTCTTCCTCTATATGAAAATTATGTTGAGGCTGTGTTTCTCCTCTGTCAAGACTGCTTGCTGATCAGACCTCTGTTATTGCAGCATCCAACAAATTTTGAGGATTCATCAAAAGTTAAGATAAGTAACAGCTCTGTATGTTTCCAGATAGTAGCTACTGTCATTTTCAGGCTGGTACTTATTTCTGTTTCAGACAAACTGGATCTCTAGCGAGGATGATGTTGGTGATCAGTTCACCACTACAGCCCTAACTGCAACATTTCAGCAACTGTTGATGTAGTTTGAGGTGCAATTATGTGGAAGCGTTTATAATCCTCCAGTGAAGCCTCTGATTTTACTGTTGTGCAACTACGAGGCAGAAATTTGTGAGTCTGAGAAAAACTCATCTCACAGTAGCATGAAAGATGGTCATAACCTTTACACATTTATGCCCCCTCAAGAATAACCCTGCTGTTGCGTCAACCATTTAACCCACAAAATCATTCATGTTTAATAAATATTATGGTCAATGATAAAATGTCTGCTAAGTAAATGATGCTTTAAGCTAGGGTAATGTTGGAAAACTAGCATGAATTTGAATGTAGCATCTCCTCAGGACTCTGCCTAGCCCCTCCCTCTCCTCCCGGGAGCTCCTCCAAGACTACGCCCCCCCTCACATGCACGAGCGCCGCTGATTCGCCACCATATGACTGATTCAACTCAAAACCGGTCCCCAGCACAATGTTTCAGTTTTGCACTACACCAAGTCATATCTCACTCAGAAAACACCAAAACATTATCATAGTAAAGTTAAAAAAAACAAACAAACAAACAAACATGGCAAGTAAGTTAGCACTCACAACCCGATGTTGACTCTCGTTTTTGCCTTGTCCAAATTCATTTTTGTTTCGGCCTTCTCTGCCTCCATCTTTCTTCTCTTCCTCTGTTTAGCAGGAGGAGCAGTAATCGGGATATAGGTAGTTTCTCAGCCATTCTCCACATAGCTGTCAAGTCTTCTGTTTTGGCCAGGACAACACTCCTCTGCCTCTCCAAACTGAGCTCTGTCACTAGCCGAATGAGGCGGTAATGCACCAAAATGATGGGAAAGCATGGGTGCTAGATGCAAAAAATTTTAGCACACCATTGCCCCAAAGTTCATGATCAACACAGATGTAATGTTTTGAGTCCTAGCCCTTCATCAGACATGCAATGGCCAATGTGTGGAACTCTAGCACAAGCTTTTTAACTTTTCATCTCATGTCACATGTTTACATACCATGGTTACTTCAGAAAAGCACAGAAACTAATCAAAAACATGTTTTTTAACACTTTGGACCCTTGTACAGCAATCAGGGCACTATTTATACCACTTAAAACAGCAAAGTCTTTGCCAGAACATCAATCCAGGTATGCTTACATACCACTGTATGAGAGAATCCTTCCCTTACAACTCCACCTTGATAAAAGTCTACAGACAAAGTAAGATTCATGTATTTTAGATGTGATTGTGATTGTGATGTTCAGGTAGGGAGGGAGACAAAGGGCCTGATCTACTAAAGGTTTGTGTGTTTAAAACACATGCAAACTTGATAGCGCGTGCAAAGCTGATCTACTAACAGGGTGCACTTAGGAATGCATCTGTCAAATGAGCAAAATAGCACACGCAGTCCATTTAGCGTGTTTGCCTTCATAAATATGCAGAATACATGCAGATAATCAGGACGAGCAAAATACTGAGAGGAGGAGATGCAAATGTAATCATTTAGCACCCGCAATGTGATTTATCAGACCCGCAACTGATTGCGCGCAGTGTTTTTGCGTCTAAATATAGCATGTTTGAAAGGCAGGTAAAACAGGCACAGTGTTATGCAGAGGGCTGCGGTCATTGTGGTGAGAAACAGCGGTCGCATCAAACAAATATTTTCTATCACTGACTGAATTTTTTGATGAATGACGGAAAGATTTGGAGGCTGTCTGTCATTATGATGGACTGGAATAAGAGGGACGATCCAGTGTGCCATCATACTCATGCAGACACACTTGTAAAGTAAACCCTTTTTTGTGCTTGAAATCGCGGAGGAGGTCATTTAAACTATGTAAAAAAATATCTTCATAGCTGGCTATGAAGGAGAATCACTCCGTTTGTCACTCAGAGCTGACTGCATCACACTCTCCACGCACTGATAGTGAGTGTAGGAGCTGTCAGTGCGTGGAAGGTGTGACACTGTCAGTACGTAAAAAGGTGAGAGTACTGACACGCGGTCTGTGTGTGCATAACTGTAAGACTGCTCTTCACATGAGAGGTTATTGATGACAAACCTGTGTGACTATGTAAATGCTGTCATTAAGATTATGTTTAATTGGAATCAGAAAAGGAAAATTAAAACTGACGGATAAAAATATGGCATGAGGGAAAAGTGACGACCTTGTCCGTCAAAATGACATACAGCAAAAAGGTTACTACAAGTGTGTTTATTTGCCTCTAACTCCATGGCTTCAAACTTCATTTTTCATTTACGGCCACTCTGCTCTCCCAAACTCTCCATGGTGACAGCCATGAGCACATGCAAAATCTTCATTTAAAGGAGGCGGTCCGCACCACTTGTGCACCTGTTATATATTGCGCACACAGTCATAGTAGATCACCCGCAACACGCGGACTAATTGCATATGCAATTTTTTAGTTTGTACATCCAATTTAGCACTTGTTATTTTGGATCTTTGTAGATCAGGGCCAAAATGTATAACTATCTTCACCATTAGTGGGCATTAAGCTAACATAAGCTTGTTTAGGTTATTTACTGATCATATCAAAGCCACTATCAAAATTCAGTACAGTCAGTGTTTTGGGGCAGTAAATTGATTAAAGGAAGTAATATACTGATCAAGTTTACACAAAGATTTGTGTTAGGATAAGGAAAAATCTGTTTGTTGCTACTGTTGGTATAACATACAGACACAGAGGAGCATCTGACAGCATTAATATATTATTTGCCCCTCTGGGTTTTCTCTTTGAGATTGGACTCTGTAAAACTGTAAAGGTATTTTTCCCCATTGGTCAGCATATACTTATTAAAAAAAATCCCTGTCTTTCTTTAAGAATAAAATATAATTGAGTTGAAACATACTTAGCAGCTGGAGCTGTAACCTTTCAAATTGCTATTTCAGCTGTTTTTAGAGGAAGTAGGAGCTTCAGAAGTCTCAGATTAAAAATTTATATGTTGAGTTTAAGCCTATCCAAGGACAGACCAGTTCAGGAATCAGTGGGAGAAAATGTAATAGTTTGTATAAAAAATGATTTATGATCTCTGTTAACACTGGTCCATTTTTATGTAATCTTGTTTCTAAACTTCAGTACAGGTACACACTATGCAGCACCCTTATAAGTTCCCATTTGTACATTTCTCACTAAAACGATCCAAAGCCACAGGTGTACATATACCGTAAGTTTTAGCCATACGGATCCTGAGGTCACCAATCAGAGGGTTTTCTGGATGGCTGTGTAGAGGTGTGAAGGGGGAGAGAGGCTGGTCCCAGGTGAGGGCTAACAAGCCAAGCAGCTCCTGCCCTATAACCATCTCGCTGATACCACTGGGGGCTCTACGCTAGGAAGCAACTGGTGTGGAGCAATAGAAGGAATAAGATTGGCGAAGCGAGGAGCAGCCTTCACACTCTCAGAATCTGAGTAAATGAAGAGTCGACAACAGAGGACACCAGGGAGGGAGAGGCCATGTTTCTTCTGTCCACTCCTTGTGCTGTATAATACTGGCAGACACTGAATGGCCACTTGGGTGGCTGGCCAGTCGGTCGCCTGTCTTCCTGCTTCATCGCACATGTCAAGATGGACAAGAAGGTGGGGACAGGGACAGAACGTGAAATGGGAAATGTGGATTTTGGGCAAAAATGAGCACACAAAAAGAGAAAGGGTTGGGTACTGTGAATACAGTTTTCAATCATCTGTTAAATAAGGACAGCAGACAAAAGGGGTTTTCAGATATCAACCCTCCAAAAGAGGCTTCCTATAAATTAAAAAAACAGCAAGTTATACAGCAAAGGCCTTCTAAAAAACATGTTTTTTGTTGAGGTTTACAATCATACTCCCTTTGACCCTCATCCTGACCCTGAATCATTGCAGACTTTGCCATGAATGCCAAACAGATGCGTCCTAAACATGAGGGATGAGAGAAAGCTCTCCAGTCCCATTGAATTACCCACATCATATTTCTCACCATGTACAATTAATAAGGGCTATTGAATTTGTGACCATGCGTCAAGAATAATAATTGCAATATTTCCTTCAAGGATCATTTGGGGATGATTTATGCTTTTGAGCCGAGAAGAAAATTCAAGAAAGAGGGACTTGGGAAGAAAGAATCAATACATGACACAGTGTGGTATTACTTCATGCCAGCCTTCATAGAGGAGAAATCATTCAGGCAGATAGAGGTCTGATAAGTAAGAGCAATGAAGGAGGAGGAAGGGAGAAGAAGAAGAACGCTGTGATGCAAAGTTTGAAAGCACAGGTGACTCTTTATCTTGGAGATGAGCTGAATTCAATCCACAATGATTGCTCTTGATTAAAGGTCAGTATAAGTTAGTGTGTGTCTTTGTGTGTGTTTGTGTTGGCAGGCGACGGGGGAACCTGCTGGGGATGTTTGCTGCCTCTAATGGATGGCCACATTTAAGACGCTAAGAGCTAATAAAGAGTAATGGGCCCTTGGCTTCGCTGGGGAGGAGGACCAGCTATTTTGAGTTCATGAGAGAAAGCATCATCTCGGGGATTAAAGAGTATCGACCGATGAAGAGTAAACACCGCCATGTCGTGCTGCTGACCCATTTAGTGAAGCTGTGGATGGAAAAAGATGAAACCCAAATAGGCGCTGGGATTGTAGGACGCCGCAGCAGGTCAGCAGGGATGTCATTACGGGGTGCTGAGAGGGGTCTCCAGGTGCCGCAGGGAGGCCTTAAACAGCGTTATCACAGCAGGACGGTGCAGAAAAAGAGAGCGAGAAGGAGAGAGAGACCGGGCATCCTGGTCTGAATAACACATCCTTTGTGCCAAGCCATGCACATGGCGAGTGGGGAGAGGGGCTGGGTGTTTTTGGCTTCATTCAGGAGGATGAGACAAGCGCATATCTGTGTGCCAATCAGTATTCTCCTGGCCCCTCCGGAGTTCCCTAAAACATAAACTGCCCTCCTTAATGAATCCTTTTCCCTCACTCGGTTCTTTATTGAACTGCAATATCGTAAATCAGGCTAAATACAGAGGCCTTCTGCAAGTAGAATCATTCGGCCTCTTTGTGAGCACAGAGGGACATTTAAAAGTGGGCTCTCAAATGACTGGAACAAGTGGACACAGAGCAGAGGAGACAAAAATAAAAAGGTTTTTAGTTCCACTCAAAGTGTGAATACTTGTGTGTAAAAAGACTTAATTGCGTACATTAACTTGCTTTAAAGTGGAATGAAAGTCTCTTTAGACAAGATGCAATTTCTGAGATTTCTAGGACAATTTAAAGACATTAAAGTCCTGCATTTTTTAGGATGGCCTATCAAATATGTCAAGGCCCCACACAGTAAGTTTGTTTGGTACCAGGCCCTAGATCATTTGGTACTGAATCATAGAGAAATATGAATTATTTATTTTATGACCTTTTGTAAATAACTGAGACCAAAGGCTGTTTTTATGGAAAGGATGACCAGATCCTTACACCTCCATCTGTGTAGCTTTACTGTGAAGACTGTACACAAAGGCTCTCTGTCCCTGCCACTGCTGTGATAATTGAAAAAGTGCACCTTGAGATAAACTCCCTGTTCAACCTTGTGCTCATGCACTCTTTCAGTTGTGCTCTGGATCTAGTTGTAAATATATATATGCTCAACTTCCTGATATGGAGGGAGACAATTTAGAGATAAAAACTGATAAAATATCCACCAGTAATCAACAGAAACATCAGATCAGCTCAGACTGATGACCAATGGACGAAACACTTAACATCAACATCGTATGCATGCCGTTTTACAGCATTTTCCTTTGTGCACAGAAGGTGTAGCAGCTCAGTAAGTTACTGGCAACTGGTGACTTCCAGCTGAATGCATTCCTAAAATGTCTTCGTTGAGCAGCCGATAAAAACAGAGCCAGTCCTCATGAATGCCTCTTTTTTGGGGTTAAGAAACAAACTCATGGCTTTCTGTCATCCTTACAATCAACCCCTGACCACTATGGTGAGAAATAATACACACAAAATATGGAGTATCGTGTTAGTTCTGGCAGGAAATGGAATCAAGATTGCTGTCCTGCCAGCAATCCATTGTTAAACAGCTGATCCAAAGCTAGCTGCTGACAGCCAGCTGATTACTTCTAAGTTGCCATTGGCTAAATGCGTTCAGACCACCTAATTCAAGCTGCTCTAACCTGCCTATTCTTGCTGCTCCTTTAAGCTATTTTTGACTTAATCAGCTGACATTGATGCTTGCTCCAGGATGACTTGCTGCTTCTCTCCCTGCCTAATGATTTCTTTGTTGGCACAAAGGCAGCAGAAATGTGAGCTGTTCTTGCTTAAGGAAGTGCCTGCATCAGAGGCATCCTGCCAAATTCAAATATATGATAGCAAATAACTGCAAGTAAAACTAATTTAAGAAACTGCTCTGGTGTCTTTTCTTGACAAAGTGGTTCTGACCTAAGGGTGTTTGTTTGTCCCCTTGGAACAGCTGCTACAGAACGATTGGCCAAATCACCTGTCAGATATGCTTTTAAAGGTTCTGCCCATCCCCAAACACTTGCTACTGACTCTTTCCCAAATGGACAAGTGAAATATGTTGAACAGTCCATCTTGTGTATCAGGTTAGCACAACAGCAGGTCCCGAAAGACACACAAAACTTTAATGGATGGCAGTATTCTTACTGCTCTTGAATGTCTTAAAAATGATTTAAATGCCTCTTTTGAGCCAAAAAGAATAACCAAAACTAACACGGCTTATCGAAACCAAGAACTCCAAACTGGAATTACTTTTCAGTACTCAAGCCTATTCGTGGCAGAAGGCTCTGTAGTAATTACATTTGCTTGTGTAGTGATGCCGATATTGTGTGGGCTCCTGTGTCTTGCAGACAAATGATACTGCCACCTGCTGACACGTAACAGGCTGCAGAGACAATTTTACAAGCTTTTCACCCTCATTGTCTCATTAACATATTTTCAGAAAAAAAGTACTGTCAGATTTCGTTCACAACATGGAGCTTATTGTTGAAAATACTTTTTCATTTATCTGAAGCACTGAGCTGGACAGCATGTCAAATGATTAATGATGTTCCTCACTTAAGTTTGCCATCAAAAAAGTACTTTTTTTTTTTTCTTTTTAAATCAACCAATAAAGAAAACACTCACTGATAAAATTTCTACAACAAAATAAATCAGCTGACAGCTTCTGCTGTTCAAAATCATTTTAAATGCCTACAGGGACTGTCAGGGGTAGAATACAATATGTGTATATATATAAATTTAACTCTCAATCCATGAATATGTCCATCTGAAAGGCAGTGCCCAAGTCTGAAATTGAAATTCTCTGGCATACTTTCTGTGCTGCACGAGAATCCATACTGGGTGAAAACGTGAGTGCAAAAGCTAAGCACTGGTGTTGGAACCTTAGCGTATTAGCCCATATTCAGATAGATAGATGCTGATGTTTGCATGAAAATGACCATGCATACAGTTTTCCAGTTTTAAGCACACTTTCAAATGAAGGTCAGTAAGTGTTTCTGACAGTTTCCTGCTGCTTGCACACATCATCTCAACTCCTCCCTTGTATGTTTGCAGGAAAAAAAGAGTTGAAGAATTCTGCCATTAGAGTTCATACACATCATCTCCAGACAGGCCCACAGAGAGCAGAGCACATATAAAAAGAGTTTATGTGTCATACAGGATCTTGTGCTGCTTTAAATCTGTTCCTGCATCATTGCCTGTGTTGGCTGGTTCACTTTCATGCATTTTCTCCCTTTGAGCCACTGACGTCACATTTACTAAAAGCTTCTTCTCCTCAGCCTCTTTTTATGATTCATTTCTGATGTTGCTCTCTTCGTGTTATGAAAGGGTGTTACAATCCAGTCTGACTGGGTTGAAATTGGACTTTTGGGGCATAAAGCAGTTATGATGCAAATCAAGCATAATCAATTATTTACTTGAAATGTGCTGAAGCTGTGTGAAGCCTGTTCTAGTATGAGGAAGACATTAAAGACTTGAAGTCTTGAATAATATACATGCATTATACCATAGATAAGAAACAAAATTAACATAAAAATGTGTAAATATGTGAATGTATTGCACTCATGTTTGTTCTAGCTGGTGACCTTGGTGTACAGTATTACATTGTACCTTCCAGTATCTGTTTATCTTTAAGTCTAAAGCTGTGTTCACACCAAACATGAAAAAAAAAAGAGTTTGGCACAAATTTTGTCTCTTTTGCTCTTTCACCAAAGTTCAAAATATCCAACTTCTGCAACAAATTTTCCTAAAGCTGTGGCACAACAGCCAATCTACATTGAGCGTGAATGGTGACCGGTATGACTTCACAGACGGAGAAGTACGTAAACATCGCTGCATGTCATCATGGGAGCTCCTCTACATGTTTTCTACCCAAGAAAATATGCCAAAGTTCATGGAGGAACTAATGGAGCATTGCTTTAATTTGATTTTTTTTTTTTTTTTGGTGTCATCCCTTTCTTTATGTACAATTGCCAAGGAATAATGTCAGCATATATGGGACAAAACAGATATTAATTATAGGTAATGTTCACCACAAGTAAGTCAGACTACTTGAGTATACTGATGTCTGTGATTTTGCAGGTATAAGGAAATGCACTGCGCCTCTCTGTTGAGCGAGGACCAAGGGCCAGCCTTTGCTACTAAAAGTGGGTGTAAATAAAACCAAACCATTTTTTTCCTCTGAGGGTCAAGACATCAATGAAAAACTTCTCACAAACTCAGCAAGAGTAACTTCATAAACTCTCACACAGAGGTACTTTAGTTTGAGCTGAAATCATGAGGCTTCACAGCGAAACCAGGGAATGATAGCTGTAAAATCCTTAAAAGTTAATTACATCAGTTTATACAGTCAGTACAAAGGGGAGGCTTTCCTCCCCAAATCCCTGTATTTTATAACCCAGTGTGAAAAACTGAGCCTGTAAATGGAGGAATTCTATGCTTAAGAGCCTCCTCATCTGACCTGTTCCATCCAAAACCTCTTCAGGTAAACTTCCCCCAAGGTCACACTCACATAGGATAATAAATTCTACCCAGGGCCTTCCCGACAGGCCTGAATCCCCACAAATGCAGCTGCACTGTGAATCTTTTCTGCACAGTGTTTATGGACTTTTTTATGCCTCACTGCCTGAGACAAGAATGTAGACTGGTCTTTTCAGTCCGCCCTATGTCACTATACATCAACATCTATATCCATTTCATGTGAAAGCAATATCAAGGGAACACTTAATTTCAGCACAAATGTTCTAAAAGTTCACTCAAGCATAAACTGATTAGGTTTGGAGGTCAAGGGTCGTGAAGGTCACAGAGCCTCATTTTCATCCCTTGCTTGCCAACAAGGTTTCCCAGGAACGCTTTGAGAGGTTCTGATCTAACTTTGCTTCAATAACCTTACAGCCTCAAGGATAAAGCCACTAGATTTCAAGGTCACAGTTTGGAGGTAAAGGTTGTGGAGTCTCATGTTCATCATATGGTTCTGATCACAATATCTCGAGAACACATCAAGGGATTTTCATCGAACGTGGCAAAAAAGTCCAAATTTGTTCACTGACAAACCCTGAGTGACTTCTTGCCAAACCTTTCCCAGATGTCCACTCTGACTCAAGTAATGAATGGGTAGAATTTTGAGGTCAGTGTCATTAAGCTTCAAATCACTCCTTGTTGGGAACTTTAAAAAAAAAAAAACACAAACATTTAAGAGATTTAAACATGAAAGTCCACCCTGACTAAAAACTTAATCTATCTAAGCCATATTGCAGGGTGAATTGATACAGATTACAGCCTCATGGAATCAATGTGAATGTATTGTGGTGTGAATTTAACAGAGCAATGTTGCAACTATAACATAAACAGGGCTATTGTCAATGCAAAAGCCATGCCTAAGTAGCTTATGTCAGATACTTTGGCTCATACCTTAAACTCAGTATTTGAATATTTGTTTGAGCATGGGGGTAAAAAAACAAGCTTGAACTGACAATTAATATTTGAATATAAAATAAACAGCTCCACAGCTCATTTGGGCTTTATTTGTGACAGTGGTACCTTAATAACACTTTGAGGGAAGCTCTCTGTGACTCAAGGATAAACTGATTAAATCTGAATAGCCAGGATTCAAGGTCATCTGGCCTCATGTTTAACTCTTGCCTATGAATGTTTTGGCAGATTTTTTTCCATTAAAGATTTTCAGAACAGTGCTCTGACTCTTTTGGACCTCCTGGTCTTCCCTTACTCCCCCTATACCTAAAAGTGGCCTGAAACTACCAGACAGTAGCTCCAGTTATTTCCACATTTCCCTGCACCGGACTTTGGGTTTATTGATGAAAAAAATCTGAAAATAATCTTGATGACTGACCTTGATTGGATGATAAGCCTTGGTGTTGTATTATTGAGAATTCTTAAACAGATGAAAGAGGACCCCTCCTTTCTGAGGCTTTACAAAGTCAAGGAATATGTAAGAAGAACAGGTGTTGCTTCACACAAGGCCAAGGCTACCTGTGTAAAATTTTCACTTGACACAACATTTGGCTGGTTTGAGTTTACTTACAAAAGGAAAGAAGCAGAAATAAAAGACAGTGATGTGAAAATCAGGGAAACTAGTGAAGAATTAGCAGAAGGACACATTCTCTCTGACTCAGCTGTCAGTAAAAACGCAGATGCAGACACATTTGGTGAGAGCTGAGCTGTCATGCTAAACGGGGAAACAGCTGTTGGTTGTTTGGAGCTTAAAAAACAAGGACTGCAAAAACATGTGAACCATACTAATACCGACAGACAAGAATTTGCTTTGGTTTGGAGAAGTCTGCATCAAATACAGAACTGCTTTGAACTTCCTGTCATCTTTGTACATTTAAATGCTTGTTTAAACCTTTTTCCTCATAGATTAGAAAGCTGGTAGTTGCAACGTTGAGTCAAAATGTCCTAGATTATAAAATCACTGGAAAAGTTGGATTTGTTTTTCTTTGATAACATTTAATTTCTAGCAGATTCTAGGTCTCCTAAGGATACAAGAAGCCAGTGTGACACACTAGATGGAGTGCATGTATCCACGGGATGAAGTACTCTTATACGCAGAACACAGGCTATATTTAGGGCCTCTTCATCTGTGAGGGGTCTTACTTTTTAATGCATGGGTTTCCAGGTCCAAGTCTAAATTAGAAATTAAATCCATGCATTTTAACAGTCAGTACATTTATTACTTTCCCAAAGATTATCCAATGCACTATCTCCAATAAACACTCTGCCTCTTTCTCAGCTTCTCATTAAGTGACACTTACACCCATGAGAGAGTCTTTTTTGTTTATCTGTGAACAATATGTAACTCACGTCAACATTTCACAACAGGGCAGTTTTCCACATTTTGAATAACTCAGCTAGAAATACAAGAAATGCCTTGGTGGAAGTTTGTGCGCTCTGACTACCTTTAGTTCCAAAATGCAACTCAGGAGGACACACAGTTTCTTATCTTTTGAGTCCTGAGTATTAAATTAATCAAGTTTCAATGTAGTTTAAGAATTGTTTTAGTCTTGATTGTCATGAGTTAAAATTATTGTAAGTCAAAAATTGCATATTCTGACAACCTAACCTTGGCTGATGGAAAATGTTGATCTGTTTAGCTTTTTGATGTATAATTTTCCTCAGTAATCACTTGCTATGACAAATATGACTACACAAAATATATTCCAGACAGCCTACTCAAGTGCATATAAATGTACTGGTTTAAAAAATCTATTAAAGTGACAAATACACAAGTCACTCAGTTACAGTCACTTCAGTAAAAGTAGTTAGTTATTTTTCACCCCTGCCTTTAAAGAGGTTATACAGTATTTTGTCTCAGATGAGGGTCTGATATTCATTTTTTTACCAGGGGTAGAAATCGCCAATGGCCCCACAACACAATATCATCGCAATACTTGAGACCTTCAATTCAATTTTATTGCGATTTTAAATATTTCATCATGTGCTAAGTATTGCCATATTTAACACCCATTATGCAGTTTTTTTTTAGTTTTTATTGTCTTATTTGCAAAGACAATAATTTCCTCATTCTGTAAAATTTAATAAGAAATATATATTGGTATATTTATCATGTAACTTCAGTTTTAGTAAAAACAAAGTAAAACTCACAGACTGGACTCCACACAGCCTTCACAGCCTCTCGTTAACTTCTAGCTTCACAGCTGTGGAGGTGCTGCTGTTATTGAAGTAGTACTTACAAATGGCACATATGGGCTCCAACCAGCATGTAACAAGTGCCCTTGTTTTCCACAACATGGTGAGACCCCTAGTCTTTGCACATAAAGTTGGTAAAGATGCAGCTATTTTCTCAGACTGCTTAGAACTGGGAGGCAGCTTCATCAAGCCAATGTAAAGTGTTGGCTAGATTATCAGTAGCAATAGCTTAGCATTAGCTTGGCATTAGCTTTGATGCTGTCAGCTTTCGCTGTCCCCGGGTGGTGCCACTTAAGGTGAGCCTGAAGTCCACTGTGTTTTATTGTCATACATCACTCCTTACAAACTCTGTGTCATGTTTATCTCTTTCATCCCTTTCAAAGTCCAAATTAAGTCAACACCTGGCTCAACAGCACTGTCGTGTGAACTTAATGAGCATTTGATTTTATTTTTATTTCTGTTAAATGTTTGAAATCAATACATTAAAAGATATTGATACTGGCAGCTGTGAATGGATATATCATCATGTCAAATATCACAATCCTATAGTGTAGCGATTTTTTCCTCCACCTCTAATGTTCACAATCACTAACGTTCAAAAGAAGACCTAGATTTAGATTTATTGATCCCTGGGGGGAAATTCATCTTCAATGTCTGTACATTACATAGAGTACAGTCAGTGCTGTCGCAGCAGAGCGTGCGCCATTGGTTAGATTTACATAGACTGAGTAGCCCTGATAATGATGTATTTCTTTTTCTATATGAGATGCTCAACTGAATCTCTGATTGGTTTACAGGTCAACCCTGTGGTGATTGGTCAATTCAGTGCTGCTCTGTGGCATGTGGTCAACAGATCTGTATTCATTCTAACGTCTACACTGCAATGGGCTTATTACTGCAGGCCAATTGGCTTGAACTTATGACAAAACAATGGTAGGACATCACACCGGTCAATTTGGGGTAGGCCAGGGGAACAAGATATTTTAAATGGCTGTCTGCTCTGCAAAGGGAGGGGGAGAGGTCAGTGCCACAGACTAGTTCAGAAAGGTGCTTTGTCACACTGAGGAGACATGTTAAACACAACAAAGAGCAAAAAAAAACACTAAAAAAAACTCTTGAAAATGCTTTATCCTGTGATATTGTGCATCTTTGATATTCCTCAATAACGACCGTGGTCCTCTTCACAAATCTTAAAGATCATCCTTAGACAAAGATTTGTTGCTGAGTGGGGACAAAAAGTTACACTTTTGTCTTAAAATTAGCACTGAAAAAATTAGCTGTAAGGAATAGCAAGAAAACATTTAATTTTGGCTGTGTGAATGGTAACAAATGCTAAGCTCCACAACATTTACGTTGGGCTCCCGTGTCTGCTCCTTGCTGCTGTAGGGTTTATTTGATGGGGTAGTTGGCCCATGAGTTACCCTTGCCCACCCTTATGTTAGTTACAACCTATGTCCTAAGTGAGCTATAACTTCAACCCCGGCGAGGACATATAATTCTCCCTCATGCCTTCAGATTCAATGCTGACTGTGAAGCAGGAGCTTTAGTTTTACTGGTTGTCTTGTGTTGTCATGCTAGCCTTAGCTGCAATGCTTTGTTTTTTCCCTGTTATTTACTTTCATTGTTTGCAGATTCAGTTTTTTATTACAGAGGATGAGATGGCTCACTCCTCTCCACAGCAACACTGATGTCTCTGTGTATGACCAAAAAAGTAAAGAACTTTTTCTCACTCAGTTGTTAATCAATTTAAGGTTGACATCCTGAAACCAACTTCACATGTCAAAATCCAGTAAAAGTTTTTTTCAACAGTCACTGCCTGAAGAAAACATTCACTTTTTAGGGTCACTAAAAGTCAAGCTGCCAAGTACCCAAACGTTGCTAAATAAACTCAAAATAGCCAATTTACTAGATAAGGCGTATCCCTCTTAAAATCCCCAGTTACTTTGCTCAGTGTTTTGTTTGTTTTTTCTCATTAAGAAGTGATTTTTAGCATGATATCATGCTGTCTTTAGTGGGCTGTTTGTCTCAGATTACTTCCTCATGGGGGAACATATATCTCTGTAGACTGAATTCATGTTTGTCAAAAAAAAACATTGACAAAATATCACATTTAATAAAACTTTGAAAAAAGGAATGGACATACCCCAAGACAAAATGTTTATTTTGTACTAAGAAGGAAATAATACAAGAACAGTTGTCATCAGATCAATTAGACATGTTTTTTTTAAAGGATACATGCAATCTTTGGTACTTTTTTGTCTTTATTAGTTGAGCATGAGTGTGTGTATTTTAGAAATCAGCAAAAGTTTTCAAAAGTGCCAAACACCCTGGAGCTCTGAGACAGGGATGTCTCTTTATTCTGAGTTTAAATAACCTCAAATCACTTGCTTTATCTCTGTCTTTGCTCTTTCTTCTCATTAAGAAAATTGGAGTTACATTTCAAACCACACTCAAAAGTAATTGGACCAGCTTTGAGTCTTCATGTTAAAACAGCTCATTAAGTATATCTGCCAAGAATTACAACAGCCTACACAGAAGGGAAATGTAATGATCATATTTGATCTGGCAGAGTGTAGGTTTAAATACACACATGTATTTCATGTTTACCTTCATTATCTAAAGACTACACTGACTAGTATAATAACAGAAGTTGCCATTGCTGGTGGCGTTGTTTTCTGCTTTGATGTCACTCTGTTGTTTACAGTAAAAATAAGTCAAGGTCTTTTCTTGTTGCTTTTTTGCACATTCTGCACTTTACTGCAAGAAAGGCAAAGAAACAAACATTGAAAGAAACACAGTGAAAGGATCACTAAGACATATTTTAGCCCAAAGGTAATTGAGGACCCTCTTAAAGTGGGCTAAAGCCCGCTCCAAGTGACGCTGTAGTATGCCTGAAACATCAGTAACAGGGCACAGGGCTCATATACTTAATGATTTATAAAACTTAAGAGACAATTTGAAAATGCCAATTTTTTCAAAGTTATTTATGTATTTTTTAATTGATCATATATCAGGTTTTTTGAAGTGGGGTTGCTAGAGGTCCATGGCCCTAATAAATATAATTGCCAATAAAGGAACTCTCGAGCACTGTCTCTGGGGGGAGATATCTGGGGACAGACATAGCCAGAACATAGTAGTACATGGTGCCGCTGTAAGCCTCACTTCATCCACTTACAGGCTAAACTACTTTGGCTCCAAAATATGATACAGTAAGGTTCCTCACAGCATTTAACTCCTCCTCCACAAAGCCCCAGTGTTTAGAATTTTTGTATGTTGGGACGTAGGGCTTACACATCCCTCTGCCATAAGCTGGTCAGGAAGTCAGAGGTAACAACAAACATTAACTTCATTAAAACTGAACTAAAAATGAGCGAATTGGACTGAAGTAAAGACGATGTGCCTTGGTTGTGGGTACAAGAGGATATCTTTATAAACCATAGTTCACAGAGGAAGAACTTATGCAAATGGAGCCACAGGTAGAAAGAGGGATGGAGAACAGAGGAGCAGGACAGGTCAAAAGATAGTGCAGATACATGAACTGTGAGCCCATGTCCACAAATTCAGAGGTCCATTGCTGTCACAAGTGAGAATTAGTAACTCTGCTTCCTCTGGACCTTTCAGCAGAGCTCTTTGGTTTCGATAAGCCTACAAACTGCTGTACTGTGTTGTAGTCCTTATCCAGAAAATGGGCACTGTAAAGACAATGGCTTGGCGCTGCAGTGGGGTCAGTCCTCATGTCCACATTTAAAACAACAAGGCAAATTTGGCAACTTATATTCATTGGTGCTCCAGTGATTGCTACCTGACCCCGCTGCAGCACTCCGACCTAATCTAATAAGGAGAATGTCTGGCGGAAGGATATGTAGCCCCTCGTTACAAAATATTTCTAAGCACAGGGGCTTTGTTGGGGAAAGTTAAACGCTGTAAAGAATTTGACTTAAGCGCATTGTCGATTGTTTTTTTTTTTTTTTTTTAATCCAAAAGTGCATCAGTTGCAAGGCTTTCGGTGGCACTATGTACTGCTAAGTACTGGCTACCGTCCAAAACCCGAACTATCCCTTTAAATAATGTGCTGCTCTCAGCACTGACCAGTTAAGGTGGCTTGCTTAACAACACATACCCTGCAACTTAACATTTTTAGAAAAAAAAGTCAACTCTGATGTGCAGGCAATTAAGAGACACACATGTTCTACCAGTTCTGACCCTCGCACTACTGATTACACGCTACGAACCTCATTTTACATCACACCTGTTAATGCTCTCATTCTTTTTGCACCTATTCTGTTTATTACAAACCTTTGCTGTTAGTGCAGGTGACAGTTCATAATTTAATTAAGGTCACCCTTTACATTGATATTGATTGTTTTGATGCATGACAACAAAAACATAAAACTTCTCCCTTATAAGACTAAACTGCCAAACATATAAACTAGATACAAACTGAAGTCATCCCACCAGCAGGGTATCCTGTAGTATTATTTCAGTCCTGACATTTTGTCTCTCTGCCACATAACTCCGACCACCAGGAGGATTTTACTTTGCATGTACCATCAGTGGTAGTGTTTCTGATCTACCTTGTAAAAAGTTACAAGTTGTTACATGAAAAGGTTCTGAATCAGAAGGTTACAGGGATGCAGGATATTAAGTTTTGGTAATCCGACCTGTTAATACCTCAAAAATCAGTTTGGCAATCGCAATGTATCAATATACATCAATAAGGCATAACATTCACTAACAAGTGAAGTGAATAACACTGATCATCTCTACATCATGGCACATGTTAGTGGGTTGAATATTTTAGGCAGCCAGTGAACATTTGTCCTCAATGGGCAGCATAAGGATCTGAGTGAGTTTTGACGAGGGCCAAAGTGTGATGCTAGATGACTGGGTCAGAGCATCTCCAACACTGGAGCTGTTGTGAGGTGATCCTGGTCTGCAGTGGTGGTATCTAACAAAAATGGTCCAATAAAGGAACAGTGGTGACAGGGCCATGAGTGGCCAAGGATCACTGATGCACGTGGGGAGTGAAGGCTGGCCTGTGTGATCTGACCAAACAGAGCTACTGTTGCTCAAATTGCTGAAGAAGTTAATGCTGGTTCTGACAGAAAGGTGTCAGAATATACAGTGCATATGGTTCTGTACAGCCGCAGACCAGTCAGGGTGGCAGGGGGTCATAATGTTCTGCTTGATCAGTGTGTAGTTTGCATGTTTTTTAAATTGCAAATATCTCCCAGAACTGACCTGTTGCTTTTAAAGAGACAATTTGTTTGTTTGTTGAACAAACAGACAGAAAAGAGATACAAGAAAGCTTTTGTTTATACCATAAATACAAATACATTGTTACCCAAAGGTAGATATTCAGTGATAAAAATCAAAGAAATAATTCATCTGGATTAAATATTCAGCATTTTTAACAGCAGCCTTATTAGGTAGAGCATGATGTTACCTTCTTATATTTCCAAAATGAAAGTCAATGAATGAAATATCAATATGGCAAATTCAAATGACTGAAATATTGTTTGTGTATTGGCAGAAATGTTCATATTGTTGTGGTCTCACATTACAAAGATCCCCGACTGTACTCCCTGTGAAGGCATTCATATGAGCAGTTTATATGTTCTATCAGTGCATACATGGATTTTCTCAAGGTACTCTGGTTTCTTCCCACGGACTAAATACATGCTTTTCAGGTTAACTGCAGTCTTTCGTAGCCAGAAAAGTGTGATTATGAGCGTGACTGGTTTTGGTCTGTATTTCAGCCCTGGAGTTGCATGGCAACCAGTCCAGGGTGTACCCCCACTTCTCTCCCAGTGTCAGCTAGGACAGGCTAAAGCTCCTTGCAACCCTAAAAGGGATGGAGTGGTACAGATGATAGATGGATGGATGAGACCTAAGCAGTGTTTTAAGCTGTCATCTGTGAGTACTGATATAGTTTATATTTTTACTTTAGAAAAAAAAAAAAATATATATATATATATATTCAAACAATTTCTAAAAAAAAAGTTTGTTCTTTCCTATTTATCACTGCATGTATTTTTTATTTTGTTTATCACTTTCTATCATCCCCAAATAAAAAACCTTAATACAAAAACTTTGTTGGAAGATTCCGTAAATGTAGTCAACAATAAAACTGAAAAAGAGTTAGTTTTATTCAACAAAACCTTTGAATACTGGGAAAGAGACAAGCATATTTTGCTGCATTGTTCCCTGGAGCATATATACACATTCTTCAATAGGAACATTTGAGATTATTTCTCATGTTCTGTGTTTTTGGTGCACACTGCAAAACCAATGTAGCCTCAATACTTAATGTGTTTTAAATCCTAAATTCATTGGAATGCACGTCTCTTTCCTCTATAGAAGACCTGATTCAGACCTCGTCCATTCACCCTCCATCGTCTCATTCCCTTTTGAAAGGAGCTGTTATTGTGGCTCTGGATGGACTGCCTCTAAATCTGCAGTTTAACCTAAAACCTGTCAGAGGGAAAACCAACTCCATGAACAAGTGGCTCTATTTTGGGCTGGGAAGAGAAAAAAAAAGCTATTAAAGCACGGAGAGAAAAATGTTTCTATTCTAGACTGGATCAGAAAGAAAAGTGGAGTGCTTTCACATACCTGACAAAATCTTTTCGTTTTAAAGAAATTTCTCCAAGTAGCAATAGGGAGCAGCACATATTTTGTTTTTCTTTTGAAGTTCACTTCAGTGATTGACAGAAATTCACTCTGCACTTCAGGAAACTCGGTAGGAATCCTGGAAGACTCCACGATTCCTCTTGAGCCACACAAGGGCTGTGTAAGCGTTGAAACAATAGGTAAGAAAACAGAAGCTAATTATAATTTTAGTCCTACAAACATTTCTTGGACTTGGCGAGAAAATTTCACTGCTTGACTTAATTCTCTGTGGGCCGAGCAGAGGGTTTGTTTTTCTACCAACTATTCTTAGAATGAAAAGTAGAGAAGTAGCACGGGGAACAGCCAGTATTAAGATTTCATCTTTCTGAAGAGAGAGAAGATAACATTAGATAGCCTTGGCATCAGTGTTGGCTGGTACATTATGTTCAGAAAAGGTTTGATTTCCCACAGTTGAATGTACATCTTAGATTGATAGCTTAATGCTAACTCATAATGGAAATTACCCTTTACTGGCTAACAGAAGCAGCACCTTCGACAAGCTTATTCTATTGCTGTAACCAACCATTATGCTTTTCTTCACAATGTTCACAATAAAATGGACCATGTCTTAAGTTTAAGACTCCCACCCCCTCCAACACACACTCACTGTACTAAGGAGCTCCATGAGTGACAGGATGCTCCACCCTTCCTGCCTGCAGCTCTTAGACTCTACAACAAAAATTTCTCCAGTGTGCAATAACCGTATTTATATTTATAATATCTCAAATTTTCCATCTGTAAAATATCAAACATGTACATAACCACTGTAAATACCACTTATACATATTTTTATTTTATTTTTCATTTTTAGTTTCTTATATTTCTTCTTTGTATTCTGCAGCTGCTGTAAATTTGGAATTTCCCCCTGTGGGACTAATAAAGGAATTTTATCTGTCTTATCTAAGTTAAGTGAAAGAGACAGCCTTTCAGCTGATATGAATCTTTACTGAAAAAAATAAAAATTATTTTAACAATAATTCAACATTACACTGAAATGATATTGTTCAACAGCAGTGGAAGTAGATTTGCTCAAGTTCTGTGCTTGAACTGTGTTTGAATTTCTGTACCTTACTTAAGTATTATTTTTCAAGGAAACTTAACTTTTAATCCATAAGGGCCATTTAGCAGTGGAAGCATTCTACTTGAATGACAACAGCAGGGTCGGTGTGTTAAAATTTTGACAAGCAAGTTATCAAGTCAGAGCTTTCAGTTTTGAAGCTCTGTCTCAGGCACGAAAATCTCAAGAACAGGAGGATTGTCAACTTTCTATGTCAGCTGCGAGCTATTTCCCTGCCAAAACAGAGAGAAATTTAAATTATAGTACCATATTTGCATTAATGCAGTTGGTATGTGTGTCCATAGAGGTAGAATTTGTCACAGAAAAGAAAGAAACCATACAATGACTCTTTCTGCCTGTGCCTCGCAGAGTTAAAACTTCAATGCCTCCTTTGTGGAGAAACTCCCCTTGTTTGTCAGAATGCTATCATTCAGTAGGTTTCCCAGGTTAGATATGCATTAAATCAGGTTCCTTGTTGGGAGATTTATTGTGGTTCTTTCTAAACTTTAAATAGAAGCTCATTATCAGGGTGATATATAAATGGAAAAGCTGTAAGACATCGGTATAAAAGCTGTGGCGGCACCCGCTGAAGCTCACATATGTGGCAAATGCACGCAAATAAAATGCTTCAAGTGTGCAACAGGTGTAATATTTGAGGACAAAATCTGTCCTCTATATTTTCATAGATGTTCTAGCTACTAGCTAAAAGTGGTCCAAGAGCACAAACCTCATCCAAGGATCTTCTGTCATTTTTTGCCCTACTTATAAGAAATCCTTGAAAAAAATTCTTTGATCTTCATTTGGATTCAGATCACCACCAAAATTGAATCACTTCTTTCTTTTGCCATGGCTAACATTCCCTGAAAATTTCATCCATATCCACTCAAAGCTTTTTGAGTTATCCTGTTCACAATCCAACAAACAAAATGAATAACAAATGCTGGCAAAAAGTACTTCCTTGGCAGAGGTAATTAACTTAATTCAGCTGATGGAATTTATTTTCTTTTTCAGATCAGAACAAAACGACAGCAAACTGTGTTTGTGTGCTTTGTCCAAATAGAGTAAGTGTACCAGTACCACGTCACATGTCTCTTTGGTATCAAAGAAGTTTAATCTTGCACTGCAGCTGGATCCACCACATTCAATGTCTGTAATCAGATTGATCCATCTTGCTAAGATCCAATTTACAATGACTGCGCACCCCGGCCAAACCAGAGTCCTTCAAAGCAGGAACAGGCGGGAGCTACAAGCGAGATGACAGCAGGAAGTGACTGCTCATAAATAGATTAGCATAGATGCTAACAGCTGTGGTAGCAGTTTCATCTGGGCTGCATTTCTTTATCAAATAAAAAACAACTGAAAGTACTTTCGATAGAAAAGACATTTTAGCTCCACTCCAACATGTTTTGGAGACAGTTTGTTCTAGAAAGTGGTTTACGGTTTGTACTTTGCACTGCCCCTGCCTACAACATTATCTGTTTGGCCAGTAATGAATGTGATTGACTAAATGATCATCCAATCACCTGCCAGATATGCTTTTGAAAGGTTCTGCCAATTGCCAAACATTTTTGATGGGCTGTCTCCCAGTTGGACTATAGTGAAATTTATTTAACTTTCCATCTGGTGTGTCAGGTTAACAGAGGATAAGACAACTCAGGGTTCTGAGATGAAACACAATTTTAACTGTCTCACATATTTACTCTGTTTACTGTGCACAAAGTTCATCACATCCTACAAAAATTTACGTTGATTCCTGAGAAAGAATGCCAAGGTACGTTGCTGAACATGTGTTTAACTCGAGATGCATGTCTAAAACTAAGTGGTAGTAATGGATCCAATCAGCATTCACAATTTATCTCCACAAATGAGATGTAATGTCAGAGTATTTACTATTAGCTGAAAAAATAGGTTGCATTTAAAGACTAAACTGGTCAAAAAGGTGCTGGTGAAGATTGAGCTCATTATACCTTTCCTGTTGTTGGTGTGACAGCTGAAAAATGTGATCTATGCATATGTAACGATTACAGTTGGTCGTCAGGTAATTCACAAAATCATTAAGTAAACAAGATAAGAATAGAGAGATTGTGAGGGCCTCCGGAGATGGCTGTTCAAATGTGAATGAATCCTGTTTGTGTTCTAGTTGCACAACAAGAGGAGAAAATAGAAATGATCTAGCCTAAAATTCAAGTCGAACAACTTAACCCGCCTCGTAAGTAGCAAAAAGTAGAGTACACTGTAGTACTGTAGTAGTAGCAAAGAGTACACTGATTTTAGGTGAATAAGATAGGACACTGATTGGTTTGATCTATGTTTCGTCTAAAACACAACAATGTTTAATCCTTTGTCTTTACACCCTGCACCTGACTTTGCCCCAAGAATTCGTGTCCTCAAAATAGCAAAATATAGACTGACATGCACCTTTAGACAATGTGCTTCAAGCCATCAAATAGGTCCCCTGTACTCTGTGCTGACACCCCACAGAGGGAGTGATCCAAACAGTCCATCGAGTTGTGTGTTGTTATGGTTGTTAAGGTGTATTTCCTTTTAGATTCTTGTGGATGTTTAATGAGACTTAACTGTGAGATCATTAATTCATTTTTAGGATGAATAAGTAAAATTTCCAGAGGCTCAAAGATAATGAGTAAAAAGAAAATCAATCATCTGCTATATCATCCTTTAAAACCTTTACTTTATCAACTGCTTCCTGCTCCACTGGAGAGTCTCAGCCTGTGTGAGACAGCCAGGGTTATACAATTGAAAAAGCTGTAATGCACTAAAAATGAGCTATAAAAACATCTTCTTTTCGAACAGCGCTTACTAAGCTCAGTATGTCTGCATGCACAACAGAAGACATCTTATTAAAAGTATTACTAAAAGAGCTGTTGGTTTTTGAGAAGTATTAGATCTAACAACATGAGCTCGACCTCAGGGAGCTTTTTTTTAATGCATGCAATTGTATTTCTGGGGCCGCTGGCAGTCTTGTACTTAGGTTTCCAAGCTACATACTGAATTCAGCATTTCAGCTCAGTACATTTAAGGTTCATGCTGCCTCACTCATAAACAAACCAGGCGTGAAATCACATGGACTAACAGGTCACTCCCTCATTGGAGGAATCTGATGACTTGTCATCCTCTGTCAGAGGGGCTTCACACTGTAAAACCTGTGAGGGAAACACAAAACAAACCTCATTCTGATAACTGACAGCAAGTCATTCAGTGGTACAGAGCTGGAGGGGTTGATTTATACTCTCTGGTGGTCCAAAACACATGGAACTAATACAGAAATAGTTGGATCGTGTTGAAGAAGTAGTCAAGAGCTGGACGAAGACCTTCAGGCAGTATTTGAAAACATTGGCTACTTTAAAATGGCATTAATGCTTCTGGGAATTACTGTCATCTCAGCGTTTAAACAATAACCTGACAAAATGTTCTTTTACCTGTGCAACACGGTTAAAGGAGGCATACATTTTTCTGTATTTTTGTACAGACATTTGGGTATCCACAGTATCTATGGACTCTAAAATGTGGAATAAACTTCACCTTACAGTGCAGCTGGATCCGCCTGATTCAATGTTTGTAAATGTACAGATCCATTTTACCAAGGTCCAATCTACAACAGTTAACAGACCCAATCTACATCAGCATGCCATAAAGCAGGAAGAGGTGGAAGATACAAGTGTGGTGACAACAGGATGTAACTGCTCCTACATAGATAGGTATAGGTGCTAACAGCTTTAGCAGCAGTTTTACTAGCTCTGGACCAAATTTCTTTATAGAAAAAAAAATGATAAAACAAATATCAACACTGAAAGCACTTCTCAAAAGAGAGGATTTTTAGCTCTGCTTCCGACAAGTTTTGCTTGCAGTGGCAAATGTTTTTCATTTTATGCACCTACCACTACGTTATCATATTGGCCTGTAATAAATGTGACTGAATGATCATCCAGTTTTGGATTAACGGATGTGCTTTTGAAAGGTTCTGCTCATTCCCAATCACTGTTGCCCAGATGGATTGGTGAAATATATTGAATGGTCCATCTAGTTTATCAGGTAAGATTTACATGGCAAGAAAAGTTATTTATATACAGGTCACCCCTTGTCATCTCTACATTGGCCATTTAAAAGAATGACATCCCTTTTTTATGATACTTGAAGCATACTCATGTGATTGATATAAAAGAAATGTGAAATATTTAATATTCAGTTGGCTCTACATCTAAAGCAGGCTTTCCAAAGTTATAAGTCTACAGTCATCTACTACAACCTGGCTACAGCATTTAATAGTAGTTTTGATGAGCCCAGACAATATTGATTTTCAGATCTGGCAAATGCTGAACTTTCTTCACCCCTACTCACACCAGGGATTAGAAGAAAGAGGGTCCCACAAATTATATGTGTGGATGCTGCTGCCTCTCCTCTCAAAGCAGTGATGTGGATTCCTCAAATATAACACATTGCTACTTGCTTCAGCACGAGTCTCCACATGTGCTGACTTGCAGCACAAATGCAGCTGAACAAATACAGAGTGAAATGGCAACAATAAACGGAATGTGTTCATGCTAGAAACCAAAAATATTGCAATTCACAAACGTGTATTGAACCAAGGACATCATACTGTAGAGTTCAATACTTTATTAAAGTTTCCATGTCCTGGTGTGTTTGACCATTTACATCATGTCTTGGGTGACTGTTAAGCAAGGATTTACTTTGGTTGAATAAAAAAAATTAAAAAAATTTCATCTCTGTAGAGGATCAGATACAGCTCTTTTTCCCTCCCCTTTGGAATGCTCATATCTGCTACTGAAGGTTATGGTAATGGATTCTGAGCTGATTGGCTGCCTAAATGAAGTCTTACTGGAGGGAGCAGGAGGGAAAACAGGCTGTGGATTGGCTTGACTTGACATGACTGCCTGTGAAGACCAGAAAACACGCACGTAGGTAGAAGCTGTATGGCTGTTACATCATAAACCCGAGGGTGTAAAAACAGAGCATCCTAAAGGGGCATTTTCCTCAAAGAGGCATAGTTCATTTCTCTGTAGATTGAGCCTTAATTTCTTGCATTCCTTGTATTTTAACACATGCAGTTCAAATTAAAAAAAATGTAAAAAGAAAAAATAAACTAACGCTGCTCAAAGAGCAAAAACCTCCACTATGTTTCATTAGCATGAATGTCACAAACTGCCGGATCTCACTATTTGAATGAATCCTTAAATAAATTACTGAATCCAGATCTGGATTTGGATCACCATCAAAATCAAATTACTTTTTCCTTGTGCCATGACATTCCCGGAAAATTTCATCTATATCTGTTCATAACTTGTTGAATTTGTTTGCTCACAGACAGACTTAATATAATCCAAACCACTCAGTGCAGACTCTACTTCTTCATATCTTAAAAAAGAGAATATGCTTCAGGTAGGAAACCTTAAAAAAGAAATGTCTCATATCCAAACTGAATATGAAAACATTCTTTTAAAGGAACATGTGTTTAACTCACTCTCCCTTTGAGTGAATATAGATCAAGCTCTGCACCTTAATGATGGTTCAGCCCCCTGGGTTCGTAACAACTGTATTCAGAGCAGGCAAAACTTGTATTCAATTGTTTCAATTAGTTAAGTAGATAAAAGCAGACATGTACAGGAAGTATAGGCTATTAAAATGTGGCAATGCACGTTAATCTGCCATTACTATTAAAATGATTTAAGTGATTCTGTGGTATTCTTTGTGCCATTGCTGCCCCTAGCTCAATTTCCTGCAACATGAAGAGATAGACCAAAAAATAAATCACAAGTCCTCTTCCCCGGTTCTCTCTGTGAAATTGTGTGCGACTCCAGATCTCTTATCAAATAATTGATGGAATTTTTTCTCTATGTCCTACGCTTTCAGGTTTTGTGCACTCTTTATACTTTTGTGTGCAAGAATCTCTTCTTTACTTCACATAGTGTGTCTCAGAAATGAACTCATGTTTATAGTGCTGAATCACAGAAGCAGACTGACTCTTCTTGTTTTGGTCTGTTTTCATTCAGGAGCGGCTGCTGTCTCACGGATCAGTCCGCCTCTCTCAGTCAGGCGGCTCACAAAATATTTCCTGACATATTTCTCATTAAGACTGAAGCGGCCTCGTCCACATGCAGGTCAGATTCTAGATGTTTCTGTGGATGAACCACTGGCAGAAGAACAGATAAGTACAGCAACTGCAGTTGTTTATAGGTGCTTCACACTTATCAAGGCCGTATTTTTTCTCACTTTCCTGCTCTGTCCTTTGGCACAGATGTTGTTGAAGCAGTCATGCTTATTTCAAGGACGCCAGCCAGTGCTGTTTTTGTGATAAAATCCACAACCTCTGTCAAAGCAATATACCCTCATGTTCGTTCCAGGCAGCAGTAGAAAAAAAAAATCAACCCTTCAGAGAAATGCCAGATGTAGACTTAAAACTTAAAAAGACTGAAGTGTGGTTTCTTTATTTCTTTGGGCTAAATCAGGCATCCTATACACATGGTATGTGCAATTAAGGATGGAGCACAGATTACATCACTCTGGATTTCAGTAGCTGCCACAGTCCCACAACATCTAATTATGAGATTTTACTCAAAAATCTTGAAGTTTCTCAAAGAAAGCTCCAAAACAGTGGGAAACAAAACAGAAATAGAAATCAAAAACATGCCAGCGGGGCTGAGAAACTGCTCCAGGACTGTTTGTTTGCACTTTTCTTGGGCTTGTACAGGGGGAAAAATTATGTTCTCTGAGTGAATGCTGCTTCTGTGAATAACTTTGCTAAACCACTTAGAGGGCAAAATAAGGTTTCAAGTGAAACTTTATGTTTTTGTCATCATGGGGTACTTCAATGATGTGATCTGCCTCAGGACCCCAGACAAAGGTCATCTGTCATTACTCAAAGTCATCTCAATATGCTGGTTGATGATGATGCATTTTGGGATTTATATGGACACAAAATTAAAGAAAACACACAAGCTTCAAGATCTTCATGATGAAGTTAAGAATCATCTTAAAGGTTTACTCATAAGGTAGTAAATTATCAAACTCAGGTACTTGGGTAAAAGCATAAACCCCCCCTGATCAAATGGTAACCCATTGCAAGTGAAAGGTCATCAGTCAGATTACTACTCGAGTAAATTTACTTGAGCATTCACTTTTTCATATTCTTGAGTATCAAGAGTACTTAAAAAAAAAAAACAGACGGGTTACACCTTAAGCCGGTTGCTAGCCTATTGCAGGGCCAAATAGACAGTCAACCATTCACGCTCACACTCATACCTACCAATTTGGAGTCAACAATCAACTTTATGAGCATGTTTTTCATCTGTGGAAGAAGGCCAGAGTGCCCAGAGATAACCCTCGCAAGCACGGGGGAGAACATGCAAACACCACACAGAAAGGTCCCGACTGACCCAGGGACCTTCTTGCTGTGAGACACACGCACTACCTGCTGCACCACCGAGCCACCCTTGATAAAAACATGATTTTGATTTTTAGCACAAGTAAAAAAAAAAAAAAAATTAGTAACAGAAAAGCAACTCATCCATAAATCTGGTGTTATGCTTTTATTAGTGACCATCACAACTGGTGACCTTCAGCCAGACATTGCTGTGGTCTGTGTGTGCCTAAATAAACTAAATACGACATTTGATTTCACTCTTACTTTTGTATACTTTTGTTGTTAACAAGGTTCTTAAACATATTGCCTTTTATTCATCAGACTCTTTACGATGTTTAGGCAGTCTCTTGATATTTCCATTGATTCTCATAAATAAACAAAAGTACCTAAAAGTGCCCCGAAAGCACAAACCTCTACTAAGGCATTTCCAACACTGTCGGGAGCTTTTGTTAAAAACCTGGAAAACTGCCTTATTTTGTACTGTTAACAAATCCATGAAAAAAATCCTGGATTTGGAGAACCACCAAAATCTAATCACTTCTCCCTTATACCATGACCAACATTCACTGTCTTCAAATCCGTTTAGAACTTATTGAGTTATTACTGAAAATGTGAAAAATGGCCAAAAAAATCTTATCACTTCTATTTCCTGGAAATTTCACTAACAATCTCATTAACAGGTGATCTGTGATCCAACAAGAAAGTAAAGTATTCTTAGTTTGAGACAGTACAAATAACAAAGTCATTGTTAAAAGCACTATTTTCATCTCTTATTTAGTTGTTACATTTTTTTATCATATGAAAAATGTATTTTTTTAGCTATATGCATGATTAACACGTCAAGGAAAGTTATTAATACATGGTTCACCTCTTCACATTTGGAAATTCAAAAGAATCACATTCCATTTTTATGATACGTGATGCATATTCATGTGGGGAAACAGCAGATTGCCATTTGCTGCATTGAAATTTCTCACCCAATTCAACCCAAATGTGTCTTAAAGCATTATGAAAAGTAGGTTTGTTCGTCAAGACTATTACAAAGAGCAGAACATTTAAGTTCCATACTTTTTTGTTGGCAACAGAGCTTATTATCAGCAATGATCCAAAACACAGGTGGCCTTTCAGTTAAGGGAACCAATGCAATGCTAACTTCTGCAATCACCTACAAAAGTTCATCATCCCTGCACTACTCTATAACAGTGTACCTTCATGGCAGTCTGAGCTCGCTCTCCTTAAAGGTGCAGTGCTGCTTGGAGCTCCTTCAACCACTTCACTGACTATCCTCAAGTATCTGATACAACCCAACTTCAAATATCCCTTTAATGTAAAATAAATGTCAAACATTTCATCTTCAGTTGGCTCAACATCTAAAGCAGGCTTTCCGAAGTTATAAGTCTACATCCTCAGTGGACCATGAATGAGTGTAAAAATGTGATATTCCAGTCTGCACCACAGTGAAATACCAACCTACAATTTCATTCATGAAGCCACTTCAACATGGCTAAATATCCACCTTCTAATACAGAACATATGGGACATAAAGAATTTAGCGTGATATTAAAATCCATGTAGAATGTGATTCCATTTTGAATAAAGCTGTAATACTTTTTGGGTCAGCCCTTCATTATCACCAAGGTCATTCTGTCTCAGCCTGATGTGTCTCCATCCACTGTGTGTAAAATTTCAGACCTCTGGGTTAAGAGCAGGGTCTGCAGGAGCTGATAGCGCCTCTGAACTAGCCGTGGCAGTGTTTGCTCTCTGCCAGAAACGCCCCTCCTGGCCCAGGCAACACCATCGAGCACCACGGGCCAATGACTCACTCCTGCCACACTGTCCATATTGTGACTGGACAAATCTAATCCTCCCTCGGCATGTGCTCACTGTCCCCTCGCGTGAGAGGGACAAAGCAACATGAACGCTCCTGGCTGCCAAAAAACAGAGGAATGGTGGCTGCTGGACAACAAGGGCAACATGACAGCTGAAAACATGACAATTAGCCTCACTTACAATTCAGACATCACTTTAAATTTGCTGTTTTAGATCCAGACAGTTAACATCTAAGAGAGGACTTTAGTGCTCATTGTGAGAAGAGTCCTGCTGACTCAGAGAGTTCACTCAAGGGTGTTCATTAAGTTTGAACCACTTCTGCCAAACTAACGTGTACACTGATTGTACTCCGAGGTGGCCATTACTTTCACACTGATTAGGAAGCAGTGATTGTGTCTGGACTGATTGGAGACGCACACATAACAGTGGATTTCCAATTACACTCAGAACCATCCAGACTTCGGTCACAGTGTACTTTAGACCATTTACATTGAACTAAGTAGCAGTAAATGAACAAATGATTGTTCTGTTGAGGCATTTCTACAGATCACTGACTTGACACAAAAGCCAAGAAAAAGAAAGGATAACATCCAAGACCCACCAAAATGGTCTCAGGGGAGAGGCACTGTCAGCTTTGAGGTGGTCTATATTAGGTTGGCATAAATTGACCAAAACAATGCAAAAATGGTAAGGAGATGCTTCAATGAAAGGTATTTTGCACAAGAATGTGTGTGTAAGCACATTTCATCTTGATTAATTCATGAAAATATCAATAGTGGTGTTTATTTTTGAGAGTATTATATCATTTTTTTTTTAATTTTTTTTTTTTTAACGTGACTGCATGTAAACATAGCCAATGACTTGAAGACTTTTCTGGAACTGTTTGATTAAGCAATCAATACATTTACATAAAAATACTGAATTTATCCTGTACTTATTTCAATGCAATATATACATGCATATACACACATACATGGTTGCATTTTTCATTTGTGTTTTATTTTTATAAATAACAATTAGCTCTATTGGATGGATGGCTAAAAACTATATGAGCTACAATCTTATTTTTTGGTCAGGTGTTTAGACAGTAAAGGGATCAGATACATCTTTTAAAAAGCACAAAAGAAGTAAATATTCTACTTACATTTTTGGAAGTCTCCATAATTACCCCAAAAGTAACAACATGACATTAGGCTCCTCTTGGCTGCGAGTCTAACTGCATGCATTGCTTAAAATAAAAAAAAAAAAGTTCTGGTTGCAGCTTGGGTTTTTTGTCATCACAATCGTTCAAAGCACAGTTTAAAAAATATGACCAAGATATAAAAAAGGGGGACATTTAACAGCCTGAAAAAAATGCTGTCTTGCTCCCTGCTGGACGAACTATGCAGCTTAATATTTTTCATTATCTGTCATGATTCTGCTGGTCCTGTTTTGTTTTGTATGCTTTTTCCTCGTGTTCTGTTATTTTACTCCTTGTCCGGTTTTATTTTGTATCATCTTGCTCCTTACTTCCGGTTTTGACCTCTTGTCCTGTGTCTCTTGAGTTCGTCTCTTGGTCCTTGTCAAGTTACCCGTTTTGTTCTCGTTTCTAGTCTTGTCCTTGTGTTTCCTGTTTTATTTTGAAAGTCCTCCTGTCTCCCCTTATTGCCATGGGTTTTGCTTCCTGTCTCCTCCTGTCACACCTGATCCTTGATTGTTCTTCCCCAGCTGTCTCTCATTTACCCCAATCACCTCATGTATTTAACCCTCGTATTTTCCGTTTGTCTTTGTGGGCTCATTACAGTTTCTTCTTCCTTGGAATCTGTCTTCAGTGTCTCTGTGTTCTCCAGTGTTTTCTCCAGTGTTTTCCTGAGTCAAAAGGTATTTTCAGTTGGGACTTTTGCTTTGTACTTTTGAGCTTTTTGTTATGGACCATTTTTTGTGTTTGGACTTTTGTAAAGAATTTGTTTTTGGAGTTTTTGATCCCTTTTTAGTTTTGAGTAAAGCCTGTTTTTGTTCATCTGCATTTGGGTCTTTCAGCTTGTTTTTCCTGAGTACTCTGCTTACAAACTGTGACATTATCAATATCTTATTATTTGTCAGTATCTAAATAAAAAATATATATATAGAAGTGTCTTTGCCATCTTGACATCCCAGCCAATCTAGTTCTAAGTAGATCAGTGGAAATGAATATCAGTCAGAAATATTATTTCTCTTTTAAAGAAGCATCCTTTGTCGATGTTCAGTATTTTCTCCAACAAAAATAGATCCCATAATGTTTCTTCTTCTAATATCTTGGTGCGGGTTCTTTCCCTGTGGGTTTGATGTCTAAAGTAATAGGATGAAATAAATATGACGATTGCTAATGAGGCATGTTCGAACGTAAACATATCTGTGTTTGATCATATAGGATAACAATGACAATGGTGTGAACATCAATAAACCTGAAAGTGATCATGTTGAGAGCTGAAATATCTGTAATGTTGAAACAAATCCAAGAGCTGTTTCACTGATCATGCTGATTCCTGAGTACTATGATTTCATTAAAGACGCTCTTCAAATGTGCTCATTTAAGCTAAAAGAACATGGATGAATCAGTATCAGTGTTGGACAAAGTACTCAACTCCATTACTTGAGTCAAATTATAGATACTCCTGGTCAAATATTACTCCAATACAAGTAATTATTCTTCAGTCATATTTTTAATTAAGTTAAAGCACTAGAGTACCTGCTTTTGAAAAAACGTACAGTAAGTATTAATGTTACATTACGTTTTAATGTCAACGCATTATTGTATTGAATGAATGCATAATGAATATCATTACATACAAAATACATATTAGGGATGCAAAATATCATAAGAATAATATCCGTCTGTGCAGATAATTGCCAAAAAAAGGCATATATTAATTTTTTGCTGATGTTCTGGCCATACATATTGGACATATGTATCCAATATCTTGACAGTTATATTGGCAGAATGTGTAAATGTACCATAATGACAGCCTCTGAGCCAGAGTTTATACCAAATGTGGATCAGAGATGATAATTTGGGTAATCATGTGTTGGGTGGGGTGAGTGGCATGGTGGCACAGCAGGTAGTGTGCTTGCCTCACAACAAGAGGGTTGCTGGTTTGATTCTTGTGCCGACCAGGAGCTTTCTGTATGGACTTTGCATGCTCTCATGCGTGTGGAGTTCGCATGTTCCTGTGCATGTGTGGGTTCACTCTGGGCACTTGGGCTTCCCCTTCAGACCAAAAAACATGCCTGTTAGGTGACTCTAAATTGCCCTCAGGTAATGGCGTGACCAGTTGTCTGTCTCTCTATGTGACCCTGAGATCAACCAGGGTGACCGGTCAACGGTGTACACTGCCTCTCGCCCAGTGTCTGTTGGTACAGGCTGCAGCCCTCTGCAGCCCCCACAGAGATAAGCAGTATAGATAGTGGATGGATGTGTGTGAGTTGCTCATATTTTATGTTGTGTATCTTCGACCCATACCTCTGTTACGTTGTTGTCTTCTCTGACAGTCTGTATTAATGGTTCTTAAAATAAAGCAAACATCGTTGGACTAAGGGCACACCTTTGTCATCCTCATCCTCTTCAAAGAAAAATGGTTTTGGATGAACTCCCATTTAATTTGATTCTGGCTGTAGGGGAGCAGAATAGAGACTTCAAGCAACTTATTATTTTGTTATTTTAAGCCAAATCACTGAAGCAAAAGATAATGATATCCCCATCATACTGAAATGTAGGTATTTTCAGTGTCAAGAATAACAATAATAGTGGTGCAGGCATGATGTGTTTTTCTGGGCCAATGCAGAAGTTAGCATTGTGCTGGTTCCCTTGACTACAAGCCCATTAAAAGCCTATGGGGTTCTTCACTGTTTTGGAACATTGCTGATAATAAGCTTTGTGGAGAACACAAAAATTATGAAACTTACATGTTGGTCTCTTTGTGATAATCTTAACAAAGAAACCTACTTTGTACATTTTTCTAAGCTTAAAAGTAAGCAGTGAGAGTAAAGTGCTATTAGTAAGCTAAATGGAACAGCACCATGGCGGTTGAACTTAGAAGCAATTACAGTATTTCCAATGTTTCCTTATTGTGATCTCTTGTTTGAAAGTTTCCTCATAATCGAGTGACCTGTTCAAGTTGGTTCTTCATGACCGTTGCGATAATGTATGAATAACAGACTCAGAAATGCTTGCCTTCACATCCCCAGCCACTTTTGAAGTCCTTGTTAACAGTTAGTTAGCAACCGTCATTTAAAACACACAAGGCTTTAAAATTCTAAAAGCAGACAACATCAGATGCATTTTATTATTTCCCATTAAACATTAAAAATCTCCTGTGCGTCTGTTCACCCCAAACCTTATTTCAGGTGCTTTTCTGAAACCGGTATTATAAATCCCATTTACTCTGTGGGGTTGGGAATTAGGAAGTGCAAAATGTTAACTCACTTTTGTGTTTTTATTCTCAGTCTTGCATCACTCTATAGAGTCTGTATCAGTATTTGTAAAATGATCGATAATCAGGAATAACTGAATGTACTGCTTTATCCCCTACCTTAGGAGATAAGACAATTTTTAATGTTGGTGTTATGATTCCTCTGAGACTGTATAGATGGGTATTCATCACCTCCTGGCATTTGATCAGCTATTAGTCCTGAAACGCCTTTGTTTATCTTACCTTCTGTTTACTTTTTTGGTTAATATTTTATTTTGTTCTGTTCCAATCAATGGCAGATCTAAGGACTTTAGAAAATTAGACACTTGGTTAATCCTGCTGCCTGTGGTTTACGAGGGCTGATCGATAGGTTGTGAGCCTCATATTTAAGGGTTTGACTTTTGGCAGACATATTGCATTATTTTTCAACATAATCCCCTTCAGTATCTATACACTTTTGCCAGCGATGTTCAAAGGTCTAAGTGCCACTTTTAAAGAAGTCCTTTTCTTGACCGTTCAGAAAGTCCTCCACTGCATGTATGACGTCATCATCTGACTGAAAGTGGGTACCGGAAATGGCCTTTTTCAATTTTGGAAATAGATGAAGTCTGACGGAGAGAGATCAGGCAAATAAGGCGGATGTTTAATCAATTCAAAGCCACAATCTTCAATGGCAGCCATAGCAATGACAGACTTGTGAACAGGGGCATTTTGTCCATTTTGCAAAAGTCACTTGCCTTGTTTACTTTAGAGTGCTACCTCTTCGACATAAACTGACCAAATGGCACCAGTCTTCGGGTACACAGCCTTAAATAGTCAGGGAATAGTAGAGCTGAAAAAGGACATCCTTGCTTATCTTCTTCAATACAAGGCTCACAACTTATCAATCAGCCCTCGTAGCATATAATTATGTGTAGTACTTTTCAAAAAAATGTATGTCATCCAATGTATAGCACAGCTTATTAGTGTCAGGATCTTTAACTTTTATTAATCTTTCAGCCTGTTGTTTTCAGATCCTCCATGCAAGTAACTTTTTAGATTTGGGTCTATTTTCATTAAAGCCCTTCATGTCTATTTTTTTCATAAAGGTTGATTAATCTCTGTATGTTTTCTCTCTAAGGCTTTTAAGTTTTCCATCAAGTCACGAACACTGATTAAAAGAGTTATACACAGGCATGTGTTGAATCATTCAGATAAACAGTGGCATTATGAAAGGAAACAAATCTCAAGGTGATCATCCACAGAACTACAAACATAACCTGTAATGTCACATTTAAGTGAATATTTGGTTCACTGCTAAATATGCTCATTTCATTTTTACTTTTATGTCATAACCAAGAAGGTTTTATAATAGGAAAATGCTGTTGTTTGGATTATTAAAAAGTGCTGCGTCAGAGGCACCTTTCCATCGAACACAGGCAATTCTTCATGCAGCTTTGCATTGCTCTGCCGTCACGCACAACAAACCCCATAGTCCTGTCCCAGCCACAGCAGATAAAACTGATTATTCACAAACTGCACACACTGCTGAGGGGATTACACTTGAATATTTGAAAATTACAATTCAATGCTATAGTTTAAAGAATCCTGCTTAGCATTCTGCTGCATGAGCACAGCACACAGAGACGCATGACTTCCTCCTTAACATAATCTCTACAATCAATCAGTCACAGCACAAAGAAGTCAATGAGCCCTGACAATATGTACCTGTCAGATCATTGCCTCTAATGCATTAAGCTATGATGCATCTGATAGACAGCGGCAGCTCAGCGCACACTCCAGCAGCTCCTACTGTTTCAGATGTAGTGACAGGCTTTTGTCCAGCCACCTGCCTGTGATTACTCAGATCAAAAATGCATAACCAAAGTTATGGGTTCATCACTGCTGACAGGAAATAAGGAGATCTCAGACAAGGAGAAGAATATCAAAATCTACCTGTCTTTGTATTTTAAATAGTTTGTATGATTTTCAGTGCTATCATTTTAGAGTGTACAATGCAACTTTTTGAACACTGTTATGATAACAGTGCCTCGATTGATCAAATGCAGACATTTGTTAAATATATCTTCACTGCTTGGCACAAACCTCATATCTCCAAAATGGCTACTCTGAGGGAAATGAAAACAAATGCAATACTGGATGAATGAATATGGTACCGTCCTTATTTTTAGAAGAAATTGTACTTTTATTTGATTAAAAAGTCATAAAACCCACTCACCAACACAAAAATGGAGATACAAGGTTTGTGTCTAGTGATGATATGTGATCAGCTGATTGAAATTAAAGCCTAAAGTTAATGATAGGATCAGCTGTGGTTTAACTCCACGCTCACCTTTGGGATGTCAATATATCTTCTGCCTTCTCATTCACTTGTCTACTGCTCCTACTTTGCCATCCTCTTTTAAAACTGTGACAGAATCTCATAAAAAAACTTTGTTTTCAGCCCTCTTTAGCAGTGTGAAATAATTACATCCGTTGTGTGACATAACTGAGTTAATGTTATTAAACATATTGCTTTGTGCTGATAAGACTATCAACAGTTTTTAGCTTATGAAGTGGGGAGAAATTAATATGCCACATTAGTCTAATATCTGGCTTGGCAAAAGCATATAAGTTCATGGACACAAAGTACCAATATTTTTAATGTATCGATCTCAGACATTTAATTAAGCTTTTGGTTAAATAGAAATAAAATCAGTTACTTTTTAGGGCCACATGATGGAGCTGTTGAGTCTTTTTGCAGTTGAGATCAGCAAAGGTGACGTTCACTGTGCAGGAGAGAGCAGGTAAATGTAAAATGGAGATAGACAAAGCAAATGCACTGTAGCATTTAAGTCTCATTGGGGAACTTATTTTGGATTTATATGACATTTGGGATTTTTAAGGGGTGGTACTGTGTCTCACTTCACTTGGCAACACCCAGTGAAAGCGAAAGCTGACAATAGCAAAGCTAATGCTAAGCTAACCCTGCTAATAAAATAGCCAACACCTGACATGCTCAGCTTGTCAAAATTGACGCCCATTTCTGGGCGAGCAAAGAAAATTGCTCAATCCATCACTTACTTTTAAGTGCAAAGACTCAAGGACTCTCCATGTTGCAGAAAACAAGGTAGTTTGTTACATGCTGGTTGGACCCAGGTATGTGACCCCACTGTGATGTTATTTCTATGGCACAGCAGAACTAAAGAGCCCTGTCGTGAATCATGGTGAATAAAGTAGTGAAGCTAAAGATGAAAGGTATCTGAGCAACATTAATATAATTTGATCTGTTCCTTTTAAGAGATTGTGAAGGGAGGTTTTCATGGGCCTGCTGCCCTGTCTGTGTAACTCTCACACACCCACACATCCATACCTACACTCACCCAAGCACGCACATATGGACACACCTGCACACACCCTCTTTATCATGTTGAGTAATTGAGAATTTATATAGTTTGTGCATTTTTGTGTTATGTAGATTTATGAGTTGGGGAATGAGTTTTGAGTATTTAAAGGACTACCATAGCTTATTTTGATCTTTGATTGGCCAATCAATTTACACATAATGTTCACTCTTTTTCTGTGATAACGTTTTCCTATCATTACATCCTTATCAATAGAGTTCGTTAAGTTATGGTATATTAAAGAGGGAAGTGGTTTATTAGAGTTTTCTTTCTGTGAGAGTGGGGGTAATTAGAGCACCTGTGGGGAAATGATAAAGAGGCTGGTGTGGCTGCAGGTGTGAGAGAGACCTCTCCAGAGTGGAGAGCTGGAGAGGCGAGTCAGGAAGAGGTCTCCGTGAGGAGTTCTTCATGTAGAATGTTTTTGGCTGCTGTACTGCCAGAAGAACGAATAAAAATCCTATATTTGGCTAAACCGGGGTCCGGAGTTTCCGTCTTAATGAGCGTAACGTGACATAGATATTGACCTTTTTTCTTTAAAGTGCAAATGCAGTCACTTAAAGGTTAGAAATCACAATATGTCGCATTGTAAATTATCAAAATACTCGGGCATATCGTAAAATATAAAAAAATATAAAGGATCAAAAGTAAGTGCTGGTAGATATCAAAAATTAAGGGGACCTTCATGCCCTGGAATGGTCTCGTGGTTAAGGTAAAATGTTTTCCTGCCAGCGCCACAGGTAACAACCACCATTAGGAACACAAATGAATGAAAGTCATCAGTTACAACAGTAGCTGATTACATTTTCCTTCCATTACCCATACTACTTATCCCTTAGGGCCCACATGCAGAGACAGACAACCATTCAGGCTTATACCTGAAGGGCAATTTAGAGTCATCAAAGAAATTTTCACACATGCAACCCTGATATTATCAGGATAACGTCCTGGGAGTCTGCCCAGGTGATTCCCTGACATGGTTGTTCACTCCAACTCCTCTCAGCAGGGAGTATGGACAAGGGAGAAGTGGTGGAGGGAGGCAGTGGGGTTGCTGGTCAGCAAGAACGGTCATCAAAAATATGTGGTGGAAGTCAGTGTTTATAGTGTAGCAGATGAAACAGCAGAGCTTTATCCTATGATTACAATTTATATCCTTACTTGATGTAACATGATAGATGTTGAAAAGTGTATCAACAACATTGACAAAAGAGTTGAGAGGGGCATTGTATCATGCAGAGATGAATTTGAAGTAGTGTCAGTATGTTCACAATGATTACATGGGAGAAAGAAAGCTGCAGCATTTTAGCATACCACAGCAGCTTGAGACGGCTCTTTGGATGCAAGAGACCTGTGGTGATTGTTTTGTAGCAGATATAATATAGAACTTTGATGATGTGCAGTGGAAACACTACCAACTTCCAGACGCACATTTGAGTATGTGTTACCCCCCTTACAATCAAATAAACTTCTCCTGCAACAACAGTTGTTAATATCCATCATGTCAAGTCTCCCTTTTCTGGTTGTGTCAGTAACCCATGATGATGTCATCACCCCTCCCCACTCGAACAAATAACCCTGATAATTTGTTGCTACGTTCACACTTTGGCTCACCCAGATTTTACATGGAAAAAATAAAAAGAGGGATGATTAGAGTCCAGATAATTCCAGTGTTTACCTAATTAACCTAACAGGATGTTTTTCGAAACCATATCATCTGGAGAAACCCACACATTCACTGGGAGAACAAACAAACTTCACACAAAAAGCCCAACTGTGCCTCAGACATTTGAAACACCATCCTTCTTGGTGTGACACACGAGCACCAAACTGCTGCATCACTGTGCAGCCCCAGTAAATTCAACCACGACACCCAAATGTTTCATCCAAGTGCAGAAAAGCTCTGTGAAAATGTTGTGCATACAGTGGCAATGGTGTGTACTCTTATCAGCCTGAGCTATCTAATGTTTCTATTGATAATAGATTGGTAATTATTAGTTTTGACTCTGAATTATTTACCTTCTCATCTAGAAGCTGTGCACTACCTGAGCAGCCTTGTGAGCCTCAAGTGTCCTCCAGAAACACACACTCTGCAGATTTAAATATATTTGCAACTCCATTCATGACACAGGTGAAGGAGTGCCCAAAGGCAAGGTTAACCCTTGGGGACCCCTCTGCCATTTTTGTACATTTTCCTTTTTCTAAATCTAACGATTATTATGACTGTGTCACAGCATATGACATGAAATTCTGACAGAATATTTCAATTTTTACACTACTGACAACTTTATACTACTTTATACAGTACTGACACTTTTTGCACCCTTTTGGGACCCTCAAGTCAAAAATGTACACTCAAAAAAAAAAAAAAAAAAAAAAATATATATATATATATATATATATATATGTATTTGTCTGCATTGGTGTGCAGAATATAAAAGCAAGTTCATTACTGCTGTATAAGCAGCCAGGTTAAAAAAAAAAAACTTCACAATGTTCTCAACATCTTTGAGTGCAGTGAGTAAAGGGGGTCATGAAACACGAAAAAAATGTATATACCATGTACTATATATGTTGTAGTCTTAAAACAAGTAGCTTCACAAACTGGCATTTAAAGGCTTACAATCCAAAAAATTATTATATTTTGGTAGTTTTGACCACCAGAAATATTCCACCCCTCACCATTCACTACCAAGATATTTCATTTTCTTTTTTGTCTTTCATAAAACAAGTCGTAACATGTTTTCAAACTGGCATTCAGAGGATTATAATCCTGAAAATGATTTATTTTGGTATTTTAAGCAGTGCTGTTGTGGTTTGAGAGACTTGTGCTGAAGAAGGCAGAAAAAAATACTAATGAAAGATTATTTTATACATTTACCAAGGATCCCCAAATGGTAGTAAAATTTATCTTAGACTTATTGGTTTGAGACCCCTTACTTAAGGGGCTGATGATGGTGTGACCTCTACAGGATGCTGCAAACTACACCACTTTGACTTTAGAATAATTGCTTGTAGGATTTGTATTATTTGTTTGTTTGTTTGTCTTTTTAACCCTGTGTTTAGATTTCCAATGATATAACAACTAGGTTGAATGCATCTATTGTTTAGGGCCTAATCAATGACATATCACATGGATATTGTGGGATGCTGTCTAAGCAGTTTCTGTTTCCAGAGAAAGCTCCCAGACTAATAGTCCATTATTAATATAGTGAAGTAATAAAAGCATAATCCATAACTTTTTCTGCTGTGCATTTTCAACATCCCTTTATTCATTATCTTTAACACCACAGTAAACAGTACAAATCTATTCCCTCCTCCATCTCTCAAGCAGAGTAAAAATGTCTACATACATTAACAGTAAACACAATGAAATGACTTTTTCATTTAATTTAATGGCACATTATCTTCAGGGCATGAAGCAATTTATCTACATACTGTAAAGATGTTACTGCATTGTTCATAGAAAAGGCAGTGAAACAGTTTTTTTTTTTTTGTTGTTGTTTTTTTGTCTGCCAGCTATTAAATTAAAAGTTGTCCTGTGTAAAATGTGGTTGTTTGGATTAGTCCCTGCAAATATACATATGGAACAGAAAACACATCAAGACATATGTTGAAGAGCTTCAAACATATATAATTAAATGCATTACAGTGTGAGCCAAGTTAAATCACAAATTTCTTCTTCCTGAAATTTGTCATCCCATAAGATATGCGCTTGCATGTATCTCTGCTCATTTTTCCCCAGCAGGTGGTCACTTTGAGAAGTAGTCATATCAACCCGAGTGCTGCTGCTGTGGCTCTCTGCATGTCAGCAAGCTGTCAATGGTTAAATGAGCTGGATTCAAATGTGCAGTATATTAGTATTTCTGTCATCATTGAGCAGAGAAAAAAGGAGTGTCTGGCTCTGGAACACCAGTTAGATGGGAGGGTAGGACTATTGGATGGGAAGATTCGAGGTAGTTTGTCACAAAAATATAAAATATTCATGAAGTTGGTGATGAAAGCTGTGCTCACACCAAATGTGGAAAAATATTAGCGTCCAAAATAAATTTTGCGCATCATGTGTTCAAATGGATCATATTCATTGAGGCGAATTTTCACTCCTCAGACCTGAAGGGGATGAGACAAGGGGTTGAGTCTGTCTCCCAGCAACAACGTGTGTTTCCGCCTTCTCAATCAATGATCAGCTATGGTGGATGTTAATACAGTTGCTGTTTTCCTCCTGTTCTCCAAAACCAGAAGCTAAATGTCCCAGAAAAGTCTGAAATAGAAACACATTCATCTGATGATCCATGACATCCTTTAGAGGTGCACATGGAGAGTTTCACCACAATGTCCGGGTGATGGCCCCTCTGTTGATGAACCTGCCTGGCTTTTCTTGTCGTTTTTCCCAGTACAGCCCAAGACCCACTCCTCTCTACCTAGTCAAGTCTTATTCTGATGAATGCTCTGGTGATTCTTCTGTGTGCTAAGTCTAGATGCTGCTGACTTGTTGTCTTGTTCGTAGAAGTGCTTTATCACTTCTACCGGGGGAGACATATTGAACACACTGGAGGGCATGTAAAACTAAAAAAAAAAGCATAAAATGGGCTCTTTAAAGGTTGCATATCTATGCAAAAATATCCATCTTTTGCCCGTCTAGAAACCCAGCCCCCAATCATGAGGAAGATCCCTCCTCTACCCCTGTTGCTTGCTCCACCTTGTAGAAAACATGTACCTAACCCAATTTTTAAAAAAAGCTTTACAAATGATGCCATGTGGGTCAAAGTTTTACTTGTTTAGCACATCAACTACAACAGTGTTCTGTTCAGTTTATTATACAGGGGTTTGTCACTTTTGAAAATTCCTTTGGTATTTTTTCTGTACGGATAACGCCAAGTGCTATCTTTACTTTTTTCTTCAGTGAAAACAAAGCAAAACTACGGAGCCCCTAAGGTGCCACGGAGAAAAAAAATAAATAAAACGTGCGCACGATATATTAAAACGTGCGCACGATATATTAAAACGTGCGCACGTTTAAGATAAAACGTGCGCTCGACTTAATTATACAGGCAAGTGGCAACAGACAGCCGGGCTCATCAGTGGATGGCGGTAATGCCCCATAATATTGTGGTCACCTGCCGGTAAAAACCAAGAAGAAGAAGAAGAAGAAGAAGACAGCCGGGCTCGGTTGAAGCATCCCAGTAACCAGCCAACGTTAGCTGTGACTGTGAATGTAGGAGTGCAGGGTATGTACAGTCCCTTAGGCTATTTATCAGTACCTTAAATAAAAGCTGCACAACTTTCAAGACTCAAGCAAAGCTCGTGTCTTGCTGCCACACGCTGAATAAGGTGGAGGGAGTTAGCCCCGAAGTTAGCTACAACTTCGCCTCTGTAGCAGCAAACAAGTCCCCCCTGTGCATCCCAGGTCAGGACACTGACTGAATCTGAGTACTCCTTCCGCTGACTCAGCCTGTTGTCTTTTAGTGTGCACAGCAAAGTTCTCCAATTTAGGATTATTCCATCTCTCATGGCAAGAGCAGCAAGAATGTCATTATATGACATTCCGAGGTGGAAGTAAAAGTTAACTAGCTCACTTCTTCTCCCCATTGTGTGTGTCTGTAAACATCTGACGTTAAAGTTAAAACGTGGTAAATAACTTTATTTTGTGCGCACGTTTTAGTATCTCGTGCGTACGTTTAAGCTAAAACGTGCGCACGAATAAGTATTTCGTGCGCACATTTTACTATCTCGTGCGCACGATTTATATTTTTTTTCTCCGTGGCACCTTAGGGGCTCCGTACAAAACTGTTTTAATGCCAAGAAATTATAGACATATTTAGATAGATAGATAGATAGATACATAGATAGATACATAGATAGATAGAAAAAATCTATAAGTCACCCTATACAGGGGGTTCATCAGCTACCTCAGTGGCTGACAATGTCCCTGTCTCCCCTACGCTGATATCTAAGTTGTTCATTGTTACCTCCACCAAGGAGGTTATGTTATGAGGTTATGCCAGCGTTTATCTGTCTGTCTGTTTGTCTGTTTGTTTGTTTGTTGTGTTCAAAATAACTTGAAAAGTTCTGAACGGATTTGGATGAAATTTTCAGGAATTGTTTGAAATGGGATATGGAAGAACTGATTAAATTTTGGGACTGATCCGGATCACCTTGGCGGGGGTCTGCGCTCTCTGAGTGCTTTTCTAGCTTCCTCTTGTATTGATCACCTAGTAGCCAGCTACTGTTAGGATATAAGCTGCATTTTGAGAGTTCACTTTAAATGTGTTTCTGTTATTTTACTTACGTAAAGTGCTCATTTAAAGTGCATGTTAACACTTGTGTTCACAGCATGTGTGCTTCTGCCTGCAAGATCGCCAGCACGAGTGAAGGCTCTAAGGATCAGGCTGCATCGCCATCATGAGGAGTAAAGCTGTCCATTGAAGACATTGTCTCTGTGTGTCCATTTTATGACTTTTACTGTGTGTTTTGTGTGAGGAGGTGTGTTTGGGACTGTGACAGAGTGCTCTGCTACTGCTCTACTGTATACTAATCATTGCCATGGGATAAGGTAGCTTATTGGGATGCTATTGATCAATAAAATAACTAAGCTACTGAAAAGCTTTTTGACTCAGAAAACAACTATGCTACCACAAAGCTAATGGAAAATGTAATTAAGCTACTTGCAATGCTATTTGAAATGATGTTGGTTGGCCATCACTGGATATCAGCCATATTTATGTTTTAAGTGTCACATACTTTACATTTTTAAAAAGTGACAGAGTGCAAGTTGGATTCATTTCAGTTCATTTTCCCTTTCTTTTACAGGTGTGAATAAGTGAGAATTTGAAATATATATGTATTTACATCAGGTTCAGTGTAAAGCCCTTTTCTTATCCTTACTATGACACCCATATTTGGTTGTCATCACAAATCTGAATGAGCAAAAGAGCTATTATTGCTAGCTGAACATCATAAGCTTATTGTTATTGTGTGATAACGTTTGCATTTGACCCCAATGGGCCTCATCAGTATCGCAGAATTGTCCCTCAGTTCATACACCAGCCTCATATTTCTTTAAATTATAAGTTCTAAATGTAATACCAAGCAATTCCAAATTGAAATTGCCAGTGTAGCTTGAGTTCATGAATAACAATGAACTCATTTCTTTACATTAAAGTCAGACTTTGAAACAGTGAGCAGTCAGACTCCGGCTGCTCGTCGTGTCTGCTGTTTTCACTCTGTTGCACCACACCACGTCTACGCAGCGTGACTGAAGCTCACAGCCGGGGCTGTGAACCCACCAGATAGATTTACGAGGAGGAGGTCTGCTGCTCAGACAACAACTATCCACTGATGAGAGAACACTCACAACACTGCATCAGCAACTTTGTCAATTATTACAATGACCCTCTCCCTTTTCCTCCTGAGGCACCCACACTCACTTCCCCTCCCCTCAAAGCTTTTACACAGATTTCCTCCATTTACCTCTCCTAATAATTAAACCTGATTAAATTGAATGTGAGATAATGGCAATTATAAAAAAGCCAATTAACAAGGTGCAGACATGCTTTGTTGAAAATTTATATGACATTATGCTGATGATACATGAATTTATGGGGGCAAAAACCCTCTTTTAATTCAGTTATTGGAGAGCTACAATGTAGGCCTCCCACACACACTCTGAACATAATGAGCATGAAGTAGCAGTACAAGGGAGTCCACCTACTCAGCACGCTTCATAAAACGGTCATTAAACAAACAATGGCGCGCAAACTTGTGGCATTCAACATTTGTAATGGCCGGTAATTATACAGCCGCGCAACTGCCAAGCTGTTTCTGCAAATCTCTTCTCACCTCTTGCCTCGTAAAAAAGGGGAGGCTACAGAGAACACCTAAGCCAAATTGGATTCAGAAGATGAAAAAAATGTGCCTCTTTTTATCAGCGTCCTCCTCTGTCACAGATCTCAGAAGAGCGGCACAGTGTACTCAGGCACAGCTGTAAGATAGCCTGGATAAAAATACCACCAAGCCAGGGATTTCTCCCGCTCCTTTCAAGTTCTCTCAGCCTTTTAATAAACACCACAGTCGAGTTAAGGCCAACAAACCGGACAAAATTACATCAAGAGGTGTGTTTATCCAGGTTCACTTTAGACAGCGACTCATTTAAAGCGTAACGACCACATGGCTCCAGATAGAAGTAGAACTGATGAGCTGTCAGCTGCTCTCCATAAGGTTTCTTGAAATTCATCCAGAGTCATACAAGTTGGGGAAACAAGTCCTGATATAAATCCTCATTTTAAGATTGAATTCAGGACTTCTGAGCCTTTTTCACAGCTACTTAACACACCTGAAAGTAACTGAAAGAGCTATATAGCTTAAAATTTGTATTCTAAGTTGCACTGGTTAGTCAGTGGCAGTCTGCCTTAAATGCTCTTTTTGGGATTAAGATTTTAAGTCAAGGATGGGCAGCTTTGGTTACAAAGAGGGTCATATAAATCTTTACGTTTGTTGGATACTTTAATGAAAAAAGCAAACAGACCCTTTAGTTACTTTGGTGGGTAGTTTCAAATACAACAAAATGCTTTACAATTAAATTAATTTAATAAGCCTAAATTTAAAAATGTACTCAAAAAAACTAAAAATACAAGTACTCTGCATTCATCACAGCTACATAGCAGCACAGTGCCAGCACGTAAGCAATGTGAAGATGAATTCCAGTGTGGCTGCTAATGTTAGCAATGCTAGTGCCACAAGCCTTTAGTTTTCCTTTAAGTTTAATATCTATATCTCTTTGGTGAAGGTGATTACTCGCTCCCTGTCTCATTTGTCCATTTTAGTTTGTTTTATGCCTTATGATGGTCCTTATTGCATTAACCTATTTTGTTTCTTTTTTGTGGTTATACAGCACTTTGGTCAACATATGTTTTTTTTTTTTTTTCTTAATTAAATGTGCTATATAAATACTTTCAACTTGACTTGCTGCTTGGGTTCGGTGGTTACATGAGTATGTCCAGACACAGCTTGACCATAATTGAATTTCTATTTTCTGGATCAAGTTCTGCCAAACTGCACTGTTCCTAAAAGACACTATCAATGCTGTCCACTAAAGATCATTTTGGATGCAAGGGTACAGTGGTTACTATTGGCAGGTAACTGTGTTACAGTTTAGACTGAGCATTTGCATGGGATTTTGAGCCTGAACTGATTAAAAATGTTTCTTTTACCTGGCTTATAAATCTTGGCCTGGCTACTCTGATATTCAGATTTATAAGTGTTAAGGTGCGTTCACACCGAACGCGACTTTGGCGACCTCGGCGATCACTCTCCATGCAGAGTCAATGTACAACCACGACCACGCACGACCAGAGCTCACGCGATGTGATGGACGCGTTCTGGGCGACTTGGTGGCATCTTTGGAGACATGGAGGCGGCGCCCCTGTTGCTGCAGATGGGAACTCTGGAGTCGCTTTGGACGCGGAGCAGGTCGCCGTGCTCCGTCGCCAAAGTTGAAATATTTGAACTTTTCAGGCGATGTCGCGCAGTGAGAGCCAATCAGCATTGTGTGGGTGCGTGATTGACACCCGTGATAGACTGTTTCTTTCCGGTCCACAGAGTGACAATCTATGTCTGTATGGGGAACATTCGTTGGTGAGTACATTAGTTCCGCCTAGACGGACCACAGAGAACTCACAGACGATGCTGCTGCAGGGCCAGCTGCTGTTTTTTGTGGTTGGTAGGTGAGGGAAAAGGATACAGTTGGAATAATGTCAGCTAATATGTCCTATTATATGATATATGATATGATCGGGGGCTGAAACTCAAGCGGGCGTGACGTCACTGAGCAACGGCGACGGCGACAAAATGAGCTATGGACAGGCGACAGGACTTGGGTTTGTGACGCAATCTTGGTCACAAAGTCGCATTCGGTGTGAATGCACCTTAACTGTCTATCCCCTCGTATCCCTAACTGTGATGTCATGGCAGCAGCTGGAAGCAAAACATGACCAGCCACCACAGGCTAACAGCAGCACATGGGTCTACCCACTCTTATACAGTTTAACATACATTAAAACACCATATGGTTGGTTGATATAATCCGTGGTAGTCTGCAATACAACAAAGGTTAGCAAAAAAGTGAGATTTTTAATATTTGTCCAGTCTGGTGATAACTATTTTTACAGAGTGGGATCACTTGGCTTAGTTCAGTTGTAGGAGGTTTACCACAAGTCATGACAAATTGGTTATGCATAGTGTCAACGCACATACTTGAATGCAGTAAAATTATCATTCAAATGTCAAAAGGGGGTATAATCATTATTAATACATGTGAACAGAGTCTAAAAGTGGGAAATTCAGCTAGTCTGCTCCCAGTCATCAGTGTTGACATTTTTCAATAACACTGATGGGGGACCCCACATTTTAATGGAGCCTTTTATTAAGATCTGTGTCCACAACCTTTACTTTCTACCCTGCAGGAGCTCATATTCATACAAAAACAATGTAGTCTGGGGGTGCTGGTTTGGTGGAGTGGGTAGTGTCTTCACCATCTCTCTGTCCCCCTTTCTGAGTCTAGCCACTGTCTCTCTATTATCAACAAAAGCCAAAGATGCCTAATAAATATCTGAAAGAAATGTAGTCTGGCATATTAAGGGATTAGTGTCCTGAACAGAAAAAAATCACCATCAGCTACTTTTGTCACTGTGCTCACAGCCCTTAGCAGTAAAAGCAGTGCACAGTCATATATCTCCTTCATTGACTAATTAAAATCAAGAAGAGGAAGGGTCTCTGATGTTATGTTATGTTGTTATGTTATGATGTTGTGTTTTGTAAAACAACAATGGCAGAAGAGAAAGTGATCTGACTCATAATTTTGAGGTAAAAATTTGATCTTTATCTGCCTTTAACGGTAGGAGATGATTTATTGACTTTAGTTTCATGGATTTCCTGTGATTTTTCTTTTATTTAGGGCAAGTACTAAGCACACATAGGTATTTAAACCGCCTTATAGAGAGCACAGAAAGAGGTGAACATCAATTTTTGAACCTAGCAATTTTATGCAATGGTGAGAAGCACTCTGGAATTGAGGCTTGAGTGCACTGTCAGCAGAAAAAAAACAATGGTCCCTATATTTCAATTGTTGAGGACAGACCAAAATAAAGTTGTTAGCTTGCACTACACAAATTCAGCCAGATTTTGACAGCATGGTGCCAATTATCAGGCCTAACTGTGAATGTTGGGAAAGAAAATTTGTGTAACATAATCAACAATGTACTCAAGCACACCTCAGGATGCAAATTTGACCAGACAGGTACATCAGATTTTTTTTCTTGTATTGTCCAGGCAGTTTTACACCCTGATTTGACAATAATGTATCCTGACTACAGATAGGATGATTTGGTTCCTTTAATGTGATGCAATTTACCGCTGTGTTATATATATTACAGTTTTCTGAATAACCCTCTGGAGGACCTTCTGTTTACAAACAGCACAACTAGCATGGAAAACACACATACTGGTATCAAACTGGGCTGATAGGGTTAATTCTCCAGATATTTTCATTCAAATCTCAAGTTTCTTTTAAGGAATAATCATATTGTCCTTTTGGTACATAGTTATGAATCTGTACTCCTTTTTTAAGCATGAGATGGCTATTTTCACACACAGCACTCCTGTTATGGCTGACGTTGACAGTCTCTATAGCAACCTATGAACTGGCAGACAGCAACCTATGAACGGCAGAAGACATCATATCATCAGCATACAGGGATTGGCTGGGACCTCACATAGTCTTGTCAAGTCTTCAAGCCAGGGCAGGACAAGATTTTATTGCATAGCTCAACATGGTGCCATCATGATAGACCAAAAAAATGTGTAGTCTGATCTTTCCATCAGTGTAACTTTTAGGATTTGACCTCAGAATTCTGCCTGACTGCTGTGTTTTTTTAAAGTCTAATTCTAGTCCGACAAACGCAACAAATGAACATTTCTCACACCGTGTAGATGTACTGGCTGTGTCATCCTCAGTGTCCTTTTTAAATCATGCCCTGCCTCCTGAAACCCTCTCTGACTGCAAATGTTCTCCACCCAGATTAGAGGGTCATGTGTGAAGGGAAACTCAAAAAAGACTTTCCTCAAATTACCAGAAATCCTCAGGACTGCATGTGTGAAAAGCGACTTAAGATGACATGTGATTCTGGTGATTCTAGGAAAGATGAAAACCAAAGAGAAGCAGACACAAGATAAGTTTAATGCTGAATCCAGAGTTAATCTAATACAGATAACCATGAAAAAAATGTGCTCTAATCCTTTGATTCAAGCCTTACTTCACTTTTCAAGCAGGCCTCTAAACACCATCCCTCTTTGGTGTGCAGTATGTCACCCCACTCTTTCATTTCTTGGTCCTTGCTTGCTCAAGGACACGAGTCGCAGGGCTTAAAGGACTGCCAGGGGCAAAAGAAGAGGATCTGGATGTGTGCCACAGCACGAGGGCTCAGGACCACAGCAGTGGATCTTTTTTTAAGACAATTACAGATTAAAACTCTCCACTGAGAAGAATTTCTGCAGGGTTAATAAAATGTTAGAGTCCCACACAGGGGAAAAAAAAATCCTACAGGACAAATCGAATCCCTTGATGGGGATATGGAAGCATGAGGACAGACACAGCTGAGACAAGAGACAGCATGGGCTGTGTGCTTAGTACTTAAAGATGTAGACTGAAGGCTATCCTTGCTTGATCCCCTTTTGGATCTTGTTAAGCTCGAGGATAAGAAGAGGAAGGGGAGACTGAATATTCCTCTCAGGATTCACAGGAGGTGTCTCATTGGAGAGCACCTAGAGGCTCCAATTAAAAGATGGGGCAGACTCTTTAAAATAAAAGAAATCAAGACAGCTCTCTGAAAGCACAAAAGACCTTTAGTCTTCCCTTTCTTTTAGTGACATTTCATTCAACATGTTTAAGGCAGCATTTGAGGTCTGGTGACTCTCTGCTCTGATTAGACTCCTTCTTTGCAAAACAAAGGGTATTGTCACAACCGCAGCACAATACCAGATTTCCCTCCCTAATTAAGCTCCATTATGCTGTGCAGGCATTTTTCTACCACCGATTTGATCCCTCATTTCCGGGAGCGCGCTATCAATTTTCATCACTATTCGCAGTGAGACGCTGTGTCCTGCAGCTTTATGACACACAATGCTCAATTAGTATCATACTGGGTATGGATACTGAGGAGGCCTTGGCATATGGCAAACATCATTACTATGCTCTCTGAGCCGGTGAGTCAGCACTCATCATAGAGCTCCCGTCAAATCAGAGTCATCTCCGAGCGCTGAGGAAGATGCATTGTCCGGGTGGACGTGCACAATAGATCTGTGAGGTGCAGTTTTGGAGCGTTTTGCGCTGACTTGCAAGAAATGTATGACCTTTGCAGGGAGCGGGGGCGACTTCAGAATCAGACCTTTAAGGGTGATCAGCTCTTTCAAATGTTATGTTCGCCTGTTAATCACCTCATTTTATTAACAATGGGAAATATTTTTCTACCATCACATCATAAATCTAGGTAGAAGAGTTTATAATTCTGAGGGTCCATGACTGACAGGGGCTTTAAAAAGTTTGAACTTGGTAGGGCTGGGAAATATGACTTAAACATCATATCAAAGGGTTCCCATATGCTCTTTGGGGTTTTACATAAAAGTTGCGAAATTAATAGAGACCACGTCATATAAAGGTGAGAAGGTATGAGGTGAATTTCTATAGTATGGAATAGTAAACACATTAGCCACAGTCATTTTGATCAGCTCTGCCCCTGTAAGGAAAGATCTGTCACACAGCTTAGACCATACATTGCTGCAGATGAGGTAAAGAGCGCAAATTATTTTACTTAATTTCAAGTAAACTACAGTGAAGAATTTTGCAGTGATTGGTTATTTTACTTAAAACATTTGAAATGTATTTATTTTCTCCTAGCCAGCAACTTTTTTTTTTTTTTTTTTGGGTGGGGGGCTGGGGGGTGTCACATCTTCTCACATAGGCTATGCAGTAAAACAGCTATAGTGAACAATCACCCCAATGCTGGTTTTTAGTTTGATCTCACCTATAATTCACAAAATTAGTCCGAGCTCTTGGCCCCATCTGAAGCAGTGCAGCCAGGTCGTCATGTCCATTCTCTCCTTACAGGGTCACAGCTGAACAAAATCACTGTAGCAAATGTACTGTTGAAGTTAACTTCATACATACAACCCCACTTAAAAATACTGAACTATCCCCTAAAGACATTTTCAAATGCTACAGCCACTCTCTTGACCCTAATGCATGCCTGTGATGTGATACCCAATTTGACTCTGTGCAAAAAAATAAGTAGCTGTGTTAAGCTGCACCTGAAAGCATTAGGTTGTAGTAACAAATGAGGGCATTTATAGAGAAAACAGTTTTGAAGGTGACATGTCAATCAATGATCAGGCTTCCCTTGATAGAGCTAGAGTGTGTGAAGCAACTTCCTAACAAAGATAAGACAACAAGCTTCTTGTACCATTTTGGACTTTAGACTAACCGCTCATGGTCAGTTTGGGGAAGTTACTTCTTAAAAAAAGTAACTCTTTACTTTACTTAGTTACCCTCTAGGGAAAGAAACTTTTTAGATTACCCGTTACTTTTACATTATTTTTATGTTGCTTGACTTTGGGCAGAACCCCATATCTGTTCATGAATGTGTAGGCCTACAGAAAGTTCTTCTACGGTGGACATTACAGGTGTTTCTTTTGTGCTCTTTATTATACAAAATCATGTCACACACTGTGTGAAATGAGAGCTCCTGTCCACTGTTTCCAGATTTTTCTTCTGAAATAAGTAACCAGGTCCATTAAAAACAAGCCCAAAACAAGCAACCTCCAGCTATTTCTTTTTCAAATGTGATTTATTAGTTTTTTTTAAAGAGAACTCCAGATAAAGTGTGTTTTAATTTTTATCTATATTACATTTAATTTTCACAGTGACATGCAACTATTCAAAAAAAAAAGAATGTCGCTTATTAAAAGCAGACCTGGCAAATTTGGCTCTGGTGCATGCGCCATGTGCGTGGGCATGTTTGGGGGCAGGCGTGATAAACAGGAAACGAGGAAGTGGAAAGGACAAACTACCTACCACACTCATGTTTTGCTTTATTGTGGGGGAGATTTTCAAGCGACTTTAGAGAAAAACATGCCCAAAGACGCTTATAATGAGTAGACTTGGCAACACTGCTCGTATCTAATGCAGGCAGCTGAGAAGGCAGCTGAGAAGGCAGCGTCGGCGTCAAATCAGTCTGAGGGAAAAGTACAGTTGCGCCACATTAAAAAATTTACTACATTTCATTCTCACATTTTCAGTGCGAAATGCGTTACTTTACTTTTTTCTCACTACTTTGTAATGTGTTACACACAACACTGCTCATGGTTTAAACAAAACTCTAAGTTTTGTAGTTGTTTATGCTGTTGCATTGTAGACTAAAATTGCTGCAGCTGGGAATTGAGTCAATCCTTGTCCATTAATTTTTAAATACTCTATGACATATAGGGATGGGAGTTGTAAACCAATTCCAGTTGAGAATTTATAGCAACTAGCTAAAGGAATTGATATTATTGGGGTTTTTGCCCAAGATTTCCCTTATCAATGCCTTCTACTTTGTCCTGCAAGCCTTGCAACTCAAGGGCATCACGGTTTTATCAGAGGCAGTCAGCAAAAACAACAAAAAAGTCAAAGATGTAATCATGGTAGGCAAGAGACAGAAGTGGCCAAAATTGTGGCTTTGTTTTACACCTAACTGCACAGTGACTGCTGAGTTTGATATGTGAGTTTGAACAACAGTGGAACCTACTTGCAAAAGGTATACAGCACAAAATCAAATATCAGGAGTACCACATGTATGGCATTTTTGACACTGACTGCCTGTAGGCCTACTCTTTTCCATTCAGAAAATCCACAGGAATTTAAAAGGTAATCAATAAGGAATTGAATCAATAGAATCAATAACAAGACTGGTATCAATAAAATCTTGTCAATTGCCATCCCTAAAGACAAAGCCCAAACACTGAAGCTCTGAAGGGAAAACACTCCATATTGGGAATACTTGCAGATTTCAAACATGGAGGAGAAAAAATGCTTTGTTGCTCCATAGTAACATATTCATATGACAGAAATAGCGGTACATATGGGGAGGACAAGATGTCATTTATTTTTTTTAGTGTATATTATGTGTTTGTGCGTGTGAGGGTACACAGTATCATGGGAAACACGCCAAAGATGAGACTCTTACGTGAGCTGCAGTATTAATACCTGGGCTGTCTGTATCACAGGTTAGCCTACTGAGCTACATCCACCACCGCAGCTGATAGATTTCACTTCCAAACTATTGATCAGAGTCTTTTTGGACCTCCATGAACACAACAAAAGCCGTTGATGAAAGTGTTTCAAAAATCCATAACATGGCAGAAAGACACTGTTGACAGAGTTAGCACTGGCTAACAGCCCAGCTTTAAAACTTATTTGTTTAGCTGTCTGGTTCAAACCTCCTATTATCATTTTTAATGATTTTCTTCCACATTGGCGAGTGGGATTTATAAACTTTTAACCAGATTAAAGTACAAAAAAGGACAACACAATATCCATTCATTCTGAAGTGTTTTTTTAATATCCTGAAAAGTAATAATTTTGGAGATCAGAGGTTTGTACCCTACAGCGAGGACGTTCACCTATCGTCATTATACTATAACATTACTATAACTCTGCCATGTGTTTTTAGGCATTATTAATATTCAAGTAGCCTCAGAATGTCACTTTTTAGTCGACTGAATTAATTGTTGATTAATAAATTGTGAGCAAACTGGAGTTCTAAATCTGTCCCCATATTTTAGAGGTCATAAATGGATTTTAAGCATAAAAACACACACACTCATGGGATTATTAGGGTGCAAAAAGTCATGGTACTTTAAAGTCATATCCAAATTCCCATTTCGCAAAAATGGTTATAGACATTTTATGGGTTCAGTTTTCTTTTCATAGGCCCCTGAGTTCCTAGTTGTGCACCTGATTATTTTACTGCTGAATCATTTTTTATGCTATTATCATTATTTAGCTGTGAATGAAGAATTTCTTTATTCTTTATTTCAGATCCCCAGTAGTCAGTGCCTCAGCAGGGACTATTCTTCTTGGGGTCATATTAAATTTCAGATAAAAAGAGAAAAAAGAAATTACAATGTAGATTTAATTGACCGATAACACATTCACATATATAAATTGACAATTAACACATTCACAAAAAGACAAAAAGTAGCAATTAAAAACAAGCAGAGCAGGCATAACTCACAGGAGTACAATAAATAGACATCGACACAATCTAAAACAATCTCATTCTGAAATATTCCCTTTCTCAGTTTATTTTTAAAACCAACTTTGCTGGTAATTGACACTAAGTGTTGTGGGAGTTTGTTCCAGGAGGTGATTGCACTGTACATCACCGCTCCTTTTAATGCATTGGTTTTGGGTTTAGGCAGGTTGAGGACACCGCTCAAGGCTTGTCTGGTGCCATAATTGTGACCGTCTCTTACAAGCAACAGCTGAGAAGAGAGACAAGCAGGTTTACCAGATAAATAAATGGATGTTTTCTCAGAAACAGAATCAGACTACAAGCTAGTCTCTCACCAACTCTCATCCATGACAACGCATCATGCATTTTTACAACACTGCTCCTAAATGAGCAATGCAGAGCAAGTCTCGCCGCCCTATTCTGGACAAGATGGATTTTATTGATGTCTTATTTGGATGTATTTGACCAGGTTGCTGAGCAATAGTCAAAATGTGACAAAACAAGAGATTGGATGACGTGCTCAGTAGTTGAGTTAGTTAAAAAAAAAAACAGGCATTTCTTCTAATGATTGAAATAATTCTGTTCATTTTTCTTACAATGTTACTAATGTGAGTAGACCAAGAAAGTGTTTCGACAACAATCTGGCTTCCTTAACTTGCTCTATACTAGCTCCATTTCAGGACACACATAATCTGTGTTCCTTTCTTTGAGCATAATTTGAGCCAATAACAAGACACTTAGTTTTGGATGTGTTAAAATTCAGCTTGTTCTCAGTGACCCATTTGGAAATCATGCTAAGAATACTGCTTAGGGCTGTGTAATTTTCTGCAGAAGCATATATTGTTGTGTCATCTGCATAAATTGCACAGTGAGCATTTTTCCAAATATATAGCATATCGTTTACATATATTGAAAATGATAAAGGTCCAAGGAAACTTCCCAGAGGAACCCCACAATCTAAAGTTTGAAAACAATACACATTGTTGTCTATTGAAAAGGTAGCTTCTCATCCAACTGATTGCTGAAATTTTGAGACCATACGATGATAGCTTTGCAATTAACAGTTCATGATCAGTAACATCAAACGTTGTGCTAAAATCCAGCAGCACAGTTTTAACTAGCTGTTTTTAGTCATTTTGTTTTAGCCAATCATCTGTCAGTTTAATGAGAGCTGTGCATGTTGAATAACCAGTTTTATAAGCATGTTAAAGTCAGTGTTGATATCATTTATGGAGAAGTAATTTTGAACTTGCATGAATACTATTTTTTCCATGAGTTCTCCTATAATACTAATAATAATAAAATTTATTTGTATAGCACTTTTAAAAACAACCTAGTACAGGTAAAATGCTAATTGGCCTACTATTTGACCCAGAGAATGCTTCTTTTATATTTTTTTTGTAGCGTGACCCTAACTACCTTCTCACTGTATCTTTTCACTTTATCTCTCTTATGCTAACTATATACTCTTTGTTCCTAATACTTAATTACATTTTATTGAGAAAAAGGACACACAATCAATGCTATCTCACGAAGGTACCTTTTGAAATCCATCTATTTTCTACCGTTAATAAAGGCCGACCCTTCTCTCCCTTTTTCACTTTTCATAAATGCATTTTCACACAAGTAGGTATATTTTTAGCATTTTAAATCCATACTTTTGTTTTGAATTTCTGAAAATTGGGCAAATAACAGCCTGAGACTGAACATAAATTGACAGAGAAGCATGCCCTAGAACAATCCAGTTTGGGATTATCCTTAGCTCTATGTACTCTGTCTAGCTCCTCCACCGTTAGCAGTGATGAATTTTCCTCTGCATCCTTACATGGAATTTTCATTAGAATTTAGTCGTGGGGAAAGCCGACTCTGAATGGTCAAAGGCAACATTACTTTGAGCACTGGGCAGTCACAAACCAATTATCCCGGTGGTCACATGTCTGATACCCCTGATAATTATTTTTCATTTTATATTATGGATTTGCCTTTTTAGATTATGTCATGTTAATCATCATTTATGTTTATATTTTACACACTGTTTGCTTGCCCTAATGTCCTTATCCTCATGTCATTTTTTTAGTACCCCTTTAAAAGTCTAAAATCACCTCTGACATGGAGTCAGTGCTTGTGTCTCTTGCTTTAAATGACCCTTTTGACACTCTGACAAATGACACCTTTAATAGTATTCCTCTTCTGTCATATACCAAGCACACTGTTCTTTTACACGAATACTGTCAAGATCTAACAACCCCATGCTTACTGTTTATGTTTACTACACGTATTATACAATTTATTATTGTCTTTAAAAGCATCCTGAGCATCATGTTTTGGTGAGATTGCACTACAGTCTATACAGACATGTATTTATGATTATATACATTTGGCTACACATTATATTGACTACAACCATAAAGCATGACATCTTGAATGCCATCTTGTTGAAATATTGCCCACTATTCTTAACTATTTTTAAATTTTTAATATTTTCTACCTAAATTTATATTTTGTATTTATATACTGCATTTTTAGTGTTCACTGTTTTGTAAGTGGAGCTCCCAAGATTTCAATGAGCTATAGTGCATTACCAATAAAGGCTGTTATATTATATTATATTCTTCACTAAGCATTACCAACACATTATTAAAACATTAGTTTATACTAAGCTGGCATCTTTAGAGCATTTATTATTGATTAATTAATCATTTAAAGACACATTTATAAATTTGTACTGATACATTTGTAAATCATTGTTGAACCACGAGTAATATTTAACTCATCACCTGTAATTCATTATTATTTATTCAGAGAGACCTTACTTTAAGGTCACAAATCCCCCCATTGACTATTTGCTTTGACTCCTAATTTGTAGTATACTGGGTGCTTTTTAGTTATTACTAATGACTTATTTGCACCTTATTCTACAAGGCATAAGGTCATACAATTTGATTCTTTTCCTCCAGTACCCTTATAATAATTGCTTATTGCCAGCAAGGTCGTTGTTGCACATTAATAATGACCTAAAATAGCTGGTACGACCCTTCTAAGGCAGTGGCACCATTTGAATGGTTATTCCCTCACAACTATCGCTAGAAATGATCTATTCTCATGAAACAAAGCACAATTTGTGGTCTAACAAAATCAAAAAGCCACCACACTGCTCTTGAATTTATCTGTTGCTATTCTTTTGAATCATTTTCTTAAACAAGTTTTATCTTCCAAGTTTGTATGTGTCTTTAGAGTGCTGAATGTTTTGTATTTATTTTTATAGCTGTTGTCAAAGAAGAATCTCTGTTACCAATTGGGACAGACAATAAATTCTATCTATCTGTCTATCTATCTAATTAACATGCTAACAAGCAAGTGGTTGATAGTAAGAATTGTGACCCGATGAAGGATTACCATCAATTTAAACATCAGTTGGAAACACAGCTATTAAAGCTCATTGATGCATTTGAAAAAGTTAAAGGGTTAGAAATTATTAGCTCATTATCTGAAAGCATGACGGCTATTTTGCATTTCATTTATGAACACAGTTACACACATATAAATGATCTCTTTAACCCATATCTGAGTTTACTCATGTAAAACATTAGCAAATAGCGCTTATAAAGCATTTAAAACTGTTAATACAGACTGGTTGTTTTGTACATTTGTATTCACTGTATTCTTTTTAGTTATTCATGCTTAAATGTTCATTCTTAGATAGTATGTAAACACATGCCCCGTCAGTAACACTGACTCTAATTTTGATTTTAAAAAAAAGTATCCCTGCATTCTTGGTGGCTTTGGTCACTGTTTCCTCTTGCAAGCTGCTTTTGTTTTTAGGTACAATACTTAAAATAAAAGCAAGCTTTACTTCCAAACTTCAAGGCATTAGTGTTATTTGTTTGAAAAGCGAGGCAGCCTTTAGATGCAGGTATGGTCCACAGAGGATGTTGACAAAAGCTGACAGGAAACATTTTTCAAAGAGCATTTCAGGTTGAATTTGTTCCCCTCATGACAGAAGGGATTCATTAGTGAGGCCATGGCTGCTCTTAAATCTGGCTGCAGGGCAGTAAAAGTAAACGCTGCTCCCTTGTTGTGGCACGAAATGACTGAAGCGATGCCATGTGCAGAGACTGTGTAATCAACAGAATCATCCTGTTTTGGTTGTTTGGGGAAACTAGAGAGAAAGTCCTCCAGAAACCGCAAACGCACTTGTTTGCAGTTGTTTTTTTTTTTGGTCATGTTGTGATTTGAGGGTCCCACAACACTGTAGGTCTCTAACTTTTTTCCATTAAGATATTACTGGCTGTGGGATTAGTTTTGATGCAATAACCCGACAAGCCAAGAGGTAATAAATCCCCAAGGCTCCTGTAGCACAGGAGAATCCCTGTCACACTGAAATATTCATGAGATAAGTGTTATTTAAGGCAGGGGCTGCTCAGGGTGACTTGTACAGGGGCATAGCTTTGACACTTGCTGCAGTGGCTTCTTTTATGAAGCAGAATAAGAAAACTGAGCCCAAATTGTCTGTTTTTTCATCTGGTAGTTAGGGTTTATGCATAATAGCACTTTAAATGGGATGGAACAGACTGGCTGCATCACCCAGCAGGGAGTCATTGGATGTTAATGCTCTGTATCCTCCTGTGTCTCCATTTATATGACACTTAAACCTCACAAAACCTCGCGTGAACTCATTCCGTATGTTTTCCCTCACTTTCTATTCAATCTTTAGTGTCTGGCTGGCACAGTCTTTGCGAGAGAAAAGGGCACATATCCCCAGTTGAATCAGGCAATTAGGCTGAAAATGTGCTTACCTCCAAAAAGTAACAGCACCCACTGAAGCGCAATGATATGCAACATGTTTCTTGGGACAACCTGGGAATGCGAGAATCCCTCCAGAAAATGAAAAGAGGACAAGTTGGCTCAAAGCAAAGTCAAAATCCTTGACGCATTAATGGGAGAAAAGGACGGGGCATCTTTGTTTCTGCTGAAAATATCATTATTCATCCAGCATCTCTAAAAGCTGCAAAAGCAAAATCCAAGTCCAAGATGGAAATAGTTTGGACGCTTTGTTAACTATTCTCTGCTGCTTGTTTTGTCAGATGAATTACAAATTCAAAGAGGAAAAACTTGAGTGAATCTTTGCGTCACAATTTGAAGCATTTTTGGAAGAGAAACGCGCAAGCACCTGCAAAAATACTTAGTCCAGAAGCCATGCGTCCAGCGCCAGACATGTGGACAATCATTCTCAGTTAGTTTGAAAAGTATTTTCAGCCAAGAGGAGCTAAAGCGAATCCTTATTTTGAATCCTTAGACGGTCTTCTCTGTAACCTCAGCATCCACGGGCTCCTGAAGTTGTCCGCTCTGCAGTGACTGGAGCCGGACACTTGTAGACGAGAGGAGGCAGCTCCAGCCCAACATCATGAATAGTGAATAAATAAAAGCAAACAAGTTCAAACTGTGACCTAAATCAGCTTTAAACCACATCCAGGAAACCTCAGCGTCTCTGATGTCCTGCGCGCAAAAACTCCACAGCTGCACGCAGCAGCCCGGCGCGCACGGCTCCGCTCCGCTCCGTGTCACGCTGCCACTCGGAATAATTACGCTTTGGCACCAAGTGGCTCAAATTTTCTGCGAAAGTCCGACTTCAAGCCTCCATCTTTCGAGGTTTATGTAGAATGGCTGAGGGCTTCATTTCCAGCGGAGCTTACGCACTGTCAGGCGTCCAATGCGCGTCGAGAGGAGCAGAGCAGAGGAGAGGAGCCTACAGCAGTGACAAGAAGTGACTGTGGCGCACGACGGGAGGAGAGTGGCTCCCCAGGAGCACATCAGTCTTCACAAGGGGCAGAGAAAACCAACACAGACACGAAATCAAACCTTTTACAAACCAATCACCATGACATTACTCCGAGAGTCGTCTCTCCTTAAGAGCGCTTAGTTTACAGATCTCCCGGGACGTGTTCAACACGCTCATATCTTTATCTCGGCACTAAATGCCCTTCAGTGTCCCACAGGCACAATTCCTTTCTGGTGACGCGGGGAAAAAACACTTTAAAAGTTGTTCTCGGACATGTTCGATTGATTGCCTGATTGCTCCACTTGCGGGCACTGGTGACCCCGTGCGGCCAAGGCGGTGAACTGAACAAGAGGCCTGGAGGAGGAGGATGTTATGACAAAGACAAACTAAACTCTCCACAGCATGAGTTTTAAATTAGGTAGCAGAACCGGAAAGGAAACCCCACCACCACTTTTTTAAGTAGCCTCGATAAAGATACACAATGAACTCCACTAATACAAATTAATTTCAGAGTATGGAAAAGTAAGCCTCCATGTAAGCCCTTAAAGTCTGTCGCCCAGTAACACCCCCTCCACAAACACACGCACTACCTCAAACACCCCCACAAAAAGGGTTTTCAGAAAAAAATATATCAACTTATAAATATTTAATATTCTTAATAATTATCAATATCAAACTATCACTCTGTTTAACAACACTGTTTAGATATATTTGACTTTTTTGACGTTTTTAGGCAGTTCTTTCTTTATTTTTATTTATATATTTTAACATCTTTATTATACCACTATCTTTTCTGTGGAAAAAAACCCCAAAAAAAAACACATACATAAAAAACAACAATGCATAAATCATTTGTCTTTTGAACTGATTGTAAATAAAGCCAGCAACTCTTAAATGACAGAAAACCATATCTCCTATAGCAGTGGTTGTTGGTCTTCTATTCCCCATTTACTCCAGAAACTTTTTCCTGAAAAAATATTTTTAAACATTTTTATTTATTAAATATTTAATATTTGCTCCTTGAATAGCAGAATTTCGCTGAGCAGAACATCTTTTACTGACTTGCTTTTTCATTCTCCCTTTATTGTCTCCCTTAAAATCCTCCCTCGATGCCCTGGCGAGGCCCATCTTACACTATGAAAACCTGTGTATTAATACATTCTGCCATATATCACTTACAAACATCACAAAGACGTTATTGGGAAAAAAAACATCATTTTGCTATGTACACAAGAAGTAAATATGTAAAATCATTTTAAGAGTGGAGATTTAAAAAGAAAATACGAAGTTAGCAGACTATAATTTAACTAATCATTAAGAAATGTCCATTATCTTTAGCACCTTATCCCTTTTAGGGTCTGTAGTCTATCCCAGCTATCACTAGGCGAGAGTTGGGGTACATCCAAGGGCTAGTTATCAGCCAGTCACAGGGCAGGCATATAGAGACAACCATGCTCACACCTGAGGACAATTAAGAGTCACCAGTTAAACCTAACAAGTATGTTTTTGGTGTGTGAGAGGCAGCTGCCGAACACCCATGAATGCAGGGAAAGAACTCCACAGGAAACCACAAGAACGTTATTTTGGTTGATTATTTCTCCCCCTTTAATTATCCATCCATCTATCCATTATCTATACTGCTTATCCCTTTCATAGTCTCAGGGGGCTGGAACCTATCCCAGCCTATCCTGTGGGCAAGAGGCAGGGTACACCCTGAACCGGTAGCCAGCCAATCGTAGGGCCACATTTACAGACAGGCAACCATTCATGCTCACACTCAGACCTAAGGGCAATTTGGAGGCTCCAATCAACCTAATGAGCATGTTTTTGGTCTGTGGGAGGAAGTCAGAGTGCTTGGAGAGAACCCAAGCATGCACACGGGAGAACATGCAAACTCTACACAGACAGGCCCTGACCGACACACTTCTTGTTGTGTGGCACATGCACTACCTGCTGTGCCACTGTGTCGTCCCCTTTAACAATACCAATTGGAATTGTGTTTTATATCATCAGAAAACTTGATCAATCACCTTTGCAAAGGGTTACAACTTGTAAGAGTTGTGTATTTGTGGAATGAGCAACACAGCTAAACAGGTGGGTATCACAAGAAAGCCTATGGCTCCTCAATGAAGCAAGGATAGGGAAAAGTTTTTCTTGGAATGTTGTCTTCTGGATATACCCACTTTGTGGTCTGTCTTTGACTTCACCAGTCCCACAGTGCTTGGTTCTAAGTTTGCAAATGGTACCAGGGCTGACATCAAATAATGTTCCACTCTCTGTACTAGAGCACCAGCTTCCAATTGCAGGGGCTTTTGGCGAATTTATTTGGGTGCACTACCCACGCATTTAACTGTGTTGCCTGATCCTTTCAAGTTGTACCTTGTTGTAAACGTGACTGATCAGGCTTTCCAATGATATAAAACAAAATACCAATTGGTATAGTTAAAGAGGAGGAATTAATATTCCCAAACATTTTTTCAGGAGTAGATATTAAATCTACAAGGAGAGTTGAGGTTGGACTGCAGGCAGGCTGCTATGAAGACTGAAGCCTCTGTACATGAGCGAAACAAGACTGTTAAGCCATCTGCAGCCCAGGTCTGGACAGCCCTTTTTTTTATCATTTAAAGGGACCAAACACAAGGTCACCATGAGCAAATATTTGGCAACATTTCAAAGCAGTATCAAGGACAAACTTCATTCAAAATGCCCAAAATCACTGGCTGAACCAGACTCAGGATGAGCAGCCATCTGCCTCAACTTGATGGGTCAAGAAAGTGGGACAGAGAAAAAAGAGAGGTATGTCAGCACATGTGTGTTTAATCGATGTTACTGTGGTGAAAAAATGTAATTGTTGCTGCTAATGATATCATCAAAAGTCAAAACCACCTGAGCTTGGAAAGTGCTCTGAAATATGGTTTATTTAATCCGATAATTGATTCAACTGTGCCCCACGCAGCAGATTTGTTTCCTGTGCAGAGCAGATGGTGTTGTGAGGGAGAGATAAAAACAGATTCATGAACGTTAAATACTGAAATATCACATGAGTTAGCCAAAGCTTCTGTTCTAATCAGGATTTGTCTCATTTTTTACTTGTCTGCCGTGCTGTGATCTGCATCAGTGTGGTTTGAATTTTGGATAAAGTCATGCTGTTTTGTGATATAGTGAATTTGATAAAAACTCAGTGTTGTCTACAAACTTAGGAAGAGTTCAGTTAGCAAAAATGAGTCTCACAGAAAGGTAACAAATCCAAAAACTTTAGTTTGTAACTGCAAACTAAATTTAGCTGGATTTGCCGAAGCTACCAATAACGTCAAAAGAAAAGAGAATAATGTATAAATTTAGCAAGTCTTTCAACACAAAAAAATGAATGAATGTCTAGCTTAGCTACAATTCCTGGAGGCACCACTGCATAGAACTGATATTTTATGGAATATTTGTAGACAAGGACACCCAAACAGGGTGCAAAGGGGAAAGCTCTCAGGGGCCCAGTTTCAGGGGGCTTAAAGGTAAAAAAAAAAAAAAAAAAAAAAAAAAAGTCTGTCTTAAGTTTAAAGACTTACAACCAAAATTAATCTTTAAAGCAAATAGTCACATTTCAAAGAAACAAACATAAACATTTATTTATGGGCACACACCTCTTATTCCAAAAAATATTGCTAGCCTTATCTGTAATATTACATTTTACAAGGACTTATCAGTTAATGTTGGACTGTGTGTTGCCATTTGAGGATAAGTACTAAAGTTAGGATGGTAGAAAATATAGCATAATAATAAAAGGCAAACCAGTTACAGGACAGAAATCTAAGGATACGCTACTCGAAGCCAGGCCAAGGAGGTAAATGTTGGCCAAAGGTGGGCAGTCTGATCCACTGCAAGGCTTTTCCATTCACTTCCATGGCCACAGGTGTATAAAATCAAGCACCTAGGCATGCAGACTGCTTTTACAAAAATTTGTGAAAGAATGGGTCGCTCTCAGGAGCTCAGTGAATTCCAGCGTGGAACTGCGATAGGATGCCACCTGTGCAAGAAATCCAGTCGTGAAAATTCCTCGCTCCTAAATATTCCACAGTCAACTGTCAGCTGTATTATTGGAATGTGGAAGTGTTTGGGAATGACGGCAACTCAGCCACGAAGTGGTAGGCCACGTAAACCGACAGAGCGGGGTCAGCAGATGCTGAGGCGCATAGTGCTAAGAGGTCGCCAACTTTCTGCAGAGTCAATCGCTACGGACCTCCAAACTTCATGTGGCCTTCAGATTAGCTCAAGAACAGTGCGCAGAGAGCTTCATGGACTGGGTTTCCATGGCTGAGCAGCTGCATCCAAGCCATACATCACCAAGTGCAATGCAAAGCGTCGGATGCAGTGGTGTAAAGCACGCCGCCACTGGACTCTAGAGCAGTGGAGACGCGTTCTCTGGAGTGACGAATCGCACTTCTCCATCTGACAATCTAATGGACCAGTCTGGGTTTGGCGGTTGCCAGGAGAACGATACTTGTGGGACTGCATTGTGCCAAGTGTAAAGTTTGGTGGAGGGGGGATTATGGTGTGGGGTTGTTTTTCAGGAGCTGGGCTTGGCCCCTTAGTTCCAGTGAAAGGAACTCTGAATGCTTCAGCATACCGAGACATTTTGGACAATTCCATGCTCCCAACTTTGTGGGAACAGTTTGGAGCTGGCCCCTTCCTCTTCCAACATGACTGTGCACCAGTGCACAAAGCAAGGTCCGTAAAGACATGGATGACAGAGTCTGGTGTGGATGAACTTGACTGGCCTGCACAGAGTCCTGACCTCAACCCGATAGAACACCTTTGGGATGAATTAGAGCGGAGGCTGAGAGCCAGGCCTTCTCGTCCAACATCAGTGTGTGACCTCACAAATGCGCTCTGAAGGAATGGTCAAAAATTCCCATAAACACACTCCTAAACCTTGTGGACAGCCTTCCCAGAAGAGTTGAAGCTGTTATAGCTGCAAAGGGTGGACCGACGTCATATTGAACCCTATGGATTAGGAATGGGATGTCACTTAAATTCATATGCGAGTCAAGGCAGGTGAGCGAATACTTTTGGCAATATAGTGTATTTAGCCAGGTGTGCACTGGCTCAGTTTGGCCATTTCAATCACTAATGGCAAAACGTCTTCTGCTCAATTTTGGGGTCCAGAACCTTGTTCTAAACATGGAGGAGGAACATTGAGGAACAGTTAAATGCTGTTAAGAATTTTCCTGTCAAGCCAGCATAGTTTTTTGAGTAGTTTTAACCTACAAGTGGGTTTATTATGAGGCTTTTGTTTGCACCATGTACTGCCAAGTACCGGCTACTGTCCACTACAGATATCTCCCCCCATGGACAATGCTCGCAAGTTCCTTATTGACAATCATATTTACTAGTGCCATGGGCCTCTGGTCAAGAAACACGAACTAACCCTTTAACCACACAGCGATAATCAATGTATCATTGGTCTACAACTTCACTGCTACAAAAGTATATTCCGTCTTTTGTAAAGTAGTTGTTTTTATTTTTATTTTTGTAGATTTGGAGGCCTTGAATAGAGCTAAAAAGAACAATCAGCTCAGAGTGTGTGCTCCAAACCTCTGATATTTGTGGTGTTTGCAGCACTTGTGTCTGAAAAGCCATAGAGAAGAGGAATCACTCACCTGTCCTTCATTCACACAGAAAGAAGCTGCTCTTCTTAGTTGATGGGATGATGTTTGCAGAGCAAATCTCTTGAACCAATAAATCATAGTTGCAGTCCCCACATTTGTCATAATTTCAAGGTTTTCTATCTGACTTTGAATTCCATTTTTCACTTTATTTGTACCTTTGCCTTTGCTTCCACCTCAATGTGTGCAATTTGATCTTGGAAACAAATTGAACAGCTGCAAAAAGCATTAGAGGTGTGGGCCGAAAATGTTGATTCAGAGCAGTCACTTCCAGAGCTGTAATCGGGGGCTGAACATCACTCACACAAAGGCTGGTTGCCGTCCAAAAGTCGCCCGGCTGCAGCCCGACAGGCAGTCAAATCCCTTGAAGCCCACGCTACACTGAGGCCCATTCAAGTGCTGGAAATCAGAGTGAGCACCAGCAGCGCCAGAGTGGCTTAGGTTACATCTCCTGTCACTGCAAGTCATTACAGAAAGTAGACTAACTCCTCTCAGCTATGCATATGGTAAGTCCATTTCCCCGGTTAAATTACAGCGACTCAGACTGCTGTATAAACTCACAAACCATCAATCTCCCTCCAAGAGGCGAAGGCATCACTACATTTGGAAATGGAGGATTCAAAACAGCCAGAGAAATTCTGGGCTAGATTTAAAAAGATATCTTGGAGGCAAGCGGTTGTGTCTTGTCAGAGGTGACGTTTGGACTCTCCGAGGACAGGTCTGGAAGTCTTTGAAGTCTGGAGAAAGGTCTGGAGTCTTTGATGTGTTGGAAAAGATCTGGAGGCTTCCATAGCTTGGAAATACACAGACGACTGAAATGTCAGGAACCTGAGCATATAACGAACTGCAAATTTAGGCTCCTATCCCCACATGTTACTGGAATGGTAGACACTAAGGTTATAATAGGATTTGTCATTATGTTTTATTCTATTTTGATTTTTTTTTTTTTTTTTAGTTTAAATAGTTCTTATTGCTGTTTTTTTGCCGAGTATGTTACACATTTTGTAAAATGCTTAATTCTGCCAGCACGCCAGCAGCATTTGAGACATTGGGAATTATGTTTTCATGATATCTAAGCAACTATTCTATGGATTTTCTAAAAACTTTGTGCTAATGTCTATCTGGATTTAACAAATAAATGATTTGACTCTGGAGGTCATGGGACTTACCTTGGCAGCATGTCATACAGCCGCTGCTGCTGCTGGAAGCTTTTTTGGAGATATTTGGCTTGATTTGACTCACTTCTGGCTTGATTTTATTCACCTTTACTGTGTTTACATGGTGGCTGTACCAACATTTCTACTAGACAAACAAAGATACGCATGGCTGATAAACAAATATTTGCAGCACAGTCAGTGGAAGAATCTGTGCCGCTATCAGCACGAGCTACAGAGTACACCACCAGCAAACAAGCTGAAAAATGCATCCAAAGCCATATCCTGACATGAGACCTACAGAGGAGTAGTTCTCACTCATGCAGGTGAATGAGCTAATGCTTCACCAAAAAAGAGATGTTCAGGTTATGTCAAACGTCAAAGTCAAAGAATCCCCTTGTTATTCTTTGCTCATTAATGTGATAACTCACAATGTTTTTAGTATTTTTTCAAGTTTTATACATTTGTCTCCTCTGATTAAGAGATAAATAATATAAGCTCTTGGAGGTCACAGGTCAAAAGTCATTAGGCATTATGTCAGCCTTTTCTCATGAATGCCTGGGTGAGTGGAAACACACCAGAGTCTGTTTTTGAAGTTCCTGTTGTCCCCTGACGACCTTCAGAAACTCCCTGGGGGTATATATGATCCTATCCTCTATATTATACATAATGAATCATCTCTTGTGTCTTTTTTCTTTTTTTTTTCTGGTATCGTTCATCCATGACCTTAGCCAGCCTCAGTGGCTTGTCCTCCAGTCAGATGGCAGACAGGAGGCCCCAAATTCATCACCGCCTTTCATTCTCCTCCCCTGGCCTATCTGATCTATGATAGCATTAATAAAAAACCCTGGCTTCCAAATGCCCTGTCGCCCCCTGTGCCCTGCCCACTCCCAGCCCTCACAGATTACCACCAGGCCTCCACAGCCCATTAAAACTGTATTTACTTATCAGCCTCTCTGGGGCCGTCACTCTGTTTTCAAGACTGGTGCCCAGAAGGGAGGCAAAGGGTGACCTTCATGCGGCCTACAGAGCGCTAAGTCACTGGTCCCCAATGCATTGTCTTCATTTTGCAGCTTAAATTCCACTGAAGGCAATCAATCCAGCTCAAACAAGATGTAAACACTTAAATCACTCTACAAGTAAAATGAGGGTAAATTGGTGTTACTTGTTTGCAGCTAAAATGAAAACCTTTGTTTGAGATAACATTAATTAACATAACTTTATTAAAAACAAACTCTGGGTTCCATGTGTTTTCATTTCCAGAAAAAAGTAAAAGATTGAACCCCCCGCCCCCACTTTATCTTTTGCCACTATATTTTTTGTTAAGATAATATCCCAAATTAAAAAATTTGTAAATCCGTTTTAGTCTCAGTCTTGACGGTTTAGTCCAGAATATTGAAATTCTTTCCTTTTGGGAACTGACTAACTTAGCTACGAAAGGTATTGAAAAATTCCAATACTGATGATCTGCATCTTAAATCAAAAAAGAAACGTTGTTGGGCTCAAAATAGGTTAACAGTAATACCGTGTAACTAACTGACCCCTTGTCAAGCCACATCATTTTCACAGGAAGTGATCCTTTGCAAGTCCAAAATCTCTTGTTGCTGGTCTTTTCCCCTTTTGAAATGATTAAAAATATTTCACTCTTTGACTAAATTTTATTTTTGTTCAGTTATTTTGTCCCCTCGTAAAACTTGGCCTTGGTGAAAGGATAAAGTCAGAACTCATGTATGGTGTATAAAACCTGTTACTGATGTGTGATCTGCCCACTGGTGTGATTGTGATGTTTGATACTGAGGAACTAAAAAAGCGAAAACAAAAGTTTAACTGAGTAAACTGACCAAAGTTGCTATGGGAGGACATCCTATGATTCTGATTGCTTGGTCAAGATGACTCACCCTCAGTTGACACACACTAACCAAATTGGCACTGTATGTGTGTTAACAATGGGTGTTTCTGCACAGCAGGTGGATACGCATGATACTCTTATCTGTAAATGACAGGGAATGAACTTTGTCCACTTTGCAGAGGGTCTTCATCTGTCTCTGGCTTTGACACAGGCTTTGATCTGGAATAAACATAAGTTTTGCATTTTTTTAACTGAAAAACTACTACTACTGAGTAGCCCTGATCCAGTGCTATTCTCACTCTGTCTGCAACGTTTTGCATTAGCTCCTGTCCCTCCAAGCCCCCTACCTTCATGGGCCCCATCTGGCTTGATTGGTTGTCTTGTCTACTCTGTGGTAATTGGTCAATGCAGTGCTGTTCAGCATCATGTTGTGATGCCTATTAGCCCACATTGGGTGAGAGTCAGGGCACAATCTGAATCTGTCACCAGCAGATCACGGGCCATCATACAGAGGCATACACTTACCTAATTTAGAGTCACAGATTAAACTAATTTTGGAAGGAAACCAGGGAACACATGCAAACTCCACACAGAAAGACCCTGGCCCACACGAGAAATAATACCAGCAACCGTCTTGCTGTGAGGCAGGCACATTAACCTGCTGTGCCACCGTGCCACCCCACCATTACAAGTAACTAGTAACCACTACTCACTTAATGTAACACATGAAGCCTTATCATACTTTTAACAAGTTGGTATGGGATTTTTCTTTTAACCAGAGCAGACTTTCACTAAGCTTTGGTTAGCTCCACATGTACTCTTCTATTTGACTGACAGTCAAGCAATCATGGAAGCATAAAAGGGACAAGGTGAACTCTCCTCGTTCTTCCTTACACAGACAGTTATTTCTTATCAGCTCCAATGTGTCATGGTCTTCTTTGGGTGTGCTTAACTCCCCCTGACCTTTAAAAAGGGCTGATTATTTCCATCCACAATCTTCACTCGGCAATACCCTGCCAGCACAAAAGGATATTAGGCCCAGACCTGCTACTCTGATAATTCAAACTCACTCTGTATAACTGAGGAAAAACCAAACCACAATGCCCAGCCACTCTATTATCATTTCACTTTAGCTTCACCAATGGTATTAAACCACCTTTCACCTCGGAGTGTGTGTTTTTCAGGAGCTGAAGACTTCACTGTGTGTGTTTTATTACTGCTTAAAAGTGCTTAATATCCATAGTAATTAACTTTCCTTTATGTTACTCCCTTCTGGGACACACTACACACTTTGAATAGTCAAGGGTAGCCGCTTAAATCTCCTCAACACTGGGAGACTCCTAGGCCTAAAGCTCCCCTGACACCACTGTTTGATAAAAATAGAGAGAATCCAGAGGGAGCCAGCAGGTCTAAATGTTTAATAGATTTTTTATTTTATGTGTGATAATCTGGTAATCAGAGGTTCAGGGAGGTTACATCTATCACTGAGCGAACAAATGAAAGTCTTATTGTGTGCCGCTTCCTTTCACCCCGGGAGGAAATGTGAACCAGATAAATGATGGCCTTGTTTCAGCAGAGGCTCAATCCATTGCCAACGATTTGCAGCCAACAAAGTAATTTCGATACCGTTCTTTGTATTGATAGATGGGGCCTAAATTTAATAAAGAGCCAATTTACTGAGGGGTAAAGGAATGGAGCCGCAGTTATCTTCCCTCCTTTTTCCCCCACTCTTTGCCTCCATCCCACAATCCAGCTCGAAATTAAATGGAAGAAAAGGACAAACAGCACAGAGGGTGATGTTTTTGACAGAGCTTTGGTCTTAACAACCACCATTAATCTTCAATGCCAGTAATCCTTGTGGGCTGTTTTCTGACACATACTGAGGGAGGTCAGAATACTGTACCGATATGAGGTGTTTCCGGCCTGTTTTATGTCAGTTGGGTTGAGTTTTTGGATTAATTAAGGCCTAAAAACACCCAAATAATCAGCAGTACAGTGGTACAAAATGCATTTCTTTGATTTCCATGGGGAGAGCGCAGAAAACAAAAATGGCCTGGGGGATTTTTGCAAAAGGAACTCTAAATGTCGTTTTTGATAACTGCAGAAATAAAGCACATTGAGAATGACATTGAGGCTTACTGTGCCTCAACTATATTGTTAAACTTTCTCGGGAGCATCACATAGGAGCAGGGCAATGATTTTGGGCACCTGCAATGGTGTTTCAGCAAAGTGTTATGTAGGTGGCCTTGATGTGCCAGACAAAACAACAAATCAGAAAACACAACAACAGACTATTAACCAATCAAAAAAGACATAAACAAATTAATAACACAAAACAAATTAGATAACACAAAACAAACTAAAAGCACTAATATAAAAAACAAGTCAGTAATTCAATAAAACAAGGAAGCATGAGGAATCAAAAACATGACACTGAGTAAGAAAACATAGTCAAAAAATTACACAAAAGTTAACCAAAAAAAATGTGTCTTTTTAATTGCTGTTGTATTTTTTTTTATTTGTTGCCGTTTCTAATTTTGTTTTGTGTCTCAGAATTTAGTTGTGTCATTTTTCTTTTTTTTTTTGTTTATTTATTAATGGTGTTTTTAGATGTGGTGATTTGCTCTTATTGTCACAGTTCCTAAATTTGATTTTGTGTCTTTGATTTTGTTTGTGTCATTTGTTAAATTGCGCTGTGTTTTTTAAATTGTGTTTTTTTTTAAATGTTTTCACATTTGTTGTGTTTTATCATTTGTTGTTTTGTATTATGATATAATTTGTGTTTTCATATTTGTTGATATGCTTTGTATTTTTTGTTTTCTTTTTGTTTATGACTTTTTTGTAGTTTGCTGTTCTGTTTTGTAATCTCATTTATATTCCCAATATTTTGCTGTTGTTGATACACTTAATATTTTCTTGTTTGTTGTGTTTTCTTATTTGTTGCAATAATTTGTATTTTGTTGTTGTTTTCATATATGTTGACGTGATTTGATATTTGATATTCAGTATTTTTTGTTGATTTAATTAGCTTTTTGGTTTATTTATGTGTGTGTATATATATATATATATATATATATATATATATATATATATATATATATATATATACATACCTTCTGGAAAGTTTTACCTAGATTGTAAAAGTAGTTACCACCCATTAAGCAAGTCATGCCCGGAAGATGCTAAACACTGACCTTTAACTTTCAAAGTACAGTGAAATTCCCATTATTTCCCTGTGACAAGGATCATCCGTTAAACAATGATTAAGAATCACCTTTCTCTGAGTGCACTTTCACATTACTGCATTGAAGTCTTGCTGTTATGATGCCTAAGATATTTAAAGTATTTCTGCAACAGCACAATGTAAGTGTTATTTTACAGTGCTTTACAGCATCCACATACACACACAGTCAGACATTAGGCTTAGCTTATCTCATTCTCCACCTTTATAATGCCTCTGTCACTACTTTTCAAAACCAGAACACAGAGGGGATCACTAAAACCCCCTTATATGCCTGCAACATTTACATACCCTATATGGGAAAACATTACAGGAACCTAAATTTCACACAATAACAGCACCTTGAGTACACCTTGTGACTACCAATAGGCTCTAAGACTGCCTTAACTACAGGGCCCCTTTCTTTATTAAGTCCCTGTGTAATCAGCCCAATATCCCCTTCCTATAACACCTGTGACGTTACAGATGTAGTATCCTTTTTTGTCATAGGTGCTTCCTTCCACACACAGTTTCTGTCGTCTGACAGTAACAGTATGCTTCTGTGACCACACGGTGGCCAAGACACAAATTAACTTCTGAGTGAAAAGAAGATTGTCTGCTTCACAGGGGAACCCTGACAGGTGTTTGCACACAGACAGGGGATCACAGATTAGTAAAAGTGGATTATTCATAAGCACATGGCTCTGAAATGGAGAGCAAATTAAGTGAGGCAAGGAAAGACACATTTCAGTCACATTAGAGAGACTTGAGTGAGCAGCTTTCTGTTCAGGGAACAATGCTTTATTGATTGGCTGACTGCATGTGAATATAATAATCATCTGGAAACAGAATGAATAAAAATTGTGTAAATCTTGGTTAAATGGTTTTGGTCTGTTTTCCATTTCACAGGAGGAGATCTCAGTGTGTCAGACAGATTTACTCGGTGTTCTTTGTTTGTGTTCCTGCACAGTATGTCTTCATTATCATGATGGGTTTGTTTGCTGTCATGCATGTGTAAAACTGTGCTCTCATGCATGTGCTGAAACAGAACACATGTGGACCACTGACTCCCAGCCCAGAGACTTTGTGTTGGCCTGTGCTGCACTGCTGCCACCTACAGACAGTGTTTGTATAAATCATATCAGCATGCTGTTCTGCAGCTCTTTAATATACCCACCTGCAACCAAAGCATAAACATCATTTATGTCCTTGTCATAGTTAGAGCATTTTTACACAATACATTCTCTTTGTTTAGAGAAATTATCAGTAAAATATAAAAACTATAAATGCTTCCTCTCATCTTTAGATGAAAATATGTACAAATATTTTTGAAAAAATAATACATCATTGTTTAATGTATCTAGTCCAATGTGACACAGTCTAGTTTTTTTCTTCAAAGTATGACATCAAGTTACAAATTGACAGTCTAGGATAAAAACTTTGCGTTATCACCTGCCTTGGACAAACTCCAATCTCAATGAAGTTGGAACATTGTGTGAACATAAGTAAAATCAGAATATGATGATCTGCAAATCCTTTTGACATATATTCAGTTGAATACACCACAATGACAAGATGTTCAGTGTTCAAACTGATTAACTTATTGTTATTTTTGTTTTTTGCAAATAGACACTCATTTTGAATTTCATGTGTGCAACACCTTCCAAAAAAACTGGGACTGTATGATTGTAGTGATAATTCATAGAAGTGTAATCAATAATAGTCATACTGAAAATAAGAATTTATGGTAGGGACAAACTCATGGGTGTCCAGACCACGAATGTGTCCCTACCATATTTGTTTCCATTAAGTATAAATTCATTAAACGTAAGCCTCTTGAGTTGTGACATCCCATTTTCAAGAGGGACCTCACGCGTATGTTGTGCTAAAGATAGTTACTATAGATGTATCAATCATGGATAGAAAGATCATGCTAATGTCTACATTAACAGCTGTAATGATTATGAACTGGAATGGGGCTAATGAAATGGCGAAATATGTGTTTTGTCTGTAATTGTAGTTATCTAGGCTTCGTGACTCCACAGCAGAAGGCAGTCTCCACCAAGGATCCCAGGCCACCTACAAGACAAGAGCCAGAGACGAGTACAGGAGTAAACAAAAAGGGACAAAGGCATATATGGAGAGAGAGTGTGAGAGAGAGAGGGATAGAGCCCAGTGTGCCAGATCCCCCCGGCAGTCTAAGCCTATTGCATCTTAACTATGTGTCTAAACTATGGACTATGAGCTGGTCCCTAACTGAAAGTTTGATCAAAGAGGAATGTTTTAAGTCTAACCTTGAAGGTAGAGAGGGTGTCTGCCTCCCGAACCGTGGTCAGTAAATGGTTCCAGGGAAGAGGAGCCTGATAACTGAAGGCTCTACCTCCCAGACTACTTCTAGAGACTGATGGTACCATGAGCAGGCCAGCATTTTGGGAGCATAATGTTCTAGAGGGGTTGTACGGCACTATAAGCTCTTAAAGATAAATTGGTGCCTTTCCACTGAGAGCTTTATAGGTGAGAAGAAGAATCTTGAATTCTATTTTATATTTTATGGGAAGCCAATGCAGAGAAGCCAATACAGGAGTAATGTGGTCTCTTCTCCTAGTTCTAGTCAGGACACGTGCTGCAGCATTTTGAACCAGCTGAAGACTCTTAAGCGACTGGCTGGGACAGCCTGAAAGAAGAGAACTGCAATAGTCCAGTCTAGAGGTAACAAAAGCATGGACTAGCTTTTCAGCATCGCTTTGAGACAGGATAGGCCTGATTTTAGCAATGATACGAATATGAAAAAAGGCTGATCTTGAAATTTGCTTTATGTGAGAGTTAAAGGATAAATCCTGATCAAATGAAACCCCAAGATTTCTAACAGTTGTGCTTGGTGCCAGGCTAATGCCATCTAGGGCAGTTTAATTATTAGAAAAGGTTTCTCTAAAGTGTCGGGGGCCCAGCACAATGACCTCTGTCTTGTCTGAGTTAGGAAGAACAAAATTTCTGGTCATCCAGGTCCTAAAGTCCTTTAGACACGCGTCTAGTTTGTTATTTTCTGTAGAGCAGTCACTTCCTGCTGTCATCTCTGTAGAACAGGGTAAAATAGATATATGGTTGTATATTCCCTTGGGGCCTCAAGACATCATGTACTTTAACTTTTTCCATACTTAACTATGTCTTTTTTTTTTCTGGGCACGCATTTACGACCTACTAGGGACAGCACTGTAACCCACTTTTGGGTCCTGACCCACCATTTGAGTTCACTGTCAAAAAATATCATTGTATTTTCACTGGAAATTACTGGCAAACAACTACAGCGATTTCAAAGTAGAGTATAGTAATTATTCCACAGTAACATAAAGGACAGTCAAGTAATCTGTAGTGTTTTTGTAGCAACATAATTACAGAAAACTGTTGTAAAATGACAGCTCTATGCTCTATGGCAGCGGTGTAGTTCAGTCCATAAGGGCTTTGGATGGTGTTCGGTTTAAGTCCCGAATAGAAACACACTTGGAAGTTTTGGTAGCTGGAGAGATACAGCAGTTGGTAATGTAGCTGAAAGGGGTTGACATCTCTTGCCTCAGGAGCTTTGGGTCATAAGGTTGGCACCCTTGCACCCTTCAAACTTCATTGCACGTAAACTTCCACAAATGAAGCAGGGTTTATGTTGCTGGTGATGCAGACAAGTCATCAGGAATGATGAATGGCAAAGCGTCGACCTGACATGTCACTCCCAAACCTGACCTGACCTCTATGCTATGAAAATACCACTGATTACTGTAAATTCACAAAGCCACACAGTGTTAAGGTTACGTCACAGTATTTTGGTAAATTAAAGTTTGGTACAGTCCTCTGTTGTGCTTACTTGTAGTTTTACAGTCTCAGTGTATTATGACTGCAACTCACTCAGTAAATTTTGGCAAATTTACAATATGTATGCCACAAGAAAATGCTGTAATTTTACAAGTATTTACAGTATTTGTGACTGTACAGCAATGTATATTGTAGTATACAAACAAATATTTAAAACAATTAAGGTAACTGTAAATTAACTACAGTACACATGGTGAAACGTAATATTTCAAATTCTTCATAAAATACTAGAAAAAAACAATTAATTAGATAATCAACTTTAGTATACTAGTGGACTTGGTCTGTAGACCTATTCATCATTTTTTGTTGGGGGGATATCCAGTTGAATTTAGACCATGGGTCCCTTGACATGAAAGACTAACAAGGTGCTTGTTTGCCATTCCTTCACGAATGACGTTATGGCCAAATCACCACCAACAATAAAAACCTTAATTTTGTTGTTGTTTTTTTAAGTTTAAAAGAAAAAATAACAATATGTGAAAGAAGGGATTCAAAACTTTTGAACTGTAATACTTTTATGGACCACTTTGTTAGCATTGGGTGCCAAATTCACTTTACGACTGACAAAAAGCAAATTACCTAGAACTTTGTGATGTTTTTAATTAGACAATTGAAATTACTTGTAATTTAATGAACAAACAAACAGGTTTAATAAGAATTTGTTTTACCTACATGTTTCATTGCTGTTGGTCAACACAGCAGCAAAAAATATATAAATTCTGCTTTTTGTTACTAAATACCCTTTGTTTACTTTAACTCTAAATTTACTTTTTCAGCATCGACCTCTCAGACATCCAGCTCATTCTTTATGTTTTTATTCAACTGATCATTTAGCACAGATGCATGTGGTTTTCTCTGAATTATGTCAGTTTGTCTAATTTGTTCACCTCAGACATTTTCAATACTTCCCAAAATACAAAACACAGCCTTTAGTAAACCACTTGTTTTTCTGGAAATGCACTGTCATTGAAATATGCTGTGATCGAGATCAGTCTCACAGATGTTTTAAAATGAATTCTCTTGTAAGCATTTCTAGACAGTTTTCAAAGCGAGCCATCTGTCACCAAACAGCGCAGCAGGAGTTTCTTTGCAGGACAAAGGAGACTGTTAGCAGCCAGATGCTGTCAGCAGAATGGAGACGCTCTCCCCCCTAAAAAAAGAAACATCTGAAAGCTGCTGTCTCAAGATGATGTACCAGATGGACAAAAAAAAAAATATTTCTTCCTGTTTGAATGACACCTAAAATGAAAAGCAGTAATCAGTAATTTCATCTTTGGGAGACTCAGACATAATGAAATGCTTTTATACATAAAAGTAAAAAAACTGATCCGAGACACATTACAACTGAAATATATTTTGACATGTTGCTTTAGAACCCCTTTTTTTTAACAGGAAAACTTTTTTGTGTCAAAGCTTAAATACAGATTTTCTTAAACAACAAAGATTCACTTTGTCTGGCATTGATTCATGTAGATAAATACAATGTCCATTTAGAACAGAATATTGATTTAAAACCTTGGCTGCCTCTGAGCACAATTTTGTAATCATCCAAGATTAACTTGGTAATTTAGAGCTTACTTTATTTCATCCTTAAAATAGCAGGCATGTAAGAATTATTTGTAAACTTTTTTTTTACTCTTAACCAGTGTTTAATGGTCTATCAGTGGTTCTCAAATGGTGTGGCAGGGGACACTTGTGTAGCTTGAGAGAGTCAGTGTGCTTTTGATATTTATTCAACCATGAATTAATACTACAAATATATAACACCTGATGATTTTGTTTTCAATTTCTCTTTAAGAACACAATATAGAAATGCAAATTCACTTAAACACTTACTTAAAATTCTCTATAAAACCTTAAAGAATTGTGTAGTTAACAGAAGAAGCAGGTGAGAATACGAATTGAGAAATATCTTGTTTAGTTTTTTTTTTAAACCCAAAAATCAAACGTGTTTGATCTTATTTGCCTTCAATAATTATGTTAAGTGCATTAGCATTATGCATCTCATCGAACCAAAATGTCATATCTTTTGAAAATAAATGAAATAAATAAAATGGAACCTTGATAACTGTCTGTCAAAATTATAAACTCAATATTGAAATCAGTGCTGAAATTGGGAGAAAAAGTTAATGTTACTTTACAAGCTGACAAATGTATATACAGGTTCAGTTTGTTAAAATATCTGTTGGGTGAATTTAAAAGAGATTGATGTAATGATGTGTTTAAACATAATATCAAGGGAAGGAAAACCGTTTTTTGGTGATAACTATAAGATATCAAATTTAAAGGCTTTCGTTCGCCATGAAGATGCTTGTTTATTTTTTTATTTTATTTTTTGTGCTAATGTTAGATGAAAAATAAACATGTTCAGAATAACAAGACCCAGTCTACATCAAAGGGATGGTTTTTTATTTCTTTTTACAAGGGTAGAATATTGTGTGCCTTGAGATTTTGACATGAACTTTTGTGTGCCTTGGGCAAATAAAGTTTCAGAACAAGCCTAGATAGCACAATTGAACTTGTCTTTTTTTTTTTAAGTATGATATATATATATATATATATATATATATATATATATATATATATATATATATATATATATATATATATGTATATATATATTTTTTTTTTTTCTTAATGTAGAGTTTGTTATTCAATGGTACAAAAAAAAAAACAGGTTATTAAAAATTTGAAAGCAGACATCTTTTTATTTGATGTACTACCATCCCTGTGGAGACTAACAATGTAAAAATAAAAAAGGGGGCAAGGCAAACAATATTCATACCCTTGCTCACTTCAATCAGTTAGCTAAAAACATCACTTATTGTAAACTTACAGCAGTTGTGCATGAATACACAACATGTAATATACGAGGTGTGTCAGAAAAGTTCCAGGACTGGTGTCACAAAAGATTTATTTAGAATCCAAACGACAAACTACAAGTTTCCCCCTTCGAAGTAATCCCCCTGGAGTCTAATGCACTTTCCCATCCTTCTCTGCCACACTTTCATGCACTCCTGGAAGGATTCTTCTGGGATCCTCCACAGCTCCGTCGTCACAGCCTTTTTGATGTCGTCCATGTCTTCAAAACGGGTCCCCTTGATGACCCCCTTGAGCTTGGGGAAGAGGAAAAAAGTCACACGGAGCCAGGTCGGGTGAGTAGGGAGGTTGCTCCAGCAAGGCGATGTTCTTCTCGGCCAGAAACTGTCGGATGCTCAGGGCATTGTGAGCAGGTGTGTTGTCATGGTGAAGCAGCCATGACTTGTCCTGCCACAACTCTCGCCTCTTCTTATGCGCTGAATGAAGCAAACGCCACAGTATCTCTTTGTAGAAATGCTGGGATTACTGTGAAGGGGAAAACTCTTAGTTTGAAGTTTGGGTTTGAAATAAATCTTTTTTGACACCAGTCCTGGAACTTTTCTGACACACCTCGTAAAACCCTGGATGTGACTGTGAACAATAAGGTTTTTTCCTCATAAGCACAGTCTAGTTATTTAATAGCCTTATTTAGCTCAGATGACACATAAAAGCAGCGTGGGCAGAGACATTTTTTTTCTAGAATTAGTTTTTCATCATGTTTCCTATACTGTACAAACCATGGAGGTTTGTGGTGCAGTTTTTTCCAACTGACTGCAAGTTTGTGTGTTAAGTTAAAGCGAGGGAACTGAAGCACAAGGTACTGTAAAGTCACGTGATCGTGGCCTTCAATCAAGTTGCGCCAGCTCAGATGTTTTTAAATGCTGCATTTTATTTTAACTACATTTATATTTGAGAAAAAGAAAATATAGAATACAGTTGTTTAAGATTGTGTGTGGTGTTTTCATTTTAAAATGAATAATTATTAGTTAAAAAATATATATTTATCAGTAGCCTAATTTTTTTTTTTATCAATTACTAGACCATTCAGGCGACCCCATTTGAATTCCAGGCAACCCCACGTAGGGTCCCGACCCTAAGGTTGAAAAACACTGGTTTAATATGATGTTGGGCCCTTTGCAGCTATGACAGCTTCAACTCTTCTGTTTATGGGAATTTTTGACCATCCTTCCAGAAGCACATTTGTGAGGTCAGACACTGATGTTGGCCTGGCTCACAGTCTCCACTCTAATTCACCCCAAAGGTGATCTATGGGGTTGAGGTCAGGACTCTGTGCAGGTCAGTCACGTTCTTCCACACCAAACTCCCTCATCCATGTCTTTATGGACCTGCTTTGTACACTGGTGTGCAGTCAAGTTGGAAAGGGAAGGGGCCGTCCCGGAACTGTTCCCACAAAGTTGGAGCATGAAATTGTCCAAAATGTCTCGGTGTGCTGAAGCACTAAGAGTTCCTTTCACTGGAACTAAGGGGCCGAGCCCAACTCATGAAAAACACCCCCACACCATAATCCCCCCTCCACCAAACTTTACACTTGGCACAATGCAGTCTGACAAGCATCGTTCTCCTGGACACTGCCAAACCCAGACTCGTCCATCAGATTGCCAGACAGAGAAGCGTGATTGATCACTCCAGAGAACACGTCTCCACTGCTCTAGAGTCCAGTGGCGGAGTGCTTTACACCACTGCATCCAACGCTTTGCATTGCACTTGGTGATGTAGGCTTGGATGCAGCTGCTCAGCCAACCCAGCATGCATTGCGCTAGTAAAACAACGGCTGCGTCCGTAGGTTAGAATATGTGTTATAAATTGCGATTTTTAAAGAAATAACAATTCTTTGTGCTTTTTTAACAACACATTCTAGTATAAGATAAACATTAAAGCATATGCATGACTATTTGTCTTCACAGCCAGGGTTCCTTTGAAGTTTTAAGGTTAAAGACAAATGTGATTTATCCATGTGATTTCAATAACATTTATTAAACGTTTGATAAAATTAAATAATTATTATTTTATTATTTTACTGATTTCAAGATGTGTGCATAATTGGGGAATTGAGAAAACTGATGAGAGAATATATTTCTGTTAAAATATTTTTTTTAACAAGTTTACAACTATATTTATGTGTCTGATGGTGTTGACATAAAAGTACATGCAGATCGAACAAACTAAAAAATAAATTATATAAAAAATGTTCAACTGGGAGGTTGAACCAAAACTACTGGATAGCCAAAAGCATCATCTAACAAAGATGTAGTGATAGATTTTGAAAAATTATTTTTTTAATTTTTTGAAAATGAAAATCTGTTTTGTCCCTTATCCCAAGAATCCCTGTTTGAAGAAAGTCAAAATTTCATGAAAAACTCGATGAAGCCGGTCCTGACAACTTTCGAAGTGAAAATCGATAATTTTTTTATGCTTCTTTTGGGTGCCAGCACATGAGGGGGTTAAATATGAAGTTAAAACTTCGGAATAACATAAATACCAAAGTCCTCCTGTAAAAGGAGAGGGAAAATCCATGATGAAAATGTAAGGAATGGAAAATTGCTGGGAAGGTGGGATGTGGATGGAAAAGGAAGGAGCTCCTGAAAGCACAAAAATCAGTTCCAACACAGACTCGTATAGGAAGAATTCAATGGGATGTAGTCATATTGCGACTCAGAGTTTGCCGTGCTGGAGTTAATGACACGCTGCACACACAGGGGAAAAGGACAACCAATTGCTGTGATAGTTGTGGCGTCAAAGAAAATTTAGAAAATGTTTTATTTGTCTGCACCGAGTATGCAGAGGAGAGAGATGCTGCTGGAGACAACCAGAGCAGCAGGGCGGGAGGAGAGTCTGGCAGGACTGTTCGAGTGAGAGCTCTCAGGAGGACATACTTTATTTTCTTACATAATACGAGGCTGACAGACATTATATGATGCTACACACTCTTGTGCAGTAGGTGGCGGTATGCACCTTAAAGCAGTTTACAATCCGCCCAAAGTTGAGAGAAGAAGAAGAAGAAGGTCGTGTTTCAGGGGGACAAAAAACAGCGTCGGACTGTTGTGGGCGTCACAGGTCTGCCTCTGAATGATAACGGCCAGCGCGGCTTGTAAGTTTATACACATTTATTTGTTCAAAGCGTTTTAATTTATTAATAAATAAGTGGTCAATGAGTTATTTAGCTAAAAGTGCTACAAAGTGTGAATGACGTGAGGCTAATGTGCTAGGCTACCTAGCCGTTAGACTTCATATCTGTGCCATTAACATGATGTCTATCTGAATTAGCTTGGTGCTCCGGTGTTTTTTTTAGTTTCCAAGCCAGCTACATAATTTAATATCATCAAACATGAATTAACAGTATTAGCAGAAGTTACATTTACACAGGTTTAAATACTGGGTCAAAATTAGAGTTAGCTGAAAGTGTGAACACTGTCAGAGGACATCAGTCAGCAAAGAGAGGAGATAAAGTCTAACAGCCCTAAATACAGCGGGTAAAAGAAGTACTGAGCATGTCACCATTTTACTTAGTATACACATTTATCTTTTTTTTTCTTTTTTCCAAAAAAAAAAAAAAAATTGTCGGGTACAGTCACCAAAAAGACCAAAACAAAAAGCAAAAATAATGATGTTTACAATCAACTCTCAGCTCTGAAACACTGTCTATTCCTCACCACATGTCCTCGATTATCAACATCTGTGAAGTATCTCATTTACAAAGAAAATATTGATAGGTTGTCCTCCACAAAACGAACATAGGATGACCATATTTTGTCATGTGTTAACGTTTTTCCTCTCATTGGTAATACCAATAGTCTAGTGGGACATGACTTGACCACTGTGTCCTGCATTGAGACTCTGTTGGAGGAGAGGAGTCCTTCCAGTTCACAGCAACAGTGTCCAAAATTAGACAGAAGCGTGTGAGGGTGTGAGACTGTTTGTCAGGACCACAAACACAACAGAAGAAATTTTCTCCGACAGAAGGGGACGAGTTAACAGCAAAACCATAACAAACTATATGAATCTAGGACCCTCTCTGTTTCTTGCACCTCAAGCACAAGGAGGACATTTCTGGGAGCATAGCATTAATATAACTGGAGTGTAATATGTTCTGTAGAGAATTTTAAAAGATAAGAGTTTGTGTCTCCAGTGTTCTCATCCAGAATGAATATTAAAACAAATTTGTGACCACTCTTCCACGTCAGTATCCTCTTAAATGTCTGCTTCCCATTTTTCCTTAGTATCAGGAGTGTTGTCTGGGTAAGCCTCTAACAAACCTTGGTAGAGTTTTGACATTCAGTTCTTTGACTTCTCTTAAGATTTTCTCTATTTCAGAAGACTTTAGTTCTCCTAATGTATGTTAAACAGAATGAATTGGTTACTAATTTTAAAGGTGATATCCACATGAAGTTTTCACCAGATGTTGGTAACAAAAAGTCCCCATGCAGAGAAATCAAACCATAGATTTTCCTAAATTGAGTGAAATGATGAAACAGGGGGAAAGTATTGAACGCACATTGTGAAATGTATTTAATACTTGGAACAAAAGCCTTTGTTAGTCATAACAGCTTCAATGCAGAAAAACAAATCACATGCAATGTTCAGGTGTGATTTTGTCTCATTCTTTCAAACAGTCATTACATCTTGAGGGTTTGCTGGGCCTCTTCTAAGAACTCTACCAAACCAACTGAGTTTCCTTGGCTGTGTTTGGGATCATTGTCTTTGTTTCTTCTTCATCATCCTTTTAGATGGCAACAGATTTGTATCAAGAATGTCTCTGTGCATTCATCCTTCCCTCAGTTATAAGAAGTTTGCCAGGCCAGTACCTTATGCTGACAAACAACCCCATGCCATGATTTTCCATGATGTCAAACAGCCCGTGATACAGCAGGTTAAATAAGTATTGAACATGCCACCATTTTTCCATGTAAATATATATATGAAGGTGCCACTGACATTCCAATTTTCACCAAATGTTAGTGACAACCCCTACAATACACACATGCAAATAAAATGTTCATAAATAAGGTTATGTGTAATGGAAGTGAATGACACAGGGGGAAAAGTATTAAACACATGAAGAAAGGGAAGTCCAAAAAGACATGAAAAGCCAAAAGAGCAGCTGAAATCCATCAGGAAACAATCCTGCCCCTTGTCAGTGCAAATTAATATGAGATCGTTCAGTCTGGCTTATAGAAAGACCTCTCATTACCAAGGTGTCACACAAGAAACATCTCATGATAAGTTACAGAAAAGCACTCTCTCAAGACCTTCAACCGTTTTGTTACTAAACATACTGATGGCATTGATTACTGAGGGATTTATAAACTTCTGAATGTTCCAGTGAGCAGTGTTGGGCCCATAATCCAGAGGTGGAAAGAACATCATTCCACCTTCAGCCACAACAACCTGGTTCTCCTTGTAAGATTTCTGACAGAGGAGGAAAAAAGAAGAGGTGTCCAGGACCACTTGTGGAGAGCTTCAGAAAGACCTAGTGTTATTAAGTGCAATTGTTTTAAAGAAAACAATAAGTGCTGCACTCAACCGCCATGGCCTTTATGCACGCTCACCACGAAGACTCTTCTGCTGACGTGAAAGCATGCTGAATGTCATTCCAAGTTTGCTGCACAGCATTTGGACAAGACTGTGAAATACTTGGAGAATCTGGTCTTGTCAGGTGGGACTTAAATTGACCACTTTGGATGTCATAATACACACTATGTTTGGAGGACAAATGGTGCTGCACATGACCCCAAAAACACCAAACCAGCAGTGAAGTTTGGAGGTGGAACATCATGGTGTGGGGCTGTTTTTCAGCATAGCATAACAGGATGATGAATAAGAAACAGTGGACAGGGTGGACATTTCAGCAAGATAATGATCCCAAACATGCAGCCAAGAAAACTCAGTTGGTTTTAGAGAAAGAAAATAAAGCTGCAAGCCCATCACCTGACATGAATCCAATTAAAAAACTATGGAAACAGCCAAAAATCAGAGTTTGTAGAAGAAGAACCTTTGAGATTTAAAGACTATTTTGTGGAAAAATGGGCCAAAATCATGCCCGAGCATTGCATGTAACTTTTTTTTCCAGGCAGGAGGCATCTTTAAGTGGTACTAACAAAAGCTTTTGTTTGAAGTATAAAGTAAATCTCAGTAAGCATGTTTGATTATTTTTCCCCGTGTCATTCCATTACACACAACTTAATTTATGGAAATATGGTTTGATTTATTGTGGATTGTATACGCTATTACCAACATGTGGTGAAAAATTCATTTCAATTGCACTTTTAGAAATATACTTACTGAGAAAAATTTTGATATGTTTAATACATACAATACAAGATTTTACCTGCTGTATGTGTACCATTTTATCTAATACCGGCCCACCATTTGTAAATACCTTTTATATGTTTGTTAATGATTGTGTGTTTTTTTTCTAGGCATTGACTCATATTTTGTGCTGTGCAGAATAGAGGCGCCACCATGCCTTTCCTCCACGGGTTTCGTCGGATCATTTATGAGTACCAGCCGCTGGTGGATGCTGTCATGTGTATTTTTGGTTTGGAGGAAGGACGTGGAGGTCAAGTAGACAGGTAATGTGAAAGCCAGAGTATTATCTGATTATAAGGTTGTATTCAGTGATTGTTTCCAGTGTAATTCTGTATTGAGACAGTGAAATGCATTTTGGTTACATAGTTTTGTAATAAAAAGTCTGACAATCGTCTTTTATTGGTAATACCTGCCAAAGGTTTTTACAATAACAGAATATTAATATTATCTGCCAAACACCTTTTTGGAAAATAAAGAAGGGTTCCTACAGATCGGTTATTTATCATAAGAAGTTTTATATTCGTCTGTGTATTGAAGGCCTTGAAAGTCTTGTTTTTTCTTGTGAGAGGTCTTATATTTTGGATGGCACACTTAAAAAAATCCTTCAAATCTTTTTAGGATTCATGTTAAACAGCCATCCGCTGAAGATGTGTTGGAGTTGTGAGAGGATATAGAGAGATGCAGAGGCAAGGGACTAGAATGAAAAAGTTATGATAGACAAATAATGATAGCAGAAACATTGCGCTTGTACAGCAAGCCTTTGAAAGTTCTCTGTTCATAAGCTTGCACTCACCTCTTCAGGTGTGTTTCCCTTTGCCACCATGGCTTGTTACAATGCATTTTAGATAACAAAGTGAATATACCACACTTGAGCTGACTGCTGTTTGTTTTCCAGCATAAGAAAAGTGTACCATTTCTTTACACTGGGTCTGGAAACAGGTCTTGATAAGTCCTAAATTGATGTTTGAAATTGTGCAGCAACCGTGTGAAGATATCTCTAGCCCCCCACCTCCATCCTTCACATCCACACCGAAACATAAGTCAATATTCATTGAATAACCAGTTTTTCATGCGGGTATGTTGGTGCAAAAGGTAGAAGTGAGGCTCTTATTGTAACAATCATCATCACACAAGTGAAGCTCAGGGCCAGATAACCAAATTTTCTTTTCCTAGTAGTGTTGATGTCTGGTATCAATTACCTTTCCATTTCACTGGAATTCCTCTTTGCCATGCTTTGGTAGCTTTGCAAAACTGTGAGCATTGTTTTTATTCAGCCATGGGAATTCACCATCATAGCTTTGGGCCACCCTAGGGGTCAAGGTTCCTACCCCAGATATCAGTGCAAAAAGGAAACTTTAAAACACTAGCAACATTTCAGATCAGCATGTTTTTGTCTTTTTCTATACACGCCTCATCATGACATAGATAAATCTCAAAGCTTTGGCACTTTTTGATTCATTCATTCACAAAATTAACAGAACATCTATATAAAAAACAATTGAAACCTACGGAGAAAATGAATGATCTTTTCCTATATGTATTGTTTGACATTCCTTTAGTCTTGCCTTGTAAAGTTTTAACTTTATTGCTAATTTTGGAGTATTTAATACACCACCAGGGGCATGTTTACTTATTCGTTTTACACACAGGAATGAAAATACATGTGACATGAAGAATATCTTAGATAACTTGTTTGTGTGTGGGAGGTACAAGTAAAAGGCTGATATAAAACAACAGCTAGAAGGTATTGAAAAGGTATAAAAAAGAACAAAAAAAAGATCCAAAGATTTAAACACAGGAATATTACAGAGACATTGCTAGACAAAGAAAAAGAATAAAAACCTCAAAGCCATGGTAACCGCTTCAGTTTAGGTTTTTGCTCTCAAAGAGTTTCTCAAGAGTCTTTTTCTGTTCACAGTAGCACAGAGGGATTCATTAAATGAACATTGTCATTCTCTGCCATTTGATGGAGAGGTGCAGACAGGATGATTTGTTCAAGTGCTATACCCTTTGAATTTCAAACTGTGCTTCTTTCTGTCTTGTATGCAGGGTTCAAAGCCCTAATGATGAGGCTGGTCTTTGCAGTTCTCTGGTGGAGCTTCTGGAGCGAGAGTCCCAGTCTGAAGTGTTCCTCGAAGGCATCAGCTACGCACTGTTCAAGGTGGCAGAACGTGGTCTGGTTCATGCAGCTGAGATCCTCCTACAGTACGGAGCTGACCTAAACTTTGAAGGTAAGAAATTCAACATCATATTCAAACTTGACTAACAAAAAAAGTGAAAACTATGTTTTTTTGCTACTTTGATTGTTAACACTCATTTTGACTTTTGACTATTGAAAGACTGTTGAAGACACACGTTTGAGCCTGTGGACGACATGGAGTGAAGTTGAAATTGATAGTTCAATAAAATAATTCAATCTTAAAGTCCTACCTGCAAATTAATGTGTTAAAATGTTAAGTTTTTAACTGTATTGTTTCACATGGATGTTTGCCTATGACAAAACAAAGTGTTTACATTTATGTCTGGAAATGATGCAGTTTGTTTATATTACCCCAAATATCTATTTAATTCCCATTATTACTATGGGAAGTTTCAAATTTGGAATATTTCCAAAATTGTCCAGGTTAACTTCTCATGGAAGGTTTCTGGAAAGCTTCCATAGATTTACCGATCATTTTCCACCCCTTTACAGCCCTGCCCATACCATCATATTGTGTAAAATTTGACTGCACTTTGAACCCTCTGTCTCCTGTCTGCCATGATTACTTCCTTCATTGTTGTTCATGCTGACTGCCTCTTGCAAGAGTGTAACATTATTTTGCATGATGCACAGAACTTAGTAGAAGATTTTGTTAAGGGAGTTGCTTTTATTGATCATTACAGATGCATAATGTAGCATGTGATCCCTAAAAGTATACAGACATCACAAATTTTGACCATCCCACTCAAACTTTCCCCAGGATATGTCCTTTTACATTTTATTGTACAAATGTAAATCTTGGCTCTGATCTTAATAATTTTTCTTGAGAAATGTGCATCGTATCCTCTACTGACAGCCTCTGCTTTATAACAGAAGCAGAGCTGCTGTCTACACTTTATACACAAGGAGCTGCATATGTAAAAAGAGCAAGTTGTCATCCATACACGCTGAGGAGAATAAATCTCCCGTTTTGCAAATTGCTCCAGAAAGTGCAGTGAGCCTTGCTGCTGTGATGAAATCTGCCGGGGCCCATCTTAACTCTACTGTGGTGACCTCTTGTGCTCATGTAAAAAAATAAGTCTCTCCCCAGGGACATAATTAGTGGATCCAGGCGGAGGCGGCTTCATTCATCTTTCACTTTTCTTGAATGCCTCTTCCCAAAAAGTTAACACTGACAAATGTTCAGATAGAGCTCCGGGAAATATTCAAGTTCCACTCTTCAGGCGCTTAGTCTTTGCAATCTTTTTGTCATTGTGTTAAGAATATAAGTAACTGTGTAGCCTTCAGAGAAGTTCAGCTCAGCTTGATATACATTGGTATGAAAATTACAAGTCTTGTAATTGAGACTCTATCATCTGATCATAATGGATACATAAAGAAAGGCAGCATGTTTAAAATAAAACGTGTTAAGTCACAGTCATTGCACACTTTATAGGAAACCATAGCTATTACATGCAAAACTAAATCATAACTGTTTGCAGTAAAGTCTTTTTTAAATTCTGGTTTGCTACTAACTTCAGGTGATGAAAAAAAGAGCATATCTTAAACCAGCTTGGAGGCAGACATGCATGTGCTGCATGTAAAACACCTGCTGCATACAGAAAACAGACTTCCAATGAAAAATCATAGCGTACTGTCACTAATGCTAAGGTCAGACTACACCATTTTTTGGTCCATTACAGTGGTCACTGTGTCAATGGTGCTTTAACTTAAGTTAAGATGGTATTTGGCATTAATTATTTTCAAACAAATCACTCAACATTGTGCTTACCTATAGTCAAATGAAGTCAGAAAAAGTGTAAAGTATTATTTTAAAGCAAAAAAAATGTAACATAAACAATGTCTCATTTGAAGCTTTATCTTTATTTAGCCCAGCCCAACACAGTTACATTACTTTGCTGAAAATGCAAATGTAAAACTTTGTGCTGTCCAGACATTTTTCTGTCTGGTATATGCCCATTTCTGAGATTATAAAGGTGTTTGTCTGACAGAATTATCTGTGTCTCCCCTGCAGACCCGGTGTCTTACTACAACCCTCTTCATATCGCAGTCTTAAGGAACAGGCCAAACATGGTGAGACTGCTTGTCGGACACGGAGCTGACATTGAAAAGCGAGACAGAGTAAGGAAATTATGATCTGTTCCCATGATATCCACTCTGTTTTTGTCCATTTTAAGTTACTGTATGTTTTATGTTTTAGATTCATGGAAGCAGTCCTTTGGATCTTGCCAGCGAGGAGTGTGAGAGGGTCCCTTGCTTGCTCACACTGCTGGACCTCGGTGCAAATGTGAATGCCAGAGATAAACATGGTAAAAGAGATGTTTCTCAGCCTGAGTCAGTAATTGTTCCCACTTTTTCTCGCTTTTGGAACTGATTTATTTCAACTATTCTTTCCTCCTCAAGCAAAAACACCTTTACTCCATGCCTTAGCTAGCAGTGACGGACTCACTGTGCATAACACGGAGAACATCCAGCTTTTATTGGAGAGAGGTACTGATTCTGAAACACACACTATCATCTGGTCTGTTATTGATGAATTGAGCACCTTCACAAACACAATCAAGATTAAAGCAGTTTATTCCCAAAGCAGTGTATGATAGTATGGATGGATAGATGGAAAGATGTTAAGGATGCTAGCTATCCCCTCTTCTCCATCATGGCACATGGGTATAAACGGTCTCTGTTGTTAACTAAAAAAAGAAAAAAAAAGTGCTGCAGATCCAATTTGTGTCATTCAGAGATTTTGCTGATTCTGCACTTTAGAGTTATTGACACCTAGAGTGCTTGATTCTTCAAAAGCCACACAGGTAGCCCAAAATTTGAATACAGTCTAAAATGTATTTTTTTATTCTCTAACACGGTCACATGTGGCTCAACCAGAATACTGATTAAAAGTCAAGATGCTCATTTCTAGTGCCTTAATAAATGTTTATTTGTGACAGCATCTGTGAAGAAGGGAAAAACAACAAAGCAGCATCTCACTGAAGCCACAATGAACAAGTTTGTCACTCACATTTGTGCTTTTTTTAGTGACTATTAAAAAAAGAACAGATAGATAAAGCTATGTCATAAATGTTAAACTGAGCAAAGATTAATCATTACTTAAGAAGTCAGAGTAAAAAAAAATATACAAATGCTTCCTTCAATAATAAAAAAATATAAAGAAGTTCATTTTTAAAAGCAACTGAATTTAAAGGGAAAAGTGTTAGGTTTTAGGTTCATTACTCATAAAGTTTTCTTTGCAAGTGCACACCTGTATCTGCTTTAGTTTAGTTGAATAAAAAAGTGACATTTTCTGCTTTTACAAAGTTATTTACAAAAACTTACGAGAACAGGTTATCGTTTTTTTTGTCATTAGGACAAATTCTACTGATAAGTGTGCTGGCTCAAAGGGGGGATAATCATCTCTTTTCATAGGCAGTTTTTAGTTGGTTAATGGCTTACATCTAAGACTTGCGAACAAACCATTTACCTCCTCCCCGTCATACAAAGTGATCACCACTAGGGGGAGCCAGTCAAGTTCAGAGACGCCTACATGTAATTTCTACTCTCTTTGCTCAGTCCTTTTCAGGCTCTCTTTAGCTGTCTGATTTAAAACTAATAAACAATTAAATAATAGGAAATACACTCAACCAATTTTGCACATAAGGATATTTTTGCATTTATATGGAGTAATTGTCTTTATGTTCAAGTCGGCTGAATTGGCTCATTTACAAAACAGCCCTCACTAAGTTGACTGACAATATTTTCATGGTACACAAAAACACTACTCCAAGTTTGTGAAAAGAACAGAACATTACATGGACTTCTCAAAACCCTTTTTGTCATAATATTGACCGATGCAACCAAAAGAAAAAGGTTGTATTTTGAGTTGTACTTGTCAAAATGTGTAGTTTTTCCATGATTGAAGCCGCTGTACAGCTGCTGGTGTTTGGCTGTACTCTTGACCAGGACCTTTACTGAAACAGCCATGGTTTATGATGTGGTCCTCAAGTGTGGCTCTGCTGTCATCAGAAACTCTTTCCTTCTTCTGCAGGCGCTGATGTGAATGCTACAACTGTGGATGGTGACACAGTGATGTCTTCGCTGGTGTTTTTGGTGAAGGAGGCTCTGGATGCCAGTGCGGAGGACGCTGCTGAGATTGGTAACTTCTGCCTAAAAACCACACGGCTGCTGCTCGCACACGGGTTTGACCCCAGCTGCTGTCTGACCGAGGACGGCGAGCCCTCACTGATGCAGACCAGTCTGGAGCACTTTGACCTCTTCTTCCCTCTGGCTGTGCTCTTGATCCAGAGTGGAGCCACTCAGTCTTGTGTATATCATGTCCAGTCCTGTTGGACCCTTTACGGTGTCCTTCTCTGGAGACTCCACACAGCCCTGCAGCAGTGCCACAATCAAAGTCACGCCTCAGAGCTCCTGGAGCAAGCCGAGGTGCTGCTCGATCTAGCGAGGGTTAATGAACCCGTTCTGTTTCGGCACCCAGATCTGGAGCTCCCTGCAATGGAACAGAACCCCCATCCCTATACCCAGGCTCTGATAGACTTTCACAACCGCGATTTAAAGCGTGATTCAACTCCTCCTGCTCTAAAATGTCTCTGCAGGGCGTATATCAGGGGCCGCCTGCAGCCTCGGCCACTGGCAGACAAAGTGAAAGCTTTACCTTTACCAGACCGAATGAAAGACTTTCTTCTTCCTGAAAACACGTACACACCAAAGCCGGACTGGGACCGCTTCAGGCCTCAACAGAGCCAGCAGTGATGATGCCACATTTTACTAAAATCTCATTTTAAAAAAGACTGAAAAGGTCTGTATCAATATGTGAGGATTTGTAAATGAACAAACCATTGAGGCCTTCGTTGAATGAATATAGTGTTCAGTCTGTGCCAAATTTATGCTGGCCCTGAAGTGCAGAACACAATAACAAAAAGCAAAACACAGTGACAAAAAAAGAAGACAATAAATCACCAAACCAAATAAAACAACTAATTACAGCATTCGGTGACAAATGAGACAGCACAGTGGCAAATCACAAAACAAGGAACAACTCAAAATTCAACATATTTAAAAAAACAACAAATCACAAAACCCCAAACAAAAAATATGCATAAAACACGATGACAAATAATATCACGCAACAAATAAATCAAAAACACAACTACAAATTACAAAACAAATGAACGTATTACAAATCACAAGGCAGATACAAACCTGACAAGAGAAATTACAAAAAAACAAAAAACCAAGTTAGAAATAAAGAGGACACACTAACCAGTAGCTTACACACAATATCAAAACACAGTGGCAAATATCAAAACACAACCACAAAACTCAGCATATCTTAAACACAATTAGAAATAAATCAAAAAGAACAACTCACAAAGTACAACCAATCATAAAACACAACAAATAAAAGACAAAAAATCACCAAACGCAATAACAGCTAATCACAAAACTTTGTAACGAGTACGACAGCACAGGGGCAAATCCCCCCCGTACACACACACACACACACACACACACACACCCCCACACACACACACACAAAAACCCTATAAATTACAAAAAAAACAACAACTTACCAATTACAAGATACAGGGGAGATTAAAACCTTACAAATAATAAAAAAAAATCAGTTACAAAAAACAACCACCAAAAAAAAAGAGTAAGAAATAAACAAGGGAACACACTAATTAATAGCAAACACAACCAGAAAACTCTTCAACATATCTCAAAACACAATTACAAATAAGAAAAACAGAACAATTCACAAAATACGGCCAATCATAAAACATTACATTTTAAAAAAACAGCATAACAAGTGAGGAAAGCTGACATATCACAAAATAACAAAGCATTTACAAAGGTACTGCAGTAAATCACAAAACAACCACAAATAAGAGAACATAGCATAATATCACAAGAAAACATGAATTTTGACAAAAACAGCAACAGTTCGCTAGACATGACGGCAAATCACAAAACAAAAATAATTGAGAAAAGGAAATATACAGCACAATAGAAAATACACAAAAGATAGAAAAACTTAACACTAATTTAAAAAACATTGTACATCAGAAAAAATAACAAATAAGAATGCAATAAACACAAAACTAAAAGACAAAACAACAAAAAAGTATGTAAAATGTAGTGTGAAGGAAACACCACAGCCTGAAGGAAAAACTATAACAAACCACAAAATAATATAAGAATGCACAACAACAAATCCCTTAACAGACAACACAATATATCAAAGCCAACCCAACACCTCAAGTGTGAACAGTAAAGGTGTGGAAATTATTTATTGATCGACCAAATGATCCGTCTGTTATTTTAACTGGAATGAATAGCTTCATACAGTCAATTTAGCTAATCCTGGTGACATGAAGGCATCTGTCTTCTCCATTTGAATTTGTTTTTGGTTTCATTCATATGATTTGTTGTTGTGTTTCCTATTTAATTGTTTTATGTGTTTTTAATTGATTACAGCAGAGTTTTTTTGTGCGTCTGTTTCCTTAATTGTTAATGTGTTTCCTGAATTTTGTTGTGTTTTCTTATATGTTATCTTTTAAAGAAATGGTTAAATTTTACCATTCATAGGAGAAATTTATCTGGGGAAAAACACATAAAAATAGATAATACAAAGGGTCTACACAGCCGTAAGACAATGAAGAGAAAAATATGGGCCCATTCTTGTTGCAGTTTTCTGCAGTTGCAGACGTGTTAAATCAGATATTTTAAATAATTTGTGGTTTGTTTTTGGGGTAGTCATAGTGATTTTTGTATTTGTTGTGTTTTGCACTTCAGGGCCACCATTTAAATTGTCAAATAATTGTGTATATGTTTACTGATTAGGTAACTGTGATGTTTAACCTGCTGCTGCGCATTTCAATGTTTTAAAAAAAACTGCAATGCTAACTTGGGGCCACCAGGTGGCAGTGTTGCTCCTGCAGCTCCAAAAGCTGCTCAGATGTCAGGGTCAAAGCTTCCTTATTCATTCACAGTGCAGCCTGTTATAGCTGTTCCAGCGCAGGAGGCAACATTTATATTTTATCTCCTCTACATGATGGTGGTGTTGTACTGTGGAAGTTGTGTATCTTCTCACTTAATGTGATTAAATCAGCTGTGAGTCACACCAATGGTCTCCTGGTAACGTGTTGTTTCCTGAACATGATATTATTCTGTTTGTCAACACATAAGTGCTTGTGAGGGACCAGTTAGCGGCAGCACAGTGTTAAAATAGACTCAGAAAAGTACATGTTATGAAGGACTAACAGTGATATTTGATTGCATCAATATGGGAAACCTCAAGGAGAGTTGTTGAACTAAAAGAAGCAGGAATTTAAAGCTCCAGTGCGACAGGAAGAGTGTTCAGTAGATGTTTTGTCTTGGTTGTGCTGTGACATAATGTGTCTGCAGTGTGCTGGTGTGGAAAGTTTTCCCAAGCATTCTTAATGCTTATGTTTAAATTCAAATGAATTTTGGGCCCCCCTCTCTCTTTTATATTTAAAGCTCCTTCATACGCACGCAACCCACTCTGAACATCCAGTCTGTAGTTGGAAACAAGAGCGCCTCAGAGAGACATATACTATGATAGTAAGGCAACACTAGAGTGTGTACATATGTGTTTGCGTCCATGCGTGTGTGACGGGCAAACTAAATAGGACATTGTGTTACACAACTAACCCCTTCCTGACATTGCTGGAGCTGGAGTGGCTCCAAGGCTTGCGAGCGCTCCAGCTCCTCTTGGTTATCTAGGTCACAGCCTCTGAGGAGAAGAGCCTCAGCAGCAGCAAGCAGCAGCGGCAGCAGCAGCCCTGCATGACACACGCTTCATTCTCCTGTCTGTCTGAATCTCTTGACAAAACCTCAACACTGGCCCTGGTTGAGTAAAGAGACCAAGGGAGGGGAGGGGAGGGAGAGCAGCGAAGAGGGGAAAAAAAGTTCCAGGCACGGCATATAGGTGGAACGGTTGTGGGGAGCACTCATGGAGGACACATGGAAATGGAAGAGGCAACGTTGGATTACATTTATACAATACACAATCTGTAGGAACATAATCCACACAACTAACAACCACAATGCTGGAAGAGGAGGAAAAAAACAGGCTTCTTCCATAAGGGTCCAATCCCTGCTTGTGGAAGGTGATAGAATAGAGATAGTGGGGGGAGGGCTAAGCCAGTACACTCTCCATCCAGCCTTTATTGGAAAACTGTGCGAGTGAAGCTCGGTACTGAAATTAGTTATTGATCTATTCTCTCCCTGAAGCCCATGGGTCTTTCCCACCACACCTGCTCATTCTCTCACAGCCTTTTCTTTCACCACAGCACTGTTTCTCTCAGCCCCCTCTGCAAGCTGCTGCCTGTTTTCTGTCTCTTTTCTTTTCTGTGTATCTTCTTTACGTACAGAGAAGTTGTCCTGAGCTCTCGATTATATTGCTGTAAAAAGTTTGATACATCTGTAGTTTTTATATGGTTACGGAAAGACATTACATTTTTACATGTTTGCAGTCAAAGAAGACACAATATCATGATGAGTGCACTTTATAGGAAAAAAAAACATTACATAACGTGCTTTATATGTTGTGCCATTCATTTTAAATCGTTTCTTCTACATAATCCCTCTCTTTCAGATGCCATCTTTTCTGCTTAGACATTTTGTATTGGTGTAAATTTCATAAAATATGTCAAAAAGAATGAAATCCAGTACAAGGACACACAGTAGCACATAATACAGTAGATATTGTTAAAGCATGAAGCTGTTGAAATTCAATTCTGTTCACCAATGACAATTCATAACTTAAAGTGTTACGAGAGCACAAACCTCCACCAAGGACTTGCTAATATTCTCAGTCGAGTTATTTTGGTTAATGTGGAAAATTGCCTTATGGTGCAACGTTAAAAGTCCTTCAAATATCCTGAATCCACATCCATACTCAAATTACCTCCAAAATGCAATCACTTTATCCTTGTGCCATGATCACCATTCCCTGAAAATTGTATCAAAATCTGTTAAAGGTCCTATGTTCTGCAATATGTAATTCTCCTTGCTTTTAATGTTAAAGGCTTGAGGAGCAGAGGAACAAGACAACTTTTACTAAACTTTCAGTTTATTGGAACATTTGCTATGTCTCTGTAAAGACAATGCCCCTTATAACACTTCATTTTTTACTTCCTGGGATCTGTTATGTCATAGCTACATAGCGGCCACCTCTACTCTGTGGTCTGAATCCCCCCAATGAACAGTCAATCAGCAGCGCGCTTATTATCATAGCCTCCCCTCTCCCATCAGATCAGACTGTTTCCAAAGGGGAGGGAAAAAGAGCTGCACCTGATCCTGTACAGCAGCCTTTCCCAAAGGTTGGAAAAGACAGAAATGATAAAACAGCACCAATATCTAATCGCTTCTTTCTTCTATGACCAACTTTTCCTAAAAATTCCAACAAAATCCATTGAGAACTTTATAATTTATTCCAAAATGTGTAAAACTGTTCACAAACCCTTGAGAAATATTCCTGGATCCACATCTGTATTCAGATCCCCACCAAAATCTAATCACTTCTTCCTTGTGCCACGACCAATATTCCCTGAGAATTTTATCAAAATCTGTGAGAAACTTCAGTTATCTTGCTCACAGATGAAGAAACAGACAAACGCAGGAAAACACAGACTTCACTGGCAGATGTAAAAAAGAACTTTTGTATTCTTCATATTAGCCTTAAATGTCCAGCCTACAGATGAAATGCTTCACTAACACGTTTGGACAACAAAAGTTTTGAATACCCTCAGGTGTAAATGTTTCGTTCATTGCCCGTTAGCTCGGGTAATAGCCTGACCATAGTTTTCCAGAATCTATTTTCAATGTCTTTATTCTGTATTTGTAAATGTATTTAAGAACCATTGACTTCATCCTCTCTGTCTGAAAGCTCTTTGTAACTGAAGCTTTATTAATGATGTATGTAAATGGAACAAACCCCCCCCCCCCCCAAATATGTTTACTGACAACACATAGCATGAAAGACATTTAAATACGTTTAGGGTGAACACAAGCACAGTACCATGATTGAAGGTAAAAATGTAGCATTTTACATACTGTATGTCACCTGAGCACCAACCTGGAAGAACTCCATCTTAAGATTCATTGACAGCAACACGACGTAACACAAGTCCCAGCAGTCTCCAGAATATAATAAGATTTCTTGCCTCAAAATCCACGTAGAAATTTATTTTTAATGCACCTACAAATCCATCTGTTTCAGCCCTACCCAGAACAGACTGTTTTCGTGTAAATACTCCCAAGCTGTGTCTGACCACTCCCCTCCAAAGACGTGGATGTCTTTGACTGACTAACACTGTGCTTTAGTGTTTATTGTGACTGCAAACACATGTTCCTTCAACTTGAGCTGCCTGCGGGCTGAGCAAACACCTCGCACAGGGAGTGTCTGTCATCTGGGGGGAGGTGGCATATTTCTAATGACCTATGGGACATTTTTTTAAAAAGGTTAGTTGAGCAGATATTTTCTGAAAGGTGAAGCAGAGAACTGAGGGATAGAATCCTCTCATGTGGGGAAGGTTTGAAGACAGACAAGGGAGACAAATTAGTCTGGAAGCCTTTAACTTTTTTTTGTGCATAATATGTAACCTTCAATAAATCGATCAATCAATCAATCAATCAGACTATTAATGTAGCACTTTCTATATACCATAATGTAGCACAAAGTGTTTTCCATAAACAGAAAATAAATGTAAGCAATCAAAAGCCTGACTTATGTGTCACTTATATACACCAAAACACAGTTGACAAAACAAAATTATATTAAAATACATTTAAAAAACAACTAAATAAATGTCAAACAACAAAAAATGGCAAAGAACTGAGTTAAAAAGATTCAATGACACAGGAACTGAGGGAGTGATGAACCGAAGAAACAACATCATGACTTTATGACAAGGAATAACTGGAGATAAGATTAAAGATGCTAAAACTAAAAATTAAAAAAAAGACAAAAATAATGATTAAAATGTGTTATAAAAAATAATATGTATCTACATAAATACTAAGAAAAGAGTAAAATATAAGACCAAATAAATATTTAAACAAGAATTAAATAATATAATGCAACAAGACCGAACTCTTGATATCAATTATGATTGATGAGGTAGACAAATTTAGATTAGATTAGATTAGCACTTTAAATAAAATACTGAAAGATTTTCATAATAACAAGACAACATAGGCTTGAATCCATCTGAAATGAACTAATACATAAGTAGTTAAATAAGTGAATAGAGTTACCTAAAACTGTTGAAACAATAATAATAATAATAATAATACCGACACTCTGTCCTGCCTCCACTGTAAAAGCTCTTGAGCTCCTAGTTTGATTGTTTCGTAGCTTTGTATTCAAGCTGGTTAAAAACATTGGTCATTTTAACTGGGAGCCTCTCAGAACAATTTCAACTTGACTTAATTCAACAGGAAAGATTGTTCTCATCAGGGAAGATTGAATATTTCTGTTTTATGGCTATCATTTGCACTCTGGTATACACGTGGCGCAGGTAACAGCACAGTGAGTACACTCAAAAAAATAACAAAAAAAATATTAATTTAAAATAAAAACAAATTACATATTTTAGAATAAACTACTTTTTTGTGTACAGGGCAAAAAATATGCTGATTCTTCCAAAATCATTCTTGCCTATTCTAATATTGATATTTTTGTCCAGAGCACAAATTCACTAAAATTAGCCTGCTCTCTCATGGCAACAGTCTATTTGTGTTGGTGACAGATGTGAAGATAAACAACATTTTATTATTTAAAAATGACACATTTGATTTATGAAAGTGGCCATTCAGTGATGATAAGATAGACCACAATGGTACTTTTGTGTGTTCTGCTAAAAAATTAAAGACAATATATGGGATATTTATAACCAGTTTTTATGTACAAAATATCATCTGTAAATATCTGCAAAACTGTTTTTATCTGCGGTGCTGGTTTGCTTGAGTGGTGAGCAACCACGTCCTATATTATGCTTCTGCTGGCCTGGGTTTGATTACTGCCTGAGGTCCAATTGCAGAATGTCCTCCCCTACCCTCTCTCATCCCATTTCACAAGTCTATCCACAGTCTCTCTCCTCTTTAAATAAAGGCATAAAATGCCCAAAAATATACTTAAAAAAATCTGCTGATACCAATGATCAGCATTTTAGGGAATAATTTACAGATACCGATGTTGTTCCAATAATATTGTGAATCCCTAGGAAATCAGTTCAAGAATGTAAAGGAAACGCACATAAGTTTCAGCTGTTTGGACGTATACTCCTCAAGAAATTAAACAAGAGCGCATTACATTCAACTTAAAGCTCCTGTGAAGATTTATTACGTAGAACTGTTATTTCATATATACAATTACATTTATAAAATCAAATCAGAAAAAAAGATCTAACACTTTCTTCCCCAAGGAACCAAAATCATCTTGAACCAAAATCCATACAGGTGCTACAAAAAGAAAAAACATGGTTGACCAAGTGATTTGAAACATGAGTTTGAGATGTTCCCTCACGGATATATGAAAGGGAACGTACGGTATGACTTAGAGATCCTGTTTATAGATAAACTAATATTATTAGTGATGCATCTTTAAGAAGTATAAAAGCCTAAAAGAGTGTCAAAGAAAGCATTAGATGTTTCGATTTTTAATATTTAAATGTTCTATACATCTATCTGCAGCAGTATGTGGGAGTCCAACAAGGCAAAAAAGAAAAAGGAAAAACAGCCTGCTGTTATAACAAACCCAAATGTTAAAATATCTAAAGTCAAAGACTGACTCAGAGATGCATTGGTGTACATATAAATAAGAAAGAACTATCATCAAAATTATTATTTTTTAAAATCCAGCTTATACTTGGACCAAAATAAAAATCTGGAGAGAGATTCAAGGTCCTTCGCTGAAAGTGGCGTAAAGCAAAATTTCACTCGGAAGTTTTAAACAGACAGATAATAAAGAGTAAATTCATCTAAAGCAAAAATTAAAGACAAAGATGTTTTGAAGTACAATGCCTCAAAATTAAACAAAAAGGAGAAAAAATTAGAGTTCATGTGAGGAGTTATCTGGTTATGAAACATGCAGAGACAGTGCTGATTATTCTTCATGACCTGAAACAAAGATTAGAGTAAATGATTTTATGTAGATATTTTTATACAGACACTTTTTCTGCATCCAATTTGGCAAGTAACAGTGCCCCTGTACGTCACCCAAAATGACAAAGAAGGGGGTGGGGATGCATTACAAGATGAACTACTCATTTAAAAGTAGAGGAGATGTCTTTTATACTGACAATCCTACTTGAATGCTGACAGAAATAAACAGTGAAAAGATGGACTGCTTTGCTTTGTCCACAGGGGCACAAAAAACAACCAAGACCTACAAGTCACAGGGAGCTTTAAACAGAAAAAAAGCTGTGCAAGGTTATTATTGAAGATATTCTTGAAGTTTTGAATTCTGTGTAACACAACAGGAAATTTAGAAAAGGGGACAACTAGCTAAAAACACTGGGATACAGTTTTCATCTTGTTATACAGCAGACTGAGGTAATTAGTGATGCCTTGATATGACCAATGAAAGCATCTGAGACCATCTGAGAGAAGGTTCAATATTTCTAAATAACTGTTTTTTTCGTCCATCAACTCTGCTGCAGGGTAGCTTTCCTTTCCCACAAGACACATAAACATTTTTTAAAAATATACCTCAACGAGGACTCACTTTAAGTTTCATGATATTCATTTAAAATTAGTAATTTCCCTCAGAAAATACTACTGTAAGGAAAAAGTAAGCACAGACATAAGATATACCACTTTATTGATGGTTTTAATGGTTTGCGGTGTAATATGCTACAGAAATTTATACTTATCATAAGCTCCAATAGGTTTTGGTTTTCTGTTGATTTTGGAGCCCACCTATAACCTTGTTATAGCCATGCATATTTTTTTTTTTTTACATTTTATTTTACATCAACCATAGTAAATGTTTTCAGAAGAAAATGTAAACAAAGCTGTTTATGCAAAGAACTTTGGTTCAATTCATTTGACACCCCCTAACAGTGGCAATGGTAAGAAACTAAGCATAGCTCTAAAAGTAAAAACATTAATGTTTGGTAGATGACTTCTTTGTTGAAACATCCTTCTTGGCAACATACCTTTAACTGTTGGAAAGCCTGTTTATTTCTCTTTTAAATGGTGTTACATTTGTAAGGAACATGCACTTGTGGGATGAGCAGCAGAGCTTATTCTGCTACTGACTCTTGTTTGGTGTTGTTTACTGGATTGGATGATTGAAGTCAAAAGAAACAAGACATATTGTCAATCTAACAATTTATTCATTTAACAAACAGGAGCCTCAGTAGTGTGTGGAAGAATCATACACAGCCACAACAGCCTGGCGCCTCCTCCTCATGCTGGTCATCAGCCTGGTTAAACACTGCTATGGGATGGCATCTCATTCTTCAACCAGCATGTGTCACAAGTCAGCCAACACAGTTTTGTTGGTCACTCTGGCATGAAAAGCGTACCCTGATAGCTGATCTCCAAAGTGTTCAATGGGTTTGAGGTCAAGACTGCTGGCAGGCCATTCCATCCTCTACACTCCCAGATTCTGGAGGTAGTCTCTGATAAACCTTGCTCTGTAGGGGCAAGCATTTTCATCATAGAGGATAGAGTTCAGTCCCAGACTGTGGAGATGTGGCATTGCCACTGGTTGCAGAATCTCATCTTGATATCCCTCTGCATTGAACTTGCCTCAAGTGATGACAAGCCTCGTTTTTCCAGTGAGGGAGATGCTGCCCCACACCATCACACTGCCTCCACTAAGGAATGTTGTTCCCCTGGTGCAGCAATTAGTACAGTGGTATAATCATCTTTTTGGTAAGTCCACTTCCCGTTATATGGAACTTGGCCTTCAGTTTCATACCAATTCTTGGAGCAGACACCAACTGACCATTGAAGCAAGGCCCATGCTCACAGGTGCTGACAATAAGTCACCTAATGTCAGCACCCTAGGATACCAGAAGCTCAAAACATACGTAGGTCAACCCACAAATGCAAGTTCCATACAAATGTGGCACCATTTAAAAGGCAAATAATCAGGCTTTCCAGCAGTATAAGATTTATTGCCAAGAGGTATTATTTCAACAAAAAAAATAATCTACCAAACTCAAATGTTCTTATTTTTTGTGCTTTGTTTAAATAACTGACTTGTTGCTGATGGTTTGTTTGCTTTTGTAGGTCATTTAGAGGTGTCATTATTAGCTTCACTCAGTTTTATAATCATTTCAAATCTCCTCAAATGAGCTTTATAGGACACGCGTATTGCAAAATATAATCTTCAGTGTTGGTTTTTTTTTTACAAAAACTTGCAATCAAGCCCTTTCTTTACCCCCCTTAAAATCCCTCTTTTCTAGGTTTTACTTGCTTCATCTTCCAGAAAATATGTGCTCAGTCTGTTTTTTTTTTTCCCAGTAATGATAACAATAATAATAATAATATATTTTATTTATAAAGCCCTTTTCTAGACACTCAAAGACGCTGTACAGAGGGTAGAACATCATATAAAACAACACAATAATAAAAACATGATTTAAAAAAATGATGTCAAGGGGATATGTCATATCGCACACATGGGAGACAATGCCTTTGTCCTGGTGTTTGTTTAGCTCACAGCTGACTTTAGTTGAAGAAAGTGATACAGCTCTCTTAAGGATCTCTAATGGCCCTTTTCCATCAGCACGTCTTAGCCCTACTCTACTCGGCACGGCTTTCCCCGACTCTACCTGGCTCTACTCTACTCGCATTGTGCTGCTTCTCCACCAGCCCGATTCCCTGCCCAGCGGGGGGCGGGGTCGCCATAAAACAGCGGCATTCATGTCATTTTGAGCGCGGCACAACAATCAAAACAATGGAGGACTTGGAGGCAATAGTATACTTGCTGCTCGATCTGTGGCTTTTTGTCATAAACCGAATGAAAGAGGAAAGCAGAAGAAGGCTGCAGGCAGCGAGAAGAAATACCAAGGACGAGAGCAATCAAGCTGCAAAGAAAAGAGGTATGAGGGTAAGCTAATGGTAGCTACCGCTAGCATGTTAGCTAGCTCGGCGCACTCATGACTCACCAGTGACAACATTCTCTGACCAATCAGTAGCCGGCAGTCGGTCGACGTCACCCTTTAGTATCGACTCAGCTCGCTTAGAACCAGAGCAGAGCAGGTACTAAAAACTGGTTTATTTTAGGAGGTACCGTGCCGGTGGAAATGCAACGCAAACCGGGTAGAGCCGAGTAGAGTAGAGTAGAGTAGGGCTAAAGCGTGCTGGCGAAAAGGGGTTTAAAACAGCCTGTTCTGAGCAGGGCTGAAACAAAGGAGTTTATATCTAAAATACAATATCTGAGAGAAAACAAGACACTTACAAAGTAGGATCTGATGACAACTGTGACCAGTGTTAATTTGCCAAAAAGTAATAAAGCATGTGGCCTTTAATTCTACTGTGGGAAACCTTTGGTCTGTGATGATTTTGTTTCCCCCTGAGGACAAAATGGTACAGCAGTTCTTGTCCTGCTAAGAAGTGCTTCTAATAGTCAAACACTTTAAATCTTGTCTGTGCAGAATGTAGGCAGAACTTTATCAGCAGGGTGCTTATCATCTCCTCATTAGACTACTACAGTGTCAGCAGCATTTTCAAGCGCTGATAAGAAGCTTTCCAGGAGCATTTGATCTTGTTTGCTTTTTTAGCTCATAGAGAGGTTTCAAATCTAGTTTCAACCAGTTTTATTACTATTTAAAAACTCATCACCTGGGCTCTAAAGGTACCATTTAATGCAAAATGCCATCTTCACTTGATTAATACAACAAATGTGTCCATTGAAACAAATCCCTATTCTCTCAGGAACATGTGTGCTGAAACAGTAGTTTTGAAATCTTCCCCCAATGATGTCATTAGGGGACATACAACCTCCTCCAGATGGGAGACACTTCCCAAACCATGTGTTTGTTCAGACCACAGTTAAAGAGACGTGTCTTGGCATGTCTGTGCAGCATAAGTAAACATAAGAGCACAGTGCTGGAAAGCTGAGGCCACATTCTCTTCTTGAAAGGGTTACGATCAGATTTACACAAAAACAGCCTGTTCTGAGCAGGGCTGAAACAGGGGGGTTTGTAGGCATGCCAGTTTGTAATTTGTGAGGATTTTTAGACAAGAGATTTCTCTGGCTAGCATCTGGAAACAGTTTGAAAAGGAAGAAAATGTGACCTTTTGACAGAAAAATGATAATAAGAGGTTCTTTGCTCTTAGGGGAGAAAAACAAAATCGTACTGCAGCGTACATTTGTCATTTGAGCAGATTCAGAGTGTTAACTACCTTCCTAAAAACAACTGTACACCATCAGTCTATTTTAAATTCTGTGGGATGTTTCCAAAATCAGGCTGTTTTTTGTTTGTTTCTGCTTTTTTCAGCTTGTTGGCGGAGCTCCTAGTCAGGCCCTAACCTTTTCTCATTCAGCTCCACGTCACCAACTGAAACACATCATGGTCTATTCCTGGCCTTTCTCTTCCTCTATTGAAAGCAGCCTGAGCAGAATGTGCATCTCCTTGTCTTTCACGAGACATTGTCTAGACACGGGATAATTGCAGACATCACTGAACACTCAGCTGCTGCCTGAAGCCTCATGGGAGAAGAGGTGGACTTTGGAGGGAAATGTCCAGCAGTCAGTCAGTGAGGGGGGGTCGTACACACACGCACCCCCCAGACTGTGTCTGTATATGTGTGTCTTTGCTGGTGTGAAGAGAAGCGTGTGTGTGAAAGCGAGAGAAGCAACGAGAGCGCAGACATTGAAACACACAGTGCTCATAACCGCAGATGTGGTGACTTCATCAGAAGAAAATGTTCCCCGTCCTCCTGCTCTTGCTTGTGTTGATGGAGCACTCACTTATTAATGTCTGCTAATGCAAAAACAAAAGCAAAGACAAATTCTGCTCGTCATATTATAATCTTAATCTGCAGAGTGTTTTATCTCCTGGAAGATTATTGTTGTACAGCTCTGACACTTTTCAATGCAGGGCTGTGAGGCTGTGACTGTGGCGGGGTGGGGTGCGTTCGTGCATCTGTGCTGTGGATGGATTGGGGGTTGGTTGGTCTCTGAGAGATGGTCGCAGGTCGCCGGGTTCACCCTGGGCGCAGGACTAATCTCAGTGGGGGTGGATTGGATGGAGGATGACTGAATCCTGTTGGGGCAGGCCACCTTCTCCAGGAGCTCCAGGTGCTGGTGCCTGTTTTTGGATTGACAAAAGCTGACACAAGCCTTTTACCTTTTATTCATTTCTTGATTATGGTTAAATATACTTTGAAATTTTGTGTATTCCTGTTTGCTAATGTGGAACTGTTAAAATATAGATTTATTGCCTATAAAAATATTTTATTCATCACATCTACCCATGGCTTTTTAATCAGTGTAATACAAATTTTAGCCTTATGTTGATAACTACTTATCACTTTGTTAATGTTTTATTCTTAATTTTTTTGCCAGCTATAACTGCTCAATGCTAGATGACAGTACCGAAGAATTCTGGTATGGTTGTCTGTTTTTGATTGAAAAAAATATTCTACTCTATCTGCGTTAAGACCAAACGCAAATTTTAGTTTGTTCTGTGAAAGTGAATGGGATGACGCGAAATAGTTGTTGTGTGAAAGACACAAATATCACCCCTTCACCCAAGTTGAAAATGTCCAACTTTTGTGACAAATTCACCTGAGGCCGTGGCATGAAAGTCAGTCACAACAGCAGTTAGCACAACTGCTAGCTAGTTACTAGCGTGTTTTTCTGGGTTTCTAGCAGGGATTTTTTTTTGCCAGAGACAATATGCCAAACCTCACGGAAGAACTACTGAAGCACCCACAAGAGAAAGAATAGACTGGGGAGAGAGGAGAAGTGGGTCTCCAGTGGTACCTGGAGAAAAGATAAATAAAGCAGGGCAGGTTCGGCAAGTAACAGTGGAGCCATTACCCGGGCATCATGGTGAAACTCTTATGTGTACCCCAGAGGGATTTCATGGATCATCAAATGGATGTATTTCTATTTCTGACTTTTCTGAGACAGTTTGCTTCTGTTTTTTTTTAGAACAGGAAGAAGACAGTGAAAACACTTCTTGTTGTGGCTAGGAAACAGACCTACCCCCTTCTCTCATTGCTTCTAAGTCTGAAGGTTGAAAATTTGTCTCAATGAATATGAACCATTTGAACACATTTTTTTTTCATTTTGATGTCAACACTGCTTTAACCCTTTAAAGCCCGAAAACACAAATTATAGCCAGAAAATTCTAATTTTCTGGGGCTGAAATGTTTATTTCACTTTCTACTGAAATCCAGAAAAATCAAAATTTCCATAAAATTTACCATATATATTTTTTATATCTCATTTGATGCAATAGGTGTTATTGGCAACTAATAATCCACTTGAGGACATTTTTATCATTTATCTGACTGTATTCAGATGTTTTTTTTTTAGTAATTTGTTGATCATATTGATTAGAAAGAGGTATCATAAAGGTATGTATCAAATATGATGCAACAGGCTTAAAGGGGTTAAAGCCTTTGTTTGTTTCAACACTGGTGAAAATGGTCTTGGTAATGTGTTTTGTTTTGGTTTTTTTGTTATAGTTACACTACATTTAGGCCATATCTTACACAATTGTATATCAAATATTAGCTGGAATTGTCCAAGCTACAGCTCATGGACCAGTTGCAGCAGTGGTCCCCGAGCGAATTCTAAAATGAATTGGTGTTTCACACTGGATCTCCGTTAGCTTCCAGGTTATTTAGAGTTATTATTTTAGAGGAAGATGAAGCAGGCTATAGATGCTTTGACTTATGATTTCTTGCTCTGTGACATTGATTGGTTATTTCTGTTACTCTGTGATTATAAATCTTCCATGTCTGTAACTTGAGAAATGCTTTGCTGCTTGTCTTGGTCAGGACACTTTAAATAAAATAAATACAATTTTGCATTTAGACATTTAAGCAAGTTCGGGCTTTTAGGGCTAATGGCATGGGTGCCATGTCTCACATGTCTCAAGCACAGAGAATCTAGAGAAAAGAGGGATTGCCAATTTTAATCATGAGCAACATACAATCTAAAACAAAATAGATTGGAAAATGAAAACTAAGATAAGATAAGATAAGATAAGATAAGATAAGATAAGATAGAACTTTATTCATCCCCTGGGAGGACTCCTTCAGGGAAAGTGAGATTCCAGCAGCACTTTACAGTATACAGGTATAAAAGAACACAGGATATGAAAAGGTAAAAAAATAAAAAAAACAATCAGCAAATTCTACATACACATATGAATAAATATATATATATATATGTATGTATATATTTCCCGTCCTCTGTCTTCCTGTTACTGCCTTCCTGAGTTGTACAGTTTGATGGCCTGAGGGACAAAGAAGTTTCTCAGTCTGTTGGTCCTGCACTTGGGCTGAACAGGCTCCTCTGGTTGCTGATGGTGGTGTGCAGAGGGTGACTGGAATCATCCATAATGTCCAGCAGTCAAGTGCCCTTTTCTTCTGCCACCGTCACCAGAGAGTCCAGCTTCATACAGACCACAGAGCCGGCCTGCCCCCCAAGCTCACCACCAAGTAGAAGGGGACACTTGCTACCACGGACTGATGAAACATCCGCAGGAGTTTCCCCGCAGATGTTAAATGGATGCAGTCTCCTCAGGAAGTACAGCCTGCTCTGTCCCTTCCTGTACAGGTGGTCAGTGTGGACTGTCCAGTCCTGTTTGCTGTCCAGCCACAGGCCGAAGCACTTGTAGGAGTCCACAGCCTCCACCTCAGCTCCCTCAGTTAGATCTGGTCGCGGTCTTGGTCTGGACTTCCCAAAGCTGATGAACAGCTCCTTTGTCTTCGAGGTGTTGAGCTATAGGTGGTTTGTGTGGCACCAGACAGCAAAGTCCATCACTAGGCTCTTGTACTCCTTTTCTCTGTCATCCCTGATGCATCCAACGATGGCTGTGTCATCGGTGAACTTCTGGATGTGACACAGCTCAGACTTGTAGCAGAAGTCTGCAGTGTACAAGGTGAAGAAAAGAGGTTCCAGCACCATGCCCTGGGGTGCTCCGGTGCTGCTGATCACTGTGTCAGACATGGTGTCCTTCCGCCTGACGTACTGCAGCCTGCCAGTGAGGTGGCTGGAGATCCAGGTGACCAGGCAGGGGTCCACTCACATCCTGTTCAGTTTGTCCTGAAGCCCAAGGGGCTGGATGGTGTTGAAGGCACTCGTGAAGTCCAGGAGGAGAACCCTCACCATGCCGCATCCCTTATCAAGTTGTGAGTGAACTTGGTGAAGCAGGTAGAGGATGGCATACTCCACACCAACACCTGCCCGGTATACAAACTGTCAACCATCCTGGGTGAGTTGCACCTGGGGTCCGAGGAGGAGGAGTCTGAGAACGTCTTCATCAGATGTGAGGTGAGTTCCGCTGGTTGGAAGTCATTCACCTCGCTAGGCCGGTTTTCTTAGGAACTGGAATGATGCAGGATGTCTTCCAGAGGGTGGGCACTCTCCCTAGCTGCAGGCTAAGGTTGAAGATGCGTTGTAGCAGTTCTCCCAGTTCAGCAGTGCAGGCCTTCAGTAGTCGGGGACACCAGAGACTCATAATCTTGTTTCATCAGATATGTTTGTCCACAGTGGCAGAACATGTCACAGACAGGGACAGAAAGTAACTAAATGTATCTATTGAAGTACTTTTATTTTTATCTTTGGTTTAAAGAGCAAAAGTAAGCATCTCATGTAATGCTGAAGTGAGCTTTCTGTTGGATTAAGTAGGAGATGTTTGAATTTAGACGCATTTCTTGATGGAAAAATAGCTGCACAGAGAAGTCTTTTTAATCAATTACCCTATTTTTCAACCACTTTTTTCTTCAACATCAGTCAGTGCTGTAAATTTGCATGGGCACTATCTGAGACTGCATGTTACTCTATTTATGTGTTTGTATTTGTTTTAGCTTTTGTTTAGGGGGGGCTAATGAATTATTATGTTGACATGCTACCCTTGAAAAATTGTAATCTCTGTTTTGGCTAATATCTAGACTCTAATCGCAATAGCATGTTACTCTGTGACACAAACCTAATTCAAATAGACTAGCTTGTCAGAATTTTTTGTTGTTTACTTTTTTAGTGGTTTGACACTTCGACCTGGTGTCTACATTATGTATCCTGATACTGACCAATAAAATAAGGCTGAGAAAGGAAAACTTTCAGGTGTACTCAAAATGTTTTTGTTTTTTTTTTCAAGCTAAAAAGGAAATGTTTTTGTTGTTGTTTTTTTGTTCTTTTTAAGGGTAAAAAAAATATGGGGTGCAGAGTGAAGTGACAGAGAAAACTGAAGCCCATGTTTCATCACCAGTTGTTAAAGACAGAAGTATTACAATTCATGGTAGTATTTGTCCAGTGCACTCCAGGAATGATAAAAACTAAGAGTTGCAAAGACACCATTCAATGTCACTAACGTATTTTGTGGCTGATGAGGTGTGTGTGAGTCAGACTGTTTCCCTGTCAATATTTCAGTTGCACATTAGATAAAGTCCATTCTTGTTCTTTGAGAAAAATAACCCTTCAAAGTATTGTACCCAAAGTAAAGTTACAGGCAGGGAATTGGCAGAACTTTTCCAAAGCATATCTAGCAAGTGATTAGATGATCGTTCCGTCAGTCACATTCATTTGTGGTCAATCAGATAATGCAGTAGGCGGGCGTTACTGCTGGTGTGTAAAATACAAAACGTGAGCCACTTTGTAGAGCAAACGCGCCAAAACATGTCAGAAGTGGAGCGAAAATATCCTTTATATTGAGGAATTTTTCAGTCTTGTTATTTGTTTTTCATTTAATAAAGAAATAAGGCCCAGATCTGATAAAACTGCTACTGAAGCTGTTAGTATCTTTGCTAATCTTTGTACGAGCAGTCACTTCCTGCTGTTGTCTCGCATAAAGCTCCCACCTCTTCCTACTTTAAAGGACTCTGATTGGGCCATGCTGCTTTTGGCCACTCAATAACCTTACATTGGAGCTTGGCAAGGTGGATCTTTCTGATTACAGACATTGAATCAGGCAGATCCAGCTGCTGCGCAAGGTTACCTTTTGTCTGTAATTTTGGTGAATTTCAAGTAAAAACATGCCATAAACCTTTGTTTTGGTACTACCAAAGCACAAAGCAGTGTCTATTTGTCCTTCAACCCAGAGCGCACTTATTAACATCTGTTTCATTTGTTGAGTGAACTCGTTAAATTCTGACACCACCGCAATTCAGGTGAAGAGTATCTAAATTTGAAAATGTAAAGATAACTCACCTGACAAATAAGTGACAAAGTTTGTTAATTTATCTCAGTATTCGCCCTTTCATTAAAAATACAATGTTTATTTATCAGTTGAATATACCAAGACACCATGGTTAATTTCTTTATGCAATATACAATCAGTCTTGCTGCATACTCACCTTGAAGACAAAGTCTGATCCAGTTTTTACCTCCGCCAAGGAGGTTATGTTTACGCCAGGGTCTGTCTGTTTGTTTGTCTGTTAGCAAGATTAGGCATGAACTACTGGATGGATTTACATGAAAATTTTACCAGAGGTGTGGTTTGCTCCAAGGGAGAAGCCATTACATTTTGGTGATGATCCGCACATTGGTCTGGATGCAAAAAATTCCCCAATTTTTCAGAAAATCCCATAAGTTAACTAGGGGTGTCCCGATACAACTTTTTCACCTCCGATACGATACTGATATTGCAGCCTTGAGTATTGGCCGATACCGATATCGATCCGACACGATATCAGCAGGAATCATACATACTTTTATTACTTATTTTGTAGTATGGACTGTAAGAAAAGGCTTGATCAAGTGAGATTACTCAAACAGAGAACAGTAGTCAGCAATAGTAGGTATGAGATAAACTGACCCATTTGTTATTAACCAATGGGTTAAATAAATTTTAACCTTAAACATAAGAATATACTACAATTAAATAAAATAAATCAAAAATAAATTAGAAGACCCTAAAAAGTAACCTCAATAAATCCAATAAAAACAAAAACATATATTTTTAAATTGCAAAATAACCACTGTGTTTAACTTAAACAAAAGCATATTCGACAAATGAATTAAATAAAAAATAAATTAGATAAATAAATATCGGAGAGCTTATATCGGAGATTTTAAATGCAGGCCGATATTATTCGATATTTGATTTTTTGCTGATATCGGACTGATATCCAATATCAATATCGGATCGGGACACCCCTAAAGTTAACACTGGGCCGTTTTTAAAAAATCATATCTCTGACTTCACTTGATGGATTCACTTCAAAATTTACAGGATAATACATATAAAATAACTCTATCATCAAGATAAATTTCATCAGGATCCCATCCAGATTGATGTCATAAAAAAACATTGAACTTTATAATAGCAAATCCCATTCATTTCTCCTCGGCTGCTGTGAGGGTTTTGCCCCCTTTACGTCATTATGGGAATTGTAGTTTGTTTACAAACTGACGTCAATGTTTTTCAAGCCTATGTCACCACATTTCCCAGCTTCCCTTGCAATGCCAGCGGAGGAGTTCTCCACATGGGCAGACATGAGCGGAGACTCGGACATCCAATAGGAGCCCGTAGTGATCCATAATTGTATCTTTTACTGGGGTTGTGGAGAAGCCATTGCCATAACTGAGCTGCTTGCCGAGTGCTTTTCTACTTCATTCTGTTGCCATGCTTCATTCAGAGAATGCTGAGTTTCCTTTTTTCATAAATTATTGTCATCAACAACAAAAAAGATTAAAGTCAGCTGTGTCTCATACACAGGGCTCACAGTGTTTATATAAAAAAAGCTGGCTCTTATAAGCTGCTCATTTGAAAACAAATCAATAAGTTCATAGCAAAATGTCCCTTGAATTGAGTTGTCATTTCAGTCTAACCAGCACTCCACAAAAATATGTTAAATCACATTCCACTGTTGCATCTCAAGCTGTGTTCACACCATTATAAAAATATTTGTGTTGCACATGTATTCTTTGTTTAAATGGATCACATTGATTGAGGTGAATTTTTGCCCTGACTCAAAGGCCATCATGTGGTTCTGCTTTCTCGATCCATGATCAACCATGGTGATTGTCTCTACAATCTCTGTCTTCTTTCTGTTCTGGAAAACAAGAACCTAAATGTCCCCCTACTGCTGAACCTGCCTGGCTTTACTAGTCCTTTTTCCTGGTACAGCCCTGAGACCCACTCGTCCTTTCTACCCAGTATATTATTAGTGCTTGGGTAATTATTGCATGATTTCACGTATTTTCTCTGGTGAAAAATACATTGAATCACCACTTGTAAGCCAGAAAAACCACACCAGCAGCCAGCTTGCCATTGTGCTGGTGGACTTCATTCACACTACAGCCCATGAAAATGTTAAATAAACATGGACTGAACTTACCTGATACTCAAAACTCTCCACTGACTTTCTCCCTATTTTTCCTCTATGTGCTTTGGTCTCTGAACACTAAGTTAACCGTGTAGAGTAGCTCTGATGCTGAGGTGCAGCACCATTTACTTCCTACTGTCTGTGATGTTAGCCTCATCAACGTTCACTCTTCATACTGATCCACCACAGCTTCAGGCAAAGTTGCCACAGAAGTTTGACATTTTTTAACTGCACAAACAATGCAAATTTCATGTCATCCCGTTCACTTTCAATGTATTTTCGTCACAGCAAACTAAAATTTGCATCTGGTGTGAACACAGCTTTACAGTGTTTCTTGTGGCAAAATGGAAGAGAAAAGCTGGTAGAGAGTGCTGCTGGTAACTGAGCAAAAAGGATACTCAACAAGTGAAGGCTCTTGCAAATAAATCATTTTTTGTCACTGACAACATGCTGGTAAAGCACAGTGAGACTGAACATACATGAGTGCAGTCAACTCGGTGACTTAATAACCGAAAAAAGATGTTTATTGGTGATTTAAATAGAATATTTCTTCTCCAGTTCATCTGTGTTAAAGAGAAAATTCAGTATTTTTGAAGTGGGTTTTATTTAGTTAATGATTAAGTTAAGACTCAATAGTTTCGATCTGCCCCTGTGAGGCACAGTAGAAAACTTTCACTGAAGAAGCCTATATTTTGCTGCTGATGGGGCCAAGAGCTCTGGATAATTTACTAACATTTTGGAAAATACAATAATGAAAAACATAATTAGAATGATTATACTCTCTACTGGACATATTTACAGTGCTTTATTGCTTTGCAGGCCCCTGTGTTTTGATACTACCTGGACCCACTGCAATGCCTTATTGTCCATCTGCCTGGAGTTTAGTAGTACCAAAAAAAAAAGGAGCAAGAAGAATAGTTAAGCACTGTAAATGTGTTTAGTATGGTGAACAATCATCTCAGCAATTTTTCTCAAGCTTGTACTCACCTAATTTTTACCAATTTAACGGAGCTCTTGACCCCATCTGCAGCAATGTATAGCCTACTTTTGGTGCCAGTTCGTTTCTCACAGGGGTAGTGCTAATTAAATCACTGATGAACCACCATTGAAATTAATCTGATACATCCTCCCTTCAAAAATATTGATCCACCCCTTTTTACCTTTTATCTCAAGTAGAATTCTCAGTCCTCAAGACAGGGTTCATTCACTTAATCCAAGGTAAAATTCAAACACTTACAAGGTAATTAAAAAAAAAATTCCAAGCACCCGACAATCGCAGTAAATATAAATATTTAAATAAATCCTCCAACAGCCAAGATGATTACATTACTATCTGATCATGTTAAAAGAGATGACAGTAAGCTTCACACATAATTATTTGTGTTTTGTAATCACAGTCCACAGGAGAATGACAGATTAGAGAAATGGGATAAAAATTCCCAACAAAATTTCTTTCATGTATGTAGACTTTACACAGTTTGGTAATATAAAATAATTTTCAGAACAAAAAAAATCTAATTTTACCAAGATTATATTCCTAACACATAGGTTACACACTGATTGAAATTATGAAGCATTTCTAAAGTTAACTTGCTTACCGCACAATTGAGAGAAACAAGTTCTTCGGTTCTTATAATGTACTGCTTGGGCATCTATAGTGATGGGCTATTTATGCCTATCAGGTATTGGTTACAAACACTGGCTTATGTTTGGGTTAGTTTTCATGTGTTTGTCAAAGCACTTTGTGAACCTCTGTTTTTAAAATGCTATTAAAATAAAGTTATTCTTTAATCACTATGGTTTCTGCAGGAATAAGCCAAAAGTAACACTTAGTTAAAAAAACTGAGTTTAACTTCACCAAATCTCACTTATGTGGGTGGCTAGGTGAGTGCTGGAGGACTGTTTTCCTTTAATACTTTCATCTGTACTCTCATTTCTTAAGGAGGAATAACCCAAAGAACAGAGCACTTAAAGTTGAAGTTTTCACTTTAACTCCTATTTTAGCAGCACACAAAATCCACCACCCCTTACATTTGTACAACTGACGCCATTTCACAGAAATTCCAGACAACTGGCGCCTGAGCTCTGCCTCGGAGAAGGACATGATGAATAGGACACACCCTTGGTATGCTAGTGAATGGCAGAATATATGGCACACTGCAGTGTTACAGCCTAGATTCATTACAGCCTCTCTTGCTGGTGCTCTTTAGAGCGTCGTTTCTCTCTGCTTTTTCCTCCCTCCTGTGCTTCATGCTGCTCGCCCGCTCACTTGCTCGCCTATTTTTAAAAAAGGCTTGAATTTGAGTGAAATGCACTGAGGCACCAGCAAGGCGAGCTACAGCTCTTTCCAAGCGCTGGTTCCTGATCCTCCTCTTTGTTGTGGTCTATGCATGCCTGCTCCAGTCACATGACTGCGTTTCTATGGCAACTCGGGTTTGAGTAATCATTTGCGTTACGACCTTTATTCCCTTGAGGAAAGGGGAGGGGGAGGTTAGACTGAGCCTGTAGAAAGAGGGAGCAAGAGGGAAAGAGAAAAGACAAGCAGAAGGGGAGCGGCGTTGAGGCACAGGGAAAGAAAACAGGCAGGCGGTGGAAGAATCTAGCATTTTTTGCCTCTTTATTTTCTATTCTATCTTTCGCTTTTCATTTTTTCACACCAACCTCTTCAGTGTTCAGTAGCCAAAAGGGGAGACAACAAACAGCCTCTTAAGGCTTTACTGTGTGCTTTAAATTCTCCTAAATGTATTTTGTGTTGTGACTCATTGAGCCCCTTTCACACATGAAACCCTAATGTACCCTAAACTCCATTCATCCATACAGAAAAAAACTTGAATTTTCTAGAAAATACCTTCTTTCTGTCAATGTAAAGAATTTTCTGGTTAGGGTACTGTTGTACTTTTGGGAAAAATAACAAGGTTGCTGTGAAAGGGCAGGCAAGTGAGTTTGGTTAGAGAGGCAGCAGGCATGTACAGCCCCATTCACACTTGCAGAAAAACCCTAACGTCATTCTGAAATTACCCAGGTGAGCATGTGTGAATGCAAACAGCAGGGTTTTCACCCAGACTTTATCCTGAAGTATATTTCCTCTATCCCAATACTCCTTTGTACTGACTGCAGAGAAACTTCCTGCTTTAGGCCCTGGTGTAAACAGGCAAATCAGGGATTTTTTTAAGCAGGTAACAGGAATTTTCTTGGAAATTTCTGGGTTGGGTGTCTAAAAGGGGCTCTAGAAAATACAAAGCAAATGTATCTTTCTGATGTTCCACAGTCATTCTGCATCGAGACACTCATGAGAGAGACTAAATGCTGCTATAGTGTTATATACATTCTTCATGTGGCATGTGCAAACTAAAACACAGGGCGTGCTAACAACAGCTAACACAACGGCTAACAATAGCCTGGAAGATCAGCACATTTTTTTCCGACTTTGTAACTGGAACGCTGATAGCTCGGAGATGACGTCAGTACCACTCCCCTCTTCCCAGTTCTGATGTAAATAGACCGCAGCACTATACCCTGGGTGACGGTCGCATAAATAGCATGTCATCAAACATCACACACTGCTAAACATTTTTCCTGACTTTCCGGCTCAACTGGCTCACAGTAGTCCTCTCTTTTGTTGTCTCGCTTCTGATGCACCTCTGTTCTGGAGATGAGGCTAGGAGAGATAAACTTATTCCCTCCATTCAGTCTCTCCAAAATTCATCATAGGGTGATTAATGTCCTGCAGCTGTCAGACTTTATAACAAAAACCTCTCCAGTGTGCAATAAACCACATTTATATTTATATGTGATACCTAAAATGTTTCACTGAAAATACCAAATATGTACATAGCCACCATATTTATATTATAATATCACAAATCTCATCCTGTAAAATATCAACATGTACATAACCATCTGTCAAACAACATACATGTACATCAGGACTGTAAATATGCCACTGACTTTATAGTATATACTTTTTTTACACTTTTTAAAAAAAAAAAAACAATATTTCTATTTTTTGCATTACTGTATTTGATTTGTAATTACCTTATCTTTCAGTACTTCTCTTGTATCCTGCAGCTGCTGTATATTTTGGAATTTCCCCCTGTGGGACTAATAAAGGATATCTTATCTTACTATACCCTGAAATTTACCTGCTGCCCCCTTGTATTTTTCACCTCCCCCACCCCCTGCATTGACTGACATGCAAACTGCAGGAAAAAATCCTGCTGTGAAGGCCAAGTGTGAACAAGATTACGGGGAATTTTCATGAAAGGCTACCAAGGTATTTCTCAGAAATGTCAGGAATGTATGTGTGAACAAGGGTGGGCTGCAGGTTAACTTCATGATCTGGGTAAAAACTTCCTGTTTGCATTCAAACAAATATCACACCCTATAATTTCAGGAAAATTTAAGAGTTTTTCTGCAAGTATGAGTAGGGTTTTATTCACCAGCACAGTTCACAGTTTACACTCGCTGAAATACCCTGAATTTGTCTGAATATGAACGCAAACATTTTTCACATAGACTTAACCCTGAAAATTACCTGCTGCACCTGAGTATTCTCCCCCTTCAACAACATTCTCCTTTTACTGACATGCAAACGACAGGGAAACTTCCTGCTGTGAGGGCCAAGTGTTGAGAAAACATTTAGGAAATTCTCTGGGTAAGACTGGGTGAAAAACCCTGCTGGATGGTTCACACCCATATCACATCTAGGTAATTTTTTAATAATTTCAGGTTTTTCTTGCAAGTATGAATGAGGTTTCACTCACCAGAACCCATGTCACACTTTTAAAAAAAAAACCTTAAAATTATCCTGAAATTACCCAGGTGAGCTGCATGTATAAATGCAAACAGCAGGGTTTTCACTTAGACTTTACCCTGAAATTTTCCCACTACCTCTCCATTGACAGAAATACAAACTGCGGGGAAACTTCCTGCTGTGTGGCCAAGTGTGAAGAGGAAGGTCAGGGAATTTTCTCTGTAGGTAACCCAGGTATTTGCTGGGAAATATCAGGGCCGCATATGTGAAAAGGGCTCTAAAATATTATTGGGGGGCAGCAGGAAAATTTTTGGGTAAGGCTGGTTGAAAAACTCTGCTGTTTGCGATCACACATGCATCCTACCCCGGTAATTACATAAAGTTTCAGGGGTTTTCTGCTAGAGTGAATGGGGTTAAAACAGAGTATTTAGAGGCAGCAAGGCACATACCTGAAAAATGCTCTGACCTTACCACATATGCAATCCCAATGTTTCCTAGAAAAATACATAGATAACTGTGAGAATATGGGGAGCAGCAGTTGAATTCCAGTGTGGATCTGGTTGAAATCCTTACTGTTTGCGTTCACACATGCAGCTCGCCAGGGTAATCTTCAGGATAATTTCAGAGTTTTTCAGCAGGAGTGAATGGGGTTGAAGAAGGTCAGGGAAATTTTGGGGTAGATTACCCTGGTAGTTTTTGAGGAAATATTAGGGTTGCATGTGTGGAAAGTTCAGATCAAGTTTGGGTGCACAGGTCAGAACTTCACCATTCATTATTCCTGGCAAGTCAGTCATCTGCAGCAGCAATGTAGCTTAGTCCGTAAGGGCTTGGGGACTGAGGGTGGTCAGATCAAGTCCCGATCAAAACATACTTGGAGGCTGGTTTGGTAGCTGGGGAGATGCAAGCTGACTTCCTGGGGCACCACACTTGGTTATGTCAGTTAGAAATGCAGCTGAAAGTGGTTGGTGTCTCTTGCCTCCATGGCTTGGATTTGCACCCTTAAACTTCATCGCAAGTGAACACCTACAAATGTAGGAAAATTAACGCTGCTGGTGGTGTAAATGAGTGTGGAAAGGACTCTGGACAATTCCTGGATAACCTAAACAGAAAAATCCCTGATTATCCTGACAATACGATATGATATGTGTTACAGTACGTATAAATTATGGACCACGCCTTTTGCAGAATTCCTAACCATTTTGTGTTTGGAAAAACAAAAACAGCAAGGACAAGGTTAAAAAGATCTAAAAACTCAAGACACTTAAATTTCAGGTTGTCATAGGTATTGAAGAATTTTAAAATTTGAAGCATGATCTGTTTTGGATTCTGCTGCCACCCTATGAATTGTTTAGGAACTGCACTATGGGTGATAGTACTATAGATGTTTTTCACAACTTTTTATAAAGAATTTGAGGGTGAGAGGATTTTTTTTTTTTTTTTTTAAACGCATTGATGTGACGATATATTGCAGCATTGATTTTTTTAGCACAGGCCTGCCTTGTTCAGGAGCTGGAAAAAAGGAGACAAAAACCAGCCTTTAAGCACGGCTCTGTGTGCTTTAAATTCACACAAATGTCTTTTAGGCTGTGACTCACTCGGTGAACCGGGCGGGCGAGTGAGTTTGGTTAGAGAGGCAGCAGGCATGTATGTTTCATAAGGGGTCCTACACACACCACACACTTTAACACACACACATACACACACATGCACACACTCGCCTCCCCTTCGTTTCTTCTTGGGAGGAAAAGCAGCACTGTGCCACATGTGCAAGTCTCAGCAGAAACAGATTCTGTATGTTCCTGTTTCTTGCTCTCCCGGCTGCGTTGTCATGGTTACCGAGCTAGTCTCCCCCTCCCTACCGCCCTTCTTTTTTTCTCTCTCTCGCTCTCTCTCGCCACCGTTGGGTGATTCAACTCATCAGTTGGGTTGTGTCATCTCCTACATGGAGTTTGTAGCTCCCACATCTCCTAAATGGAGTTTTTTTTTGCCTTCAGCTTGAGGCCTGTGTTTCAATTGGAGAAAATGTGTGTGTTAGGGTGTGGGTGGAGTATAAGGGTGGGTTTTAGAACGGGTGGAGGGGGTCCAGCACTGACAGGAGGTAGACTGAACTAGGGGGTTGGTGGTGATAGACACTCTATGGGGGTTGTGCTGTGGTGGTGCTGCCGGTGGTGGTGCTGGCTGCTTCCAGGTGCCTGCATGCGACTGGGGCTGAATATGAATGAGGGGGCCCCTGGTTCTCCAGAGATGGCGGCTGGGGAGAGAGCTGCTAAATCCAGAGAGCAGTGGAGCCTGGCTGCTTGAGAGCAAGAGAGGGAGAGAGAGGGCCCCCACAAGCTGCTGACAGGAGCTGGAGCTAGCCATCACGTTAATTAGCGTTTTTTACTCTAGCAGAAGCAGCAGCAGCGGCAGCAGCAGCGAATAGGGGGAGTGGGTTAGAAAGAGGGATGTGGGGGTGGTATATGACTCATAGACACAGTATGGTTTATTCATGATGGAGGAAGGGGATGTGTGTGTTAGAGAGAGAGAGAAAGAAGGGAAACACACATTTGATTTGCACACACTGTTTTCTAAGAGTGTGTGTGCGCGTTGATCGCTGATTGGCACCGAGCCGAGATATTATTACGTCTTGAGCATTAAACCCTTCATTGTTATCAACATTGAGTGGTTTCTTGCGATAATCACAAAACACAGTAAAATGAGTTTCTTTTATTGTGAAACTTTTGGCATTTTTGTCACACAATGTATTCAAACGTAATTATAATATTAGCCGATCACTCAAAGCGGCTCTGTTGGTTATTTGTTTCTGCCTACGCTGCTCCAGAGATATTATTGATACCAGGCTTTTGATGCCTGTCTGGGAAGCATCAGACTGATGAAATGGGTTAAGGGTGCTCCTCTCTTAGGTGACCTGACCTTGTCTCCTCTGTCTCAGCCCCTGACAGTGATCCTCAACCCCTTGAGGAAAACACCGGATCGATAGAGTGGTCTTTTCCCCCACTACGCCGATCACACGGGACTTCCCTATCTGCAGGACTGAGAGCTGCTGCAACGTGTGGAAGATTCCAGAAGAAGCATCTTCTCCTCAGTAATTTCATGCCAGAGCAGGAGAGCTTCTCTGCATGTTTGTTTCCATGTGTGAGGGTGTAAGGGGGGGGTTACATTACAGCTATGCTATTGTCTAATTGTCTCCCCTTATCATTAGTGACAACCATGACCTCTGTTATTGGCATATCTGCATTCTGCCTGCACTGCAGAGCCTCCACCACACTACTACACTCGCAGCGTTTTCTCTCCCATGAGCGGCAGGGCCCATGCCTCATAAATACAAACACAATCTCTCCTACACCTCCTGACTGCAGGACAGGACTCCACACATATCTGCCCGTGGAGCGCAGCCCATTTGCATACATATTAAAGTGACGCCTCAGAAAAAAGGAAGAGAGAGAAAGAGGGGGGAAGAAGGGAGGAGAGGGGAGCAGAGGGGAGCAGAGGGTGGTGGAGGGGGGAAGAGAGAGAGAGAGAGAGCGGGTATATGCAAACAAGGCTTTCATCTAATATGCAAGAACCGGCATTGCTCTGGCATAAATCTGCATCTGAGCTCAGGCAAAGAGAGCCGAGCCCATTTGACAGTAAATGGGCTGGGGATGGCTGTCAGATGCACAGGGGAACACTGCGTTACCCCACAGAGAACCGGGCCCATTGATCAGCATGGCATGTCACATATAGCATCAACTACAAGGCAACAATGGTACATGCTAAGTAAAAGGCATGGAAGGTGTAGGGAAGAGAAAATGAGGGATATATGATAGAGTATGTCAGGAGAATATGATATTCTAGGAGGAAAAGCTGAACTTTATGTGTATTGTGCTGTGGTTCAGTCATTGTAAAGGGGCGGGCCTATATAGAACAAGATTAAGTATGTTAATTGATTTTAAATTTAAGATCTGTAAAGGAGCAGTTTTTTATCTTCCTTTGAATTTTATCCTTCATTTTTCAATATGTAGGGGAGACTGGGGATAGTTGTAATATTTCCTGCTGCAGCCCCAGTAACTCCCACAACTTCAAGGCTAGAGTTTGTGAACTTTTATGTGATGTGCCCACATTTGTTCATTAAAAATGGAACCAAGTCCAGACTGCTGCAAGAGTATTATTTTCCTCGTGAATTGATTAAAAACTTAAGATGTTCCTTTGGTACAATTTTTCTGTAATACATGCTGGGGTAGGGTGTAACAGTTATACAAAACAAGCATAAACAGAGGCAGTGCATTTAAATCCTTGAAGAAGACAGACATTTCTACTAAAATGGCAATCATGAACATCCGACTCAAAAATCTAATGATTGTGAAACAACTTATTAATAAATCTAAAGACTTACTTTATCTTTTTAACATAAGATTTAGTGTACTAAATGTTTTTAATTTTGATGTAGAATTGTGTAAACATGCATATCTTAAACTAGTGGTTTCAGACCTTTGTTGGCTTAGGCACTCGGAGGTTGAAGCCAAAATCTCAGGGCACACCATATTCATGCATGTGCAAAACAGTCTTTTCACATGAGCTATGGTATCTGATTATTCTGTTCTTATTTCTTTTTTTAGGTATGAAAGTAATAAAAACTGGTAACAAACAACTGAATCACTTATGAAGTATTTAAAATTGTGTTTATTCAGGTTTCTCAGGTTTCTTTCCCTTGAAGTTACGTTGAACACATCGTCATAATGAAAATTATTTTGAATGTATCTAAAAGTCCTTCCTCAGAGCAGACCTTGAACTATGTTGTAATCATGTGACAGCTTGTTAAAATCAACTTTAACTGCTGGTTTTCACACATTTTTTAACCTTATAATATTTTTAATGAGCAGAACTCTGTGGGTTATCAGTGGTGCTTTTTTAAATCTTACAGTCAAAAAATATGGTATTTTGGTTTGATGATGACCAATGATGTTGTGCTTGATAACCTGATAATATGTGAGTTTAAATAAGCTCAAACATGTTTTGATATTAAGTTCTGATAAATGCTGAACAAATTCTGTTTCAATCTTAATCTTGCCCGTGTATTCTATTAATTTCAAAACTCTTACAGTTTAACTGTGCTTTTCTTTCTAAGTTACTGAATTATAAAAAGTGCTGATCAAGTACAGATGTAAATCAAAAGCTAAACCATCAGCTGCTATAATAACACATGGTTGGGCAGGTTTCCAAGGCACACCTGGACTATCCATCCACTCATCTATTATCTATACTGCTTACCCCTTTCAGGGTCGCTGGGGGCTGGAGCCTATCCCAGCTGACATTGGGCAAGGGCAGGGTTGACCCTTAACTAGATGTCAGCCAATCACAGGGCCACATAGAGAGACAGACGACCATTCACATTCACACTCATACCTAAGGGCAATTTAGAGTCACCAGTTGACCTAATGAGCATGTTTTTGGTCTGTGGGAGGAATCAAGAGTGCCTGGAGAGAACCAATGCGTGCATGGGAGAGAACATGCAAACTCCGCACAGAAAGACCCTGACCAACACAGGGATCGTACCAGCAACTTTCTTGCTGTGAGGCATGCGCACTACCTGCTGCACCACTTTGCCTCCCACACCCAGACTAGTCTTATGGAAGCACCAGTGTGCCGTGCCACACCATTTGGGAACCACTGTTTTAAACTGCCAGACATAATCAAATAATTAATAACTTAGTAATTAATTTCCATAATTAGATTTGCTGTGCACTTGAAAAGTGTTTGTTGATATACAGGCTGTTTTTTTCCCTGTTTCTCCCACACAAACAGCACAGCATCGTGTGAATTCGCTGTTCATCATGAGACTGGGGTCCACATTCAAGATTTCCTGCTGGTAAAAAAAGAAGGTTTTTTTCTTGCTGGCATGATGGAGGGATTCATGATTGGCTATATGGATTCATGTTGGGTGCTGGATGTATGTATTTATATATATATGTATATATATGTATATGTGTATTTTATATATGTATATATGTATCTATGCATATATGTGTATCTATAATATGAAGAGCTTTGTGCTCTATTGTAAAGTGTCTTGAGATAACACTTGTTATGAATTGGCGCTATACAAATAAAGACTGATTGATTGATTGATTGGGTTCACAGAGCACAGAGATTTTACCTGTGTGTTGTTTATATTCTACACGAAAAGGATCCAAATCTTCATTTGAAAAAGATCAGATCCCTCCTGACTTGTGCTTTTTTTGTCTTGAAATATAAGCTATGAGTTACAAACAACAACAAAATCAGATTCTGGTAACATTGCGTGAATGTAGTCTTTTTCAGCCAACACAACCTCCTGATTGTCAGAGAGCTTTGGTGTTTCTATTGCTTCTGTTGTAGAGACTCCTTGGCTTTCAGGTCTGCAGCGTTTTCCAGTATTTGCTCAGGGTATAATGGTGTATTTCAGTTGCTTGAACAGGTGATCCAAATGAGATGATCTTCTTTGAGACCTCATACAGTGCTGTATTTAAAAACATTATCAGGCACACCTCTGTCATTTCTGTCTTTCAGGCATTCTGTCAAATTATTAGATTCCAAAAGAAGTTTTTAGTGATATATTAAGGGATGTTTTAAGACATCTTAGATACTTGGAACAACCCATCCCAACACTATCAATGCAAAGTGGTGTGCAATTAGTAAGAGGGAAAATAGATCACATTTCACCTGAGACTGGCTCACAGTAGGTTTAGTGCTTTTATCTAGACTTCAAAAGTTTTAGTTCTAGACAAAATTTAGTCTTGTTAAAAAATGACTTTCTGACCCCCAAAAAATTCTGTTAAATTCACATGCAGCAGTTTCTAGCCTTGACAAACTCTGTGTGTAATTAGGGATGAAGTACAAATATACTGAAATGATCATGTGAATCCTATATTATTCCTGATTTAAGACAACTGAGGTGTTACAACTCTCCCTGTGTAAAAACATCTCAGTCTCCCCTAAATACAAACATCAAGCAACATCTCCAAGCTTTATATATGTCACTGTTCAGGAATGGAAAACAAATCTAGACTGACAAAAAAATAAGCAACAATGTGACCTTTCACCTAAAAGGTAAATCCAATAAGGCAGTTTTCCTGTAATTTTGTCTTCTCACATTTAAGAGATTTGGCAGATGCCCCGTGGTAATTCAACAATCCACTATTCATGGTTTTGATTTCAAATATTTATCAATAAAATATTCACTGACTAAAGTAAAATAAGTTCAACTAAAATAATTACTGTTTGACTGACATGACATTCATAGGACATTCCCACAAAGGTAGTTAACCTGTATATTCTAGCTTTAAATTAAAATGCTATCTATGAAACAAATGGGAATATTTACAGTGAATTAGAAATGTTAAATACTGTCATTTTAAACCTGGCCATTAGCATCCAAAGAGCATTCTCACCAAACATCAACCTGTGTGTGCTGTCACTCTTAGGCTGTTAGCATGCTGATGTTAGCACTTAGCTCAAGGTGTTATTTTAGACTCTTAAGGTCCTGTGACTCAAAAAGAAAGGATTTTTTATGAGGTGAACCCCTTCTCAACACAAAAAAACGAATTTAATTTAAATTGTTTGTTATTCTAGTAATCCAGGTTCTCAAGAATAATACCCCAAATACTGTTCGGTATCAAAAGATTATTGTAGTTTTGTAATAACAACAAAAGCAGCATTTTTTAATCAGTCAAGCCAACATTACCATTTACATGTTACATAGACTTCAAGTATTACCAACAACTTGCCTTCATTTTAAGTACATGTAAAGCACTAGTTTAAGCCTTGTTTTCAAGTGGCACTTTGTATTCTAATTAAGTTTTTCACTACTCACCAACTTACAAACCCCACTTTCAATGAAATGGAGACATTGTGTGAAATGTAAATAAAAAGGGAATATAATAATTTGAAAATGTTATGTCCAAAAAGGATTTGCAAAACATTGTAATCTGTTTTGATTTACATTTTACACAATACCCAAACTTCATTGGAATTGGGCTTTGCATTGATGTTAAGCAGCACTGAGTCAGTTGCCTTAAGCTGTATAAATTACAAGGTTACTACACGTTGCCAAATAATGTGGGTGTATATAGGGGTTAAAAAGTACAACAATACTATACTCTGGTAGAAAAAGAAGTAAAAATACATGTACTTTGTTAAAATTTACTTCAGAAGACGTTAAGCTATTGTAAATAGTCTTGAGTAAAAGTAATAATTAAGTCTATGTTGCTGACTTGAAGCGCTGAGTACTGAGATTCACTTCAAGTGATTGAAGGGAAAAATATGATCCTTTCTTTCCATGCAGTACAAAAACAACGAAAGAATAACAAAACCATGTTGTCTTGGTAAGGCACACCTTTAATAGTAAGTGAAACTGCAAAACAAATTTTAAATGTAAGGTCAAATCATAGTTCACTTGCTGACTGTGGCACCGTCATATGGTAATGTGTGCTAGAAAAAACAGTCGGCTGATTTCATGCAGCTGATGGAAAGTTTGAACATTCTTTTTGCCATAGTTTTTTTTGTTGTTATTTTTCAACGTCACAGTTTTGGGTCTATTTGGGAGGGTGGTCAGGTGAATGAGCCATTTCAGGCAGCTTCATGCAAACACACTAAAAGGCATATAAAACTTGAAAAATCATGCAACCTCTTTAAATGTGTCCTTTCTATATTATTTTCCTACAAACTGATTTACTGGGGTCTCCAACCAGCACAATTCTCTTTCTGTTATTCTTTTCATTCTGCTTTTCTCTTTGCACCAATCATGTATGTGCAACAGATCCTGTGCAATATAAACACATTTCTCTGTCTAAATCTGAAATGCAAATTATATTCCCTGAACAGGAAGATTTTAAAACTCCAGGAACATATTTGCACAAGCAGGGGTAGAGCGCATGATGGCAGTGCTAAAGCAACTACATGAAAAAGTGCAGTGTTGAAACTTTTCTTTTTCCTTCTGCCGAAGTTGGAGCTGTGCCACGGGCTCTGGGTTTCCCCTAACTGCGTGTATTTCATGTCGGACACCCTTGAACTCCCTTTTCCTGTTTTCCTGCCTGAGCATGTTGCAACGAAGCACGCCGCTCCGTCTGTACAGGTGATCTTACGCACAGGAAATGGAAACTCTGAATGTGTGTGCGTCTTGTATGGCATGTTCAAGTGTGTGTACGTGTGCGAGTGTGCGTATTGGAGGGGACGGGGGTGGAGGGAGTTTGAAACAGGATATGTTGGGAATAACACAAAGCACAAAAAAGTGTCACATGATCTGAAACACAGACTTGATTTATTTGGCTTCAGAAAGAATCTGTTGCATGTGGTTTGGAGAGGAGAATGTTTTCCTTCTTTGCTCTCTGTGTGCTCAGACACAACACATGGAAACATTTTCGGAGAGGCCATGGGTCTGCAGAAGAAGAAAAGAGCTCCAGACATTTATTTCTTCTCCCTCTTTTTAAAGCTTTTTCTGCTCTTTTTTTCAAAACTGATTGAATTACATACATCTGCTTGCCATATGTAGAAATTGGGGATGGTAGATATTGGATTTTTCCTGGTATCTGATATGCAGAGATTTTAGCCAATACTGATACCAATATATGTCTTTTTTTTCTTTGTGAAGTACACCAAGCCTCATCTTTACTATGATTTACTAGTTTTATTGTGTCTTTATTTGTTTTAAAAACAGACATGAAATAAGGGAACAGTAGATTCTACAAAAATATTTATATCTACCATATCTTAGATGTGCTTTGAGGAAACCAGCTACTTAGAATTAAGAATAAACTGAGTTTATTTTGGGGTAAGGGACCAAAGGTGAAAGTCATTAAGCCACCTGTTCATCATTTGTTTGTAAATACAACATTTTATGAACACTTTAAGGAATTTCCATCAAACATTGCAAAAACGTTAACACGAACTTAAAGGGATACTCCAACATTTTTTTTTTTTTTTTGTGTTGTGCCTCACTCCCAAGTCCTTGACAACATTCTTTCGTGTGTGCATGCAGTAACAAGGAAGAGGTGGGCAAAGCTCGCCCACCGCTAATTAGCTTAGCTCAAACACTGGGAGTTAATGGGTATTGTGAACCTGCCCCTGCCTACAGTCATCAGACAAACTCTTCAGCAACTCCAAACGGAGTGTGTGCTTGTTGTATTTCATGTTATCTATTTTTAGACTAAGATTAGCACTTTATGTAATTTTTGAAAGAAATACATACGAAACTAAACCGCATGGCGCATGCACAAATCACCGCAGAGCTTGTTGACCTACTTTCAGGAATGATGTCTATCTATTTGTCATGGAGTTGGAAGTGAGGCAAGACACACATACAAAAAAAAATAAAGTTGGCGTAACCCTTTAAGGATAATCTTTTGCAGTTTTAGGGGATCATAGTATAAATATGTTGGTCATGGAGCATTTTCATCATACACTTGTAAACACAAACACAGTCCTGTCAACATAAATTTTAGGAATTTTCTTTAAACTTTGCACAAATGTACACTCTAACTCAGAGATACAGTGACTATGAGTCTTGTAGTCTTTGAAAGGATTAGAAGGATTCTCAGTAAACTGCACAAATGTACACTCTCCCTCAAGATCAAAATAATTAGATCTTTTAGGTCAGAGGTTGAGGTCACTGGGCCTTATATTTACTCTTATCTTAGGACTTCTTTTAAAGATTTTTGATTTAACTTTGCACAAATATCTGCACTGACTTGAGGATGATCTGATTGGATATTGGTGCCTTCAAACACTATATCTCTGGAATCATTTAAAGGATTTCCTTAAACATTTGTACAAATGTCCTCTCTGATTTAAAAATTAAAGGACTAATTCTGGGCCAATATTCAAAGTCAAGGAGCTTTGTTGTCAGTTTTTAATTGTGAAAACAATATTATCAGTTCAGGTCAGGTATAGGAGCATATGCCAGTTTGGCGCTGCTCTGGCCTCCAGGTTGCCTTCATTCAGGCCTGTGCCAGGCCCATGTTCCAACTCTTCAGGTATCCTTTGAGCTGACCTATCCACGATATATGGTGTTGCCCACTGGATCCCGGGCACCCACTATGAGTTGGTTTAGGTTCAGGAAAATACACGTGCCTGTAGAATACAACATTTTAAGAGCACTTTAAAGTTTTTCATCAAAATTTGAACAATGTACACTCTCCTCCAGGTTGAACTGATGAGATTTTCAAGGTCACAGGACAAAGTTTAAGGTCATGGAGCCTCTTGGCTACTTGTGGAGTGCAGTACTTCAAGAACAATTTAAGCCTTTTTGATATAATTTTGCACAAATGTCTGCAGTTATTTGAAGACAACCAGATTAGATTCAGAGGGTGTGACATGTAAAAGTAGTATAAGTAGGACTGGCAAAAGTAGAAGTGGTAATATTGAAGTAGTTGTAGCAGTAGAAGTAGTAGTTGTGAAAGTGTAAAAAATAGCAGAAGTAGTGGTAAAAGTAGCAGTATAGCAGCTAAAGTAGTTGAAGAGCAATTAGTAGTAATAGTGGTCGAAGAAGTAGTTGAAGAAGCACTAGTAAAAGCAATTAAATTAGAAACAGTTTTGTAGTTATTATTTGTTCTCAGCTATAGAATATTTTGGACTTGTCATGATCCTAAAGCACACTTAGACTTGCCTCATACACCAGTGTGTCCCATCAAACAATTTGAGAACCTCTGGTCTAAAGACACAATTTCACAAATATTTGAAAAAAAAGCAAGAAATGAAACTTACACTTGATCTTTAACTATATGAGAATTGATTAGATTTTATTGATATCAGTGCCATTAACGATTCTGCTTATTGATCCAAGAAGTAATTCAAAGTGATGATGGTGGGAATCCTTATAGACTTCTTTAGCATTTCCAACAACAAATAACGAGGGGATTGCGCCATATTTGCTTAATTGTTGATTTAATTGAATAAAGGCAACATAAAGTGACCAGGGTTTTACACCACCAAAAGCATTCAGCTGGAAGGGGTGTCATAACTATAAAATTATTAATTGTACAGTATTTCTGTACAATAATTTTCTGTACTTGTTGAGCCTCAATTTGATGCCAATACTTTGATATTATTATTATTTTAAAACTACTACTGTTTCTACAAGTCCCTATGTCCTGTCCATCCATGCAGATGATCAGAACGTGCAAAATACTGGGAGGAGGAGATGCAGATGTGATCATTTAGCACCCGCAATATGATTTATCAAACCTCAAAGTGATTGTGTGTGGTGTTTTTGCGTCTAAATTTAGCATGTTTGAAAGGCAGGTGCAAACTGGCACAGCATTATGCACAGAGGGCTGCAGTCATTGTGGCAAGAAACAGGGGTCACATTAACTGAAAATTTTTCTGTCATTGACTGAATTTTTTGATGAAAGACAGAAGATTTGTAGGCTGTCTATCATTATGATAACCTGGAAAAAGAGAGATGATCCAGTGTGCCGTCATACTCATGCAGGCACACGTGTAAAGTAAACCCTCTCTGTTTTGCGCTCTTAATACATCGTGGAGGAGGTCATTTAACATATGTAAAAATGATCCCCTTCATAACCAGAATCACTCCATTTGTCACTCAGAAATGACAGCGTTACACTCCCCACACACTGACAGCGGGTTTAGGAGCTGTCAGTGTGTTGAGAGTGTAATGCAGTCAGTGCGGAAAAAGGACGTTAAAGATAAACGTTCAGTCTGTGTGTGCGTAAACATAAGACTGCTCTTCACATGAGAGGTTATTGGTGAAGAAGCTGTGTAACTATGTGAATGCTTTCATTTAGATTATGTTTAATAGGAATAAGGAGAGGAAAACTAAAAATGACGGATAAAAATATGGCATAAGGGAAAAGTGACGACCTTGTCCTTCAAAGTGACTGACAGCGAAAAAGGTTACTGCAACCTCTGGTCAGAAATAAAAATAGTAGAGACATATCGTCTATCCAGAAATGCCATTTTTGAGCTGTGTGCTTTTCACAGATGACCTCCCAAATAGCTTTTCTTCTGGCAATGGTGAAATGTCTCTGCTGAAGTTCACCAGTGTGTTTATTTTCCTCCCACTCCATGGCTTCAAACTTCAGTTTTCGTTGCTCTCCCAAACTCTCCATGGTGACAGCCGGTAGCACACCAAAATCGTCATTTAGAGAGAGCAGTCCACACCACTTTTGTGCCTGTTATCAATTGCGCACACACTCATAGTAGATGACCTGCAACACGCCCACTAATAGCATGTGCAATTGTTTTAGTTTACGCACGCAATTTAGCGCTCGTTATTTGGGATCTAAGCAGATCCGGCCCTGAGTCAATAACCTTGTGCATCCCTGATTTCTCTTAAATAATTTTGTGATGCATTCAGGGTCTGTGAAGTGCAATTATTAGATGTTTTATTGTTTACTTTGATGAAAGAATGATTGACTCGTCAGTGATTCCATACAAGTGTAGCACAGATATATCAATGAATGTCCTATTTACAGCCTCGATTTCACTCTGTAATAAATACACTTCCACTCACACGAGACAGTTGCAGGTCTACTCTATTGTCTGCCGTAAATATGCTGGAAGGGTTGGTTAAATATTGATAACACCAATTTTCTGCCCCCCCTCATACCCCCACATACACACCCTCTCTCTCCATCACCAGGCACACTAACACACAGACACACACACTCATCTCACACTCATACCAAACCCCTCCTTCTTTCTCTCCTTCTATCTGCCGGTTATTTCACCCTCACAGTAACCTTGCTTATGCATATTGCATATGTAAATAAAGCCCCCCGCCTCTGAAGTAATTGTGTGCATCTTCTCCAGAGCTGCAGATCTCAGCTCTGTGTTTAAAGGGATGCGCTGTGGAGAGACTGAGCACTCTTTGTTTGGCAAGGATTCGTTTGACTGTTTGGACTTACTCAGTCATGTCAAAACTGCAGCATTGTTGATAAGAAAAGTATCTGAACTTGTGTTTTACAACTTTTTTTCTGCATTTTTTATACTAAAAAGGGGAGGTAGGTATGGGCCAGGCTGAGTCCCCTACAGTAATTTTACCTAAAATTATACAAAGCATGAGTATGTGCCATGTTATATTTATGCTCAAATCTAAAAGGGATAGTTCAGTGTTTCTAATAAGTGGGGGTGAATTTCAATAGTTAATACATTAGCCTCACTGATTTTGATCAGCTCTGACCCTGTAAGGGGAGAGCTGGTGTGAATGATAGGCTGTACACCACAGATGGGCCAAAAGCTCTAAGTAATTTACTGAATTTTGAGTGAAAACAAACTTACAAGAGTATTTGGACAACTATTAACTGTAGTGAACACACTTACAATGCTTTACTTTTATGCTAGATTGCAAGCCCCTTTGTTTTGGTACTACTGAAGCACATTTTGGGCACTATGTTTTTAGGAGTCTTCCCTAATTTACTCCGGATGCATATATATTAATATATAAATGTATAAGGGAGTCATTGGTGCAGTCTGTTAGTGCGCTTGGTCGGTTGCCGGTTCAAGCCCAGCTCTGGCTGTCACATGGGGATGTGTTCTTGGGCAAGACACCCCAATTTGCTCCCACTGCTTTGTCAGCAGTGTGTAAATGTGCATGAAAGTGTGTGAGTGTGTTAGATGATACTGATGGATAATTGACATAAAGCCTCCAACCATAAGTGAGTGAATCTGAGAGTGCATGGGTGTGAATGGGTAGATGAGACCTGCGGTGTAAAGCTGCTTTAAGTAGTCAAAGACTAGAAAAGTGCTATATAAGCTCAAATCCATTTATCATTTGCCATATATATATATACATACAATAATAATAATAATGTTGGTAGTTAATTGAACTGATACCTTTGCTCTTAAGGTAATATTAACTTTCCTGACTATTACAAGCTACAGTGGACATTTAAATCAAATCAATTAATGCCTATCATATTCTTGCAGTGTGTGCACAAAAATGTATGCATTGAACCAAGTATAACATGTATATCTACACACTTCCACGTATGCACACAGGAGCGTATGTCCACACGTATATATTCATACATCCAGAGGAATATATAAGCACATGTATGCAGCACGTAAACACACTGCACACAGGTATTTACATTTGAGTGCATCCACCTATGTGTAAAGAACCGAAAATAAACACAAGACAAAAAACACATGTACATGAATCTATGTATGCACATGCATGCAGACATAGACATGTACATGACCACACATTTCCTAATTTATATCGCCCATGTCACAGTAAGACATTATTGTAGTTATGGCAGTAATTTAACAGTTGTAAAATAAAGTGAAGCAGCAGGATGTCCAGTGGACAGGTGGCAAGGTATTCCCTCTGTAGCCAATGTTTTACTGTTGGAATGGACCTCATCTAATCTCACTTAAAAATACAGAACTATCCCTGTAGGTATAACTTGAACTCCTTGCGGGATGTTTTTATGCCCACACAATAATGGTACATACATTTTTTTTTTCATTTGTTTATTTCAAAACAAAACGCTCAGATAGCACAAAAAAATTGCAACAGACATTACACACAACAAAAATGGAAAAAAATGAAAGTGAGATTTAAAAGAACTGAGTGAAAATGTTGAACTTGAAGGGTCATGTAAACAAGTGAAACACATTTTTTCTTTTTGTCTAGTTTCATAAGCATTGTTGTATCATTCTAAAAACTCGTCAACTTTCCCATTTGGACTGGGAAACATCCCTTAAGGAAGCCTCTTACAAGCATTGTTAGTTTACCATTAACATTAATAATCACATCTGTCAATATGTTGAAAATGAGAAAGCAGGTGTGTTGTTAGCTTAAGGGCTAGGTTTTTAACAACAAACCAAATATTGGTCTTTTTACAGGGGGTTAGTAACCTGTGGTTGTGGGGCTCCAAACTATAATAGGGCCTGCAGTCTTTATGGTGCCCCTATACCTTTATCACTGTGTTTACATGATCTTAAGTATCCTGGTTTTGGGCCTGTTTTAATCATACTCAAGATATAATTTAGCTGTTTACATATAAACACAGAAACCTAAAGATGATGATGCATTTCCAACTAAGCTGTTCAGTTTGATTTGGTTCAGCATAGTATGTGAATAGTTTGTGTTTATTGATGTTTCCACTGCCAATTGTTGGGAAGTGTACCCTAATAACTGCCCCATACCAACCAACTCTTTTGGCACCCTTCTGTTGGGGTGCAAAGTGTATCAATCACCAAAGATTGGAGCTAAACACACAGCAACTTTGTGGCTTAGTGCACTGTATTTCCCTGTTTACATAATGTACGCACGCCATTATCCTGGTATCTGATCACTTCTCATTTGTACAGGTGCCCTCAAGGTTTGCAGACTGTTCCAGAAAGTTGTCAGAAAGCAGGACAAGGTAATTACATATCCAGGTCTTTACAGGAATTTTCCAGATACCATATTTCTAGAAACAATGAAACTGCAGTATCCTGGTTTCTGAAATTGAGCTACTGTGTTTACGTGCACAAACAAAAGAAAAAAAAACAGGATACTCAAAAACCTCAATCAAGGCCATGAATCACATCTAGGCCCCGTTTACATAACAACGTTGTCAACCGAAACTGAAAGGTTTTTCCTTTGTGTTTTCAAAAGCGCTCTGCGTTCACACGGAGACGCGAGAATGACTAAAAACACTATAGCGTGCATGCCACGCCAGTAGATGGTCATGTAGGTTTGTAGAGAAAAGGCGGCGTTAGAACACGTGCACGCTTTTTGGTGAAGACAAACCTTTCACAAACAACAATGGCGAGTGGACACATGAAGATGCAGGAGTTTCTTGTCTGGATAACAAATCTGTCTGGATATTTTTGTCTGGATAAAAAACCGAGCATGGTTAGCAGTACACATGTTGCTCGGTAAATGGCCGAAACTGTTGTTGTTGTTGTTCCTGGGATGCACGTGCAACCTTTATGTGAAAGAGTACTGCACATGTGCTGCACGTCAGCGTTTTCAGGGAAAATGTTGATTCCTGTTTACATGGGGACAGATCTGAAAAACGTTTTCAAAACTTTTCACTCTGGACCCTGGTTTCAAAACTTTGTGGATTCAGGCACTCTGGGCACCATTCTTGTGTAAACAGGACGCACAAATGCAAAGAAAACTCTCCACTTTGAGCCGTTTTCATTGTTGTGTAAATGGGGCTTTAGCTTCATTGGTTAATGAACAATCACATTCATTTAACCATAATAACAAAAGCAGTTGTACATATTTGTTGCAGTTTCCTTGTCTGTAAAAGTATATTGTGACACAAATGGGCAGTATATCTGAAGGAACAAAACAGTTAAAGGTTTATCATTTATTCCTCAGTTGTTGGGTATGTTTTTTACTATTTGAGGTAAAAATGATAAACTCTTTGATTCTTTTTCCTTATGTTCAAGTGACCAAAATGATAAAATGATCTGATGAATACCCTCACTTTAAATAATACAATGATACTAATTATTCTTTAACCTCTAACCGGTAAACCCTGTACATTCATAAATCGGTGATATTTCTCAGGTTACAGTAAAAGGATTATGTGCAGGTAGAGCAGTTTCTTCAAAAACTGACTCTTTATGTCCGTTTGACATTTGCTCTGACCTTTGGTTCTGTCACAGATTGTAGGTTGTGCTTTCTTTTCAGTGATGCTCAATAAATCATTCGTTATGGTTTGTTTTTTCTTCCAGTGTGACATTTTCACACCTAACACCTTTCTTACCTCATGCATCTAACAAGCACTGCTATTTAGACACCTAAAATACAATATTTTCAAAACAATATTGAAAATCATTTTAGCTGTATCTTTTGCACACACTGAATAGGCTGCACTGGCTATACCACGGTACTCTGCATGGCGAGCACAGAGGGGAAGCTATAGTGGGGTCAGAAGCACAAGGGTTTGCTCAATTGCTGCATTTAAGTATATTTTAGTTTAACTGCTCTACGTTTTATGGACAAATATCAAAATATTCTGTCTTGTCAGTCCATCCATACATAAGCACTTACATCCATGTGTGTTAAGGTCTTGGGAACACAATATCTCAAAATGGATTTTCCTTAAACTCTAACCGAATGTTTATCTGAATACAGGGATGAAGTCTTTGGATTTCTGAGGTCATTGGTCAAAGTCATGGGGCTCTAATTTCCTGGCGCAACTCAGGGTGGCGCAGCCTGGCGCACCACGCGCAGTGGTAATTTCGTCCAGCGCACCGCTGTGCGCAGCCAATTAGGCAATTTGGTAGACCGGCTGCGCCGAGATGGGTGTGACGGCGCACCAGGGGGAAGTGTCGACAGATTCAGCTTGGCGCAGTGACAATTTCGTGCCAAAAAAACGCGCGGAAGGTGCGCTGAAAGCCCGCCAGCTCCAACCTGGTCTATTCTTGGCGCAGGCGAGGCGCACCCTGGGCAGTGGTAATTTGGCTGACAGGCGCACAGTGCGCACACGTCACCAAAACCTCACACGCAGGTGTCCAGAGTGTCAGGCACATTTCAATGCAATAAACAATCACAACAACCACAAACAGCCACATCATCCAATACGGAGTATCCGGCTTCTCTCATCTCATGAAATCCAAAAGAAATGAAAAAGAGAGAGACGCTCGCTTAATAAATGTAAGTCACTCGGTGTCTTAAGGATTTACCTGCGATTGCCCATATTTCTCTGTTTTAATCTTTATTCGTAACGTGATCTAAAAAGATGGAGTACATCATTGCAAGGAGGATGAGGAGGAGATATAATTTCACCTAAGGCGCTGCTATTTGACGATGACAGACCAGCAATGCAGGTGGATCACAAGCATGATGAATGGATTAGCCTGCTGCTGTGTTTAAATGTAATTATCACTTAATTTTGTACTCCTATTATGATACAGGAACAGATTACATCTGTCCCGTGAGGTGGTCCACACGGTGACGTGCATCGTGGCTCCGATGCGTGGCCCGGTGGCCCAAGCACTCTCCCAGTTGCTGTAAAAGTGACAGCGGCTCTGACCATCTTCGCCACCGAGGTGAAATTGTCACTGCGCCTCGCCTGCGGCGCATTTAAAGGTGAGGAGAGGCGTTCATTTGATTGGTGAAGATCATACTCGGCTGTGTTAAACCCACTCAAGTCTTCTCTCCTCCCTCTCTGCTACTTGCGCCGGTAGGAGAGACGGAGCCCCGCCTGCGCCTGGTCTACAAAATTAGAGCCCATGGTGTCTTGTGGTGATCCTTTGCATTTGAATGTAACGTCTCCCAAACACTTGAAGGGATTTCCCTCAAAATTTGCACTGATGTCAGTAATTACTCAAAGATAAATTGTACAGTTTTGGAGGTCAGAGGTCAAAGATCAAAGGTGCATAGCCTCATGTTCACCCATTGCTTATAACAACAATTTTGTTGGCCTGATACCACTAGAATGATAAAGGGGATTTTCTTCAAACTTTCCTGTGATTGACAAAATCTAAACACTTCATTTGAACATTCAAGAAGACATCTATGCAAACTTTTAAGACATTTCTGGAACCAGTTTTTAGACATTTTAATCACAGGCCAAATATGACCACAACCTGCACTGTCTTGATCTTTAACCCCTGTACTCCAAATGAAAAATGGCTTTTCCATCATAAAAAAAGACATGTGCAATGTTTGAGGAAAAAATGCTTGGGGTTTTTAAATTACTGCTTTCATAAGATTGGACTCAGAAGCACAGGTTGGATTCTGGCTTTTTAACCATTGACCTAAAGAATATAATAAATTCATGTCTGTGTCATGGTGGACAGTTGTGTGATAAACTTCATATATGCATCTGTGTAATTTCCTAATGGCATTCATGGCTTTCACAGACAAAGGATTTAATGCAACTAATGACTTAGACCCTCATAACCATGACGTTGAAATCTAGTCAGGGGATTATCATGACATAGTTGGCAATTGTACAATGTTTGCTAAAAATCCATCAAATCATTCTTGAGATATGGCAAACAAAACTGTGCCCTCATTCACAAGCAAACAGTGACCAAGAGGCTCCATGATTTTAAACAGTTTTTATTTACCCTAAGGAAATCTTCTGGAGACATCCCTGCGTCATGGCTGAAATTAGGGCACAGTTAAAGAAAAGCCCTCACAGCACTGTTGTGATATCACATTCACAAAATATTATTTCACAAGCAGAAAGTTAACATGAGGCTCTGTGACTGTGATCTCTGACATTTGGCTTCTAAAATTTAATAAGCTGCTGATTCTTGAGTCAGAGTGGACATTTGTGTCTAATTTGATAGAATCGTTTAAAGTGTTCTTGAGATACTACATTCACAAACAAAGGATGACTACAAAACTCCATGACCTTGGCCTTGACTTATGACCTCCCAAAATCTGATCAGTTTATCATTAAATCTAGTTGGACATGTGGACAAAGTTTAAAGAAAATCCCCACAGAATTGCCAGAGGAATTGCGTTTACAAGGCCATGACTCGTGTGAACGTATGTATGGATGGACAAACCAAAAACATAAAGGCTCAGGCCTCAGCTGTCACTGGAGCAGAGGCATGACCTCAGTTAGAGCCTGAGATTTCTTGCTGTTTTGCCCTTGTATTTATGTTTGAAGGAGACTACTGTGGACATATCATAAGGGTCATTTCATCATGGAACTATTGCTTATAGGTTTAACAGCAATATGTGAGCTAACTTGGCGGCGGTTTGCGCTCTCTAAGTGCTGTCTATATTTTTACTTGTTCTATTGGGATAACAAGCTGGTCTTCCTATTATAATGAGGTAATTTCTCATGAAGTCAAAATTCATATGTTGACGATAAAACCCAACAAAATGCTCGAAGTGCTCAGAGAGCTCTGACATTCTTGGTTAAATTATTTTTGAAAATGTGGAAAACTAGCCTCTAACACAATGTTAACAAATCCTTTAAAATTTGTGGATCTGCACCGAAATTTGAAGATTTCATCAAAATTTGATGATAACTTTTGACTTATGAGCAAAAATTTAGAAAACTGCACTTTCTCACAATGTAAACAAATCCATCAAGAAATTCCTGTATCCACAACCATAATTGGAGCTAAACTTCATGCCTGTCCCTCAGGGCTCCTTTAACAATGCTTTTTATGTAAATCATGTTTGTTTGTTCAGTTTTCTTCTCAATGTCTGTCCGCAACACTTTTTGTTAAACATGTTTGAGTGGTTAAAACTTTTCTGAAATTTGATAGGCGAATTTTCATTAATGAAGTGGGAGTGGGTCCTGAGGCAAAGCCAGCTGAGCAGTGTTTCTCAAATGGAGTGCCTGAGCACACTGGTGAGTCAAGTCTAGATGTGCCAAAGAATCTTATTATCCATAAGTTACTGCAGCGCTACAAAAACTTATGAAAGACTAACAGCTTTTTCTGTCAGTACTTAAGATGCATCAATGTCCATGTGCAGCATTTCTTTGTTTTTGTAAATTTTATAAAATCTCCAAGTGAACGGTCTTTTACAGTGAACAGATTTTATGGGTGAAGCAAATGATTACTTTTACAGCCCTCTAAATTATTACCTACCCTCTTTAGTCTCCTCAAAAACTCCACTCGTGGTTCAAATTAATTCTCTTTTTTTTTGTAAATAAATATTGAATAAGTAATACAGCAGTTTGTCAAATTTATTATTTATTAGTAGTTACATATGGACATGTGCAGACTGATAAGATACTGTTGCATGTGTAATCAAGGATAATTTAGCATAATCCAGGTAGATATTTTTTATTTATTTATTTTTATTGAAACAGGTTAAAGTCAGGGAAAGTGAACAGAACATTCCTGTAATGTTCCAGTTTAGTTATCATGGCTAATTCTCAACTGCCGACACTGAGCAGACACACAGGTACATCACAACAGATCAACATCGGCACCTTATATATGACACTTAAAATCAAGACAGCAGTAAGTAAAACACAGCAACAAAACTGCATCAGAGGATCAGTATCATACATCCACAGTCACATAAAACACTTGAAAACCAGATTTAGGCCTATAAATATGGAGTGCCTTTAGATTTTGTCTTGACTTTAAGAGTTCAAGAGGATCTTGATTTTAGGCATGCCTTGGCCAAAAATATTAAAAACTGTTTTACGCACCGCCAGAGATTGAGGGGTCTCCGGCACTTTACTTTAGAAGTCACAGGCTGAAAAGTTCGAAAGTCACTTCTCAGCCTAGACAAAGTAATAGTCCTGTAATCAAGGTATGTCGGTACTGTTATTAGTTTATTTGAATAAATGAAAGTAATTATGGCACCCCAAGTAAGTACTATACAGTTAGATTCATTTCACAAGTTGGCTAGTTAAGGTAACTGAAAAAGAGCAAACATATTAGCTGTGATGTGATGATGTCTTGATTTGACTGAAACTGATCCAAAAAGGTTGTTTTGGTTTTGTTGACGAAAAGTAAACCAAAGAGGGTAGACATTACTGACATATCACAAAGACTAGTACACCTATTTGCTGAAAGACCAAAAACAGCCACAAAAATGAACACTGCACTGGTTAAAAAGGAAACATAAAAAACTGCCAAGCCATGCAACAGCAATCTGTGCCCTAAAAGATGATATAAATCTACTCTCTATCATTGAAACTGTATTCCAGGGAGAGCCAACATGTCACATTCCAATTTACACCATTATCAGAGCATGATAACATAATAGTGGCTGTCCTCCTGATTCACGTATTTGGCAGGAAATCAAAGTCATATCCAGGTGTGCACTATGATGTCAGCCATCTGCGTGTGTACACACAAACAGATGTGGGGCACGGATGACAGATAATCTCTCTACAAAGAGCTCCCAGCTCATGCATCTGAGTGCAGCGACAATATTTCTATTATGGGAGGCAGTCCTAATGACATCACTGTCAGGCTCAGACTGAACATTCATAATTTACTCTCTCTCTCTCTCTCTCTCTCTCTCTCTCTCTCTCTTTCTGTTTGTGTGCTTTAAACCTGTGAACTGCATGAACTGGAACTTGTTTTTCCAGGAAATGCATGTAATCTTCTGTATCATATATTTAGTACGCTTCTGTCACAGTCAAGTTATGGTCATTGCATACTGATTGAATAGCTATGGTTATGGTATCACATTGATTGGTATGTTTCTGGTATGATATGATATTAATTTTCTGAACATTTCATTTGATAAATTGATCAAGAAAAACAATTAAATATAACAAAAAAATAAATATTAAAGGCCCTGTTTCATGCAAAGTTCACTTTTTAATGCATTTTGTTGTAATGCCCAGGACACTGAATACTGAGAGTAATCAGATCAGATGACTGATGTAATAACCAGTGTGGTGGTTTATAAATAGCTTTATTCAGACTGATCTTCATTATCTGTTTTAAGTACGAGAACAATTTATTTGGCTGTAAGTCACCAGTTAACACAGTCACTCTTTACACTGTAACACCAAGCCAGTGGTAAGGATGCAAAACACATCTGCATAAGATGTGACTTAACATAAATATGTAAACCTTTGCTTACTGATAAAGTAAAACACCCTCTCATAGATGGATTAGAATCAATTCTTTGTTGAAGAGGGCTGGGTATTTCCAGCAACTTCACAGTACAATACATATCCCATTACAGAGGCCATAATACAGACCACAATACATGGACAGTGATTGTGCTTTTTACTAAATATATTTTTTGTTATTTTTTATGAAAGAAAAACTGCAAGTTTGAAGGATCCTACAATTTAAGACACTTTCAGGTCTTCAGAGGTCTTAAGGTAATTAAAATTTGGAACGTGCACTGCATCAGACTTTAACTTCTACTACATCCTTTGGGTTATATTACCCAAGTTGTTTTTTACATCTTCTGTGACAGTATGTGGTGTATTCCACACCGTGGCAGTAGTGCACGTCTTCTGCATTATCTGATTGGCCCGTAAAGAATGGGACTGACAAAACAATCATCCAATCACCTGCTGCATATGCTTTGAAAGGTTCTGCCCATTCCCAAACACTTTCTATGGGCTGTTGCCCAGATGGACGAGTGAGATATATTAAACAATCCATCTGGTGTATCAGGATGCCATCGTTGATTACTCGACTAATCCTTAATAAATGTTGAAGCACTGTAAATCACTGAAAGCACAACTTTCACTACTATATGTATAGTCACAAATGTCTTTGTCTTGCATGAAGGAATGTCTTTAGTAAACCATTTTATTGCATTTTTTTTCCTGAACTGACACCCCGCAGTACAATCAGACATTTTTCCCACTTCACCAGGAATCTTAACATCAATGATAAACCATCAATTACTGCACATCTGTTGTGAAATAACTGCAATGTCTACTTCAGATTGGTCTATAGGGCAGTGATAGTCAGCAGGCATGTGACTATAGACTAGTATACTCCAGAACATGTCAGATAAACCCATGGCCCGGTGATGTATCAGAAAATGAATAAATAATGAATGAAAAAGTAAATAAATTAATAAATCTAAAAATAAATAAGTAAAGGGCTATTGTTCACCAGCCTCTCTCAAGAAAGTATCTTAAAAACCCTCTTATGTAGTTTTTAAGAAATTCTGACATTCACCAAAGGGTTAGCATCTGTCATTTGTTCTTCTGGCTCATATGATATTGTTCTGTTCTCAGCTCAAAACAAAATCTATGAATGCTGGAGAGTACATCTGAGTGCTAATATAACAGGACAACATAATTACTTTTGCACCTGTCAGCGTAAGTTAGATTGAGAAGGGCACCAAAGGGCAATTTTACTTTCCCTTCATCCATACATCATCCATACCTCTTATCCCTTTCTGGGTCATGGGGCTGAAGCCTATCCCAGCTGACATAGGGGAGAGGCAGGGTACACCCTAAGTTGGTTGCTAGCAAATCACAGGCCTGCATAGAGAGACAGACAACCATTCACACTCATACCTTAGGGCAATTTAGAGCCAACATTTAATGAGCATGTTTTTGGTCTGTGGAAGGAAACTGGAGTGCCTGCAGAAAACCAACACAGACACGGAGAGACCATGCAAACTCCACAAAGAAAAACCCTGATCCACATGGGGAGTCGAACCATCAATCTTCTTGCTTTGAGACACACACACTAACCTGCTGTCCCTATGTGCTTCCCTGAATACTTTACCATGTTTCATTTTCCATTATTAGATATTATGTATACATATGTGATTTAAAATGGTCAACTTTAATTTTATTTATGCCATGTTAGTCATTACTGAAGTACGTTCTATCATATTTTTAAACACGGCACTTTGCTAGGGATTTTCATTTAACACTTTAATATAACGACAAAAACACTTATCTTCACACAGGGGTATTGAATGAAATTCCATCTCATAACATCATCAGCTTTGGAATAAATGCAGGTTTCTGACAAATCATAATAATTTTAAAAAATGTATATGGTCAGAGTCCTAAGATTTTCAGTTTCCCCCATAATTAATCTTTTTATCACTTCATCATGAGTACTCTCCTGCGAACAGAGTGATGTACAATTGTACATTGTTTTTGATGACAGCACAGTCTGAACAGTTTAAATGTGTTTGTTTGGAAATCAACTGCTAACACAAAACAACAAAAAAATCATGTCATCATATCAGCTTGTTTATGTTTCAACTAAAGCATTACAAATTGTAAGTGTAAACATGGAAAAGACTTGACAATTATTTAATTTAATATTTTAATTTATTAATTCTAAATTACTCTGCTTAAGCATTATCATAACACATAGCATGGCACATAGTTTAAAGTGATATGCTTAAGTCCAGTATTTTACAGAAATATTAGATATAATGATATAATACAGTCTACTATTCTTAATGTAACAATAATATGTGAAGACTTTGCTACTCTACTGATAAAATACATTAAAGAGTGTGCCATATTGAAACAAAACAAGGGATATTTGGTTTAGCATGAGATAATATATTACAGTACAGTATAAGGTAGCATGGTACACTAGAATATTGTAGCATAGACAGTTAATGGGTGAAATATAGTGTTATTGCATAAAAGGATGATTTGGTCATTTTAAATCATTTAAGATTGGTATTTATCTATTTTAATTTGTCTGCTTTGTAAATGGATTAGTGCAATATAAAACATAAATGCTGTCATTTAATGCACTTGACTACAGCTAGCTTATAGCTAATTCATACCTGCAGTTTCTGATCAAGCCACATAATACTCTATGCTATTTCTTTGCTTAGTTTAGTTTAGCATAGCACAGCACATAGCTGAATTCACTCGATGTTATAGTGTGAAAAACAATGCTCTGAAGGAGAGATCTTGGGGGGGTAAATTGGTGACTCTGAATTCCCTGTTTACGTAGGTGTGTGTGAATGGTTGTCTGTCTTAATCTGTCAGCGCTGTGATTGGCTGGCAAAAGGTCCAGGGTCTGTGTCCATTGTCAGCAGGGATAGGCTCCATTCCTTTTCAACCCTTAAAGGGATAATTCAATGTGGAAAGTTGGTGGATGAGATGGGTGGGTGGGTGAATATATATATATATTTTGGTTATGTTATTCATTAATACAACAGCGCTTCATTCAAATTCTAATAATATTTTTATATAAAATTTATTATAAGAAAGATGAAGAGGATACAAGATTAATTTGTTGGCTATGGATCTATGACCATAGGGTAGCTTTGTATTATGAAACAGTACTGAAGTATAGTATAGTATATAGCATAGTATATAAGGATAAGTGTTTATTGAAGTTAAGTATAGAAACGCAGTGAATCTTGCATTCCTCTCGTCTCCAGCTCTCCTCTCTCTGCCTCTCTCTGTTGTTTTGGGGGTTGGGTTTTTCTTGCAGTCTGCATGCAGAGACTGAGGCCCTGCTTCATAGAACAGTCATTCACACGATCTGAGGAAGTGGAGAATTTCTATTCTGCATTTGATGTATTTCTATTCTGTAAACACATGTATCCTACAGTTAACCTTATTGGAACCATTTTATTGTCCTCTGTTAATCAGATGATGATGTATCATTGTATAATATTCAAGTGATCTATCCGTTAATGCTGCGATGGTGCATTGTGGTAGTTTCAATAATGTAGACTATGTGTGTATCATATTGTACTGTGACCTACCCTGTGTCTCCCAGCCCCACCTCTGATACTACAGTTAGAGACAGAACAGAGATGGGGTCAACTTGTTCTTCCATTATGCTTCTGAGATGTAAACTGTGAAGGTGGAACATCAGGAGGACACTGATATCGAGGTTTGAAACAGCACTATGAAGGAGGCAAAAAGGGTGATATGAAAAAAGTGTTTATAACAAGTCCAGTATAAATGCAGATACAAACTTACGTATATGTAAGAAAAACTCTCTTTTATTGTATGATATCAATGACAGTATGTAAACATACACACACTATAACAGGGGTGTTCAACTTTTTTTTTCTAAACTGAGGGCCAAATACAAATAAAAGGATGTAGGCATGTTTGGTGTACCTCAGCTTTGATGATCAGTTGTAGATTAAAATATTCTTAATAATCATATGCATTAAGAAAAGGGAATGCCCATATCACAGCCTTCTATCAATGGCTTCACAGGACCAGCAGTAGAAAGTTAATGATCATTTTTTCTCAAGCTACTGTGACTGAGTGTTTTTTGTACTAGTTATTTTTTAGTATTTCTACTGTTCCTTAAGCTTGTTTTTTTGGGATACACTCTACATAGCTACTGATTCATACCATTTGAGTGCAGAACGATAAAAATATTTAAAATAAAAGCAAAACTGATGAAGGTTTTTCCCTTAACTAGTGTTGTCAAGATACCAAACTTTTGACTTCAATATTGACACCAAGTATAGTACTAAAATACTCCTTACTGTAACTATACTTGAAATTGGAATGATACTGTTTCTGCACATTGTACCTAATGGATCAGAGATGGGACGTTACCACAGGTTTGACATATTTTGGAACTGAGAGGTTATGAACTGCATGTTATTTTTTATAATTTCATATCTATTGAGTCAAGTTTTGATCAATTTTTCTTATAGGTATTCTACAGTACAATTGTTTGGTCAAATAGAGCAAACAGTGACTGTTTGACTAAATGCAAATGAACTGATGTTTTAAAAATACAATTCTATATACATCAGTGCAACGTGCTTCTCCGTTTATATTGTATTTTATCCTGTGAGTCAAATGTTAGTATACTATAGCCTACTGATAAACTGAAATCAATAACTGGCTGACTCATCAAACTCCATCTATAATCCTTTTTACACATTATAGAAAACCCATCCATCCATCCATTATCTATACCCCTTATCCCTTTTTGGGTTGCGGGGGACAGAAGCCTATCCCAGCTGACATTTGGCAAGAGGCAGGGTACACCCTGAACCAGTCACCAGCCAATTGCAGGGCCACATAGAGAGACAGGCAACTATTCACTCTCACAGTCATACCTAAGGGCAATTTAGAGTCATCAATCAACTAGCAAGCATGTTTTTGGTCTGTGGGAGGAAGCCAGAGTGCCCGGAGAGAACCCATGCATGCACAGGAAGAACATGCAAACTTTACACAGAAAGGCCCTGCCCGCCCCGGGGATTAAACCAGCAACCTTGTTGCTGTGAGGCACGTGCACTACCTGCTGCACCACCGTGCTGCCCATCATAGAAAAGCGTCCTCAAAATACTCTAAACTTTAAGATCATTTTAGATGATGTACTGTTTACTTTGTCTTGAGTGGAGTCATAGAGTCCCACTTTAACTTGTAACTGAATAAAACTGCATCACAGTACCTGTATTTTCTATAGTACAGTATTTATTTACTCTTTTTACTCCTGAAAAGGGCAAATGGCCAGTCACTGTTGAGGGTTTTGGATGGCGACCAAGTACCGGGATCCCCGATCAGCTTTGGCTACCACAGGATCCGGCCCTATAGATGGGAGCAATGCAGAGAAGGGAGATGCTGATGGCTCAAGCTCCCATTCAGATTTATGAGTGTTGGTGTTTGAAGATGATAAGTACAATGTAAATTGGAACTTTCAGTGGAGCAAACGAACAAATTAACATGAGCTGTGCTGCTGTTTGCTGCCATAATCAGTTTGCCTTTATATGAGTCTAGCACAAGCTCTAAGTTGTAATTACGGGTCATATGTAATTTTAATTTTAGAATCTTTTATGCAGCTATTAAAACAGAACAGTCTATGGGCCATAGTTTGGACACCACCGCTTTCAATTATATTATGTTTTTGGATTATATCTAGAATGAGGCATTACTTACTTTCTGGGGTTTATTATGTAATAGATATGCAGCCTCCACCTACATGTATGTTTTCTGCCGCCCCACAGCCTTTAACCCTACCAGACATAGTTTGGACAGCTTATCAGTACAGAGCTCATCATGACAGCCTCCTGTAGCCTCCCCATCCCCTCAGATCTGAGCGTTTTCAAAGGGGAGAGAAAAAAAAAAAGAGCTGCACCTGATCTACAAAATTTTAACTTCTGTATTCAACCTAAATCAAATCCTTGCTTAATAGGCACTCAGGACATGATGTAAAAGGTCAAACACACCAGGACATGGGACCTTTATTTCTTCAACATAAGGCTGGAAACATTTCTCAGAGACTGCTCCATACTGGCATGACAGCATCACACAGTTGCTGCAGATTTGCCAGCTGCACACCCATGATGAGAATCTGCTGTTCCACCACGTCCAAAAGGTGCTTTATTGTATTGAGCTCTGGTAACTGTGGAGGCCACTGGAGTACAGTGAACTCCTTGTTTTGTTCGAGAAACTAGCTTGAGATTATTAGAGCTTTGTGACATGGCATGTTATCCTGCTGGATAACAGAAGATAGGTACACTGTGGTCAGAAAGGAATAGAAATGGTCAGCAACTATACTCAGGTGGGCTGTGGCACTGAAAGGATGCTAAGTTGGCAAGAAATAACCCCCACACCATCACTCCACCAGCAGCAGCCTGAATTGTTTTGAAGAGGTGGGTTGAATCCATAATTGAATGTTGTCTACACCAAACTCTGACCCTGCTGTCTGCAAAAATCAACACCAGGCGGCATTTTTCCAATCTTTGATTGTTCAATATTGGTGAACCTCAGCTTCAGTTTCCTGTTCTTAACTGAAAGGAGTGGCACCTGGTGCAGACTTCTGCTGCTGTAGCCCATCTGCTTAAAGATATGACTTAGTGTGCATTCAGAAATGGTCTTCTACATACCTGGGTTCTAACAAAAGGTTATTTAAGTGACTGTTACCTCTCTATCATCTCCAGTCATTTTCCTCTGACCTTTGACATCAGTGAGGCATTTCGGCTTTCACTTAAATCACTTTATATCCTCAGTCTGATGCTCTGTTTGAACTTCAGCAGGCTGTCTTGCCTTCTTGTATACATGCTTAACTGCAGTGAGTTGCTTCCATGTGATTGGCTGATATGCTATATGCATTAACCAGCAGCTGAGGGGGAGTAGCTAATAAAGTGGACAGTGATTTTATATTCATATAAATAACATTCAGATTAAGATGGTATCCAATCCAAGACAAGTATTTTAAAAGTATAACCAGGTGAAGGTCTGTTGAACGGCATTCTATTAATTCTACTCTTTTCTATTGATCCGTGATGCTTCTCTGTTCTCTTGTGTTTTTCCTTATTCCATTTTATTCTAGTATATCCTGTGACTCTCTACTTTCTATTCTACTCTCCTCTCTCCCTTTATAGGCTACTCTTCTATTCTCATTTATTTTCTACACGCTCAGTAATTTGGTTGATTTTTTTTTCTCCGCACTGAGATTTAAAAGCTCAGAACACATTTAGTGAAATGCAGCATGCCTGCTCCTCCGTGCATTCTGAATGAGGCTTGTAGTGATATTTGCGTATAACAGAAGCGCCGCCTCCCTCCCATTGGACAATGTGTACGTGAGGGCGTGGCAAGGAAAGATGAGAGTTGCAAATCCATGCCCTTACTGGGAAGACATGGAGCGCTATGGACACAGTCCACACGAATGAAGTGGGAATCTCAGCTACAGACGTAAATATTTCTTCTGTGAGTGAAACCAACGTTTTGGGGGACTGAGAGCAAAGAAAGGGTCGCCCGCTTGAGGATGGAGTGTGCTTTTGAGGCACAGAATCTGATCTCCATTTCTTTGAGGAAAATCCAAAGCTCCAGGACGCAGAGAGGAGGCATCAAGCTCCACAAGAACTTACTGGTAACGTACGTACTGAGAAACGCCAGGCAGTTTTATATGAGCAAAAACTTATCGCAGACGCAGAGGACGCATCACTATGAGGACGCAGCTGCGGTCCGTGAACGACACGAGTATTTTGAACTGACCGGGAGCTTAACGGAGTTGACTGATGACTTCTACTGCAACTTTACTGGGGTTGAGTCGGACACTTGGCACTGCGGAGCGCACCAGCCCATCGGCCAGCCTGCAGAGGTGGCGCACCAAGACGCATCAGCCTGCGCAATGGTTCCACCGAGTGACTCTGAACTGATGGTTTCGGAAGCATGTTGGAGTTGTGCGGACAAATCCTCGTGGGACTTACCGGTCCTGAACGCACAAGCCAACCAAAAGACTGTGCTGGACTTGGACACGCATGTGGTGACCACTGTCACCAATGGATACTTCCACTCAGACTGTTGCACGCAGTCAAAACAGCCGCAGGGCGCGCAGTGCTACAGCAAAAAGCGAAAGATGGACACAAGTTTTCACATTGTTGATCCAGAGTTTTACTTGCCAGACTTTGGGCCGTTTCCATGTAAGAGGATGAGGACTGATGATGATTCACATTCAGACTCGGAGCAGTTGGACAGCTCGAACATCTCCAACCTGATCTCAGTGCTGGGCTCAGGTGGACTATCTGAGTTTGTGAGTTGGCAGCACACGGACCTTGAGCAAATATTCTCAGCTCAAACTATTTGTTTGAAACATACACTGTTAACAGGCAGCGGCTGGACCCGAGCTATTGAAGCATTTTGATTTGAATGATTGTTTTTTTCTTTGTATGGTTTTATTTTATTGCCTTCAAATAAATCAAGACACGACTGCAATCCACTCTCTTCTGTGTTATTGAAAATGTTAAATTATGACAAATGAGCCATTATTTCCATTTTAGGCAACTTTTGCGCATTGAGGTTTCATATGGATGATTTTATCTCACATTACTGGTTTATCCTTCATTTAATTTAAACATTATTTTCTTATGATTTTGTTTCGGGTGCTGGAATCTGTCTTTGGTTTGTATTTCCTGAAGGAACGAGTTACCTCTGGTTCCCTGAATGGATGTTGGAAGAGCTCCACCATGTGGTCAAAAAGATCTCTACAGCCTCATGCATCAGAGCTCCACAGCAGATCAGCCTGCAAATATATTATTTATATCAGGGCCTGCTTTTAAAAATCAATAAAAATTAAATCATTTGAAACAGTGAGGCACTTGCTTTACACTGAATTTTAAACCCTGACGTTGCATTTATATACACTTGCTTCTACGCACAAGGCTGAGTTTATTATGTGGGAATTAGTTTGATTCAGCTTATGCAACATCATATCTAAATTTTATGATTTACAAAACTTAAATTAAAATATCATAGGCCAGGGTCTAAATTTTGCCTCATCAAATTACCTGTGGAAATTTATTAGTGGATATAAAGGATAATCTATGTTTACCAAAAATAAGCTATTGTTATTTATTTGTTTAAGCCAATGTATTTCATGATTTTTCAGTCTTTTATTTGAACATGATATTTTGTTTTTATTCTGTTTTAACTGTCTTAACAGTTTTTTTTTTCAAGAATATTAAACATTGATTGAAACTTAATTAGAAATCTATGGTAAACTGGAAGGTTGACGGACATGAAACATGTTGATTTCACTCAGTGATGAGTAGAGTGATGGTTTAACAAATATTCTTCTTGGTTTTGCTTTAACCCCGCCTTTGTCCTCTGAAACCTCCCTGACACTTCCTGGTAAACTCCCTTTGAGTACTGAACCGACTGAAAAACTTCCTTTGGGACCCCAAACTTTTTAATGACACTGTAAGAGGCTATTTTAAGTGGTTTTCATGGTTCAATTCAATCTATGGTTCTATTGATATGCAAATGTTGATTAAATGAACATATCAGTTTCATAAGGGGCAGGTAAGCATGAACAAAACACAATTTCACAAAGTAAAATTAAGCAAAAATAGCTATTAATCAGCTTTACGTTGCATAAAATCTTTAAGATTTATTTGTTATATACTCTTCATGGTGCATGCAAGAGTAGGTTTGTTAAAGGGTTTTATTGGCTTTATATTCTCCTATTTTACCAGCCTTATGTAACAACAGTAATAAATTCAAATTATCTGACTCACACAACTTACATCAAAAGATACATTATTACTGTTTTTGTTTATTTCACATACATTTGTTTATACAAATGTGTAACACTGATGTTAACTATGGCAAGGTAAATACTTAATAAAGGACAAATGTAAAAAAAAATATATATATATATATATATATATATATATATATATATATATATATATATATATATATTATCGCAATTTGAGTATGGCAATAAAATTACATTTACGAATAAAGAGGGGCAAAGTCACTGATTTTTTTTTCCTTGGTGTGCTGGCATCATGCACCAGAGGGCTAAAAATAAGAAAATAATGCTGCATGCAGGCTGAGAGGGAAAGAGTGAGCTGCTTTGTTTTTTTTATTATTATTATTATTTAGCTTAGTTCACTGAAATATGCAAAGACCACTGCTGTTCATTGTTTTTATAAACTTGTTTTAAAACTTTGTTTTTAAAGAGGGAACAGTAAAATTGTAAAAAAAAAAAAAACAAAAAAAAACCGTTAAATTAAAAGCACTTAGTTACTTTTGAGACTGGGGACATGCAAATTTTATTAACATTAGAGAAGTAATTTATAGTATGTTCCACTTTTTGAGTAGAAGCTACATCATAAATGTGATAGGTTTTTTGTAGACAGCATCATGTCACTTAAAAAAAGTTTGAGATGAATCTTCAAAAAAATTTTGTGAAATATTTTAGGAGTCTGTTGTTTAACAAACAGATAAAGCATGGACAAAGAACTTAGTCCAACAATTTGAGTCACTAGATTGAATTAATTATGCAAAGACTGTACTTTAATATGTGTGGGAGGGATTTTTTTGCATTGATAAGAGCAGGGCCACCTCTGGCCTAAGTGGGGCCCTTTGGCTGATTTTTTATGAGGCTCTTCTTAGTAACAAAATAATTACAAATATCAAATAATACACGATAACAGTACATATATGGTACACTGTAACCCCACCCTGAGATCAATATGTTTATGACACAATACGTTAATAAAATACAAAAAGACTATGCCAAAACTTTGGATGGGTCCACAAATTATCATGAATCCGTTCACCATGTCTGTTCTGTGTTTTGGGATGGGTGGGCTAGGATATGAGTGTGTACTTTGAGATTCTGTCTTAATCCAAGGTGTGCTGCACTAGAGAAAAGGGTTATAAACCAGTCTAAGTTACTCAAAAAGCCTCATATTATTTTATTATTTTGCTTAGAAGCAATAATTGCTCTTAAATTTGGTAGGCTATGGCCTTGCACAATCCTTTTTTTTTCTGGGGCCTCCAAATTGTTATGTCCGTCTCTGAATTCCAGTCTCCTCAAGTGTTGGTGAAACAGGGGAAGCCCTCACGGCTCCTATACTCGATGTTCTCAGACTAAGAGGTGCGAGCACGCATGTACCTTCCTCCACTATAAGAGGCAGAGTGAAATTTGGAGTCAGCCCTCAGTTGTCTTTCCTCGGTGGTCCGAGGGGGGCGGATAGCTGAGAATAGACAGAGTGCTTGTCCTTGAGACATGACTGCCCGAGGCTTTCCCATCAATATACCCGGGACAGTCCAGTGCTCTAGCTCGTCTGTGGGACATCATGTTTGCAGTATTTGTCAGAGCCGCGGTGAGTGTTTAGCCGATCGGTCTGTATGTTTTTGATGCGTAATAAACGCAGTAACGTAATGTTTGCTTTGACGGCAGCAGGCTGGGTGCAGGGGGTGGGGCGCTGCTCAGGACAACAACAATGTCATCATATTAGGATAAAACGTGCCCTGAGTTTCAGCTTTGTGTGCAGTCGGCATGACGCGGAGCTGTTCATGGGGGGTTTGTGTCAACCAAGAGCGTCCTTAGCCCGTTCCCCAATATGACATTTTGCACAGTTAGCATAGCTTAGCTGTTAGCATAACATTAGCTCCGTGCGCATGTTCCACGACATCCTTCAGAAGGTTGTCTTTAAAACTGTCGTACAAGCATACCACCGTCCCATCGTTATATCTCTATTTATAGTCTGTTTTGTGGCATGTATTGTCGAAAATACTAGGAATGGCGTCGATATTGGTGGTGGTAACATTCATTTATTTTGAAAAACCCAGCGGAAACTATTAATCGTACTCTAAATACCTTTTAATGGAGTTTATATTCATGCATATGAACGCATTAATCACGGCTAATGATGAACAAGATTATATTCTTGTTGTTATTCATGTAATAATTGTCAGGAAGCGTCTGAATGGTATACTAATCATGCTGGTATTTAACATGAAAACATGGCGACCTGTAGCATACATAGCCTCACAGAACCGCATCATATCACGTTATAGGAAGACAGATTCCGCAACTTAAGGTGAATATAGAATAATTCTTCTGTATGAACCCATGTTCATCCTCCATCACGGCCTATATTTCTTAGAATTGAGCCAGGAATACTGCAGCTAACAGTGCGAAGAATAGTCTTTTATTTTGAAGACCGGAAGTCAATTATCGTGCTGTCGCTAACTTTAAATCAAACATGTCGATGCTTTATGTGCCGTTACTTATCAATTGACTGGATTAAATGACTCAATGAAATGGTTAAGTCGCAAGGTTTATTACAATTTAAAGATATTAATGGTCAAGCTAGATAACTTGTTCGGATTGTTTATTCATATTTATACCTACAGGAAATTACATTTCGTCATATATAAAAAAAAGAAAGAAAAAATACAACTACAACATAAAAAATATTGGACATGAAGTAAAAATGATATTGATATAAAAATCTTTGGAAAAAATAAGATTCAAAGAAAGAAAGAAGGGATTCACAATATTATTGGCAAGGGGTGTAAGAAAATATCAAGCACAATATATTACATATTCTGCCAGATAATACTGTATAAATACTTTATTTTTCAATAATTACTGGTAATTTGGGAAATATGTTTTGGATTTTTTTTTCCTTTTTGCTGTTAGTTTCAGTTGATATTGATTCATATAACTCTCACTCTGTTACATCTGTAACTGATATCTGTCCCTTTTTATGTGCTGATGGCTAATGTTTGTTAAAACGGGTGATATGGACAGATGCCAGTGGTAAAATGCATCCCTAGTTCTTAATACTATAAAAAAAATCAAAAGCAGATTATTTAGTTAAAATTAGTTGGTATGTACTGTCCCACTTTTGATTTGGTGTTACACCCTGATATGAAATATTGTCACTCCTGTATCATGATATGAGTCAGACCTCAAGATTCTTGCCAACCCCCCATATTACTGGCACAATGTTGATATCAGAAGATAATGGTTAAAAAAGTTAATTCGAGGGTAACTGTTGATACCACCATTTTTGTCTTTTGATTTTACTTAAATATTCATGGAAGACATATCTTCATAACAAAGGGATGTAGTAAAATATTTAAGTCTTATAGGTAAGGCATTAAGCATGCTTAGGTTAAAGCAGAACTAACACTCATCCCAGCTATATGTTTTTTTTTATAAACAATGTCATTTTTTTGTAATTTGAAGCACTTTGTAAGGAATGCCTCGGGAGATATGCCTGAAATCTGTTTGAGGATTTTTTCCTATTATTTGAGAGCTTTAGTTTGTTCCACATGTGAGAAAAGTGAAAACTAAACGCTTCCTGAACTGGCTTGGTTCATACTGAGTAAAAAAAAAAGGAAATAACATGACAACTTCTGTCAGAATAACCACACAAAACAACATCATATTAAGTTGCATGACGGCACAGATATGTTTATGGCTTTCATGTGTGTTTGTTTAAGCTACCATACCAAAGGTTTAACTGTGTTGCCCTTCTATTTATAAGCCACCAGAGCCATCCCTGGTGTGCCCATACAAATGCTATGAGTGCTCTGCTTAGTTGTTTTGGTGTCATATTTCATTGGAGACACCTTTCTTTAAAGTGTTTTCTACTTTGTAAACAAATAAATAACTCAAATTCCTGCTTAAACTTAAACCACCTTGAACTGGGTCAGTATTTAAGAATTTATTTGCATACATTTAAAATTTAACAACATTTTGACACCTGGACCTGTTGGTACTGTCACAGTTTTTTTTAACACAATCAATCATCTTTGACAAAACTTCAACCATGACATCACACTTTAAAGTTAAGGGACAGTTTGCTAGTATTTAGAGATGTATTATTGTCTATTAGAAATGCAGATGATGTCTATGGTAATCAGTAATTAACTTTTTTAACAAACATCTGCAGGCACCTCTTGCCTACAGTATTGTGCATCCCTATTCTTAAGATATTGCTGCTGTACTCTTGTGCAGCGGTCCTCAACTGGTGTAGCCTCAGGACAAACCACCTCCTCATTAATCAGAGCTCTCGACCCAAATTTATAAAAATTTGTAATCACTCCAATGAATTAAATTAAAATGTGGCTATTTAAACCTTAGATGGAGCAAAAAGATATGACTGAGAAAAGAAGCAGAACAAAATAAACATTTTTAATCAGCACATAAATTACAAAAGTCTTTCTGTGTGGAGTTTGCATGTTCTCCTTGTGCATGCGTGGGTTCTACTCGGACACTCTGGCTTCCTCCCGCAGACCAAAAACATGCTCTTTAGGTTAACTGGTGACTCCAAATTGCCCATAGTTGTAGGTGTGAGCGTGGATGGTTGTCTGCCTCTCTATGTGGTCCTGCAATCAGCTGGCAACTGGTCCAGGGTGTACTCCGCCTCTCGCCCATGTCGGCTGGGACAGGCTCCAGACCCCCACGACCCAAAAAGGGATAAGGATTATAGATAACGGAGGGATGGATAGACATCATTGCACAAGTCTAGAGATGGCATGTGCTGTTATCATATATTTTTTTAATGGGGATTTAAAATGAGTGCACATAAAAATTTAGCAGTGTTTTAATTAGAAAAAACACAAAGAACTCAAGAGCTCATGAAATCAATCAAAATTTACTCATGATGAGATGTTACTTAAAAATGAATATGCAACCATTAGCTAATGCTACACACCTTATTATCACCTTGCTGAACACAGCTCCACAACACACTTTTGGGTCTCAACACATCAGCTGAGCACAGTGTTAATTTTGACAGCACTTTTTAATTTAGTTTTAGCTATAGTTTTTTTGCCTAAATATCTTTTCGTTTATTCATAATTTAGTCATCTAAATTGTTTTAATTTTAGTCTAGTTTACTTGATGAAATTTTAACAACATTTTTAGTCAATGTAGTGTATGTAATGTGTCTCCTGAAAATTTAGTTGACTAACATATGAAGTGTAAAGTGTAAGGCATTTTTTATGTTTCCTTGAATTTCTGAAGTCATGTTTACACTTGGATCCCAACACCGTGAAGCTAAGACAGTTGTAATTGGATGTCCCTCTTAACTCATCCAACCTTTCCACACAACCAAAGTAGCTGTGATTAGATATATTCCTAACTTGTCTCTACTTTCTACATGACGAAATTAGGTCTGACTGGATTTAGTCTCTGTCAAACATTTTAGTGTCATTTTTATTTATTGACAAAAATGTCAGCTAATTTAGTTTTAGTTTTTGTTAATGTGCACTTGTTTTTTTAGTTATAGTCTAGTTTTCGTCAGGGGAAAAAAGGTTGTTGACGAAAATATTTAGTTGAAAAAATTAACACTGGTGGAGCACGACACTGAAATATTTACCATGATAAAAATCCTATGTCAGTGCAGAAACTGTTAAGCTTGCAGTGCAGACGGATCAGCCTGATTCAATGTCTGTAATCAGGCAGATCCATCTTGCAAAGTTCTCATCTACAACTATTGTGACAGGCCCAAAGTGGTACTGCCTGATAGCAGAAAAAGGTGAGAGCATTTAGCAAGATGACAGCAGGGAGTGACTGTGCAGAGATTAGTATAGATGCAAACAGCTTCAGGAGCAGTTTTATCAGATCTGGACTGCAAGTCTTTATGAAATGGTAAACAAATAGCTACACTACAAACTCCTCTATAAAAAAGGTATTTATTTTTTGGCGAGTTTTTTCTAGGAAGTGACTTGTGTGATTGAAGAAACAATTGTCCAATCACCTGGCAGATATGCTTTTGAAAGGGTTTGTCCATATCCAAATACATTCTATGGGCCCCTCCCGGAAAAATATTGAACAGTCCATCTAATGTCAGGATAAGTAACTGTAACACCTGTTATCTTGTTTTATGATCACTAGAAGCCAAAAATATGATAAACTAGAAAAGCACTCGGAGAGCGCAGACCTCCGCCAAGCAGCTCAGCTATGGCAGTGGCTTTTCCACAACCCCTGTAAAAGATACAATTCTGGATCACCACGCGCTCCAATTGGACGGCTGAGTCTCTGCTCATGTCTGACCATGTGGAGAACTCCTCCACTGGCATTGCAAGGGAATCTTGGAAATGTAGTGACATAGGCTTGAAAAAGTTTGACGTCAGTTTTCACATAAACTACAGTTATCATAATGACTTAAAGGGGGCAGAACCCTCACAGCAGCCAAGGAGAAATGAATGGGATTTGCCATCATAAACTTCAATGTTTTTTTATGACGTCAGTCTGGATGGGATCCAGATTAAATCCACCTTGATGATAGAGTTATATTATATATATTATCTTGTAAATTTTGAAGCGAATCCATCAAGTGATGTCAGAAATCTGATTCTTTTAAAATAAGGCCCAATGGTAAGTTATTGGATTTTTAGAAAATTTTGGGAACTTTTTGCATCCAGACAAATATGCGGATCACCACCAAAATGTAACATGTAACAAACATGTAAATGTAACAAACAAACAAACAAACAGGCAGACCCTGGCAAAAACATAACCTCCTTGGTGGAGGTAATAATCGTAACTTGATTAATGTCCCACCAGGATTTTCTCATGTTATATTTTCCAGTGTAATCTCCACCAACAGAGGAGTGTTTGTGCTCAATGCAGTCACTGTGTGTCTTCCAGCTGCGGCCTGGCATGGTGCGGCCGTGTCGCCTGGTGAGACCAGTGACCCAGATCCCTGAGCGGTCCCTGGTGCACCAGGAAGGTTTGCCAAAGCTGCCGGTGCCACCCTTAAAGCAGACATGTGAGCGTTACCTGGCCGTTCTGGAGCCCATCGTCAGCGAGGAGGAGCTGGAACACACCCGACAGCTTGTGGAAGAGTTCCTCAAGGGTGGGGTGGGGGAGAGGCTGCAGAAAGGCCTGGAGCGACGGGCACGCAAGACAGACAACTGGGTAGATATCTGTGTTTGAATGTTTGGGTGTGTGAGACAGCAGCTGTGTGGGTAAAACTTTGCCTTGGAGATTGTAATCTGCACAAGAAGTAGAGAAACACTCTGACTTACAACTTACTTTTACAACCAAGGTATCTAGCTTGTGTATTTTAACCCGTGCTGAATTTTATTTATTTATGATGTCTGTTTTAAATTTTTACAGAATTTTGTCGATTTATGATGTCTCTTTTTATGTAAGGACTACAGATGGAAATTAGCTTCTCTGCTAAATCTGGTGCAGCCATCTTTTTATTTCTCTTGAATAATTAATTTCACTGCATGCTGTCCTGTTATAAACCAATAAACTAAACTAAACTAAACTTTTTTCTGCGTTTTAGCTAACAGAATGGTGGATGCAGTCAGCCTATCTAGACTGCCGTATGCCGGTGGCGGTCTACACGAGCCCCGGGGTTGTCCTTCCACGTATGCACTTTCAAGATCGACAAGGACAGATGAGGTATGAACTGAAGCCACAATGTTTTCTGAAACTCGTTCTGAAAAACAGATCTCAAGAAATTGGTGTGAAAAGACCTGTGGTCTCTGAACAGTGCCAGAAACTTCTCTGATTCCCAAAATAACAGCTTTAAACCTGAATTTTTAAGAGCCCACTGCAAAAGCTGTTTATAAAATATGATTTACATCGTGTTGATGTGCAGCATAAACTATGAAGCTGGAGTTTCGAGCCGACCTTTGAGCAGGCTTACTTACACATGCTGCCTATTTAAAGCCCCACGGCTGCTCACAACATTGCTCAGCTGTTTTCGGCTACTATGACCCATGGGATATGCACTGAAGGAGGTGGCCCTGTGGAGTACTACTGTGGTGAAGACAGTGATTGAGGTGTAGGTGTAGCTGACTTTTTTAACCTTGTATCGGGGCTCTATATTTTGTGGTTGAATTGTGATATACCATGTTTTAAAAATGGTTGTCACATAACCATAGTTACAAAGTTCAGTATAAATAAGCTTGTCACCATGGAACAAGCAGAGAAAAAAGTTGTTGACAAACCCCAAAATATGCTCTCAATTCTACAAAGCAATGGCAACACAAATGCACAGTATGTTTGGTAGTCAAAGCATTCATAACTATTAAATACTGTGAGTGATAAAACAGTAATCTGCTTTATTTTAATGAACAGTGGTATCATAAAGAAACTTAATGATCTTTAATTATATTTTTGACTGAAGGAGCCCATAATTTTCGCTTTTAAATGCCCTTTAGTGTGTTCAGCGTGTCTCCTTCACATAAAAGAGCACTTCTATCAACAAGATAAAGAGTCTGTAGCATCAGGACTTCTCCCTCTCCACCTGTTTATAGCCCCAGCTGTTACCTAAGACGGCTCATCCCCCTGAATAGTGACAACATGGCACTAAGCATTGCTAAACTAAACCATCACCTCAGAGTCAACCTGTCAGCTAATCAGAGCAGACTGGGCCTGGGGATGGGACCCTTAAAATGGCAGGAGCTCTAACAGAGCGTCTCAGACAGACAGGGAATACAGCGGTATCAGAGGAACTCAGTAAAAACTAGACTGTTTTTGGAACCTTAGTGATTGTGAACATACCTTCATCAAAAATAAAGATATGAATCTGAGTTAGGACAAAATATGGGATTTATAAAGACAGCATACTGTCTAAATTACAGATACATCATGGCAACATTTGACAAGCAGGTATAGGAAGGAGGATTCTTGACACTCTCGCCCACTCCTCTAAATCTCCTTAATGTTTTTTGTGTAATTTAAACAGCATAGAAATGGACCCTCTGTTAAGCTCCTACCTCCTGGGTCATTGTTGCTATTGTAGCTGGAGATATTCTTGCTGTTAACTACGCAGATGCGTCCGTATGATGCCAATTACGTGTCCCCTGCTTCAATTCAGTGCGTCGGTTGTACAAGTCATCGAGAATTAACGCAACACAGACAGTCTACACATCACCAGCAGGATCGGTGTAGAGGCGGAGGAGAGATGACAGATTGAAATGACAGCGGTAGAAAAAGCAATGACAGAAAAACTGAAAGACAAACTTGTAAATCAAGATCACAATTATCAACATCCAAATAATTTTGTGAGACTGTACAGACAAACCTGATTTTTCATCTGGTTGATGAGAGATAAAACCCCCTATAGAAGTTGAGAAACGAGGTAATAAGTTAGACGTAGTAATTCACCTGGTGTTCATGTGCATTGGTGACTTGGAGTTGACGCCATGGTTGACTTTGTCCGTAAATATGTTTGTGTTAGCTTGCTTTCCTTGGCTGTATTTTCTCACAACCACAAACTACTAAAGTATTCTTTGATACAATGATTAAAAGGAGTGAAGCATTAAAGGGTACACCATCGCTTTTACAAGTCATCAGTTAACACGGTAAAAAGTATACAAAGAAAAAGCTCAGCACGCAAATGTACGCAATCCCGAACGCAGGGACAAACTGCAAGTATATCTCCAGCTGCTAGGCTCATTATCATTTGAAACTATTTAAGGAACCCCACAATTTGACTGCTATTTACATTCACAAAATATAAATATTTCAAATGAACTCTCATTTGGTCATTGAGCATGTTGCTTTTACTTTTAATTTATCTTTAGGCCTGGCATTATTATTTGTTTTTATCAGTTCATCCAACGTTGCATTCACCAATAGTTTGATGATATCAACCCTATATCTCAAAAAACAAAAATCCATCTTAAAAACAGTATAATGCCCAGCACTACCTCAAAGTACAGTAACAATATGGAAAATGTTACTATTACTGTTGGTCAGTAACAACAATGGGGTCTTCTCTGCAGGTTTGCTGCCAAATTGATTGCAGGAGTTTTAGACTTCAAAAAAATGATTGACACGTAAGTTTTGCTTGTACACATTTTTTTCAGTAGTCTCATAAGATGTGGTGCACAAAATAATATGAGTTGTTTGTCACAGTGAAACCCTGCCTGTAGAGTACCTGAGCAGGCAGCCCCTGTGCATGGACCAGTATTATCAGATCCTGTCCTCCTGTCGAATCCCTGGTCCAAAGAGAGACACCGTTGTGAATCACGCCATTGGAAAAACACCCCCCACTCATATCACTGTGGTTCACAACTTTCAGGTATTCTAGATGGCACTGCTTTTTCTCTCTTTTAAGCATTTTAGCCACTTTCTAACAGAATGAAATGTTTGATAATTGCAGGTGAAATATCTTTGAAAATACCAGACTTTCAGCTGACTCAGCTTATTCTGGCTCTCCGTTTTAGTTCTTTGTCTTAGATGTTTACAACAGCGATGGCACCCCGCTGACAGTCGACCAGCTTTACATGCAGTTAGAGAAGATCTGGAATTCCTCTTTGCAGACAAACAAGGAGCCTGTTGGCATCCTTACCTCCCAGCACCGCAACACTTGGGGAAAAGCTTATAACAATCTGATTAAAGGTGAGCAGTAAAGAGTGAGAAACCAGAAACACTCAGTATCTTCCTTTAGAAGTAAAGGACATTTGAGAGAAACTTTAATGGCAAAATTTAATCTTCAAAGTTGTTTTATTCCTCCTCAGATAAAACAAATAAAGAGTCAGTCCGTGCCATCCAGAAAAGCATCTTCACAGTGTGTCTGGATGCTCCGATGCCTCGTGTGTCAGATGAGATGTATCAGAGCCGTGTGGCTGCTCAGATGCTGCACGGAGGAGGAGCTCGCTGGAACAGTGGCAACCGCTGGTTTGACAAGACATTGCAGGTCAGTCTTCAAAAGGTTTTGTATGGCATTAAATGAAAATATAGCAATGTGGTTATTACAGGTTTGAATTGGAGAGTAATTCAGGATATGATACCTTGTGCAGCACAGTTAGGGTTTGTCTATAGCCATGTTGACAGTAAAAACAGTTGGCTTTGAACTTCCCCAACTCAAACAGAAGTTGTATGGTGGTTATTGTTTTTTGGTGTTGAGCAGTAAGTACTTGTCATACTTGTCATAAATATTCTATTACTAACAAGTTGTGTAAGGATTACTTTCTCTAAAACAGTGATATTAGACCAGTTACTAATCAGAGGAACACTTTTGCCCATTTCACACTCGAAACATTTTGTTCACATTAGTGTTGTCACAATTAGTTACTGTATTGCTGTTAAGTCAAGGTGATGGTATATTTCATATAGATGCTTCATGCCAACCCTGGAGATAATGTTTGACAACTTCTGCACATTTCTTAATCCTTTTCAGTTCATTGTTGGTGAAGATGGCACATGTGGACTAGTGTACGAACATGCACCTGCTGAGGGTCCACCCATCGTGTTTCTCATTGATTATGTTGTCAAATACATGTAAGTTGTTTTTTAAATTTTTTTTATTAAGTACTATCTAGGTCTTTAACTTATTTAAAATGTTAACTTATTTCATATTTTCTCAACAGGCGTAAAACTGAAATGGTCCGCTCTCCTATGGTTCCTTTGCCCATGCCACTGAAATTAAGATTTAACATTACACCAGAGATCAAGAGAGACATTGAAAAAGCCAAACAAAATATGAACATGTATGTAACCTGCAACTCCACTGACAATGGATGCTCAGTTTTTTATGCCTGACACTTTTTATGCTTTAACTTTTTTCTTTTGTCTTTCCATCTTCCGCAGAATGGCGCATGACTTAGATGTGAAGGTGTTGATGTTCTCTCATTTTGGGAAAAATGTGCCAAAGCAACATAAGCTAAGCCCAGATGCCTTTGTGCAGATGGCATTGCAACTCGCCTATTTCAGGTAAGGTATAACACTGCAGCTGAAATTATGCTCAAGTGTATGACTAATACAGCAGAATATCTGATGTGCTGTTTTTAATTCTAGGATGTACAACACTTGCTGCTCAACATATGAGAGTGCATCACTACGAATGTTCAAATATGGCCGCACAGATGTAATCCGGGCTACTACTGTTGACTCTTTTAACTACGTCCAGGCAATGCAAGACCCAGCTAAAACAGTACAGTAAAACCGTTGACATTTCTACAGAAGTAAATAATATGAAGTCTGTAAGCTTTCCGACTGATAAGTGAATATCTTCAACAGAACATTGAGAGGCTGGACCTGCTGCAGAAGGCTGTTCAGACACACAAGGAGAACACATATAATGTAAGAGCTGGAATAAATAAACATTCTCTCTAGAAATGCAAAATGCTATTGACAGTATAATGAAAGGGGAAAATTTAATTTTAAACATACTTATTATAATCAACAAGGCTGAATATATATACATATATATGTATGTATGTATTTATATATGTATGTGTGTGTACATATATATATATATATATATATATATATATATATATATATACATATATACGTATATATGTATATGTATATACAGTACATAAAAAAGACAAAGCAGGAATTTTTCCTTGTGCAATATCTACTGCATTTTTTGTTTGTGTCTTTAACTTATTCTTTTGTAATAATTCAAATATGAACCCACTTCAGTTTTGATCACATAGGGTCTAACCCTTTGACAATACCTCTGAAAAATGTTTCTCCCCAAAATTTGCAAATAAATTTGTGGCCTGTGTCATCGACCAGTTCTGACGACCTTTAAAATTATGTTACCAGTCTGTAAGTGGTCTCTGGCACACGGGTAAGGTGCTCATGGGGTCTCATTTCTCAGATCTATTCCACTGCATCAGCTTTGAGTGGCATGCTTGCATTTAAGTTTGATGATCATGTTAACTGGAGGCTTTTAGCATCTGTGGCAAGCAGCAACCTCTGGTGTTGATGCTAAAAAGCTGCAGTTCCTTAAGTGTCCACTTGAGGCTTCTTGAAAAAGCACCAGATATCACATAAACACTCCATGTTTTAAGGCTGATATTTACAGCAGAAGCAAACTTATTTATTCCCTGGGTCAAAAAATAGAGTCTGAGTAGTTTATGCCTTATTGTGCTCTTATTTTTCTGGAGGTTTTATTTATCATGTCCATTTGGATATTGAAGATTTAGGGCTCTAATTTCCTGGCGCAACTCAGGGTGGCGCAGCCTGGCGCACCCCGCGCAGTGGTAATTTCGTCCGGCGCACGGCCGTGCGCAGCCAATTTGGCAATTTGGTAGACCGGCTGCGCCGAGATGGGTGTGACGGCGCACCAGCAACCACTATTTAATGTAACCGTCTGAACCAGCACATACATTTGTATCTATATTAATTGTCCCGTCACATCTGATGTCAGATCAGAGACGTTTGTCATAACTAACGAGTTCACATCTCTCAGCCAACCACAAACAGCCACATTGTCCGATACGGAGTATCCGGCTTCTCTCATCTCATGAAAGTCATAAGAAAAGAAAAAAGAGAGAGACGCTCGCTGAATAAATGTAAGTTACTTGGTGTCTTAAGGATTTACCTGTGATTGCCCATATTTCTCTGTTTTAATCTTTATTCATAACGTGATCTAAAAAGATGGAGTACATTATTGCAAGGAGGATGAGGAGGAGATATATTTTCACCAAAGGTTCTGCTATTTTGTGATGACAGACCAGGAATGCGGGTGGATCACAAGCATGATGAATGGATTAGCCTGCTGCTGTGTTTAAATGTAATTATCACTTAATTTTGTACTCCTATTATGACACAGGAACAGATTACATCTGTCCCGCGCAGTGGTCCACACGGTGACGCGCATCGTGGCTCCGATGCGCTGCCTGGTGGCCCCTGCGCTCTCCTAGTTGCTGTAAAAGTGACAGCGGCTCTGACCTTCTTCGCCACCGAGGTGAAATTGTCACTGCGCCTCGCCCGCGGCGCATTTAAAGGCGAGGAGAGGCGTTCATTTGATTGGTGAAGATTACACTCGGCTGTGTTAAACCCACTCAAGTCTTATCTCCACCCTCTCTGCTACGTGCGCCGGTAGGAGAGACGGAGGCGTGGGTGCGCCTGCCTGCGCCAGACTGCGCCGTGCACGAAACTTGCAAAATGCCCTGGACACACCCCGTTGGCGCGGCGCAGGCGCGGCGCAGGGCAGGTGCGCCCCGCCTGCGCCTCGTCTACGAAATTAGAGCCCTTAAAGTTATGTGCATTTGAGGGCATGGTTTGTATGACCAGACGTATATGTGTTGCTTCTATTTATCAGATGGCCTGAGGTCCAATCATAACTCAGCCTCTTTGTCAGTTACTAGGTTGGTCTAAAGTTAGTTCGAGACATTATTTTCAACACTGCAGCAGATACGGATTAGACCGTATCCTATTATAAATTTATGTTCAACAGAGAAATGTCATACTTCCTCTTATCCCTTTCATGGTCACAGGGGGCCAGAGCCTATCCCAGCTGACATTGGGTGAGAAGCGGGGTACATTCTGGATGGATCACAGCGGCACATAGAGAGACATACAACCATTTAAACACTCGCCCACACCCAAGGGCAATTAAGAGTCACCAACTAACCTAGTGAGCATGTTTTTGGCTTATGGGAAGAAAACAGGATTGCCCGGAGAGAACCCACACATGCATGGGTAGAACATGCAAACTCCACACAGAAAGGTCTGGACTGACATGGAGTTCAAACCAGCAACCTTCTTGCTATGAGGCATATGCACTAGCTGCTGCGGTATCGTGCTGCCCTCAGAAAAATATGATGAGGACAAATTTGAAGTCGGGGCATCCATAAATGAATGACTCAGCTCTAGTATCAACAAATATAAATAAATCACTGCTTGATTGTAAGGCCTGAGATTGACATATTGTCTAACCAGGAGGATTAATTTTGATTTTATGTTTTGATTTGTTTTGTCAGCAGGCTGTTACAGTGCAGTTTGTCCATCTCAAAAAGGCATATGAAGCTTGTATTAAACATGCATTTATTTTCATGTACTCCAAAGAGGTTTGTTTTTCATTACTGGGCACCCATATTATCAATCAATCAGTCAATCAATCTTTATTTGTATAGCAGCAGTTTATAACAAGTGTTATCTCAAGGCACTTTACAATAGAGCCGGCTAAAGCCACACTCTTCATTTTATAGATACACAAATATGCATATAGACAAATACACAGTAATATACAGTATATATTTGTATAACACATACATCCATCCAGATATGTGTCCATCCAGGCAGAGACAAAGGGATTAAAAATAAGAATTTATGATAGCGACAATCCGATGGACGCCCAGATCATAAATCTGTTGTCATCACATTTGTCTCTGCTGAATATAGTCAATCAGTCATTATTTGTATGGTGTATTATTTGTTGGATGTATTATACAAACCTTTTTTTCATTTCTTATAAATCTCAATTTTGTTTGCTTAATTTAATGTCTGATTAAAAAAAAAAGTAGCCAGTCTGTGTTTGTATGAAAGAGGCTTGGTGTTCTTTTAAGTAACAACAGTGTAAAGAGTGTATTGATTGGTCTCAGCCAAAATGAAATTGGAAAATGTCAGCAAATTAAATATAGACAAAAAGCCAACATTGAACATCCTTAACATTTTCTGACAGTATAAGCTAAATATCAAGAGTTCACCTTACACTTTGATATTTTAGGCAATCCATGGCCAGGCCATAGACAGACACCTCCTGGGGCTGAAGATGCTGAGTATAGAAGATCTGACGTCCATGCCTGAGATATTCATGGACACGTCTTTTGCAGTAGCTGAGCATTACAATCTCTCCACCAGCCAGGTATGTTTCTAATTTAAAAACATCATCAGTCCATTGTTTCCGAGCACATGATCATATCTCCTCATGTTTGTCTGTTTGTTCGCCCTCGTCTCCACGTCCAGGTCGGCTCCAAGACAGACTGTGTGATGTGCTTTGGTCCGATGGTGCCAGATGGCTACGGAGTGTGTTACAACCCCATGGATGAGCATATCAACATCGCCATCACGGCCTTCAACAGCTGCGAGGAGACGCACGCTGCCAAGTTTGCCCAGGCTGTGGAGGACGCTCTGTTGGACATGAGAGCTCTGCTAGAAGACACAGCCTCAGCCAAGCTGTGATCCCGCACAGGAGCCTGGCGTGGGGATTGTGTCCCGACGGGCCATACGGGAGCTGAAACTGAGGCGGTGCCAAAGTCGATGGCAGAGTGCCACGCTGACATCGCCGCACAATGTACTGAGTGTGCAGAGGGCTGATGGGAAACTGACTATCAGAGGGCTTTTGGAAGTACAATGTTTGATTGTCAATGCACTGCCTTTGTGAGGAGAGAAGTTCTCAATGATGGGAATCATATATTTTATTAAGTCGTGTTATAAACTTGAAATGAACATAAACTTAAAGATTGTGGTGGTGTTTGTATTTATTTCTTTAGTAATTTTGTACATTTAAAAATGATATAATGCATTGCAATTTCAAACCACATTTGAATAAGAAAGTCTTGATAAAATCATATTTAAGACAGAAAACAAAAGTAAATCCTGAATTGTTGTTATTACATGGACGTGTCTGCAGGAAAATGTCAATGTTTGATTTGTAAGGCAATATTCTGACTTATTTAGATGCAGACGTCTAAAGACACCAGATGAGTAAAATTTGCTTCCACTGTGGACAAAAATATCAACTTTTTTTTGCTTTTTAGAGCCTCATTTTGTTGCTCTGCTTTATAAAGCTTGAAGTAATTTGTTTATTTGGACTTGAGAGTTAAATGTGGATTCAGTTAGCATACTTAGGTAATTTTGAGAATAAACAAGACAAAGAGAAAAAAAACATACCAGACAAAACCATGTTAAGTTTTAAGGTTTTGCAGTGTGTTTCATTGTTTATTTGGAGTCCTGCAAAGTGTATTTAATTAATTTCTAGTGAAAAATATCTTAATACTTGAATTTTACACCACATCCCTCCAATATGTCTTGATAAACATCTGATTTCAAAATTAATAACAAAATTAAGACCTTTACGAAGTCAAAGTAGATGGTAGATGGAAAAGAAAACACTGAATTGATCCTGAAAGAGCAACTGAAAATGGGTCAGTCGGTTTCACTTTGAAGTGTGTTGAAAATCAGACGTTTTGACGTAGATACTGACAACTAAAGTTATCTAACAGGCACATATGTCACTTTATTATACTTTACTATTCAGGCTTTATTCTTTTAATACCTTGAAATAAAACAGTCTAGACTTGTCAGTTATATGTAGATGTTTGAATTAATGTAATGAAATCTCATCAGAAATATATCAAATGCACTTGCTAAGGTGTACGTCTTTGGTCAGTTGACATACTGTATTTGTGTATTTTCTGATGCAATTTCTCTTGTTACCCTTTCAATTAAATCGTGTCCATCGGATATTTTCTTAAAAGCATAAATGAGATTTAAGATGGATGAGAAGAATTGGCTGAAGATGCCTTTTCTATGTTAAAATATCTGCTAGTGGGGCAAACAAATTTTACAGAAGTGTTTTCAAAGTCAGAAAAATAAAGCAAATTAGAAACAGACAATTGGAAACAAGCAACAAGTGCGCAGTCTTTTTCAGATGGCAGATATGTTTTCTTCTAAAACTAATGTTGGCATTTGTTTTGCCTTTTATTTTGAAATGCAGTGTTTGTTCAGGTATATCTGAGGACAGTGTCTTTAAAAAAAAAAGTGAAATATTTGTTTGACCGGTAATTATATAAATACCCTTGTAAAAATTTGAGTCTTGCTGTGTATACATTTGGTAATTAGGTGTGCTGAAAAGTGAATTAGTCTAATATCAGATTAAACATACCCCACTAAATATATGTCACAGTCACCTAAAGTCCAGAAGAACATAATTTTCTAAGTTAATCCAAAAAGAAGGACTGACCCTTCAGCAAAAATACCAGACAAGTAAATTTTACTCTTACTGTGTTTTGATTAGAGATATACAACCTAACTAGGGCTGGGAACTTTATCAATTAAATAGAATAATTCAATTACTTTTTAAAGAACATTAAAAAAATAAAAATGCAGATGTTTTTTCTTGACTTACACTTAATCAAATTGTAAGTTGTAAAATTTGAAAATATAAATACTGAAAATTAACAGTTTTCATTATGGTAGACCATGTCAGGTTTTGTACAAGCACATGCTTAGGCTTGGATTTTTTTTACTGAGATTAATACTGAGCAGAGAGTTCCATGTTAACACACAGTGAAAATAGCTCAGATTTCAGTGTTCATGTAGGCATACCTGCCTACGTTCAAACTACATTGTCAACATTTTATGAAAAAACAGTATGCAATTTAACTATTAATGAGAATTTCTGTTTACTTTTGGAACACATTATTATAACATAAAAGCAGAACTTGATTCACATTATTTTTCTGTCACTGAAAATAATCGATCATAATCGTAAGTTGAGTTCTTTGAAAAAAAATGAGAGGATTTTATTTTTTATGTTTTATCACCCAGCCCTGTAACTCACTTTGAAACACAAAACAGCTGACTAGTAAAACCTGCTTGCTTCATTAAAATATATTTTTTCCATGTTGTATGTTTTCGCATGTTGTAGTTTGATATAAGTTGTTTATCTGGGCTAGTTGGCTGAATTTATTTTTTCAAATTGGATCCACATTAGTAACCTTTCTCCCTGGGGTCCATATGAACTTGGCTTAAATAAACATAAAATATTATTCATTAGATGACAATACACTTGCAATTATTTGATTTTCTAATCTATATCTCTGTGTGTTCATATCACAAAGAGACTTTGCATGTTCAGATAAACATCTTATTTCATGACTGAAAAAATAAGGTCTGAATTTTAGTAAAAATATCTGCCAATGGTGCATCAACTTTTAATTCCTCTTTGTTTTAAAGTGATACATACCAACCAAGTCAGATAATGACAACTCAGAACACACAACCATTTAAAAAGCTTTTTCCACGTGAGCAGATATTTTCACATATTTAAAGCACCTCAGGCTTTATTCTTCTGTATGTACCATGTACATAAAGAAGAAGTAAAATGTGAGTCCAGCCTTGTAAAATGTGTTATTGAATTGAAATGAACACAAACACACCTTTGGTTTATATTTTATTTGTTCCACACATGAGCACATAACAAGAGGACCCAGCTAAAGTCTCTCCACTCAGCAAAATGGAAGTCAAAGGCTACAAAATGTTGGACTCATAAAACATGGTGTATAAAAGTCAAACCTCCTGAAAGCATCTGTATTAAGGGTGCAGAAAGGAGAACTCAGCTCTGAAGCTCCCTTTGTTATGCAGGTAGTCTCCATGAAACTCAACCTCTGCCATATTTCCAGTGGACTGCCACAGAAACTGCTGCTGGCCCTTAAACACACTCGTCTTCAACACGTCCAAATCTCGGATCTGAACACAAGACAAAACAGCAGTGCTGTTAAACGTGGGCTGTTTCCTGTCATTGTATTTGAGCATATTAGAGCAACAAGTGTGTATCTACCATTATATATGTAGACTGTGAGTTGGTGGAGTTGAATACTATTCCCATATGCAGGGACTGGATTTTGATTTTCATTGCTGGGGGGGCGTTGATTAGGACTCGACAGGTATGGTTGGTGCTGGATGTTGTTGGATTCTCAAAGACGCCATTTGGATAAAACAGCTGAATGTCACAATCTGAGCAGCAAAAAGAGGATGGATCAAATTTGAGTGTTAAACCCATCAGTAAGAACCATAAAGTCAGCTTTGCTTATTAGTATTGTAGTTTTTCATCATAACTACACAATGGTGCCATCCAGAGCTGAACTCAATAGAGAATACCAATTCCAATGAAGTTGGGATCTTGAGTTAAACATAAATAAAAGCAGAATACATTGATTTGCAAATCCTTTTGAACTTGCATTTACGGTTAGTGAGTCTGCAAATATTTACTCATTTTGAATTTGATGCCTGCAACAACTTCCAAAAAAAGCTGAGACAGGGGCAACAAACAACTGGGAAAGTTGAGGAATGCTCAAAAACACCTGTTTGGAACAATCCACAGGTGAACAGGTTTATAGGAAACAGGTGAGTGTCATGATTGGGAACAAAAGGAGCCTCCCCTGAAAGGCTTAGTCGTTGACGTGGTTCAGGTTTACCACTTTGTGATCAGCTGCTTGAGCAAATAGTCCAACAGTTTAAGAACATTATTGCATGGAGTTGAGGGATTTCAGCATCAGTCCATGATATCATCAAAAGATTCTGAGAGTCTGGAGAACTCTGCACGTAAGCAATGCAGCTTTCTTTAAATCAACCTGACATCATTAAAGCACGATTATTCCAATAGTCCAGGTTGTCCTGATAATGAGATGTCTTCACCTTGAATGTCCATGAGAAGGTTGAGGTTCAACATGCATTATTGCGAAAAAGGGAAAAAAATCCAGACAGACCAAAAATAGCAAACAAAAATGGCTTGGAGTTCTGAGATAAGTTCTTAAATTTATCCAGCTTTTGTGTTTATACATTTACCAACGTCTCTGTGGTGGACATGGGGATTTACTAAATCTCTTTTCATATAAAATGTAAGGACCTTCAGGAAACAGGGAACAGTCAGAGGCAGAGAATATCACTAAGAATTATAGGAGTAGGGTCAGATCTTGAGCTCTCAGAAGATAAGGAGGAAGACAGAAATGACATACAAGATGAGTCTAAAAGCTCAGAGGAGCAGGGAAGGGGTGATAATGACAGAAGTCATGAGGAAAATTAAACCAAAATGCCAAAACCAAGAAAAGTTTAGTCCAACTCAAGAGACGGTTTTCAATATTTGGTTCGGGTCTGATGTTAATATAACTGAAAAAAGTAAATATAAAGAACTAGAAGTGCTCCGAGAGCACAAACCTCCACCAAGGCATTTCAAACATTCTCAGACTAGTTATTGTCAAAAAAGTTAGAGTGGCCCATGCAGGATACAGCTCTGGATCTGCATCCAGAATTGGATCACCACCAAAATCTTATCACTTTTCCCTTGTGCTATGGCAAATATTCTTTAAAAAATTAATTAAAATCCATTGGAATCTTACTGAGTTATCAGCAAAAATGTTTGAAACTGTTCTATCTCAAAATGTTAACAGATCATTAAAAAAAAGCTGGATCAGCAACAGGATTTGAATCACCACCAAAAAGTCATCACTTTCCCCATGTGGTATGGCCATTACTGACGGAAAATTTCACTGAAACCTGGTCATCAGTTTTTGAATTATCCTGTCCATTAACTAACTAACTAACTAAAAAACAAACAAACAAGCAAACAAACAAACCAACTAACTAACTAACTAAGTAACTAATGAACTAACTGATTAATTGACTAACAAACACCGGCAAAAACATAACCTCTTTGACGGAGCTAAATATAATAATAATAACAATAATAAACATAGGCAAGAAATGCTATAAAGAGCTTAATATTGCAGCTAATTCCTGTTTTTGTTTTATTAAAACATTTTACTTGTTCCTCTCATAAAAATGGTAGAAAAGGAGATGGATGAAAGCATTATTTGTTTCGTTAACTATTAGTTACTCAGATACGATTGTCTACTGCAAAGGACATTTTCCCCTAAAAAAGTACTTGATAAAACTGTAGTGGTATATTGTTTTACCAAAGACAATTATTTAATACCAAAAAAGAAAAATCAACACCTTTAATTTTTCTTGGTCTCAGGAGGGTATGATAGCCTACTGATCATTCATTCAAGTGTTTACAACAATAATAACTATGTAAAGGCAGTAAACTGGGGTAAGGACTAATCATGTTAATAAATGCTGTTAATGTTAAGCAGCTCTTAGATTGAAACTAACAATTATAATAAAGATAATAATGATAATAGGTGTAAGACTGATGATAATAGCTGTAGCAGCTGGAGTTGGCAGATCCACAGAAGCAGGCTGCAGCAGCCCAGAATACAGTTAACACAATTAAAATACCTTCAGCCTCTCTGATTTAATTGCAGGCCTCTTCTATTAGATTGCATTAGACAGTGCAATTGTTGAGAAGATTGCTCATGTCTCCCTGGATTCACTTTGAATCTTTAATGTTGCAACACACTCAAACAATGAGCTCACATCACTACTTAAAACGACTCCTTCTCTTTCCTCACCCTGGTGGTGGCTCTTCTTTTGGCTTTTCTGTGAGGTGTAGGTAAACAGCACTCCATTCTCAGGGGTGAGAGAACTTTGGCGCACAAGCAGGACGTTGGTTCTGGTGGTCAGTTCACTTCCTGCAACCTGTTCGCACTTCCTAACTAACACCAGGCGGTCGTAAAACACAACATGCTCCTCTGTGGAAACACACAGAATAAAACAAAAGCTAAGATTTAAGCCGCTGCAATAATCAAGAGGTATAGTGTTTAGTGTGACTGTGTTGCAGCTTACTTCTTCTGCAGTTCAAGGAGCCAGACTCCACTTTAACGTGAATGACCTCATCCAGAGGTCGACCTATGGACACAGTGCAGCGGCTCATATTTCTCAGGTCCACTGTGCCTGATTCTTCCAGGAACAGCTGCCCACATGCACCTTAGAAAAACAAACAACGTGATAGTGATAACTCAGCCTTTAGCTCTTCAGAGAGCAAGGATGTAGCTGGACTTTTGCTGGACCTACTTTGTTTAGGTGTTGGGACAGTTGCTGTGCTCAGTCTGACACTCTCTGTTGGACTTAGAGATGGAGGTTTTTCAACCTCTGAAACCCCTGCCTCAGTTTTCCCTGCAGTGGTGACATCTGAGGTAAGTGTTGTGCTTCCACAGCTGTCCATGTGGCAGCCCTGGATGGTGATGGGTTTGGGCATGTGCATACAGAGGAGAGGGCTGATTGGCTCTTGGTTAGAGGGGCCCATGCAGGATACAGCTCTGGACTGGATGCCATACCCACAGGGAACTGAACACTGCAAAATACAACAGAGATACAAAGACCGAGTTTCTCTCCATCTGCGTAAAAATGTGCACACCGGTATAGTATCACATATGGCTCCATATCCATGAAGCAACTCTCCCACATCCCAAAAGTGGGTATTGAATTGAGATCTGGTGACTGTGGAGGCCAGTGAAGTACAGTGAGCTTTATTCATATACTTGTATAAATATATGATATATATATGGATTTGTATTTGGTGAAAAAGTTGGAGCAGCTATGATATCAATCTAAAAAAAAAATCTTTATCTACCGATAATAATTTATATGCTTAGCTAAAATATAACGTGTAGAACTATAGGTTGATAAGTGTGAGCTTATGAGATCATCAAGCCACATTTTTCCAATCTTCTTTTGTCCAATTTTGAGAGCCTGTGCAAAATGTAGCCCTAGTTTCCTGTTATTTGCTGGCAGGGGGTTGGTCTTCTGCTGCTGAAGCCTTTTCACTTTAAGATTTGACATGCATACGAGGTGTGTCAGAAAAGTTCCAGGACTGGCATCACAAAAGATTTATTTAGAATCCAAACTACAAACTACAAGTTTTCCCCTTCGAAGTAATCTCCCCGGAGTCTAATGCACTTTCCCATCCTTCTCTGCCACGCTTTCATGCATTCCTGGAAGGATTCTTCCGGGATCCTCTGCAGCTCCGTCATCACGGCCTTTTTGATGTCATCCAGGTCTTCAAAACGGATCCCTTGATGACCCCTTGAGCTTGGGGAAGCCTTTCTATCAACTTGAACCACTCTGGCCATTCTCCTTTGACCTCTGGCATTAAGAGGTCATTATGTCCAGAAAAACTGCTGCTCACTGAATATATTTTCTCTTTGCCTGACCTTTCTTCGTAAAAACACTAGAGGTGACAGTGTGTGAAAATCAAGTTGATCAGCAGCTACTAAAGTACTTTAATTAACACGAACAACCATGCTTCATTCAAAGTAACTTGAAACACCTTTTTTCACTATGCTGATGCTTGGTTTGAATTCATCAGGTTGTCTTGACCATGTCTACACACCTAAATGCATTGAGCTGCTGAAATGCAATTGGCTGATTAGTTGGTTGGAACTGAAATGCTTTGGTAACAGGGGTGTGCACAGAGGGGGGTGCGGGGGGGGTGGGGGGGTGGGGGGGGTGTCGGGGCAATTGTTGAAAAATGTTCGCGAAAGTGCCTTCTTCGGAGGCAAAACACTATTTCAAGTATCCTCTTGGGAGGCAAAACACGGTCTAATGTGCCATCTTCGGAGGCAAAATGTGCTCTAATGTGCCCTCTTCTAATGTGCCTCTTGGAAGGAAAAAATCTGTTAAAGTGACCTCTTGGGAGACAAAAAACTTGCTACAGTACCCTTGAGAGCCAAAATGCGCTCTAAAGTGTCCTCTTGGGAGGCAAACGCACTCTAAAGTGCCCTCTTGGGAGCTAAAAAGTGTGCTAAAGTGCCCTCCTGGTTGGCAAAACACACTAAACTGCCCTACACAGGAGCTCTGTTGACATTGACTGAACGTTAGCTACAGGTAATATATCCCCAGAAGAATTAAAGGTTTTTGAAAGAGGCATTATGTCATTGATACCTCACAGCAGGAGATATAATGTAGCTATCTTAACAAGCCTCCGGCAGAAAATTAATTGTTAACACATTTCATGAGAGAAGTTTGCAGTCTTATTTCTTATATAGCATAATGTGACCATGTATTGATAGATACTTTATCATACGTTCATACTGTCCTGTAATCCTGCTTGATTTTGCTCTCAAAATGCATCAGATTGATGCTTTTAAATATGAAATATTCAAAATTTTCTTCCAGGGGACCATGCCCCCAGACCCCCCTAGAGGGGTCGTATCCTTCTCACCTTTTTCACCCCTGACCCGTTTTCATGCCTGACTGCACTAGAACACAGGAAATGACATTTCTTAATTGAAAATTTTCTGAGGTAAGACCCCAAGACCCCCTCTCGATTTATTTATGTATTTCTGTGTGTTCTTCACAGTCTAATGTTGAGTCTACACAGTTCTTGTGGATGCTGATCCTAACTACAAACTAATTTGAGTAGTCTGTCTAGTTAGTCTGTTTTAGGGCTATATAATATGCCATTTGTATAACATATAAACATGTATAACGTGCCCTTGAAAACATGTGAAGCCTATTGCCCTCTTCAGTAGTGAGAACATGCTGTATGTGTCCTTTTTTTTCCTTTTCGCCCTTGCCCTTGAAAAAGTCTGTGCACGCCACTGTTTGGTAATGCCTAATTTAAATTCCTGAGACACTGAAGAGCTGAGACTCTACAGAGCACCAGGCATGATACACTTTGGTTCGATAAAATGTTGTTCAATATGATATTGTATGATGTGGTGCAATGTGGAATGACATGACTTGACACAACCACCTAATAGTTTTATCCTGAATTTGCCCTCATCTTTAAATTGCATCCATTTGTATGTTATTATCATACCTGGCTCCAGGGTCTCACCTCCCACCTAAAGGTGCAGGCCTGCACCAGGCAGGGCACCGTGGTGGCAGGTTTGACAGCAGCGTGGCAGTTCTCCTCTGGTACCGCCTTTTCTTCACCATGAAGAAACTGGACACATGACACAGTCCTCTGAGCTACACCCAGATCACAGGATACAGAGCATGAGGACGTCCTGAATACCCTCCACCTGGTCAGTGACAGTGATATTATAACTGCACTTCCACAAAACTAGATTTTAGACTTATATTAGTGTTCAAGTCCGTTTTACCTTGCTGGACAGTTGTGTGTATTACAAGAAACTACAGCTGGGGGCTTGAAGAAGCCACTGCACTCTGCATCCTCCAAGACTTCCTCCATTGCCTCCCCCCCACCGTCTGTTTCTCTAGAACAGTATATCACCCTGTTGACCAGCCCTCCTCCACATGTTACACTGCAGGCTCCTTGCTTAGCGCGCCACCTTGTTGTTATGGAAACTAGTGGCGGCTGGTCAGTAGAGGGCGGTGGGGTACTCCACCTGAGCCAAACACACATTCAGAGAAGGAAATAATTAAATAAAATTAAAACTAGGTGAATAGAAAAAATCATTACACACATGCACAAGTTTTTAAGCCCAAAATGAAGCTTGTAATTTGTGTTTTATGTAATACAATCATCTGCAGGAGGAAACCTAACTATATTTTATGTTTCTATTTTTTTTCAGCCCTAGAGGTTGCCACTTAAGCACTCCTTACAGATGAAATATAATCAGCTTTTTAAACCACGAATCCACCATTATGCAGTTTGCTTGAATAAATTATAAAATCTATTCTGTTGAGACTGACGAACTAAATTGTTCAGAGATAATTAAAACTGCTTTAGCCAAAGAAAAACTGTCATACATCTATACTGTACGTAACAGAAGTGTCAGATTTTTGGTCTTACATTGGAGGGCAGGGAAACGTGTTGCAGGGCTCAGAATAAGGTGAAGGTTTTGATGAACCATCACAGTGGAGGTCGAGCACACCCCTTCTGGTCTGATGATCCACACAGGAAAACCACACTTGCAGGGTCCCTGCATAAGAATCAGGCTTTGGTTGACCATATATGAGGAGGGTGTTGTTCTTCCAGGTAAAAGTGAGTGTATTTCTCTTACTTACCATTTCCACAGGTCTGTGAGCACTGGCTGATCACAGGACTCCACACATATACACGAGTTTGACTGGAGTGTGGCAATGAGCCAGACTTCAGCATCGGCTGATCCTGGTCAAAAAGGATCTGGTTTAGACAGGATTCACTTGTTGAAATAGAAGTGAAATTTCATTTCTTCTACGCTCTACCTCTCCCTTTGATTCCCACCCAATTGGGCAAACATCCACCACACAAGGCACAGACTCAGAGGGTTTGATCAGCTTTGAACAAAACTTCTGATCCACTTCAACTTCCTGACCACCCTCTGGGCGGACACAAGACACGTTGAGTTTTGCTTCTCCTGGACCGCACACGGCTGAACATTCACCTGGCATTGACACACGCCATCTGTACGAACATACGAACAGGGAATTACATACAAATTCTACAATAGCAATCATACAGACACATTTTAAGTTTTGTCATGTGTTGCCATTGAAAGTTATTTGACTAGCGCCCTCTCTGAATTCAATAATAATTTATGATGGCTACATATGAAAAGTGCTTTAAACTGGTGAGGACACTGAACTCCACAAAAAGCCTATGGGATTTCTCACTGTGTTTTGGATCATTGCTGATAATAAGCTCTGTGGAGAACAAAAAATATGAAACTTACATGTTCTGCTCTTTGTGAGAATCTTAACAATGAACCCATTTTTCATCATATTTTAAGCTTAAACGTAATCGTGACAGTGGAAAGCTATTATCAAGCTACTATGAAACTACAACATGGTGGTTCAACTTAAAAGCAGCTACAATATTTCCAATGTATAACATCTAATGTTGCCTTTTGTTTGACGTTTTCCTTATAATCAAGTGACCTGATCAAGATGGTCCCCATGGCTGTGGCAGCAGTGTATGAATAATTGAATATTAATGCTTGTCATCTGGTCCCCGGTCATTTTTGTAGTGTTTATTAGCATTTAGCCAGCAACCACTGTTTTAAACACACAACAAGGCTTTTAAAATACAAAAGCAAGCAACATCAGAAGTATTGTATTATTCCCATTAAACATTTAAAATCTTGTGTGTGTTCACCACAACCAATATTTCAGGCACTTATCTGATGCCAGTATTCTAAATCCCATTTACTCTGGAGGGTTGGGAACCAGGAAGTGCTTAATGCTAACTCAACTCTGGACTCATTCCTGCACCACTTTAATACTTCACATATTATTTACTGTCAAAAGCAACAAGCACTTAACAGGATCTTTAAATTGTAAATTTAGCTAATCATTATTTAGGATGCAGTGATATTTGTGTATTTTGCAAAACTAATGTCAGACAGTAACTTGATAAGAATGTCGCCGACCGAAGTAAACTTAAGCTGTGCTGTGTGACCAAGTCGTACCAAAACAAGTGGAAAAGCATTTTGTTGTAAATATTCTGAACACAACATGCAGTCACCCTACATCATTTTGTGAGTTGTTTTTGTCTAAAATTCTTAAAAATCATGCAGTCAGCGGCATTATCTGTAGCAATGTATAGCCCTAGCTTTCGTGCTGACTATTTCTACACAGATGCAGAGTTCATCTCTGTCACTGTGGCTTATGTTTAGGCTTGTACTCCATAAAACCCCTCATAAAAATCCCAAACAATCCCTTTAAGGACAAACAGTAGAAGAAACATAATGAAGGTTATACACTGAGTCAGCTAACAGGACACCAACTAAAGGTTTTTAATAATGAGTGGATGTTGAAAGACAAGTATGGAGATGAAATGAACAAAAGGAAGACTTGAATGAATAAATAACTGACTATGAACATATCAGGGAAAAAGTAAAAAGAGAGAAAGAAGATGAAAGAAAATCAAACTGGAAAAGGTCTGTTGTGTTCTGTGTGTGCTTCCTTGTTTTAAAATACTTTTTTTCTAACAACCAAAGTTCATTGATTTCAGCCTGAGTGCTGTAGCATTAAATTAAAAAAAGGCAAACAGCAAATGAATGAAAAGCATAAACAGTAACATTTAAGAGCTGAGCAGGTTTTAATCAAGGTTTAAATTGACCCTGTGGGAATTTTTCTTGGATTATAATTAAAATGATCCAAATATGTGCACACACAAAAATTAAAACAATTTTCTGAAATGTTAGATTTTCATGTAGCAGTTAGAGCGTCACCGCCTTAAATGAATCAAACAATAACTAATTGACCAGTTTTAATTAGAAAAAAATGGGTGATAAGCAAGGCCTTAAAGGAATAGTTCAATATTTTTGAGGTTGGGTTGTATCAGGTCCTTGGCAATAGTCAGCGAAGTGGCTGAGAGGGCTCCCTGTTCCCAACTATTTGAAATGACCAGTAAGGTACACTAATGTTCATGGACACAGAAATTTCACATAATTGTGCGAGTTTTATGTAAAAAACAAGACACAAAACTGTGTTGGGTTCTATATACCATTGGGTGAAAAATTTCAAAGTGCTTTATTTTTCCTCCAGGAAGTCTCTGTGTTTGACACTATTGTACGATGCAGCAAAGGCTGTGAGTTCTTCCGCCTGTATAATAAACCCTGCTTAAGATAGCAGATTGCTCCATATGCTTACCTCTGAATCAGACCTAACAACAGGAGGGTCCCTGGCTTGGGCTTGCAGTTTACACACATAGACCACCAGGTAACTCCGGATCTCTCCTGCTCCTCAGTTTCCACAGAAGTTTGTCCCCTCTCTCTCTCAGCCTGCTGAGTCTCTTTCTGGAGAATTTCTTCTTCTGTGTACTCCAGCTCATAAAAGTTACCCTGTACATCCACATTAAAGGGAACGTCATCATCACTTGAGTCATAATCACTCATAGATGGTTCAATATAAGTTTCCTCTGTGGTTGTTGTTTCCTCCTGAGTCCATAAAGCCAAACAGCAGATCAGTGGAATCAATGTGCACAGGTGGAAGAACACATAGCCATTTGCTACATTGCTAAATAGTGCCAAACAAAGAGATTTCCTGGGGGAAGAAAAATACATTTTTTGCCCATCATACATTCGACCCAACATAATTTAGGGGCTCGTTTTTAAGTAAAACTCACACAATTATGCAAATAATTTGTACATGTAATCATCAGTGCCTTTTCAGCCACTTCACTGACTAATGTCAAGGACCTGATACAGCACAACTTCAAAAATACTGAACTATCCCTTTTAAAATAGAAAAATATTCTTTTGTTAGAGATACTAATCACTCTTTGATACAAATTTAAATGACTACAAAATAGATGTTATACGTTATTAACCAAATGATAGACTAAAAAGCTGTATGTAGAGGTTAAGAAGTGCAGCTATTGTCAGAGCTTTTAACATGTTTTCAAGGGCACTTTATACATGTTTATATGATTTTTCTTACCTGGCAGGACACTGTTGCAGGTTACATTTTTCAGCAGAGTTTGGAGCTGCATCAGTTGCACATTCAGAGTCAGGAACGGTTACCACATCAGCTCCTTGTTCCTGAACACATCTCACAGGACGCACTCGCTGTCCTCCACCACAAGAGGCGCTGCAGGTCCCAAACAGCCCAGTCTCCCACCTGTTAGACAGTTCAATTATTCATGTGTTCCTGTAAGTGCTGAGCTGTGTGAGATTGTCAGTCTGTGGGGAGAGAACATTGTGAGTCTTACCTGGGGGGACATGGGGAGAGCTGACAGGGTGTTTGGGGGGGTGTGAGTGGAGCAGAGGATTCACAGTTCTTCTCCTCCAAATGATCGTTTGTATCGACATCTACACAGACATATGAGTGCTTCTGTATACCTGTAAAATGTAACGACTTGATTTACTTCACAGTTTTGATTGAATTACCCATCATAACAATTTATTTCACTCATTTTTTATTTATTTTATTTTTTCAAGGACTCATTAGTCCAGTTCTGGAGTAGTGGTTCTCAACTGGTGAGACAGGACCCAAACATGGATCACAAATATGGGTTTGAATAAAAAACATTACGGCACAAGTTTTATGGGAGACCATTACACACATACAGATCATTGCTTTTGGGCGAACATCTCTTTTATCTATAATTTCTCCTTTTTAATAAATAAAAAAAAGCTTTACTACGAAAAGAATAAATATTCATTATACTGTTTAGAAATTGTGTTTTGTGATTTTTAATTTGTTCAAAATTCACTTAAAAAACACTTAAAACATGGGAAGTGACCAATGCACTGTTTCATGACAAAAAAAAAAAAAAAACATAAAGAGTGGAGATAAGAGTATCTCCAGTTTTTATGATTTTCATTTTTTCATGTCATGCCTGTCCCTGTGATTTTATGGTTCTATGATCACCCTCTCTGACACAGGCACCATATTAACAATTAAGAAAAAATATGTTGTCTGACCTTGGCATAGGGTAGAAACTATGACCAATTACAGCTGGCATACAGCTTCAGTGTTCTTTCGATAAAAGACACTTTAGTAGCAGCACAAAAGCATCCTTCAAATGGGCATTTTTTCAGTACACATGACTTCATTTTTGGAATTTATTTGTAAAGGCAGTTGGCTGTAAATTTTAAAAAGTCTAAAAAGCCAAGATTATAAAGTAAATTCAGTCAGTGAAATTAAATTAAATTATTTAGAATGTCCTATAAACCTCATGAACTTACCTGACCCACAGGAGACAGAGCAGGGTGTTGTGATGACTGCCCACTGGCCTCTGGGTTTGTTGTCAATGTTTCTGGTTGGTGTGTAGAAATGGTAGCTAATGTTTGGATTTGTTTTCTCTCCATATTCTTTCCCATAATTTCGGTATACCTGTCAAGAGATATAAAATATAAAGTTAACACAGTAGTCTTGATTTCTTTTTTGTTTATATTTCATAAATCTCCACACACGTTATGGGCCATTCAATATACATATTTCACTAATCCATCTGGGAAAGAACCCATAGAAAGTGTTTGAGGTTGGCCAAACTTTGCAATAGCATACCCGGCAGGTGATTGGACGATTGTCTTGTCAATCACATTAATTACGGGGCAATCAGATAATAGTAGGTGGGTGCTACTGTGGGCAGACTTTAGCCACTGAACAAACTCTCAGCAAAACATGTCAGATGGGGAGCAAAAATATGCTTTCTCTGGAGAAGTTTTTCATTTAAAATGTGATTCAGATCTGATAAAACTGCTACTGAAGCTGTTAGCCTCCATGCTAATCTCTGTCCAAGCAGTCACTTCCTGCTGTCTTCACGCTCTTGGCTCCCACCTCTTCCTGCTCCAAAGGACGCTGACTGGGCTGTGCCGCTTTGGAACGCTCACAATCGTTGTTTGGAGCTTGGAGCTTGGAGAAAGGTGGAGCTGCCCGATTACAGACATTGAATCAGGCAGATCCATCTGCACTGTCAAGTTAGCAAAGCAGAGGTGTCCAAACTTTTAACCAAGGGCGACGTAAAACGTAAAAACTGCACAAATGCTTGAAGTGTTGCCGCTTGAAGATGGTTTTATATTTTCATAAATCAGACCACGAGATGAATCAGTTAGGGAAGCAAAAGAGAGCAGGCTGTGCAGCTATTTAAAGCCAAAATCTGTATGTCATTCATTAGTCAAAGGAGAGCTTTCATGTTTAAACATGGGTAAAACTTCATTTTAGTCTTAGAATTTACTGGGGCCCAACAAAAAGTAGACTGTGGGACGAATAGTTTGTACCCTCCTTATATAAATCAGTCAGACAACTTAAGTAACCCCACAGCACAGTTAAGTTTTGCAGTCTACCATACCATACATACATTTTAGCACACAGCAGTCAGGAGACAAAGAACAATAAACCACAATAAACAGCATGTGGCTAAGGGTGCTCACAGCACAAAGGCACCCTCCTGTGGCTCTTTTGGGAATGAAGCACACACAGACTTCAAAGCCTTTTATGGCATCAGTAAATAAAAAAAAACTTCTGTAAGAAGTTTTATGCTGCTATTAATGCATCCTTATGTCTTGCAACTTATACAGTCACAGAAAAGATCTCCATTTTAGCACATTTTATGCCTCTTACTCTGCTAATAAAGCAGTTAACAGCAACCTACAGGCACCTTATAAAATGTTTTTGTTTTATTTAACCTTTATTTAACCAGGAAGTCCCATTGAGATTAAAAAATCTCTTTTACAAGAGAGACCTGGCCAAAATAGCAGCCGTACAGAGTTACAGTACATAGAAAATGACACAACACAATCAACAGGTTTAAAACAAATAATCAAATACACATTTGGCTTTCAAGAAAAACAACCACATGCCTCTGTCACCACATTCTTAATGATGCTCTTAAATTCATTAAGAGATATTGTTAAATCCAGGTTTAGCTCTTTTTGAAGATTGTGCAACGACCAAGGTGTATTAAAAGAAAAAGCAGTTTTCCCCAGGTCTGTAAAAACTCAGGGTTCAAAGTCCATGTGAGATTTATTTTGAGATGCATGTTCCAAAATTTGAAAGAACACAGGGTTAAATATGTTCTGGACAACGAAAATGTTAAACATACATAGAGCGCTGAAAACAAACATTAAGATTTCTTGTTTCTTCAAATTTCCTCAGCTGAGCTTTTTAATTATTACAAATGTTATGGACGGCAGTATTTTTTTACTTTACTGGAAACCTTTTGCATCAGACATCACATCCCCTGAGCTAAAGTGTCCTTTGTCCGACCTGAACATGTATCTCCTCCTGCAGCGGCCCGGGCAGCAGCAGCTCCTCCATCTCTGGCAATAATTCACGGGTCAGGTGGAGATGGTACTCCAGACGGTGATCTTCCAGAGGAGAGGGGTGGGTTGTTTTCAGAGCCATGCTGCCCAAACCAGACACAATGTACCTATCTCCAACCAGGACAGCTGTAGACACAAGTTTTTATAAAATCATTGTTTTTTCACCTTAGTGCATTTATTGCTTTGAAGAAAGATGGGAAACATGGGAGAAAACCACGAGCTGGACATACATAGAGGGCTGGGGACGATAACTGATCCAGTGGCTAATGTGCCCGAGAACTTTAACCTCTGTTATGGCTTCTTAAGCATCTGATATAGAAATGATAAACATGCTAACACTCACCCATGTGTGTGAAGAGAGGTGCCATGTTGACAATTGTAACCTGTGTGGCATTCACTGGCAGGGTGAGGAACGTGGTGTACACTGAAATAGACAACACACAATAGATGCTACTACAATAAATGTTTTAAAATTTGATCATTTATTTTTACAGCTTAATCTGTTGATTCATTGGCAGTTGTTTCAGAACATTATCAAAAGCTGTCAAAAAAGAAAGGTGACGTTTTCCATGAAGCCTCTCTTTCTAATGCATTATAAACACATTACAAGCATGTTTATAAGATAATAAAGTGCACTTAGAATGCTGTGTAATAATAGGTATAAGCACTTGTGTATTTCATAATGCAATAAGTAAGTAATAATCATAATATCAGCTAACACATACACACTCTGTCAGATCTATTTACGTATTGCTGAATGGCACTGCATGCAGTCAAAGCAGTTTGCTTTATGTCTTACTGAATATTTTTGTACATATGTAAGAAGTAATATTTCAACCAAACGATCCATCCTGGCGTCTTTTAACACTTACTCAGATTCTTTTGAAAAAAAAAAAAGTTTTTTGGCACTGCACTCTTCTTCAGTTTGGCTACTGGCATCAAAAATAGATGGGTAGAAACAGGCAGTACTTCTCCTAATATTCTTGTTGGGTCATAAACTGGCATCAGAACGAATTTAAGTCTGTTTCACGCCTTTAAAATGTTGTGAAAAATTCCTGACAGGATCTCTGACTAAGAAATGGATTAACAAAAATGTGTTTTCTGTCTTGAAATGTGCTCAATGTTGATATAAAGTGGTCTTCTACCTTTTGCTTGACCACCATTGTAAGAGTCAGAGGTTAAACTGCAGGACGATCCATCTCCACTACATACTCCACACACATCTCTCACTTTCCCAGAGTGCAGCACACCATCACAGCCAAACAGCTGATCAGAGACAAACAGAAAATGTGTTAGACTGAGTGTGATGAGCAAAGTGTGAAAACTGAAGAGTGCATCTGCTTTCTTGCATGCTCACTCTCATTTAGTCCTCACTACCTGGCATTTCCCTCTGAGACAAGCAGCTGTGGACCCAAAAGCAGACTCTCCGTCAAACTCACAGCGGGTCCCGTCCACGAACTGAGGGCCTCGACTCACAATGAAGTTTTCTCCACTAGACAGGCACATGTACCTGCACTGCTCATCCCCTGGTTATGAGGAGAAGAGGAGTTCAACATTATTGAAGGCCTTTTACATGTGGAAGAAGAAAAAAGACTTCCTCAGGCTCACCTTTAGAAAAGCCTACAGCTGGGATCCAAGTGTAGAAGGAGGCTTGGTTTGGTTGCTGGTAGACAGGGTGGGGGTCAGTTTGGGAACACTGCTCTGACATGAAATCCAACTGAGTGCGCTCACATGGCTGCAGACACATTTTTGAAAGTTCCTTTAGTTCTTGAATTCTATATCTTTTTGTGAAACAGAAAGAAGAATAAAACAAGACAGAAAAAGACAATGACATGTTCGAGGGAAGTTAGAAGATAATCTCTCAAACTGTTATCGCGGTATCACATGCACAAGAGTCAATGAATGTACAGATGCATGGATGGACAGAAAACCCTGAAACTTGCTGCCTGCTGTTGCTGGGCCAAAGACATAAAAAGGAATAAAGACTAAGTTTAGATGAGCTAACTGATCCTACATTATCATTGCGTGTTGTATTAAAGAACACCATTATAATGCCTCTATGCCTGTGACAGCCAACATTTTAGGGTTGTAGTGATACATGCCTGTCCATTAAAACCTGGATTCAAGGACAAACTGATCAGATTTTGAAGGTCATACATAAGTCAAAGGTCAAGGTGAGGAGATCTTGAGGTCATTCTCTGCTTGTGAAATCTTAAAGGAATTTGAATTACACTTTGAACAAAGGCCAACTTTGTCTAAAGACTCAATGAATAGAGTTGTTGATGACATATCTTTGAAGGCACAACTGGAAGTTAGCATGGCTGGCTCTCTTGACTAAGAGGTTGTCCACACAGAGATGAATTGTATCCTCACAAGTTTTTGATCGTATAAGCATTTTGTCCACACAGAAATGGCATTTAAGGTGCCTGGAAATGCACATTTTTGAAAACAGGTCCCAGAGTGGATCAATCTGAAATGTAACAGATAAAGTCAGGGGGAAATATAATCTTGATTTTTATCTTTTAAAACTCCTGCAAAAAAAATTGAATTAATCCTAGAAATCAATATATTGACCATTTGCACATGACGTCAGACTCTTATATTTTGACTGGATGGCGAAACTATGTCGTCCATCACCTAACGTTATGGACGTTTACGTTGAATCAATGAAATGTCCCTCAAGTGAGCTTAAACCGACATATCCAACCATGATTATCTACTGTGGTGTAGTGGACTATTCTAACAAGGCTTTAAATGTCAGTTTCATAGATCTGCTAGTAATTTTATGAAGCTTAAACTATCATTTGAAACAGAAACACTTTGTGGGCTAATGGTAGTAATCGTCAAGTAAACTTGTCATTTCAAACATGGCTGTTTTTTTGTCCAATTAACAATCAGTGTAAGCCAAATTATTACTTTAAGGATAAACTCTCATTCGGCGTTTCTGGTTTGTCTTTTCAGTTTGAAAACATTGATTTGGGTTCTGTAAAAGTATAAATAGTCATTACAGCAGGAGGATCTACATGATGAGAGCCACAGACTACAGATTTACTCACATCAGCTGCTGCTATGGTAACCTGAATGTTCTCATGCCTCCAGTTCCCATTGAGGTTTCTGCTATTTTTGATTCAAACCTGCTGAGCCTCCATCAGGTTGGGGTTTGGTTGTATGTATGTGTATATGTGTTTTTTATACACGTATCTATGCATATATGTGCATCCATAAATTGAAGAATTTGTCTTCAGCCTGCTCTGTTGTAAAGTGTCTTGAGATAACACTTGTTATAAATTGCCACTATACAAATAAAGATTGACTGACTGATTGATAAAAGTCTCCTCATGTATCCAAAACAAACATCTGTCATAATCCCAGAGAAGCTTGTCAAATTATCTTGCTGGGCAGCGGTTGTTTTACTTCTTTTGAGCCTCCCTGTAAACAGCTGATCCACACATGGTCTGGCTGTGGTGCAGTGGCTATTTCAGTCCGGTTTTCTGTTTGTGAGGCTTCCTCAGGTGTCCAGACTCACCTGACTCAGTGACATTTTTACTGTATTAATGATACTTTCTGTTACTTTAGTAGCTCAAAAATACATCTCCATAGTAATTATTTGCTAAAAGGCATAATAGTCTTTTGACAACAGCGATACTTCTTGAGTGACATCATGTCAGTCTCGTGTCTGCAAATGGTAAATTGCCCAGCCCCACCCCATTATATTTCAAAGCAATCAAAATAACTTATTGACAACTTTCTTTCAAAACTCAAACTCTTAAAAACTTGTTACACGGCTGTCTTTGGTTTTTACATAAAGCACACCTCTGATATGGCAAGTAGCCAATTACAGTGCAGGATTTGGATTGGGGTGGCTAATCATAATTCCAGGGGGCCCATGCCTCAATTTCTCTCGCCCCTGCCCAGACAAGTTGCACCCCCCCACCCAGGCAGTGGCCATTACCCCCACCCAACTAATTGAGAAACACTGTCTTAGCTAGACGACTTGGTTTTTTTTAAGGTAAGTGAGCCATAAAAAATAACACCAAAGACATTTGAAGCATATTTTATTAGCTTTAAAATGGGCTTGATACTATCTCAGAGATTTTGAATTTTATGCTTGAAGATCATATTGTTACTTTTTTACATTAAGTGAGCACTGTATAGTTTCAAAAAGGAAATTTTTTGGCCAACTTTATTACATAATTCTGCCTTCTGAATTCACCACTGGCAGGTCTGCACCTTCAGTCACTATATTGTCATTCTGAGCAGGACATCTTTCCTTTATCTGAAATTGATTTTTCAGAATATCTCACTCGGCCCCGAGCGCATGGTCTAACTTTAAATGACTTCTGTGCCTCTGAGTCTGTGGGTCATTCCATCAATCCTCCTTTTTCAGCTTCTTAGTGGAGCTCAAGCTGTTCATTTTTTTAAACAAAGATCATTAAAAAGTAGGATGATTCAAGTTTCAACTATCCATTGAGTAAACAGTACTGACCAGCAATTGAAGCCCCCTGTAAACACAACAGGAGTATGAGCTTACCTGCTGGTGACACAGCTTAGCTTCAACATCAGGCCCCTCACACTCATTCCCCCCAAATGCAGGTCTGAGAAATCAAAAAACTATATCACAGTAACTTTTTAACAAGGTCATCTATAAGCTGTTGCCTCATAATGTGGACATGATTTTATACCTTGGGTTATTGCACTTCCGTGTGCGATGAGTGACTCCCCCCCCACATGTCCGTGAGCAGGTGCTGAACTCGGACCAGCTGGACCAGCAGCCGTGCACCACCACAGACAAGGTGAGCTCATCCAAGGACACACAACGCCCCCTTAGACACCACTGCAGGTCAGGATTTCACATCATTAAAAGAGTCAACTCTGGAGCAGTGATTACAGCTCCATGACTCACTAATACCTGATTAGGTGCACATTCTGTCCCGTCCAGCAGAGGGACCAGGAGGCGTTTGCAGGAGCTGTCATCATCGGGGTTAGTGTGACAGGACAGAACTCGACAAGCCGGCTGAGAGAAAGGGAAACCAAGTTGCGCAAGTCAAAAAAATAACTTATTCATGACTCATATAAGGATCATTTAAGTTCACAAATCTGTTTTCAAACATTTGAGGTCTTAACTTATTTTCACAAGGTGCATTTGAGATAAATTTATAGAATAAACTAATGACAGTATTAGTTTGACCCTTCATCTTCATGCAAAAAAACATATGCCTCTGAACTTAAAAAATACATATATTTTTTTAAATGTTTCATGTCCTGGTGTGTTTGACTGTTTAAATCATGTCTTGGGTGTCTATTAATCAAAGATTTGATTTAAGTTGAATTTAAAAAAATCATCTCTATAGAGGATCAGATGCAGCTCTTTGTCCCTCCCCTTTGGAAATGCTTTGATCTGACGGGGCGTGGAGGCTACGGGGAGCTATGATAATGAGCTCTGTGCTGATTGGCTGCCCAAATAATGTCTGATGGGAGGAGAGGTTACAGCCTACAGAGCGGACTTTCAAACAGTCGTGGTGTCTGCCTCTGGCAAGCAAAAAACACATATATAGGTGGAGGCTGTGCAGCTATGACATCATAAACCCCAGGAAGTAAAAACAGAGCATTTTAAGGGACATACTCTTTGGAGAGGCATAGCACATTCAAGAGCATTATAAGCAAAGAAGATTGATTTTGCAGGATATGAGATGAGATCTTTAAAGTGTGTTCTGGCAGACAGTGAAAAAAACCTGCACCCTGCTGCACAAGCAGGTTGTAGGTGTGGTGCAGCAGAGTTGCCAGAGTTGAATGCAGGAGTGTGTGACCTAAGAGGGCTTATGAAGGAAGACAAAGACAAATGAAGGAGAGGTCTGAGAATGTTGGATCTCTGATCTCCATTGATCTCTGCTCCTCTCACTCACTCACACCCACAATTTTTCACAACTTTTCATTTACAGTTAAATTTGTTTGATGGGGTATAATAAGGACATTGGAGTTATTTGGATTTTTTTTTATATTACTAACAATTATGGACATTTTGAACTAAATTCTGATGACCTGTTTTTGACATTTGAACTTTCTGGTTAATGAACTGTGTTGAACTTCTTTTGATTAAATCCAACCAACTTTTTGAGACACTCAAGTTTTGAATTGAAACAGTCATGATGGACAATTTTACTTTAATGGACTGGACTGTTCTTATTTTAAGGACTTAAACAGATGACAAAAATATTTCATTTTCTCAGATTGAAATTGTTACTTTTGGTCTGAACTATTGGAAACAGCGACAGAAGAACTTAAGTTTAATTTTCTTTCGTGGAATTGTTTTTTTTTTTTTTTTTTAAATCAAGAATAAGGCTTTAACCTGATATTTTTTAATTGACAGACTCGGCTGTCTGTCTGGCACCCAACTTTGATTTACTTTACTATTCTGGCCCTCAGTTACACTACAATATGTGATGAAAGTACAATTTTCAGTAATATATCAAATATGACCCTTACCTAACCTTTCAAACTCTATGGGATCACCAATGCCGACAAGCAGTAACATTTTCATTGTTTACTTATATCTCTGGAACCATAAAAGGGAACCTTATGGGGACAACTGTGTTTGGAAGATCACCAATATAATAGTATAGTTTAGTCAGGATTTACAGTCGTATACTTTTGATAAATCCCTTATATCCCTGCTACAAATAAAACAACTATTGCAGTAAACACTTAAAGTAAATAAAATTGAGAAACATTAAATCTAGCCAAATTGACTGAATGATAGTATTTCAAATACACTTTTCAGTTTGAAAAATTAAAAGTAGATTTTACGTTACAAACACTTGAACATTTAGCACTAAATGATTTCCTTACTACATGTGCTGAGCTGGGAGGAGTAAACAGGAGTAACACATCAAATACTACAGTCACTCTGCATGACCATGTCTGCAGCCACCCTTTATGTTCCTGATGTAAGACGCCATCCAGTGGACACAGGCTGCCATTACAGGAGACTCACCAGGTCAGGGTTGGTGAAGGAGCAAGCTCTTGCAGAGCTTCCAAAAGCTATCCGGCATTGATCATCAACTCCATAATAAAGTCCAGGTTTCCAGTCCTGCAGGGAGCCTTCCAATGCAGGAAGGTCCTTTAAACACTCAGCTTTCCCCTTACTGTAAACAATTAACATTAAACAAATTATTTTTGACATCCGTTCAGACATAAAACAGACTTTGATGAGTCAACACTGAAATGATTCATAGGTGCCCACTCAAATGGCACCAAGACAGAAAAGGATATGTTACAGGAAAATGGAGAAAAGGGAAATATTTCAGGATGACATGAAATCTGATGAGACATGGAGCCTTTCAGGGAACAGCTCGAATCTTCAGCGTGGACTGAATTTGTTACATTTACTTTTTCATTACCTCATTATCTGTACTTACGTATTAATCATTTTCATTCTCTTGTTGCTTAGGGTTTATTTAGTTATTTTTTTTGTATGAATGGCACAATAAGAAGTTCTTCTTCTTACCAGTTTATTATATCAAATAGGCTTTGAGACAATGGCGGGGAAGGTGCCAAATTGTTATCTCTCTTTTGTTTTAGGCCTCATGACTGCATGGCTACATTGATACTGTGCTTTTATATGAAACACTGTTACATCAAAATGTAGTATTAAGCATTAAAAACTAGACAAATATCCTAGGACAGATGTGTGAAAAATAATGAAAACACTGAATATTACAAGCTAATGCCTGTAACTAGCAGTGTCTTTAAAAAAGAGAAAAGGTGCAGGATTTTCTCTCCAATGTTTTGATGCATAAGACCAGGAGGAAACTGAGTGTCTCAGACCTCTAATCATGTTACCTTTGCTATCAAAACAGATATCACCATAACCTGAATTTTACTAGTTGCATTTAAGTAAAAAAAAATCTCAGCCCATGGCAAACCTAGTTCCTACACATAAGATGGTATCAGTGTATCAAATATGACTTTAAATTTTACCAAAGCCTAAGAAAAGAGAACAACAAGAACCAGCCTGAGGTGAAACCATTAAGATACAAGCCTTAAATGAAAGCTCCATCAACAGAATCAGGTCTGTGTGCTGAATGAGAACCTTTGTCCTGCACAGCTGCTCTGCACAGGTGAGCCCACCTGAAGAATGTGAGCAGCTGCTCTCTGCTGCAGGGCGACCAGGTCAGATCCACGCTGTTGTAACCTCCGTCAGTGGCCATCATGAAGCCGCTCCTGAAGCAGTTGTTTCCCAATCCGTCATGGTTTATCCCAAAACTACAGGAATAAAATATCAGACATAATGAAACAAGTCTCCACTGCCACATCAAAAAGCAGTCCTAATGAAGTTTTTTTATGTGGATTTTGGGTTGGTGGGGAATTTTGAAGTGTTCGACCTACTTTGCTGCAATTAAATCTTAAAATCTGGTATCTGAGGGTTTGCCTCATTAAAAGCTCTGTTGTTACTGCTTTCTGTACTCAGAGTGATTTACTTTTTTATATTAACTGTACAACATTAAACTGAAGTTTCAATATCTCCTCAAGTCTCTGATTTCCTTTTAATTTATCGAGAGATCGCAAAGAAAGGCAGATAATCTTTGGTACTTATTACAAGTACAATATTAAATGTGATTAAATACTTAACTTTTGATTGGATACATAATTCTGCAGATATGTTCAATGAAATCTATGGATACAGTTTTGTCGTAAACTGCCAGATAGGCTGTTCATATTACAATAAGCATAAGCTTGAACTAGTGCAGAGGCCTCAGTGGACACGCTACACCATTTATTTACTCCATTTCATATTATGACAAGTTGATTTCAGCTCTTCTCTCAATTCCTCAAATTTATTCCAGAATAAAATTGCTGAAGATGAAAAAGCTTGTTTTCTTATCTTCATTGATAACTATTTGGTGATCTTGAAAACAAAACAATACTCTGGACACTGACAGGCCAGACCAGGACGGGGCTGATAACGACAGTTTTCAGTCTTGCAACCCGTGCTGCAAGTTGGAGAGCAAAAGAGTGTCACCTTGCATTGACCACTATGTGCAGCTGCAGCACAGGCTTTTTGATTTCCATCTCTAGAAAACGACACGTGAAAACCAAAGGAAAGGAAATAGTGATGCAAACAATAAGCTTTAAGCACTTTCAAGACCAGGAATCAATAAGGCGAATTCAAAATAAAGTCATGGTTGATTTTTAGCTTACCAACAACTGCATGTTATTTTTACTTATTGCTCATCAGGTTTTGGACTTCAATGTTACTTACCATGATTATAGGATTAACTTTTCTGCTTCCCCTTATTAAATTGCAAAAACTCTAATCTAAGAAAGTTTATTTGTCCAATTTCAAGTCAAAAAATCTCGCAAGACTTATTAGCTAAAATTGCCTTACATGTCCAGTTACACATCGTATTTTAGTACTTTAAAACAAAAATAAACCCGAAATTGCTTGCAATGAGTTAAAATATATACCAATGGAGCAAGACAAAATTTAATTGTACAATATCTTAGAACTAAGTTGTGCTATCTTAAGTAGTGCTTTTGGCAGATATTTCTGATGAGTTATTCAGTGCTTCATTTTTGTTTATTTAATTTTTTAAATAATATATACATCTGAACTTGTCAAGTCAGTATGACATTTTGGTAAATAACATGGATATTTTTAAACTGACATTAGACAAACTTACAAAGATCTGAGTTTTGCAGTGTATTTCTAAACTTTTCATATAATAGCAACTAAATTTAAATCATTTTCACTTGAAACATGACATTTACATTTTGACATTTATGTGCAGCAGACAGTACCACATCAATTTGATAAACCTCCTCTGACAAAAAATTCTTTTTAGTCTTATCAACATAATTCACTCTACTGTTTATATTAAGCAGAATAATCAACTATTTTCAAGGAAATATCATTTTACTGCAGAAAGTCCTTTTTCTTAAGGTATATTATTATGTGCCAATATAAGTGGACATACTGACTATACCCAAACAAACAATCAGTTCAAAATATGAACCCTTAAGAAATCCTATGGCCATTTTGAGCCAACACTATTTTGGCTGTGTTGAATGATTTGCATTCAAATTTTCCCGAGGATATACATTTTTAAAAACATTTTGAATTGTCGTCTCATTTTCATAAATTAGCCTGAAATGTCTGAGCTACACAAAAAACAGATAATTTGTTTCTAACGACAAAAATTGTCTCATTGAAAATCTTTAAAAATGCCATTTTTATCCAACATGTAGCTTAACATAAACAAATGCATTTTTTTATTTTAACAATTCATTTTGTACAACTAGCTTTCAAGTTTTGATTTCATATTTGTCCACCAGAAGGTACTATTCCATCCCATTCAAAGCATTATGCAAAATTTCACACTTTTTACTGTTTTCTGCAAGGGTGTCTATGAAAAAAAAAAAAAAACAATGCATCAAGATCAATGTTGCTGCCAATCATTGACCCATCATAGGCCTGATAATAATTAAAATTAAATACTCATTGAAATGTATTCTTTGGAAATTATTTTAGTTTTATGTTTTTTTTTCTTAATAAAAAACAGGGGAACAATGTTAAGGTTATGGTCAGTAGGTTTACATAACATTTTAACCTTTAAAGGGTTATAAACCCAAAAATATCATCAATATTTGATATTCTTATTTCAGGCTAAAGCAGTTTTAAAAGACTGACACATTTTAAGTGATTTTTTTTTTTTAATGAATAATATTTTACAGCTGGACAAGGCAAGTTGGCAACTTTTTATCCCTTAAACTTTTTATATTAAATATTACACTGCACAACAAATAAACAAAAAAAACAACAAAAAAACAACAACAACAACAACAATAATAATAATAACAACATTATTAGAAATATTATTATTATAAACAAATACTCATTGAAATGTATCTGATGGAAATTATTTTAGGTTTTTACTATTATTTTTTTTTAAAACATTGAGATATTTAAACATACTGACTTTTAAATGGTTAAAAAAGCAAAATATTATTAATATTGAATATGTGTATTTCAGGCTTCAGGGGTCTTCAGGTGACATTTTTTGTCATTAGGAACACATGAGTAAGTTTATTAAAGGAACTCTTAAGGGGACATTGCTCCATATATACAGTACATGTCTTATGAGATGCTTACTCATGTTGCTTCATTCTGGCTTTTTGCATGATTTCAATCTACAAAAATAATCACCGTGGTTTTAAACCTTCACTGAACACTTTGATACAGTAATCAGACATTATTAAAAAGAGCTGATCTCTGCTTCACCTGTGACCGATCTCATGAGCAATGGTGATCCCAAGGTCAAAGCCAGTGTCCTCTGTGATCACACAGCTCCTCTCACTGGAACAAACTCCGCCCAGGTAAGTTACACCTCTGACCTGCTTATTCCCATCTGGCAGACCTAGGTCGTACCTGTTTGTGATGGCAGACATACACAGAGTCAAAGACAGATGGTTCAGGTATAAAACATGCCTCTTTTGCTATACAGCGAGGTAAAAGTTATGCACCTTGTGATGTACAAGAGAAGATCAGCGTGCAGAGGGTCTGTGTCATTTGAGGGGTTTATCCTTCTGCCCCAGTCACACACACTTCTGAGGGACGAGTCGATGCTGGTGGACATTTGGATCTCTGGCTGGAAGAGGAGCCATGATGATAAATGGAGACATTGGTGATCAGATATAAAGACGCTGAATTGAAGGCACTTCAGTGAATTATACAAGATCCTGTTGATTATGACAAAGCTGTACTATTAAATGTAGGGTTAGAAAGGAGCTAATTGAGATATTTTTATTTTAAAATCAATATTCTTCCTTTTACTTGAGAAATTTCTGAGAAAAGTGGTGGACTTAGCAACAAATTTTATAGTTTTTGAAGTAAAAATTAAACAAAAAGGTGAATGTAACTTAAATTTCTATCAACCAGAGTTATCACTATACCAATACTTTAACTTTAATACAGATACCAAGTTCAGTGCCATGACAATCAAAACTGAAACAGTACTTAAAAACTAAAACAAAAACAATACTGGTATAAACTCATATAAACTCATACTTAATGGATTACAAACATTATGTCCACATTTAGGAACCAGCATTTATCAACAAAATTGAGGTCACAAAATACACTGAAAATCAAGTGTCAGTAATAGGACCTAAAAATGTTACCTAAAAGAAGGGGGAAAAAAAACAAGTGTTGAAAATGAAGCAAATGTTTAGGTGCCAAAAACTGCAGTTTTTTTCTTGAAGCTCTCACTAAACAGGTAGGGATGTTTTTTCTTAAGGCACCTGTGTTTATTTCGTTAAGATTTCCAGTTTTGGAAAGTAAGGGACATAACTGAAAGTGCAACGAGCATGTGCAGTGTCTCTATTAGTCAGATGCATCACTTTTGTCAAGACCCTTAACTCTGCCTCTCTGTCTGTCAGTAGGTTGATCCAAGGTTAGGTTGAGTGGACAGCATCCAAGGATTGGCTTCAACAATGTTCTAATTGGACCCCAGCGAAGGAGCCAATGCTGTATTTATTTGGTCATATACAATGTCCATCCATTATCTATACTGCTTATTCCCTTAGGGGTCACTGGGGGCTTAAGCCTATCCCATCTAACACTGGGTGAGAGGTGGGGTACACCCTGGACCGGTCACCAGCCTTGAGTCAAGTAATCCATTAATTTGAGTCTACATAAAGTGATAAGAGACCCTCTTACCTCTGCCTCCGTTAGGATGATCATGCGGACCAGGTGCACTCTCATGTTGGCGCCCAGAGTCATGTCTCTCAGCAGCTCTGAAGCCTAGATGGAAATTGGAGTATGAGACGGGTTCAAATATTTCAGGATGTGCAGAGTGTCATGGGATGACAGTGTTGCAGTGCTGCATCCATGTCAGTCTATGTAAACATTTCAACATAAATCAAACACACCTCCCCTTTTTACCTTCTGCCGCCCGTCCTTGGTTCTTTATCACAACCTCATTTACTACGAAGTTGGGACACTGTGTAAAATGTAAATTAAACAAAATGAATGATGTTGTGAACTGTGAAACAGAAAAACTTCCTTGGCGTTGGAAATTCTTTGACTTGTGTTGAATTTAACAACTGCCAGATGTTGGGACGGGGCCAACAACAGACTTAAAAACCGTTAAATACTTAAAAAAAAAAGCCCTTGTGGAATGTCCCAGTTGATTAAGTTAACCAGCAAAAGGTTAGGAACATGACTGGGCCTTAAATGAGCTTCCCAGATGGGCTGAGTCTGTCTGCAGTCGGTCGGAGGAAGGATTCATCATACTATGGAAGGCTGAATTGGAAAATAGAGAAATGATTCATGAATATTGTTTGGTTCTGTAGTCGAGTATATGATGCTGTTCAAAGATGTGATTAGAGCGGTAAACATGACCCTGTCTCAACTTGTTTGAGCTCTGCTGCTGGCATCAAATCTAAAAGAAACACAGAGCAGATAATTTATTGTCATATCAGATTATCTTTTTATATTTCACTCTCTCTGCGAGTATATCATACCTTACATGCATCCAAAGTTCTACTCTCTATGCTTTCCAGCTGCTTTTAATCATACCACGTCACCAAACATGATCCTTGTGTTGCTTCACCTTGTCAATTACTGTCCAGGTTGTCTTATAATATCCTAAAAAGTACGTTGCTGTCCTTTGTCAAGTTGTATGTATAGGGCTGGGGATCATAATAAACCTCAGGAAGTTTTAAAAAAACAGCATTTTAAGAAGCATTTTCCTAAAAGATGCATAGCACATTTCTCTGTGAACTGAGAGTTTAGTAAAAGGTGTCATATTCTCCTGCTCCAAGCCCCTTCTAACAACATTTAAAGCAAAGGAAATTGATTTGCCACAACATGGTTCTTTAAATTACTTTTGTCACCTTCAGTACTTTACAGATGTCTTTTAAATTTTGAATCCAAATATGGTTTCAATGCAGAAAATGAAAATCAATACCTAGAAAACTGTACAGAAAGCTTTCATTCAACAGCATATTTGTGCCTGGACTTACAATATTGAGGTTGGTGAGTATGTATCGCTCTGTGTCCTGTTTATGGACCTGCTGGACATCAGGGCCCACCACCACCAGCAGCTCAAGGTGTGTGATATCAGGCACTGAGGCTGATCGAGGCAGACGCACCAACTCTGTGAACACAGAGATGTTCAGGTATGAAATAATGACCTGGTCATATGATTACTATATGTTAGCAAATGTGCAATGAGATACTACTTTTCTAATATAAACACAAAACCCAATTCAAATGAAGTTGGGACACTGTGTAAAATGTAAATAAAGACAGAATACAATGATTTGCAAATCCCTTATGACCAATATTCAATTAAGTACACGACAAAGACAAGATATTTAATGTTCAAACTGATAAACTTCATTGTTACCTCTAGCCTTGCAGAGCAGACGGACTTGCCTGATGCTGAAAACATGCATATCCGTTTTGCCAGCCTCCTCTGTCCAACGACTTCACTCCGCCTGGAATCTTATCGGCCCAATCCGGCAAGAGAGGCGGGAGCAGCGGACGTGCCAACAACAGGAAGTGACTGCATGTTTGAAAACAATGGCGGCTTCTGAAGCTGCCTCAATATCTGCGTCTTTTTTAATCAGAAATGGACTCAATTTATTTTTTAAAAGAGGAGGAAGAACGTCACTTGAAGCTTGCCTTACGAGAAGTCATGTTTTCGCTCTTCTACTGACCGCGGATCACTGCTGGGAAACTGGGAGAGAACTCGGAAATCAATCCACGGACTTGCCGGTTAGTCTCCGTTGGTCGTCATGGTTACTCAGCGATACTTGGCGAAATATGCTCTCCTCAGAAGTTTACTGGGAAAACTTGGTAGGGATTGTCTTTGGCGAAGTTCATGTGTCATATAAGTGTTAAATGATACATCTGTGTGGTATAATTTAATGTGAAACGATAGTCTTCAGGTAGTTTAAGCTAACGGCCGTAGCGGCTAACTGTTGTTAGCCGTTAGCCCTAGCGGCTAACAGTTAGCCGCTAGGGCTAACGGCCGTTAACTGTTGTTAGCCGTGCTCATTGTGGCTCAGTGGCAGTGTCACTGCCTCTTGCCCCGGGAATCGTGAGTTCGATCCTCGGGAAAGGAAAGGAAGTTAGCCGTAGCGGCCATTAACTGTTGTTAGCCGCCATGTGTAGCCCTATGTATGCTACGTCATACGTAGCAGCGTTGCTTGATGTGGATTGGTCTGTGATGAGTGTATCGAGCTGAAGGTTCTGTCCATGAAAACATTTTCGAAGGGCTCTTTCCCAGATGGATTAGTGAAATATTCCAATATGAAACTGTCCATCTGGCGTGTCGGGCTATGTTACCTCTGCCAAGGAGGTTATGTTTTTGCTGGCAAATGTTTGTTTGTTTGTTTGTCTGTCTAACTAATAATGATATCAACAAGATTCTGAGTGCTAGATGTGGGTTTACAGGGTCAAGGAATGACATTATCATGGTAAGTTTGTCATGTAACTATTGCTTATAGATGAAACAGCAGTATGTGAGCTACCTTAGTGGAGGTTTGCGCCCTCAGAGTACTTTCTAGTTTGTTTGGGGTTTTTTTTATATTCGATCATTTTGAGTTTAATGCCTGCAACATGTTCTAAAAAAGGCAGGACAGAGGCAACAAAAGACTGGGAAATTTAGAATTGCTCAACATCTAGGTTACTTGGAAATAGGTTAGTGTCATGAGTGGGTATAAAGGAGCATCCCTGAAAGGCTCGGTCATTCACAAGCAAGGACGGGGCCATGTTCACCCCTTCAAAAACTGCGTGGGCAAATAGTTCAACAGTTTAAGAATAATATTTCTAAACATTCAATTGCAAGGAATTTAGGAATTTATTGTCTACAGTCCATAATATCATTTAAAGTTTCAGGACATCTGAAGAAATTTCCATTTTTAATCACATTTTTCAAAACATCCCAATTCCCTTTGAACTGGGGTTTGTACTTCATGGTTAAGTCATACCTGAGGCCTCAGTGGAAGTACCAGGAGAAGACTCTTTGTCTGTCTGACTGAAGGATTGATGAAAAGGCTTCAAAAGGACACAAACAGTGAATTAATTTTCAGTTCGTTTAGAAACGGAAGCTTTAAACTTGTATGAGTAAGCATGGATCCCTGGCCTAAATCCTGAACAAAACCAAAACTATTTCAGAGCTTTAGCCTTTTTTAAAGTAATTTCTATGTAAATCCAGCTAAACACAGTTATGAATCTCTGCAGGTTGTGGGTTTTTCAAACAGGATGATAAACAGTTTAAAGTTGAAGGGTTCAATGTACTTTGCAGAAGCAGTGGAATCAGTAACCAAAGTGCTCCTGTTGCTCTGAAGCTTTTCCACCTACCTCGTCCAATGGAGAAGTCATTAGAGTGGCAAATCCAGGCCACAACAAGGGCAGACACAGTAGAGTCGTAAAAAACATGTTTCCCCTTGTCTCTTCCTGTGTGTGAGTCTATATCTGCTCTGCTTTGACACCAGGACAAAATGTTACCCTTCTCCTCCTAAGTAGCACAGATCCTAGCAGTATGAGTAATGTGTGTTTGTGTAAACAGAGGGGTAAAGTTGATCGGTGGCAAACGTCACTGCCAGTTTGGGAGCTGAGGGCCACTGTCATTGGTTGAGCCTCTTTTTTATTCAATGGCTTTTTAGGGATACGAAGCACTATTAGCATTAAAACAGTGTTAGCTGTTCATTTCTTCAAATGTTTATAGCTGATATATTAGGCACACTTACATTATAAAATATACATCATAAAATATACCCCAATGTATTACCAAAAAAAAATCATTGAAGGTAAAGAGTAGAACAACTACAAACCACTACAAGAAAAAACAGTATAAACATGTTTGGTGTTGAATAGGTTATTGGAATGGAATAAATTTCTTATTTCAGATTTGTGAGCTCAATTTAAATGAATGGGGGAAAAAAATTGATTCCCTCTGGTTCATCATCGAGACAAATCCTCACAATGAGGTGATAGTGTTTTTTTATTGTCAACACAGTTTGCCATGTTTTAAGCCATATATTAAATAATGAAGATAGCACTTGAACTCTGAATTGCTGCAACTGCTGAGTCACTGGCATATTAGTGAGTGTAAAGTAAGTTGTGATCTGCTAAAATTGATGGACAAGATAATTTGCAACTTTTACCATGTGAATGGAAGGGTTGGGCTTTAATCAGAAATGACAAGTAAATGTTATAAAAGTTTAATCAATTTACATATAATTCAATCATCTTTTTACTTTTAATGCTAAATTTCTATATTTAAAAACACTACTGATAAAGCTCTGCAGAGTTTGAAGTTGTTCGTCCTGTTTGTCTCTAGCACTTTGTCACAAGGAAAGTAAGCAGTGAATTTACTGGGCCTTCTTAACAGTAAAAATGTGTGTACTTGTATCTATCTATTCTTTAAAATGACACTGGGCTAGTAAGCAAGGAAATATCAGTATGCTCTACACTGAGAGAAATTCATTAACATATTTCTACTTTTCATTTTTGCCTCTGCAATTTAGCAATCACTTTTACAATCTCTTTTGTGCTTTTATTTATAGGTGATTGTACTTCTGTGATGGCAGCTAAATGCTAAATAAAGCAACCAAAAATAACCCCTGGATGCTATTTATATCTGCAATCAGGCCCCTCACTGTCGCACTTGTTTCTGAATGAATCCTCACAATCACAAAAAAAAATAAAAATAATAAAAAATAAATAAATGTTGTTGCTGCCTGTTGCAGCCATTAGAGGGCAGTCATGATCTAATGTGGATGGACTCAGAGGCACAGAGAGGAAACAAAGGCACAAATACTCCTCCACAAGAGAGCCACAAATAACGTCCATTGTGTCCAAAAGAGTCATAAAACCATTTATGAGGCTTAATTGACTAATTTGAGTTCATGTGATTCACAGTAGGGCCGCTTTGAAAAAGTAGTTTGATTTTTTTAATCAGTTATTCGAAATTTTAAAATACAATATTGGAAAGGAAATCTTTCTTAGTACATTTACATACTTTTATGATAATATATTGTTTTTACAAAAGCCCACAGAAACATACATCTGAGCCTTTATTTAATTCATGTACCATTACCATCTGTGTCATAACAAAGGACTACAGCTGGAGTGGGACCAGTTAACCTGTCATTTGTTTTATTATATAAAAGTAAAGTATGCAGAAACAACTGGGCTAAATATATTAACATAAGAACATAGCATTTTGCCCTCGTATATATGACATTATATTAGGTATATTAAAGATATCTGTAAATGGATTTATACAGCCTGAGTCATAGTTTTGCATTATCACACTTTATATAAAGAAATAGATACAGAATGCCAATAATTTATACCCTGTGGATAACTAAACTGTAAAACTTAGTTTTAAATGTATATTTCACTTTTAATGTTGTTAATAAGCTGACATTACCTTTATTTTACTTGTTTTATTGTTACTTTATACTTTGTATTATCATTCTTATAATTTTTCAAACTAAACTGCTGCACTCTGTATTAGGTAGTTTTAGTGGTTTTGTATTACCTTTAGTTAGTCTTTTGGGTGTGGTTTTCTAGAAGCCATTTGCAGAATTCTCCCACTCCCACTCCCACACACATGCTTTTTTTTTTATATATATTTTCATGTATATTGTGTTTGTATTCCTGTTTGTAAATAAATAAACCGATAAATAAATAAATGAAATTCCAAAATATGACCAACCCTTAGGGCCATCCTCTTTCTGATCCCCAAAGTATTGAGATTTCAACCAGTATCATTCCATTTTCCGGTAACGCTTTAGAGCTGAGTATTTTGATCCCAAACTTGGTATCAGTATCAAATTTAGAATTTTTGTATCGTGACACCATTAGTTGATATAAATCTTTGTTTAATTTAGCTTTTTATTTATTTCTAACTCAGTACTCAGATGCTGTAAGAAAGGTAACAAAGTCCAATACATCATCCAAAACATACTCAAGTAGAAGTTACAGCATTTCTTTAAAACCTACTTTAAAAACGCACAAGTATAGAAAAAAGCTACACAATCACATTAACTTACGTTTCTAATGTTTTGCAATTAAAATGGCTTAATTTTTCAGGAACTTAACATATTTATGCTGTTGTTTTGTAATAACAACTGTGGTTTTCCTATGATTAAGCATGATTTGTAACTACTCTCTTAAGAGCTTAACTTAGCAAGGCCATCTCCCTGGGATAGCCACACAAGTTTTCCACAATAAGTTTATTACTTCAAAGTCTGTATTACAGTCACCACCCACTTCACTCATTAAACTGCTAAACATTGCAGTTACCTGATCTGCCAATCATATGGCAGAAAATTACATTTAGGTATACATAGCGAAGAGATGACCTGCTGAAGTCTGACTCGGACATCAGGGGAGGGAAGGTGATTTGAGTGACTGTGAACGTGGTATGGTTGCTAGATGAGCTGGTATTTCAGAAGCTGCTGATCTACTGGAATTTTCACAACCATCTCTGGTTTACAAGGAATGGCCTGAAAAAGAGAAAATACTCAGTGAGAGTTAGTTCTCTGGGAAGAAATTGTTTATGCCAGTGGTAAGAGAAGAATAGCTGAAATAATCTGCGATGGTAGAAAGGCAACAGACACTTAAATAATCACTAGCTACAACCAAGGTATGCAGAAGACCTGCCAACAAAGGACTGAAAAAAATGCAGACTGGTCTGATGAGGTGGTAGGGTCCGAATTTAGTGAAAACAGCCTGAAAGCATAGATCCGTCATACCATTCAGGGTGGTGGTGGTGATGGTGGTGGTGGACCAGAAAAAGTTGTTGATACAGTAAGGCAAGGCAAGGCAAGTTTATTTGTAGAGCACAATTCGTACGCAAGGTAATTCAAAGTGCTTTACAGAACAAGAAAAATGCATTAAAATCACAATACAAAAAAAAAAAAAAAAAAATTAGAAAATGAACTTTAAAAGAGTAGAGTGCAGATAAGATCTTTTCAGTCATATGCACAGTTAAGTAGAGCTGTTTTGAGCCTAGATTTGAACATTGTCATTGTAGAGGCCTGTCTCACATTTTCAGAAAGACTGTTCCAGATTTTAGCTGCATAAAACTGGAAACCTGATTCCCCATGTTTAGTCCTGACTCTGGGCACCAGCAGGAGGCCGGTCCCTGAGGTCCTCAGAGTCCGAGATGGTTGATATGGCACTAACATGTCAGAGATGTACTTTGGTGCTAGGCCATGGAGAGACTTGTACACAAGCAGAGCTGCTTTAAAGTCTATTCTCTGAGCCACAGGAAGCCAGTGTAGGGACCTGAGCACAGGACTAATGTGCTCGTACTTCCTGGTTCTGGTCAGGACCCGAGCAGCAGCATTCTGGATGTACTGCAGCTGTCCTACAGCTCGTTTGGAGAAGCCAGTGAGCAGGCCGCTACAGTAGTCTAACCTACTGGAGACAAATGCATGGATAAGTCTCTCCAGGTCAGGTTTAGACACTATACCTTTGATTTTGGCAATGTTTTTTAGATGGTAAAAGGCTGCTGATGTTATCGATTTGATGTGGCTGTTGAAGTTCAAGTCTGAGTCCATTATTACCCCGAGATTTCTAACCTGATTTGTAGGTTTTAGAGAGAGAGACTGGAGGTGACTGCTGACTCTTTGTTTCTGTGGACCAAATACAATGACTTCAGTCTTGTCCGAATTTAGCTGGAGAAAGTTGTTTTGCATCCACATACTGACCTGTTGGATGCAGTGACAGAGTGAATCCACTGGTCCATATTCACCTGCTGTCAGTGAGACATAGATCTGAGTGTCATCTGCATAGATGTGGTAGGACACATTATTACTTTGTATTAACTGGCCTAAAGGCAGCATGTAAAGACTGAACAGAAGGGGTCCCAGGATTGACCCTTGGGGCACCCCACAGGTCAAGGCCATGTGGTCTGAGACACAGTTACCAATTTCAACAAAGTACTTCCTGTCTTCTAGATAGGACTTCAACCAATTTAGGGCAGTGCCAGAGATGCCCACCCAGTCCTCTAGTCTCTGTAACAGGATCTCATGATCGACAGTGTCAAAAGCAGCACTCAGATCTAGCAGGACTAAAACTGAGACTTTGCCTGCGTCAGTGTTCAGCCGGATGTCACTTGTCACCTTGATAAGAACGGTCTCAGTGCTGTGATGGGGTCTAAAACCTGACTGGAAAGTAGACAGCAAGTAGAGCCATTGCTTTACAGCAAGAGGAATGCAGGTTTGAATCTCAACTGAGGCCTATTTGTGTGGAGTTTATATGTTCTCCCTGGGAGAACATATAAACTCCAACTCTACGTTCATCCCGTGCATTCTCATTGGGTGCACCATCAACGTTCTACTGACCAAAACATACTTGCAGGTTAAATGGTAACACTAAATTGCCCATAGGGGCAAGGTTGCTTGTTTTTTATGTCAAATGTTTAAGCCCTGTGATTGGTTGGGAACCAGTCCAGTGTGTATCCTGCTACTCATTTGATGTCAGCTAGGCTAGATTCTTGCCCCCTGTGACCCATTGCATTTTGGATAAAGGGTTATTTTTAGTTGTTCTCTCAAGATCTTGGCTAATTGATGCCGCTATCTTGAGAAAATGTCTATGGCTTTGGAATGGCAAGTTCATTGCTTGAGATCTTGAGAAACCGAAAAAAATGGTATCATGTAAAAGCCAGAATTTCTTTCCTCAAGTATACAGATAAATAAGTCAAAATCCCGACAAAACCAAAAGTTTTCACATCATTAACGAAAAATGGAGTACAATAAAGCAAAGGTGTCTTCTAAGGGGGCAGCAGATATTGCACGTCTGTGTGGAGTTTGTATGTTTTCTCTGTGCATGTGTGGATTCTGTCCAGGCACTCCAGTTTCGTCCCACAGACCAAAGACATACTCATTAGGTGATTGGTGACTCCAATGAGTGAGAGTGGAAGGTTGTCTGTCTCTCTGTGTGGCCCTGTGATCAGCTGGCGACAAGTTTAGAGTGTACCCCACCTCTCACTCAATGTCAGCTGGGATAGGCTCTTGCCCCCAAAAAGGATCAGTGATATAGATAATGGATGGATGGATGTCTTGTAAGGGCTTCCTAGTAAAAGTAAAACCAAGTTCTTTTTAATGTTGTTAGACCTGTGATGGTGATCTATACTGACTTATCTCCATTTCCTCTCAGTATTCTAGTAGCAAATGCTCAAACACAACCACAGCCTGTAATTCACTTTTTAGATAGACTCTAAAATGTTGTTTCACCATCCTGCAAAAAGCGTCTGGCCGCCTTCGCTCCTCTCTTTAACCTCCTCTCCCTCCTGAGAGGTTACAGTTTATCTCCACAAAACCAGGATTCAGCCTCCCCCCCATCTGCCGTTAGCCTGCCAGATATCTGTCTGTTTTTGGTCTGAATTAACAGCTGGGTGTTACAGGCATTACACCAGCATTGCTGCTCCACTAAAACATCGATGCCCTGCTGGATTTACTGAGCACAACAGACTGTGATAAGTGTTGTTGGATGATCGTGTCTGCCCAGAGCTGGGGGAGGAATTGTATATTTATGATGTCTTAAATTATATATATGGAGACATATGGGATAGTCAAGTGGGCACAACAGATGATGCCTCAGGAAAATGTTGTTTGGATGCCGTTATTGAAGAGGGAGGAAGTTGTTTATGGAAAAGCAATGATCTTTTTTCCTCTGTTGGAAAGATGTAGGCATATTTCTGTCATCATTTTCTGGCACTGACCTTTACTTAATCAATTCTGTTGTAAAATGTAATATTTATGGCCTCCAAAGCTTTAAAATGGACATTATTTTTAACCACCAGTTGGAAAAACATCTGGTTAACAAGGTATTGTTTTGAGGCATCTAACCTTTTAGTGGTTTCATTTTTAGGAGAAAGAGAATCTGCTTTGTGCATAAAAGGATTCTCGTTCATCTGCCACTCTGTTTGACTCCCTCCATCTGCCACCCAGCAGTAAAAGATTCATGGGTGCAAAAGTTATAAACACTGACCTAGCTCTTTATTACAGCACCATCATTACTCATTACAGTTTGATGCTTTTATTAGGGGACTTAGGTCAGGGAACCAAAGTATAATTTAACTAAAAGGGCTCATAGAGTTCTGCAGTTCTTGGCCAAGTTATTAGCCAAAATGTTAAAGAGCTCATACCTTGCCTTAAATCAGGTTCACATTTGTATTTTTGGTGACTGCTAGAGTTTGTTCACAATCACTAATGTTCAAAAAACCTAGTATTCATATGCTCAGTACCCCTGATCTATCAGTATTCTCTCTCTGTCGGAGCGCTCTGTTAGATCTCCTGCCCCTTTAAGTAGGCGCAGTCCACTCTAATTGGTTAACTCTGGCTGCTTGGTGTCCTGATGTCAACAACTCTGCATTCATTCTATTGTCACACTGAGCAAATGGCTTGAACTGCTGATGAAACAGTGATAGGAGTTCATAATGGTGGGTCAATTTGGGAGGTCCGAAGGAATGAGATGTTTCAGGTAGTTGATGGTGCTATAAACATGGGGAGAAGGATAAGTCCAGATACTGCAGAATTTTTGTCTTGTTCATTCAAGTGCTGTACCACACAGAGGAGGACATATGAAACTCAAAAAAGCAGAATATGGGCTAAAAAATTGTCCTTTTATGCAATGGTAACAAATACTTTTAAAATCCCTGGATGTGCATCGGGATTTGGATCACTGACAAAAACAAATCATGTCCTCCTTGTGCAAATACCAACATTCTCTGAAAATTTCAACAAAACATGAGTAGATAGATAGCTAGATAGAGGGCCTTATGATGGTGGGCATAACAGTGGTAGTGTTGCTTTGTAGTAGTAGGCCTCATAGCAGTACAGGTCATAGCAATGTTGCTAGTTGTGGTAGTATAGACCAGTATGGAGTAGACATCACTGTGGATGTGCATGTATACTGGGGGCAAGAACACAGTGTAAATATATGGAGATAAGCACAATGATGCAGTTTAGATTACTGATAGAAAGGAGAAAGTGTGTTATTGTGCCACAGGATGTCAGAGTAGGAATGTGAAAATACATTTTTTTATGAATTACAGGAATGGAAGACACTCCCTGAAGTAAAATACAGATGTTTATGGCCGTGTCAACAGCAGCAGAAGCAGTGCCTGCTTGTAGTAATTTAAACTGCTGTAACATTCATTAAAAGAATAGTTGAATAATTATCAAATAGCTATAAAGAATAGGTTCACCATCAGGATATTGTGTTTGACACATTTATAGCCCACGTCTTGTAAAGCTGATTTATGTCCTTGTTGCTAGCTAAGTGTTATATTTTCCAGAGAGCTGTGTTGGTGACTGTCAGCCAGAGAAAGTTGAAGATTGACATTTTTATGAAATATATGTCCCTTTATGAGGATTTGAACCTCATTCAACCAAAACATCTGTATTATGCTGAAAATAGCAGACACATCCTTCTGAAAGTCAGCTAATAGTACACATACTTTTTTAACCATTACACTTTGCATTACATCAGACCTTATTGCACAAAAATATCAGATAAATCAGAGTACTTTATATCCTGTACATGCCCAAAAAGTACAAGAGACTTAAATAAGTGTGTGTACCTTGAGATTTTCTTTATTATCTATGTTGGGGTTCACTCACTACAAACTACATGAGGATGTCTGATGACTGCAACTTTGTCCATTTCTTTGATTGTTGATCCACTGGGCCAATATAGATTAGAGCTAAAAAAAAAAAAAACACTCTTCCTACTTTACCAAGGGTTAACTTAGCTTGTCACTGTAAGACAACTTATGTTCTGCTGATAAAGAGGAGTCCAGAACTCCATGATGCGCATTGTCAGCTGTTTACAAACATAAAAATGGTCTGTAAAGCGTTGTAGAAGAAGTAGTGGTTAACCACTACTAGTATTTTCTTGCGATTCTTATATCGGTGGCCTAGTCATGCATTCTCAGAATGAAGACTATAAAATGTAACATGCAACACATCTAAGTGGATCATATTTATTTATTTATTTATTTGTCATTTTTGAATGTGCTCTTGAATGCTTATTTCTCTGACCTGTTTACTGAGGCCATGGAAGGCTTCAAAGTCTGTGTTTCCTGACTAAAAGGGCCACAGCACCCCTGGCTACAAACTGTTTATTGAGCTTAATTGTGTTTTTCATTTTTTTCAGGACAGCTGTGCGCTAAAAAGGAATGTATAGTTTGGTACACTGCAAAAGTGAATTGCCCTTTGGGAAAAAATAGTTGTCTGAAAATGAATCGGAGCTTGTCTATCTAGCTTGCTAAATCACTAGCGAAGTTTGCTATCTCACAAGCTATCTTTATTTCTGTTTCCTCTGCTTTTTATGTCTTTTAATTCTTTTGAACATCACCCTTTCATTTCCTTGACATGTCACTGCTTATTTCTAACTATATTAAATTCCATAACACCAAGTCAAGAAAGTGAAAAAACAATGGGAATAAAAAAGGGAATGAAATCATCCTTTCTTTCCTTTAAACTAAAACAGGAAAAGAAAAAAACAGCTCTGTTCGACCAGAAAGCCTTCTTTCCTTCATTCTTTCTTTTTCTTCCTATCTTTGGTTTTCAGACTAAAAAAAATAGAGCACTCCCTGTTTTGTTGTTAAAGTAAATGTGGTCCAACAGTAAATAAGATTTAGTTACCCTGATCAAACTGAGGTTGGAAATTGATCTCCTATGCTTGAAAGCAGATGATTAAGGATTCAATCCAGTGCCCTGCATGATAATCCTGCTTTCTTTGCAAAACTGACAGTAAGTGTTAAATAATTCAATATCTTTCTTCATGCTGCCTTTCTACGTCTTTTTGAGTTATCAATTGTTACTGCAACCAGAGGGCGGTGGTTAAATCTGGCACATCTTTCATGTCTGACTCATTGAAGCTGCTCTTCTATTAGGAATGTGACTATTTATAAATCTGACAAAGTGATGGATCAGATGTTGAATCAGAGGCATACCCATACATAAAAATACCACCACAAAATGGCTTCATAACATCTGCATTTCAAACATATGGATGTTCCTCTCTGCTGAAATGTGCTTTGTTTATGTATGAGCAGCTCTATCTTCGAGTTGTAAAGTGAAAAAAAAATCTGTAAACACGAGGGTGTCTCCACCCGCTGATGGAGTTTTTACGACACTTTTTGTGTTATTTAGATAATTAAGACAGATATTGTGTTGATGGAGCATTGTCAGCCTGGAGATGATGAGTCTGAAGCTTGTAATGTGATACAGAGGGTGCTGAAACTCTCAAAATATACAGTTATTTTCCGAACTATGGTTTCTTCCAGCTGTTTCAGCATATGTCAGCATATCATGGGGATGCAAAGACGCTGCAGGGGTGTTTAATGATGTCTCTGTGCTGCTGCTGTAGATGATGATTTAATGATAATAGTGTGTGGTTTCTTAGACATGGATAGGAGAATAAAGTGGGGTAAATATCTGATTCTTTGCACTGAAAACTCCATACACTCAAATATATGCATCTAGGGTATTAAAGCTCCTGTGAGGAGAATTTACTGTGTATTAAATATGCCCTCTAACCCAACTAATAAATCTTCACCTTAAGTTTTAGCCCCATAAATGTGTAGGAAGTGCTTTCTTAAAGGATAAGTTCGGTTTTTTGACACCTGGACCTTATTTTTAGGATTAAATATGCTCGTAGACTCACCCAGACAATTTTGGCGGAGCTCGGAGCCGTTTTCGAGCAATTTAGATCTATCCAACGGCGTTTTTTCTCATGCCAAAGTAGCAGACGGGGGTCAGAAATCGTATTTTGGGGGGCATCAATACGTGTTTCCTCTGGTCTCAAGTCCCACTCTGAGCATCAAAGGCACTCCTCTTCTGTTGTGTTTGCCGTGCAATGTCCACAACAACACCACCAATTAGCCCCCATTCGTGGACGTGCAGTGGTTGCTTGTTCTCTGGCCAGCTGTTCGGCTCTTTCCCTCTGCATCCTCCTTTCAAATAGCTCCTCGTCGGTATATTCTGGCTCAAAACGATACGGGCATCCATTATACTCAAAGTCGTCGTCAGACACTTCTACATCAGATAAATATTCCGCCATGTTGCACAAAAATAGCCGTGTAGCCGTGTAGCCTAGCAACAACAACGGCTCCACTTATGTTCTTGTCTATGACGTCACCAAAAATTACCCATCCTTGTAAAGCCCCGGATGACCATAACAACGAAGTTGAGCTGACATGGTGATAACACTGGCCATTCATTTATAAAATGTAGCTGAAATGAGCGAGTTTCGCAGCAGATAATGTCTAATTTAGGGGCTTCGATTTCTGGCCCCGTCTGCTACTACGGCATGAGAAAAAACGCCGTTGGATAGATCTAAATTGCTTGCTCCGCCAAAATTGTCTGGGCGAGTCTACGAGCGTATTTAATCCTAAAAATAAGGTCCAGGTGTCAAAAAACCAAACTTATCCTTAATCTCCTCTTGCTTGAATTGTCACTTGATTTGAATCTTCATGACTTTGACTTTGTCCGACACCTACCTACCCCCTGGAGTTAGCATAAGGTGGTTCTCCTGACAAAAAGCCTTGTTTATGAATTCCCTTGTAATTGAAAGACCCAATCAAGTTTGTTGCCCATGGCTGTGGTTATCACATTTATATTATAGTCTATTAAAAACAATCAGTGGCGTAAAGTGTCATACTTTCCTGTGCATGGGGTTGTGTGTGGACTTTTTGTGGACACTCATATGTGTGGACCATTGATCTTTTGGGAAATACACCTGCGTTAATATCTAACATTTGACTGTATTTTTTGTGTATTATGTATTGTTTATCAGCAACCATCCTTTCAAACGCACAATTACACTTTAAGATTCAAAAGTGGAGCAATATCAGATGCATTTTTTTTTTTTCAACAAATGTTAAAATCTTGTTTGCATGCGTTCATCACAGACCTACAACGGCGTATTAGGGCCACTTAAAGAAAAAAAAAAAAATTAAAACTCGAAATTTTCGAGAAAAACCTTGAAATTTTCGAGTTATAAAGTCGCAAATTTTCGACTTTATAAACTCATATTTCAGGTCAATAACTCGTCAATAAAACAACGTAGTTCCAAACCCAACCCCTCTTTTTAATCACTGTCATAAAGACTGTGAGCTACAACCTTGTTTTCCTCCAAAGGAGCCGTCCTCCGTAACTTCAGTTGGTCTCAATACGCTGCCGGTGATGGCTCGGCGGCTTAGGGACCGTCGGAAAATTACCATATGTCAGCCTGATGATCACGCATTTCTTCTTGTTTATGCCACAGCTCTTATGTAAGAGAAATAGGCTTCAATTTAATGTATATGATTTTTTTAAAATATTGACGTATATTCATTAATAAGTAATGGCTGTAAAAACTGTAATAACTGTACTGTTGTTGACTGTAGTGACACCAAACTCAGCCTGATGATCAAACATCTCCTGTAGTTTATACTACAGCTCTTATTTGAGAGAAATAGGTTTTAATGTAATTTATATGATTTTTTAAAATAGTTACATATTCATATATGATCATCAGGCTGAGTCATTACCTATGTATCAACATAAATAGTGACACCAAACTCAGCCCGATGATCAAACATCTGTAGTTTCTACTACAGCTCTTACTTTGGAGAAGTATGTTTTAATCTTATTATATGGTTTTTTAAAATTGTAGTATGTTTATCAATAGGTAATGACTATAAAAACTGTAATAACTTAACTATTGTTCAGTTTAGTGACACCAAACTCAGCCTGGTGATCATACATTTCTTCTTTTTAATACTTTAACTCTTGTTTAAGAGAAATAGGTTTAAATGTAATTTTTATGTTTGTTTTTTTAATATTGCCATATTTATATATGATCATCAGGCTGAGTTATTACCTATTTATAAACATACTTCACAATATATAAAAAATCATTTAAATTAAATATATACCTATTTCTCTTAAATAAGAACTGAGGTATTAACTAGAAGAGATATTTGATCACCAGGCTGAGTTTGGTGTCACTACAGTCAACAACAGTTAAGTTATTACAGTTTTTATAGTCAATACCTATTGATAAACATAAATCACTATATTAAAAATCATATGAATTAAATTTAAACATATTTGTCTTGAGTAAGAGCTGTAGTATAAACTAGAAGATATGTTTGATCATCAGGCTGAGTGTGGTGCCACTACAGTCAACAACAGTACAGTTATTACAGTTTTTATTGTCATTACCTATTAATAAATATATGTCAATATTTAAAAAATTAAATGTAAATTACATTTAAAACTATTTCTCATAAATAAGAGCTGTAGAATAAACTAGAAGAGATGTTTGATCATCAGGCTGAGTTTTATCATCAGGCTGAGTTTGGTGTCTATACAGTCAACAACAGTTAAGTTATTAACTATAGAGCTGTAGAATAAACTAGAAGAGATGTTTGATCATCAGGCTGAGTTTGGTCATACTATAGTCTACAACAGTACAGGTATAACAGTTATTATAGCCATTACATATTGATAAACATACTTCAATATTAAAAAAATCATATAAATTACATTAAAACATTTTTCACTAAAGTAAGAGCTGTAGTACAAACTTGAGGAGGTGTTTGATCATTAGTATGAGTTTGGTGTCACTACAGTCTACAACAGTACAGTTAGTACAGTACTTACTGTCATTACATATTAATTCACATAGTTCAATATATAATTTTTTAAAAATCAAATCAAAAGCTTTTTTGCTAAAGTAAGAGCTGCAGTTTAAGGTAGAGGAGATCACCATTCATGTTTTATTATCATTTTGTTGGTAGATCTTTGATGGCATTTGCTTTATTTTCAATTAAAAACCCATTAAAAATTTTTAATTCACAATTCTTAAAAAAAAAATGACATGTACTATGAATAACCTACAGTCATTTATGTGTGCTGTGATTTTGAAGACGTTACATGTCTTTATGGTGAAGTTTATTGAATTTTCTTTCACACCATTCCTCCGAGATGGTAACTTGCCGATGGTCCCCAAGCCGCCAACCCATCACCGGCAGCATATTGAGACCAATTGAAGTTGTCTGGCTTGGAGGACGGCTCGTTTGGAGGAAAACGAGGTTGTAGCTTATAGTCTTTATGACAGTGATTAAAAAGAGGGGTCGGGTTTGGAACTACGCTGTTTTATTGACGAGTTATTGACCTGAAATATGAGTTTCAAGTTTTTTACTCGAAAATTTCGAGTTTTCATTATTTAAAAAAAAAATTCTTTAAGTGGCCCTGATACACTGTCCTACAGACCTTATTTCAGGTACTCACATGTGAAAACTGTTTTGAAATCCAACAGATTTTGGGCCGTAGGAGATGGGAAGTGCTAAATCCTAACTCCCCTCTGCATTTTTGGACTCATTAGGTTAACTTAATGAATACAAAATTTTAAAAAAAGGACATGAATTAGTGGTTACTTGAATTCTTTTAATTTCAAGAAACATTTAATCTAAAAAGGAGCCTGGTGCAGTAATATGGACAACCAAGGATGCTACTTACTGCACTGCATCATGATACATCGTAATTTCTAATCAAACTGCGTTGTTACCTCAATAATCGTAACAAATTGAATTGTGAGACTAGTAAAGACACACAGCTCTGCTAGTGGCACAGTTTTGTGTTTGTTATAGGCACTTTACTCAAGGGCTGTTCGGAAACTGTGCTAACCATTGATACGTTGAAGGTCAGTTTACCCTTGGACCTACACAGCTGGAGTTAAAACTATAATTCTACAAAATACCAGCTCAGTCCCCCTGGTCTCAGGTCCACAGAACCAAAGGATTAAAAATCTACCATTAGTTGACCTCATATTGCCACAGCCTCTTTTTCTCTGTGCTTAGTCTTGTCCCTGCTATTCCTTTGAGACCACTGTAACTGCAGTTGACTGCAATAAGGGACTGCAGGGAAGGGCACAGAATACTAAGATGACCAAGCCACACAGCCTACATTTAGATCCAACCTTCCCATGAATGGACTGAAAGCTCCTCTCGGGCTACTAAATGGTAGTGTAGCAGTTGTTAGAAGACAATTGCTGTAATTGAACATCTGTGTGTGGCTGTGGCTGATGGGAACAGAATTTTAATAAACTATACATAAAAAAGACTGAAAATAAACAATTCAAGTGCAAGTATGAGAAGCAAACATGGGCAACAATTGTGATTAATTGAGACTTGTGGGAAAAATGTCTTATCTTGCCTCCTACATATTGCCTAATAAATGATCAATATGTGGAGACTGCAGAACATTAATCTTTGATGTCAAACCAGTCTGAATTCTACTCCCTCTTCCTCATTGTATATCTAAAATCTTTCTCCCTTCCTACAACACTGTAGATCCTAAGCTGGTCTTTTGTTCTCTAAATCAATAACCCAAGTGGACTGTGTCTGGATAATGACTTGAATTATTAACTCAGTACTTTACCTCAGTTTTATGTTTTATCCTTTTTTAATCATTGGCAACCAAGAGAATCTTTCATGTCATCTCTAAATGGACACCATTTTTTTGTTCACAGCAGATAAGAAATATTTAAACCTCTTTAAACTCAATGACCCTCGATCTACTTGCTGTACATCAGATATCTTCAAATGGTGGGTCAGGGTCCATTATACAATAAGAGTAGCTGTTTTCAGTGTCTTGCAAAGCTTTGTCCAGCTGATATGGAAAAATTAAGCCAGTGAAGAAATTAAAAAAAAAACAGCAGAGGCTGAATGCAGAGACACCTAATGCCAGATGTGCACCTCATGTTAAAATGTCAAATTTAAAAGTAGAAACATATTGGTTCTGATAAACCAGTTCAAAAACCACTTTGGGCAGAATGGTTCCTGTCTTAATGCCCTCACATGGTACTGGGAATATTTTTTTAATGATATGTCTGTTTTGATTTAGTTTTGAACACAAGTAATTTATAAATAGGCTATGACTAATAATACAGGAAGCCTGGTCAGTGTAGCTGTTGTCAGGAGGCGTAAGACCAGCCTTAGCTCTGCCTCTTTGTTTGATGTCAAAAGTTAATTTGAGACAGCCAGCCTGGAACAGTGTTTTGACATGCAGTGCAGGCGTCTTTCCTGTTTTTCATTTGTTGCAGTTGTCATTTTCACACTGAATGCTTACATCTTTCAATTAGCATATATGCTTCAGTTTGTTCCCAGGGGTGGGTTTGTCTAAAGATAAGGGGTGGGCTGTAGGCTTGGGTACCAAAAACCAGTTACGTTCCAGGTTTGCAGATTTGATATGGGATGTGATTTTTGCTGTCTAAGTTTTTAGTATTTTGAATTATTTATGCTGTCATAGCATTACGTTGAGTATGACATAGCGTGTAAACAAAATTTTTGAGAAGAGTATCATGGCAGACCGCAGCAGTGGAAAGTAAACCTTGCTAAAAAGATAATGATAGCTTGTGTGAGGAAGACATTTTTGATGCAGACAATAGTAAAAACAATATAACAAAACATTTCCTTAAACATAAATGTGAGGAAATGCACTGTGTTCATTCTGTTATGATCTCCTGACACTTAAGCCATTATATCCCCAGACAAAAATAGCATGGTAAAAACTCACCTGAGCTCATGTTCACATCTCATAGAAAAGCACTGTTGGCCACTCAGTGACTGACCTTCCCTCTGTTGACAAAAAGCACCACAGTAATCAGAAGGAAATAAGCGCTGAAACACTTTAATTCAACTAAAAAGTTTGAAGTGGTTTTTTTTGTTATTATTATTTGATAATGTTCATCACAGGTATTATAAATGCTCAGCTGAAGAGCTGATGTTATTGAAATATTTGGAGCCATAGCGTCAGGTTTATAATGAAGACAAGGCCGTAGTACCAAACTGCAGGTGTATGCTTATGACGAACATTATTTGGATGTGTGTAATAAGCATACACGCATCCAAATAATGATGAATATGAACCCCACTTATCTCTCTATTTGTTTTTTATTAGTTTTTTTTTTTCCATAAAATCAAACGTCAGTACCTTTAATGACAAGGCACACACATTATGTTCTCAAGCTTGTCTCAGACATAAAACCCAGAGAAGTCTGTTTACAACAACTAGTTTGGCAATAAACAATTTAAAAAGTTAAGTCTACAGATTTTTTAATTTTTCATGAAATTAAAGTATCTGACCTGTTTGTGTGTCACATTAAGAATAATCAGGAGGAAACAACCGTTAAATGGATGTTAAAAACATCTGCCTTTAGCCTGGATACATCTATCTCATTTTGGACAAACACAAAATAACACAGAGTCATAGTCACTACTATAGCTCAGGCTGATAATTGCTTTAATGTAAATTCATGGCTCCAAAAGTTTATTTAGCATTTTTTTATAACATATAAATCAGTTGAATATACATTTCCCCATAATGAAGATCATCAAAATTAATTAGGCCCTCTAAAATGACTACAAACACTGTACTTTTTAGGTGAGTCAAAGTGTTTCACTGTTTCTTACCTTCAATATCAAAAAACATGTTAGAAAAATTGTGAAGTCCATGCATACCCTCTATATCAGCTTATGAATGAACCCTGATGCTTACCCTTATTTTCCTCAGTGGTCTACATTTTAAAATCAGCAGTGTTTTCATAATTAGAAAAACTCTTAGGAAAAGGAATGTCATTTTCTTGTTTAACCTATGTTTCTAACTCAAATTAACTGTCACAGTGAGATGAACTGGTCAGTTAAGCAAGGCTGGACCGGGAGCAAAATATGGCCCTGGCATTTTTGGCCGTGGCGGCCCACCACGATTATTTACACAGTATACCAGAGGTGGGACCAAGTCACTGTTTTGCATGTCTTAAGTAAGTCATAAGTCTTTAGTCTCAAGTCCCGAGTCAAGTCGAGTCTGGAGACTGGAAAGTCGAGTCAAATCTTCAAGTAAAAGCAGGAAAGTTAAGTTCAAAGTCTCCACCTTTAAAATTTAGTGTCAGATTATGTCATCGACATTTCTCACCCAATTAAATGCCATTTAAACAATACAATATTATTTTATACTTTTTATATATTTTCATTGATATAGAAAACCAGTTTGACTGAACTCACCCACACAAAGCAAGTGTATTACACATTTAGACTATTGTACACTCTCACTTTACAGTTTCACATCGGTGGTCATCTAATTTGTTACAAGTGCCACTTTTTGTACTCCTAACAAAGGCCATAGGGGCTGTATTAAAACCCCCCAAAACAAAACAGTATAACATTTTTGGTCCAATTTATATATATGTAGTCAAATACTTAATATTTTTTGCAATTGTACTTGTTTCTTAGCCTACAAAAGCGAAGTCAGTCCTTATCTGCCATACTGCCATCAGACAGCATTATGGGTGATAGGGAAAATTGTGATATCTTGGCTGCATCTCTCTGGTCTGTCATGTTGTCCATGTCTTTGACTTGAAGATGCTCATTTCCCTTCATGAATGTTAGCTAATATTGGTTGACAGGTGGATTTCTGTAAATCAAATCCCAGTAGTTTCAGGGATTGCATTTACAGCTGTAGTTACTTTCCAAACTTCAACTAACGGGGGCCGGTTAGGAAGCTGTGGAGGACCTGATGTGGCCTCAGTCATCCAGTATGATGACAGATTTGTCAAACAAGGCAGATCCTGGGAGTGACTCTGTCCTCTTGCTGGAAATGTATAAAAAGTTTTAACATTAATTTGTTAAGTGGAAGGAAACATTGATATTTGGCTCATTTTAAATAAAACATACACTGAAGTGATGGCTCTTACAGCTCTACCCTGAGAACTAGTCACCATCTTAACAGTTATCATGACCCAAATCTTAAAAAGATCAACCACTTTAATTTGTTCAATAAAAAAAATGTTGCAGTTTGAACCTCAGGCGGAAGAAAACATATTTTTGAGACAAGGGACGGGACAAAAAATGTTATAAATATTGAATAATAAAACAAGTCCTGAGACAACACATCCTTAAATGTTACTTACTATGTTTGCTGTCATAACATTTAAATGTTGGTTGTTTTCTAGATATCTCTTGTCAAATGTTTATTATAGGAAAACACCATTTTTTTTTATCCTAAGATGTCAGGATATGTCAGCACCCCCAGAGAACTACTAATATGTACTTGTTACAGGACAACCGAGTAAAATAGAATAGATGGATGTTTGTCCGCTTAGGGCCTCCATACACTGAAGACATTTTTGCCACATTTTTACCGGGTTTGTACACGTCCACTGAAAACAGCTATGAGACCTGCTTTTGGGCCTCAACCCATAGGTTGAGAACTGCTGCACTAGTAGACTGCATTTGGAGCTAGATAATTTACAGATTACTCTTATATCATGGAGAATAAGTGACACAGGATATCACAGGATCAATTTATCATTTAGAAAACAGTGAGTGAGTGAAAACAAAGAGTCAGAGCAGGACTGCTTAAAAATGTTGAGTTTTGTTTAATCAAAAGGCTGACTCGTAATTCTTTAAGTCTTTGTGTTCACTTCAACTGTGCACATTAGCCATCGAGACACTGTTAAAATACTAAAAATCACATGAAGTGATTCCCTGCCCCTTGCACTGCATGTCTTTATGCGTCTTTACGCTCACCGGCACACGGACGAGCCAGTGCACAGAGAAAATTAGTGATTCAGGAGCTGTATTTAGATGAAATATTCACCTGCACATGGGCCGACTTGCAAAAAGGCACACCTGACAGACAACAGTGGTAACGGCCAAATTTAAATGAAGAATATCAGGCCTGTAGTTCACAGACCAGATGGTGGCTGCATCACTTTGGATATGACGAGGATGAAGATCTCGTCTTCACGTTTTTACGCTGAGAAGAGCTGAGACTTGTCATTGGATTAGCCCAATGTCCTTCAAGAAAATCAAGCAGTGGGCTGTTGCGGTCAACAAAAATGATTTAGTTTTTTTGGTGAAATCATGATAGCCCCAGGCCGGCCCAAAAGCGTGTGTCGGCCCACCGGGCATTGCCTGGTACGCCCGATGGCCAGTCCAGCCCTGCGGTGAAGTAAAGTAGAGACTTTTTACTCATGACAAAAAAAAAAATATTGTCAGTGATAATTACTTTGGAAATACCAGCATATTATATTTTGGCAAAAATACTGTATGCTGCACCCCCAGTTTCTTATTTAATGTCGGTTAGTATTGAACTAGTGTAATAATGTATTGGAAAAACTTGACGGATTTCCCAGCCCTATAAATTGGGCATCAGAGCTAGCTAAAAGTGCCTCATGTGCCTCTGAGCCGTGAATGTAAATGTGAGTGAAAAAGTGACAGTCAGTACTACACTATAACTTTACTGTACACTGGATGACACGTGTGGAGACTGTCTTAAAGCACACAAAGAGTCAGTGTGTGGCCAGTGGTACCTCGACGTCAGTGTCTCTGGCACTGAGCGGAGCTGGTCGGGGCCAGCAGCGGCAGCGACGTCACTCCTGACGGCGGCATCAGAGCAGCACGAGCGGCCATCCGCGCAGCAGCGAGTCGGTCGCTCCGGAACTCGGCGGAGGAACACGGCAGCGTCGGTCGGTCTGCGGTGAGGAGAGGGTCTGTCTGCCTTTTGGGCTGTCTGGACGGCGAGTTTCCGCGTTTGTGGCTCAAGATAAAGCCTGAAGTTGTTGAAAAGAAGGGGGTTTTATTCATTACGAGGTGAGTTTTACGGTTTATTTCGGAAAACTAGCTACAAGTCACAGCAAGGATACCAACAATGATTAGCAAGGCTCCCGCACCGTGGTCGTTGTACTGTAGCCATAAACTGTGTGTTGCTATGGAGCTGCATGGAAACATCCCACCTGCTGCTGCCGTCAATATGCTTTTTTATTTCACCTGTCAACCAAAACAAGCTATTAATCGTAAAAGTGCATGTGTGTTTGTTTTATCGTCCACTGTTAATTTCAACGACGCAAAATTTGACAAAAAATGTTCGTCACCACACTTTCTTACAAGACGATAGTTAGCTTTAGTCAAACACAAGGAAATGTATAGGCATTTGTTTATTATTATTTTCCGCTTGTTTAAGACACCACAACGCATGTAAGGAATTAAATACAAGAATGTTAAGTTTACAGTTTGGCTAGTTGAGTTCTTTAAAGTAGTGTTTCTCAACTGGTGGGTTGGGGACCTAATGGCGTGTCAGTGAGCTTTTTTTGGGTTGATGTACTGAAGCCCTAAGCAGACCTACATCCTTAAATGTCTAGTGTGCATTTTACGTGCTTTTAGTTCTTCTTTTCTTTAAAATTTTTTGGCTGTGTTCAGGCATATGTCCTGAATTTTGGCAAGATTATGTATTTTCATTCGACCCTTTTTCCAGCTCAGCTCCTACAGTAAGTCTAAAAATAAACTGTGTACAAAAAAGGTTACACTCATACTCTTAAGAGCAAAAATGTGCCATTGAAACCCAGTCAAACAAGCCAAAGTGTAATTGAAAATAATGTCACTGCACTACTGAGATCTAATTAATGAGCTTTTAAAAGCTAGCTGTTTGTTCAGTTACACTTGTCTTGCCTTATTCTGCTTGTGGGCTAAATTCAGCTGCTGTGGTATAAAGGTTGGTCTGAGTCTTTTTCCACTCCACTAGTCAAATGTCTGTGGCTTTAGGGGTGAATGAATGAGAACATTACCACTAAACAGGGTTTGCAAGGACATTGGAGATTTAAGTTGCTTATTTTGTAAAATGTTTTTTATTTGGGGGCTGGGGGTGTGTCCAGACTGATTCTGAAAGTGGGGGCAGAAAGTGGGGAATAACATGTGGATAAGAGGCCAAAGAAGGACTACTTTCACTGTACATGGGGTGCAAAGCATGGCCACTCAGCCATCTGTGCCCTGTAATGATCAACAGTAATAAGTACTTGGTCACTGGACAAGGTGGTAGAAAGTGCCTGAATCAGTACCAGCTTTTGAATTTTCAATTGCACAAAACAAGACACAAAGCCACCAGCTATTATGAAACATAGTTTTGATTTTATAACATATAACATAATATTATGTGGTTAAAATGGTAAGAAAGTTTAATAATCATTCTGAGTGCATCTGGGTCTTATATTCACATTTACAACTGCTGTATGGTGCTGGAGAAGCTTGGAAAACCCCTTGAAAGTGCTTGAAATTGAATTTAAAAAGAGCTGTAAAAACCCTGATTTAAAGAGTGGGTCTCAACTGGTCCAACCTCAAGACCCTCCACCGTCTCTTGAATGAAAAATGTAACCCAAGTTCATAAGAGTTTTGAACAATTTATATGTATTTGATGGAAATTGGTAAAGTTTAGGCCTTAGATTGAACAAAACCATGAGTTAACAAAGTGGAACAGGCACATTATTATGCTTTTGCTGTATCCCTTGTAGTATATTTTATGTTGTCTGAAATAAAGATTGATTGATTGGTTGATAGGACCCCTGAGATGACATGCACAATGTTTACAATTGTGTTACTCTATATTCAGTGATTACATGTATATTTTGTTTGGATATATCGACACAGAGAAACTAACAAATCATTTAAAAAAAAAAAAAAAAAAAAAAAAAAACAGATCCGTTATCAAATATAAATAAGATCTTAAGAAATCAATCAAATTGGCTATTACAGCAAAAGGGCTTGAAAAAAAAATTATCTGCCTCTTCTGTCTGGCTTCTTTTTGTGCAACATTTGCTTCAAAGCATACATTCTCGACCCACTGAAACCTACTCTTCAACCTGACTCTGGGCCCCAATCCACCAGTTGAGAACCACTGCACTATAAGCAAATCATGCCTCTTATTCTATGTGCTGTCTTTCTGTTTTTATTTTATAGTGAACCAAGGATCACAGGCTGTAAACAACACGACATGGTGATTATCAGCGCAGCATCCGTCCGAGGGACATCACTGGCCATTGAGACGAGGAGCAGATGTTTGCAGTGAAGGTGCACGCAGTATTTCCCTATTTTTTTGTGGCTCAAGCAGCTGCCGTGGTTTGGCATCAGTGCATGCCGACGCCAGGGCTCACGGTACAAAGAAATTCTATTATCCCTCATCTCCTGTCTGCTTTGACAGAGATGAGGAAATCACCATACCATGCTGTCGTGAGGCCAGGAAGGAGGGGGAATCATGAGTCAGAATGGAGAAGAAAAGAAACTGTCACTCTTTAAATCTGCCTATATACCCAGTAGACAGCTCACATGCTTATTTTAAGAACAAGACCACCTCTCTCTCCTTTTAGGGCCTTGAACTATTTAAGAAGACCTATTCCCCATAATTGATATTCAAACATTTGACATTTTCTTTAACTGTTATGGATGTATAAATTCAAGGGATTAGGATTAATGCTTTGAGTAAGAGCAAAGTGCAGCAGGGTGCAGCAGGGTGCATCCAAGGCAAGCTCTGTTCATTGTGTTTTAGTTTATACACCTCCTTATCTGAGCTGTCAGGAGGGAGGATTCTGTTCTACAGTAACTTACCTAGAGCAATAGAGATAGTGGTGGGAAAAGGAGGGGTGGGAGGAGTGAGAACAGAGGATGACTGTGAGGGAGTGAGCGTGTTAATAACCCAGCCACTGAGTGACTCTTGTATCCAAGGACGAAGGTAGCAACGCATCCAAACGCCACTCTTCGCCCACGGACTCTCTGTGAAGAAGCGAGGTGGTCACATAGGCACTCACCGGCACCCCTATAGACTCAACAACCTGCCGGCCCTTCTTCACACAGCCCCTGGGGTCTGAAAAGCCTGTCTGGAGTGCCGGGGCTGATGACTGAGCAGATCATGGCAGCAGCTAGAGTGAACTACATACGAGGATAGATTTTTTTTTTTTTTTTTTTTCTATAAACGTGAATGGGAGTTGCTTTTCTTTACTCCCGTCAGACCAAAACAAAAGTGTGTTCTCCTCTTTTGGTGGTGTCACTGCAGCTAAGCTGGACTCCCGTTTGTGTGTGTTTTTGGCAGAGGAGCAGACCGGAGAGGAGGGAGTAACAGGTGCTGCGTGCCAAGGTGGATTTGGAGGTGTGGAGGAGAGCTGAAGATCATGGGTAAATCAAACAGCAAACTCAAACCAGAGGTGGTGGAGGAGTTGACAAGGAAAACCTATTGTGAGTACTGTCATGTTCTTTTCCTTTTCTGCCTGTTTTAAGGAAGAAAGTCCCTCACTTCTGGGGTCGAAGTTGGAATACAAAAGTGTAACTGCAACTGTAGCATTTAATAAGAGTACTTACTAGTACATCGAGGTATATTTCTGCAAATCTCTTCTTCCTTCTTTGTTCTGTACAGGTTTGAATTTGTATGTCAGCCAAGAATAAGCCCCCAGTCTGATTTTAATATGTATTAGAATGTTGTGTTGCAAATTGGGATCAGTTAAAGTCTGGCAGAAGTTGTAATCAGCATCTTCAAACCATGCTGAGGGGATTAATGAATATGGAGATGCTGCGTTTGTATCAGCTATCAAGCAGAGCAGTTAAAAGATGAGGATGAGGTTTTATATGCAGATCATGGACCCACTGTGCAGTTTAAGATGCACAGAGAGACAGAAAAGAAAAGCAAAATAAAGATTTTAATGTCATGCTACTCATCCAAGGTTTGTAAAAGAAAGTTTTTAAGGGGGGCTGATAGACATTTGGAATTTTTGCAGGAACTTTTGAATTAAAATCTGAGATGAGCTAAAAATGTTGTGTAAACTAGCAATGAGTATGTTAGGGATGCAACAATCAGGGATTAAAGTTCTATCATTTCTATAGTTGTAATATTTTCTGTTATTTTCAAACTAGCATGGAGAAGTCTTAGCCTGCTTCTGCCTGCAGTCATCAGATAAACTCTTCAGCAACTCTAATGGTCCTGTGTGCCTGTTGTAACTTTTTTTTTTTTACTGTGTTATGATACAATATCTTCTACTATTGTCCTGTTATGTCTTCTACTCCTAAACAGAAGCTTTGTATTGTTGACCTGCTTACCAGCACTAATGCGATGGTGATGTAACGATTGCGGAAGAGTTGACTCTTACTACTCTTTTAAGTGAACAATGAGAGCCAATTCATAGTTGTGAGTAAGCCGTTCATTTGTGAGCCATTCTTAAAGCAAATTGCCAGCAAATTTGTAAAATAGTATATGAAAATATTTGACATAACATACCCTGGGTCAGTCAGGAGCGCTGCAAAAAAAATTACAGCTTTCGTGATCACACTCGTCTGAAATTGCGATTTCAGTCCGAAAATGATAAATCTTTCGTTTCTTTTGTTTCTTCTTTTGTGTCTTTTGTTGCTTTGTCATTATGGCACATACCTGGCATGCCCTGCACCTTAACTGTTCCGGAGCTTGAGGTCGGCATGGGTGCACAGGCCTGTACAGTGCTGCCTGCTTTCCTAGTTACTATCACTGTTGCTTCTTGAATAACTGCAGCAGTGTGATGAGTTACCCTGTTTGTGTTTGTTGCCGAGTCGAATGTCCCCGCTACAAATCAACCATTCAAGGAGTTGATTGAAAGGGAGCAGAGACTACCTATTTCAGGTGGGCTCATCTCGGTTGTTTGTACTGAAACAGATTGCTGTGTTCACATGTAGTTAAATGAGCTGTGTGGAAAACAGAACACCCACTTGTATCAGAACAACTCTCCTGAATGATCTATGTGTTAAAATGTCCTCAAGAAATCGAATTCAAAAAGCAGAGCAGGTCATAGCGCAGGTATCTTTAATATCATATTTTCCATCACTGTATGCACTTCAGTTATACTGAATTGAAAAAAATCTTGTTAACGAAGTCTTGTCAGAAGTTGGGTTTTCCTGTGTATGGTCTGCAGATTAGTAGTGGTTCAGTCTGTATAATCCTTAGCAGCAATGAACTGTTCTGCACTTCATATAAACTCTGGCTCTACCATTTTTGGAGACACTCCACTGATCCAACAGATGATCCAGTTTTGCAAAATTTGATGTTTTATCAGTAGCCCTTTTCACTCAAACATTCTGGTATTCTCAGGATAGTGCCCAGCCAGCCAGCTCGGGTAATTCCCTGACATGGTCATTCACTCTTGTTCCTCTCAGCATGGAGTGTGCCCTTCTGGATGGGGGAGAAGTGGTGGAGGAGGCAGGGGGGTTACCAATAGGCAGCACATGATATCAAACATACATAAGGATGAACAATTTATTTCACATTTATATCCCAACTTCAGTGATTCATGTTGAAAAGCACATCAACAGCATCTATTAAAGAGTTGAGAGGAGCACTGTAGCATGGGAGAAAGATAGCCGCAGTTTTTTTGGCTCCATATCCAACTCCAGCATGTTTGAGTATTACTCTCTTCGCAATCAAAATAAAATTCTCTTAACAGTAGTTGTTTTTATCCTTCCTTTTAAGCCTCTATTTCTTAGTTCACGCTGGTCACACAGACTGGACATCATCACTTCTCCCCTTTTGCCTTCACTCGACTCACTTGGTCTTCACACCGACAAAATACTAGGGGGTGTGAGGAAAAAAACTTAGCTGTTTGTGTTCACACATATGGCTCACCTGTGTACAGTTTGGATAATTTCAGGGATTTTTTGCAAGTGTGAATGAGGTTAGTGTTTCCTATACATAGATGATACTCAAGGGTGGCACCCAGATATGTTATCAGACCCCTAAAGATATTTTAAACCATTATTAAACAAAAAGCAAAAGAGGATATAGTCCCCATCCCTGCATGATAGAGACATTCATTTAAACCTCCCCACTGTAAATGCGACAGTCAAGGTACAAGGTCTCGTGTTAAAAATTAGTTTATTTATAACATCATATTACCGTTTTTCTGCAGCTGGTTACTGCCAGTATCACCTCACACTCTGGCACTAGGATTGGTGTTTAGTCGTGTTACCTCATCAACTTACACAATTGTGGCTCACCTGCTGCATGTCAAAGTGCATGTAATGTTATTTTAGCATTTTTATCAAACACACTGCTTATTGATAGCATAACCCCACAAAAAGGAAACCTAAGGAATTAAAGATGTAGGGGTGACCCCACTCCCGCACCTGTTACCTCTACTGCCCAAGTATAGTATATTTCTGTGGGGACACTGCTTTAAACAGAAAAAAGACCATCAGGATATGCTGCCAACATGACAGAAATAGTGTCCTGAAATCATATAATAACCTATAATACTGCACATGTAAACATACTTGGTGTTTGCTTGACAAAGATAATTCCTAATTGTTATTCCTCTATGTTGTCACTCAGTTTTGAGCAGAAATTACAATCATAATAACCTCAACAATGTCTGCAGGGAAGACACCACATGAATCATTTGTGTGCTATTTCTGGAGCCAGCGTTATTATTATTATTATTTGAGCCGTACGGTGTGCAGGTGTGGGTGGGAGTCGACATCCATTGGCTGCTTAATGACAGTGTTATTTGTATGGTGGGTCTCTCCACAGCAGAGCCAAGGAAGGCTGTTGTGGCAGGAAATTGCTGTGGAGGAAGATTGGGCTTCGTGCTGGGCTGGGCTGCTTGCTGCTGTCCTTTACACACTCTCCCTTTCTCTCTCTCTTCCTCACTTCCTCTCTCACCCTTTCGCCCGGTCTCTCCCACTTCATCCCCTAATTGCCCTCTTTGAGCAGGGAATGGAATAGTATAATTAGGATCTTATCGGGTTAGCATCGCTGAGAGGGGCACCAAGCTTTCTGTCCCTGTGCGATCACTCTCTTGGTCTGTTGTTGCCTTGTTGAGACTCTGTCATTTCTGCTTTTGTTCATCCTATCGCTTCTTTCTTTGCTTACCTGTGAGATGCTTTGTCTGCCATTTCCGTTAATGCCTTCCTTTGGTTCTTGACAGATTTGGGACTTTTGAAGTCCTCCTTGCCAATGTGAATTTTTGTTTCAGTGATAAAAGAAGAAAGACATTTTTTATACCTAGCAAATGATGTCCTCTGTGCTGACAGGCTACTAAGAAGGTCAGGTCATAAATTAGGTCTGTTTTGTTTGGAATAATATTTCTAGATGTCTATCTGCTGCTTTCTTTTCGTGCACAGAGGAATTATTAGGTGCTCCTACACTTAAACACTTTTTGACTACAGGAAACATTGAGTTGTGTAAAGTTGCCAGCTAGCCAGTTTTCCTGTTCTCAGAAAAAAATGAGGCATTACCTGCACCCTACTAGAGCTCTTGTCAACCCAGAAATTCTTCTCAGAGTGACTGTTCTGGCATCACACGGGCAGACTAGGTCCTATTAAAATGTCTGCAGGATGCAGGCCAGGCCCATGTAACCGCATGATTATTTTGCAAGTTGTCAAAGCAATGCAGAAGCTCACAGTGACAGAGCTCAAGCTGGATGTGTTCTTGCAGACCCTGGAGGGCCAAGGGGCCTAGTGGACCCTGCACCCTCCTGCAGTGGGCTGATTGCATTATTGCCCATTGCCTCTGAGTGAATTATGTAATGCATTTCTTTTTTTATTAACTCACAGCCATGGCAATTTGCCTCAATTTCTGACAACAGAGACTCCTCAGGTCAATTTAATGGTAGCTTGGCATGGCTGACAATTGTGAGATTGACCCAGACATTTATTATTCAGCAGAGGGTCACAAAATGGGTTTCTTGATAAAATGACGAGCAGAACAAATTATAGGGGAGATACGGTGAGGTTACCTGGCCTATCTTCTCTGTGGTAGTCTCTGTGTGTGTCTACTCAAAGTCGTAAAAAGGAACATTATGAAGTACATGTAGGTTTCATGGTTCAGTGCCTTCTAAGATCACTGAAAAAACCTGACCATTGCCCTGCATTGTGAGTAGGAGTGGAGATCAAAACCTGGTACTTTGAGGGCCCAGACAATGACCAATTTTGAGGCTTATCAATGCTACTATTGAGTCTTTTTTTCCAATAATGCTGCTAAACGGAAAGTTTTAAATTGGTGCCCCTGCCTCAATGGATTCATTGATACATTTTAAAGAAAAATAGCAATAATAATGTTCACTGTTGTCGCCGTACTTGTGATAATGTCTCTTTTGCCTGTGAAGTCTCTGTTTCTCTTCAACTTGATGATATTGGACAGCTGATGAAGTAGGTATGGAGGAGAGGGTTTATCATCTTTGGCTCTGACATTTAATGAATGGTAGCCGCCGATGCATCAAAATCTTTGTTGTGGGTGAGTTTATTAGGTATTGAATATGTTGGTTGCAGTAACATATGCAGTAGGTACCAGTTTTCAATTAATTGTGTAACTGTATGTCTTTTCCTGCAACTTTACCCAGTCTGCAGAGGCACTCACCAATCAATGTCCTTTAAGAAGAAAGGGGCGGGAACTTTATGCAGAAAAAATAGGCCAACATATGTTTCTGAGTCAAAAAAGTAAAACACATGGCACTCCTGATTTTTTTTAATGCTATGCTGCATCAACAAATATGGAATTTCAGACTTTGCATAATGTACTGCTGGCGACGTATTGTGCAATAATAAGACATTTGGACAGTTTTTTCTCTTGTCCACTTGGATTACTTTCTAGACTTCTTATTTTTGTCATTTGTGTTGACTGCCTTTCATTAAAGTACATGTGGAAATTAAGTGAAAGGCATTAACAAGGGAATCATTAAGCAGCAGGCAAATTATACTGATGCCTCAAGATAATTGCTACAGGTTCTTAACTGGAACCGATTCTCAAGTCCATAACTTGACAGACTAGATGGAGTGTTTCATATTTCCATGGGACAGTTCACATCCATCTTGGTAACATCTCAAAGACTGCTGAGCTCAACCTTGAAAAAAAAATTGGAAGCTGATTAAACAAAGGATCTGTCTTTCACAACTTAAACTATGCTCAAAGCTGCAGCCTCTTTCTACTTGAAGGGTGCCCCTTTGCGCAGCTATTTCCTGACAGGTAAACAAACTTGCAGCTTGAGTTTGCTGGATAGATCCTCCCAACAACAGACATTTAATCTGGCTAATTCAGCTGCTTTGTAAGATTATCAATTTCCATCCTTAGTTGATAAAATGACTTTACCAAAATCCATCTACTTTCTCTACTAATTATCTTGTTAATGGTCATAGTGGGTGAGAACTGATTGGACTGGTTTCCTGTCAGTAACAGGGTTAAGAATTCTCACGCTCATGTAGAGGCAATTTAGTGACAAGTGACCAGAGAACAGGTAGTTTAACTGTGGGAACAAGTTTCAGTACTTGATCAGAACCCATCCATACACATGGAAACCATGTTTATCCACATAGAAAGGCCTTGGGCGGGATTCAAACCAGGACTGCCCTTGCTGTAAGGCCATGGTGATAGAAACCTCACCGTACCACCTTTAAACTTTGCAAGCAGGCTCAAAACTTCCCTCCTCAGGCTGTATATCTTTGTAATAGCACTTGGAATGAAGGTGAAATTTTAATGCAGAGAACATTATTGATTACCTAACTATCTGTTTGTTGTATTTCTGAGGCTCTTCTTTGCCTCAGACCCCACAGACAAGTGGTACAGTGTTAGCCTCACAGCAGCATGAATTCAAAATGTCTCTCTCAGGACTACATGTTTAAACTAATGCTATTGATTTCTTCCAGCCTTGTTTTCATTAGTCACCGCAGGGTCTGCGGTCGAATACTGCTGTGTCTAGAGAGAAAATAAAGAGACAAGGAAAGCCATTAGGGATTGGTTGATTAGATACTGGCAGATAAAGGTGGCAGTGTGCGCATGATAACACTTCCTGCCTTCTTAACTGTTTTCTTTCTTAAATCTATCACCCACCTTCATGCCCCCTGCCTTCTTTTTTGTGGCTCTCCTGGGTTTACTCCCACTTGTCCTGGAGTGTACAGCCCAGGAGAAATTATCATTCATCGCCCCCTGGCAGGCTAGAATAATTGATTTCAGCACTCAACTTAACATGGCTACTCTCCACCTACAGCTTATTAACACTAAGGGTGTAAAAACAATATGGAAAAATCATTCAAAAAACACAGGTCATTAACCAATATTTCAATAGCCATTCTGCAATCAGTTTTTCTCTTCCATCCATCCAAGCGCCAGGTCGATGATGGCAAAGAAAGAACTCAATTACACCAATTTATTGGATGATATCTTCACTCATCTTAGTAATGAAAACAGTGTGAAAGTGTTTTTGTTTCTGAAAAGCTGTTGTTCAGAATTCAAAGCACATGACCCAATCAGAGAATCGTGTCATTAGATCATAGTTAATGAACAGTAAAACTGGTTTACCACCTCTGAGGAGCTTGAAATAGTCCAATCCCAGGGATGGAAGGATACCCTGCAAAACAATATAAACAATAAAAAACAAACTAATACATATGGAAACACTTTGGGCTCTAATTTCATAGACCAGGCGCAGGCGGGGCGCACCTGCCCTGCGCTGCGCCTGCGCCATGCCAACGGGGTGTGTCCAGGGCATTTTGCAAGTTTCTTGCACGGCGCAGTCTGGCGCAGGGGGACGCACCCACGCCTCCATCTCTCCCACTGGCGCAAATGGCAGAGAGGGAGGAGAGTAGGCTTGAGTGGGTTTAACACAGCCGAGTACAATCTTCACCAATCAAATGAACGCCTCTCCTCACCTTTAAATGCGCCGCGGGCGAGGCGCAGTGACAATTTAACCTCTGTGGCGAAGAAGGTCAGAGCCGCTGTCACTTTTGCAGCAGCTGGGAGAGCGCAGGGGCCACCGGGCTGCGCATAGGAGGACACGACGCGCGTCACCGTGTGGACCACCTCACGGGACAGATGTAATCTGTTCCTGTCTCATAAATATGAGTACAAAATTAAGTGATAATTACATTTAAACACAACAGCAGTTTAATCCATTCATCATGCTTGTGATCCACCCGCTTTCCTGGTCGTCATCGCCAAAAAGCAGCGCCTTAGGTGAAATTATATCTCCTCATCATCCTCCCTGCAATAATGTAGGCTACTCCATCTTTTTAGATCATGTTACGAATTAAGATTAAAACAGAGAAATATGGGCAATCACAGGTAAATCCTTAAGACACTATTTATTCAGCGAGTGTCTCTCTCTTTTTTCTTTTCTATTTAATTTCATGAGATGAGAGCAGCCGGATACTCCGTATCGGATGATGTGGCTGTTTGTGGCTGGCTCGAGAGATGTGAACTCATTAGTTATGACAAACGTCTCTGATCTGACATCAGATGAGACGGGACAATTAATATAGATACATGTATGTGCTGGTTCAGACGGTTACATTAAATAGTGGTTGCTCTGATTGTTTATTGCATTGAAATGTGCCTAACACTGTGGATACCTGCCTGTAAGGTTCTGGTGACGTGTGCGCCCTGTGCGTCTGTCAGCCAAATTACCACTGCCCCGAGTGCGCCTCTCCTGCGCCGAGAATAGACCAGGTTGGAGCTGGCGGGCTTTCAGTGCACCTTCCGCGCGTTTTTTTGGCACGAAATTGTCACTGCGCCAAGCTGAATCTGTGGACACCTCCGCCTGGTGCACCGTCACACCCATCTCGGCGCAGCCGGTCTACCAAATTGCCAAACTGGCTGCGCATGGCAGTGCGCCGGACGAATTACCACCGCGGGGGGTGTGCCAGGCTGCGCCACCCTGCGCCACCCTGAGTTGCGCCAGGAAATTAGAGCCCTTTATGTTAATGAGACAAGAAAATGATTTTAACTAGCAGAAGGTGTCATTTGCTTTTGCCCTCTCTCGGTGTTTAAGGGTAGGTATAATTTGAGAAGAGAACAGGCAAGACAAAAACAGATTAAAAAACAAATACTGTGAGAGACTGATGAATCGAATGATTAGCTCAATCACAGAAAAGAGCAACACATTGGGGGGCTGGAGATGCATATAACATATTTATAGTTAAATGTTGGGCAGTATGTTTAAGACTCCTCTTGCCTGAACGAGTAAAAAGTTGCAAGAATGTCTTTGTGCATGTGTGTTTTAGATGTTAGTTTTATTATTTTATTTTATATCTGTTTTGTTGTCACTGTGCAGCACTTTGGTAAACTTGTTTTTTCTTTTAATATGCTTTACAGTATAAATGAAGTGGATTGGATTGGATTGTCATATCACTGTCTGATCCATAAGACAATATTTTTTTACATTCAACTTGAGACATTTTGTTTTATGAGTTAAGTGAGACACCACAAATTAACTTAACATTTCCTTTTACTTTATTTCAATTTCAGAAAGAGTCCAATACACACTTTTAGATGTTGATTGTTTGTGAGCTGATGCAAATGTAATTGCTTGCATACACTTGATACCCTCACAGGCACCACAGGCCCCCCTGAATGAGTCAAATTCAAAATCCTATCCAGGCCGACCTTTTTGAACCAGCAAATATTGTTTCATCATAAAATAACACTTGCACTTTGAAAGGACTGGGCCGAGATGAGTAACGATGCAACTACTTGGCTGCTCTGGTCTATCCAATGCTATGGTCCATTTTTTTTCTAGGACAACCAAAGTTTTCCATTAAGCTAATGTCACTTTTTATTTCTCTTACAGTTACAGAGAAAGAAGTTCAGCAGTGGTAAGTGTGTTCATCCATATTTAATCACAGTGTTTGCATTTCTTTTGTGATGCGAGTCATACATGAGCAAATGTGTTTTCACTAGCCAGATCTTGATCCAGTTGCGCAACCCACCAATAGATATTTTGCACAGCATCAGATTCATTATGTTTATGAAGGATGACTTATCAAATTGTATGATAGTTGGTATTGAGCCATCTCTCTCACACTGCCCTGAAGACAGACAAGCTCTGCAAATAGAATGACTTTGAAGCCTTACTGAGACTGAATGACTTTGAAGGCTGATAACACTGATATAGACGTTTCCATGATGCATTCCTCAACAACCTTTTTGCTCCGTTTGCAAAAAGGACTTCTGATAACAGAAGAATGCTGGGGGGCATTAGGTTGTTTCACTTTCAGACATTTAATGACTACATGTCCACAGATTCTCCACAAGGTTGCAGTCTAGTAATCCTTCCTGTAGCAAACTGTATCTTTTAGTCAGTGCTCAAGTGTCATCTTTCTGTAGCCTGTAGTTTTATTGTTTTAACTTTTACTAACATGATACATATTAAACAAATCTATGAAAAGAAGCACTTCAGGTTCAGGGAATGATAAGTCACAGAGCTGTGGTGGGAAGGTGAAAATTTCCGACAGCACATTTTGAAAGCCGCCAGTTATGGATAAGAGACAATCCTTTTTTTATTTTCTACAGAGATGGTTCAAACACAAACATAGTCATTGTTTTTGTCTGCCGCATGCCGCTTCTGGGCTTTTGTTTCCTTGCAAATGAAAAACAAAGATGAGTATATATGAGAAGAGGGAGCAGTGTAATAAAGTGATCACTCCACCATGTTCACACTTGAGTTATCCTGCTTTGGTTTTGCATTTCACGACCTAATTCTGCATGCATGAAAAGAGCTGTGCCTCGAGAGCTAGTCGCTGCTCATGTCCCCTGTTAAAGGGGTTTACGGGGGGAGGAAGGAGGCAGGGTGCAATCAAAGCCGCACAACAGCAGCAGCAGCATTAGATAAAACTGGGCATTGGCAGGTCCAGAGCCTTCACTCTGGCCTGTCTCAGGGGCTGCCTGTGTGCACTGAGGTGGAATATCCCCTCCTTAAACCCCCACTGCCCCCAGCTATACAGCCAGCTAGCCCATCATTACTCTCACTGTCTTCCACAGAAAAGTTTGCATGAGTCCTCAGAAGATCAGCAGCAATCAACACGACTGAGTGTGAGGGATGAGAGGGAATTTTACCAGGGGAAATGCCAGATGGCGTGTAATTAGAGCACAGGCAGAGACACAGAAGAATTAGCAGGGTTAGATAAATGCCTATGTTGTGCATTAAATTTGGTCCCCTTAATTCTCCTCTAAGGGAACATCATTAGTATGCTTGAGGCTCACCTGAAATCAATAACCTAATACCATAGCGCAGTGATGTCCCTGCCAGCCAGGCAGGAACAATGGAAACATCCTGCACAGCTCTTTAGCAAACCACCATGGTAGATGCCAAGGAGATGGAGCCAGTGCCAGTGATAAATACTTTATCTTCATGCTGCTCCCCAGTGTGGTCTGATGCACAATGTCACGTCTGCTCTGTCCCTGCTAGTACAGTGTGTGGCAGCCCTATTTCACTACTTCACATCCACTCTGACAACGTACGTGTCTTAGCACCAGAGTCACAGTCAGATTTCTTCTTCATGTTATGTTCTTGGCAAATTAAGTGATTGTGATTATCACTTTTGACACAGTGTCTTAGTAATGTGTTAATGACCTTTAGACGTGTCTATTGCTGATGTAACTTCACTTGTAGCATGTTGAATGTTTCAGTTGGCTCTACATGTAAAAATCAAAGTGACTATCGACAAGCTCCTGGCAGCAAGTGTTGATTAATGAAACCTCAAAGTTGATGTGAGAACTTGAGAAGGGCGGAACAGTTCTGATTTATTTATTCAATAGTTCAAAATATCCAATTTACCTCAGTAGTCTCCACAGCATAAGCAAAACCCTTTGTCCTTCAACCCTTGATTCTGAGAGAAAAAAAAGCAAACATCAGATAGATGTTTGCATACACGACAGTGATTCTCATAGCACACTAGAGTTAAGATGGTCACCTCAACAAGACGTCCTCTCAACCTCACCGGTCATCGAAGAAATTAGCAAACAAACAAACCTTAAACATATTTTGATTGTTAAATGATATTTACTAGGCCTATACAACATGAAAAAAATATGCAACATGCAATTACTTTGTACCACGTTGTGATGACGATAAATGAAGTGCATGTGAGCACATTAGTTATAACTTACATACGCATACAGGTTTTAACTGAGGGTGACCAGATTTTTAGACCTCAACATAAGGACGCTTTGGTTTTAAAGTGAACTCTAAAGCATGGGCTCAGGACACAACAAGATTTTTTCATCAGTGCTTTTGACAGCATACAAAGCTGCAGATAAACAATGAACTAGGGATCTAACGGTATGAAATTTTCATAAAACGTTTATTGTGACCAAAATTATCACGGTTATCATTATTATCGCGGTATTGTTGCAGTGTGCTCAAAATGTTCAAAAAGTACTTTTATACACACTTGAAATCATTTAACCCCTTTAATATTACAATTATAACAGGGCACCTGGTATTTTTGTCAATAAATGTGTCAGGAAATGTTCTTTTGAGTTAATTTTTTTCACCCTTTTTTCATGAGAAATAAAAGTAAACAATTCTGTCAAGTATTTGTCATTATTATGTTATGAATGCTTAAACAGTGTGTAATTACAAGATAGGAAAAAAACTGAGTTGAACTTTAAACAGGATTCTATTCATAAACAATTGTAAATAAGATAAGATATCCTTTATTAGTCCCACAGGGGGAAATTCCAACCACAGGGGGAAATTCCAAATGAACATGTTCAAAGTTTTTAGAGGACTAAAAATAAACTTAACCTGATTTACATACACTCACACATTTTTGTTTGCCTACAGCATTAGTGTCCATGTTACAGCTCGTTACATCAGACCACGTCCAGGCATTTTTTTTTTACTGACGATAGTCCCTGAGGCTATTCCTGTCCAGTTAGCCCCTTCATGACTCTCCTCTGGCCTACCCCCTCCCTGACAGATCTCCTCCACATTTCCTCCTCCAGTAGTTCCAAATTACGATTGATAAAATCCGTAAAACATGAACTATGATGGAAAAAGACGATAGATTACAAAATACGGCAAAACACGGCCAATAACCGACAAAAGAATGGCAAGAACACTCTCCAGAATGATACTAATGCTATTATTTACAACATTTATACATAATTTAAGCAGAAAATACTGATAAACCACCTGTAACTCACTCAGGTATGGCTCACTGAATGTCCTCACTCTTACTCTCTCAGTGGTGGCTCAGTCAGCTCACTTAGTCGAGGAGTTACGGTAGTTAAATCACGCACGTCTTTTTCTTCCGTCGGCAGCAGCATCGTGTTTTAGACAGGGTGACCGTCTTCAATCAGTTTACCCTCAGCTTCCTTGTAAGTCCAAAATTCGACCGGACTTCAGACTTTGTCCGTTTCAAGGGGGAAAAATCTCCGCTATACAGCCTGTGCGGGCACCCACCGCCGCGACCAAACTTTTACTTTCAGAGGCCAAACAATGTAAACTGTGCATGCGCGCCTCCGTCTGTGAGGGACCGCTGCTGCTTTACTGAGGAGCAGACACATAGTTCCGGCTTTTCCAGGCAGTGAGCAGCATCACCCTGAGTTATTGACACAGTGTGGTAATCAAACTCGGTTTACCGGTAATTAAAACAGGAAACGGTAATACTAACCGTCAGAAATTTTACCGCGGTTTACCATTTTACCGGTAACCGTTACATCCCTACAAATGAACCCATCAAAGTTGACAAAAACAGAATTTGAATTATGCAATTATAACATCACATCAAAATTATCAGTGTTACAAATTACTACTATAATTTCTATTAAAATTATCATTATTTTTATTATTAATGTAATCAATATTCAATCTTTATTTCATTTTTTTATTATGATTATTAACGTTTTTCAATATCAACAACAATAATGATCATATTATTATTTTTTCAAAAATATTTACCAAACCCAGACACTCCTTTGCACCAATTATACCTTTACCCTCACTTCTATCTGTTTACTTAAAAATGTCATTTTTAAAATCTTTACACAGGGTTCCCACACGTCCTGGAAAACCTGGAAAACCTGGAAAATGATTGAACAATTTTCCAGTCATGGAAAACATATGGAAAATGATTGAACAATTTTCCAGTCATGGAAAACATATGGAAAATGAGTGAAAAAGTTAAATATCCTGGAAAAGCTTTTATTTTCCTGGAAAATTATTGATTTCCCTTCTACCTTGTTGGTGAACAACAATGGAACATAGGAAATGAAGTAAAAATGCTCTTTTTGTAATTTATGCACATTTAGCCATAAAATATAAGTAGATTAAAGAATGCAAGTTAAGGAATAAAGTATAAACCCTCAAAACAGTGGTGACAAAAAGAAATAATAAAAATGGCAAAATAAAATTTAGGCTACTTAAACAGTAAATCAACAAAATGTATTTAAAACAAAGCAGAGTAAATAAAGATAAAAGAAAATAAGTATAAACCATTAATTTACAATAATGAGACACTACATAAAAGCCAGACTAAAAAGATAGCTAGCAGACAGTGTTCATGCCCGAGAGTTAGAAATACATACATTTTAAGTTCAACATGATATGGTGGAGCTAACTAGAGATATTGGTCATCAACCTTTAAACTTGTTTTTAGAAGGCTAGATTAACCTGAGAATTGCCCACACCAATATTGGGGGTGTTGAAAACATCCTGGAAAAGTCCTGGAAAATGATTTCTAGAAATGAGTGGGAACCCTGTTACATGATCTGTGGTCACGATCATAGTTATTCTTTTTTATCGTTCTTATACCATTTATACTTTGTTTACAGATAACCACTGATAAATAATGAAAACTAAATGTTCTGGCTGTTGTTTTTTTTTTTTTTTATCTCAGTTTGGTTTAGTTTTTTTTGGTGCCTTGTTTATTATTTTATGTTTGTACAATATAGAGCAATGCTTTTGTTTTTGTTAGATGCAAACATGAGGATTTATAGTGATGGCAGTGTCATTTGCTTCATAGCAACAGACCCACTTCCAGCCCTTTACCTCCATTAGTGTTTGCTAGCTTTATTACGGCATTACATGTCGACATTTCCTCTGTGGGGTGAATGAAAAAGGTTTCTAGCAGCATTTGCAGCTTTAGACAAATTCATTTATGATTTTTGAAGGGAGCTGTGCTTTCCTGAAGCTCTGTGGAGAATACTGGCATTACCTCGAAGGAATGACTCAAACTGACGTACTGCAGCTGTCAGTGTGTTAAGCTGGGCATGCCAAACGCAACTGCACGCTGACACTGAGTAACATACATAAAGGCAAATCAGCAGAGAGTTTGAAAGTGTGGTACGCTTATAATGTTTCTTTTGGTTAAATATTTAGACAAATCAATGTTGCACCCATGGTGAAATGTTTTGGTATCTGTTTTCAGTTAGTTTAAGTAAGGACAAAGACTGTCCCAAACCAGGAAATATTAGTGTGTTATGGATATTTGTGGCAACACAGGACACAAGGCCTGAAGATTGGATGGTCTTGGCTAAATTTTGATCATCTGGTCACCCTGTTCTAACTTGCAGTGACTTAGCCAATTCTATTCTCAGCATTTTATACAACACTTGAATTGCAACATGTTTCCTCTCCACTAAATTGGTGAATTAAATACAAAAGCAGCCATCTTGAGCTTCATCTGACTGCATTAAAAGTAACAAAAACAGAGTCATTTCACCAGGCTTCAACAAGCATTTTCTTGAACAGATCTAATTTTATTGTACTTGCTGCAAAAAATTCACTGTTGCAATGTAATTACAAATACTTACATCTGGATAGTGATAAAATTGTAATTAGTTGTGCGGCCTTTAGGGTTATATAAAAACATCCAACTATAGCCCCACTTAAACTGGTGGCAGCCCTAGCTTGTATTCCACCATACAAACACAGCTTGTGCGCGTGTTATTGAAAAATGATATGAACATTTAAACTCTGATGTAGTGAATGTCTCACACTTCTCTGTATTGTTTTTTAATGTAAACATAGAAGTAATGGTCATATTTACTTTATGTTATTAAGCAGCATTTAGAAGAGCAAAGGATTTGAGAAGAGGGTAAAAAAAAGTCATTAAATCTGATTTTACAGCTATAGTCATTATAATATCCTTATTGTACTGTACTATACTTTACAGAGAAGATGTCCCTCAACATGAAAGAGACCAACATGAGATGGATGTTTAATGTGCAGGGTAGGTTGACATGCTAAAAAAATGTCAACAATAGTATTGCCATGCTTTCTCTTGTAAGGGATAAACATGCCATACAATCACCAGCGGTTGAGAACTATACTGTATAATATCCACAAGCCAAAGCTTTAAAAAAAAAAAAAAGAAAAAATGATGAACTGTATTCACTGTATTTGCATCAGTTTTTCACATGACAGACTGTTTTTCAGTTCTTGGAGAGCACAACTGCAAATGTGAAGAAAGTTGTACAAAGCCTTCTGTGCTTTAAGAGGGAGCTGCGTGAAATCTGATTAAGAGATTTCACTAGCGTCAGTGTGAGTTAGGCCTGAAGACAACATGTTTGGCGAAAAACAAATTCTTAAACAGAACTGGATTTGCCAAACCTCTGCAATGCACTTTCTATCTGTGCTTTAGGGCTACCAGCTCAAGGCTTCATCAGCATCTTAACATAAAAACAGATGATGCTTTACAAGCTATGGCAGTAATCCTGAATTATGCACCCCCTATCTCCTCAATGAGCCTGAATCTTCCTTCTCCCTATTAAACATTCAGCTAATACTTTCAGACTTCATAGATTTTATAAACAAAAACAAGTTATCTTTAGCTTGAAGTTTACATATATAAGTTGCAAAAAGTTCTGTTAAATTTCCAGTGTATCCCCCTAGATTTATCTGTTAGGGCTGAGGCCTAACATTCATTACTAATAGACACAAGCAACCTATGGAATTACTGCAAAACTAGCTATGGTTATTAAGTTTATAGTATATTAGTGTTGCAGGGACAGGGGAGCTTGCAAAATTAGGTTTGGCTCCCTCATTTGACTAATGGAGGGTGCCAAATCAACTGTGGCAAGCACCAAAATTTATGTTTATATATTTTTTAACTTTATTTTTGAGGGTTGGGAAGTTTTAATGACATGATGGGCCACCATCCCAAATACATGAAAGAAAAACACTGATATTTATTGGAAAAATATGTCTTTAGCTCTCAAAAAATTACATCAACCGACAAAATATTTGTTGCTTTTTTGGAGAATGCTGTGATATAAGGAAGGGTCAAAGATAATTTTTGGATGACTTGTCACCTCAAAAACTTTCATTTTATGGTCAGAACTGAAAAGATGTGGCTTATAAAATAAGTAAAAGTCAAAGGATCTTTCGTTATTTAGCAGCTAGGTTAAGGAATCAAAAGCCTGTTACAATTAGTTGATGGGATTTATGGCATTTGCATTTTTGATTAGAGTTTCCTTTATTAAGTCCTTCCACTTAGTACCATGTGTCTTGCAGAACAATTATGTCATTTTGAGAGGCAGTAAACGCAAACAACAATAAAGGATGCCAAAAGGGTAATGTCGTGTTTGTGGCTATGTGATTTCAAGTGAGGCTGAAGACACTAGCAAGATGCTGAAGCTTTTGTTGACACAACACGGTATTAAGTATCAAAAGTGCCAAGTGTTTGATGATGTTGACGCATAAAAACTCTGTCGGCCAAATTTTTCAGCATAAAATATCCACAAGAATTAATTGGATATTTTGTGAAGAGATGGATCGATAAGCGGAATTAATAAGGCTGGGCCCCGGGGGTGGTATCAATATCACTTTCTCAATTCTGATCTCTCTTAGTTCCAATCAGCAATGTATTCTTTTGAAAATACTTTACAGATGAGCAGGTCTAGACCATACTTATCTGTATTATTTACAAAGTCCAGAGTTAAGTCCGGCATGAGTGCAGCACTAATGACCATAGCAGACAGAACCAGACTCGTGTTGAACAGCTAATCAGCCAAAAAATGAGATGCAGGACAGACAGGCCGGCAGAGACAGACAAGCAGGGCATCAACAATGAATCAGATACATTTATGGCTTCATCCTTATCTTGTTTTGTTCTGTGTGATTTTGTTAAAATAAATCACAAAGTAAACTGAATTTCCCACTTTGAATTAGAGACAAGCTGTAATTTTATCAGATGTACACTGGGCATAGGAAGGCTTGTCTACATTAACACTGGAGACTGCACTTTTTTCCTAAAACAGAGACAAGGACTCTCTTTTCATGATTCTATCTCATGAAAACCAGTACATGCCGAGAAATGTTCTTGTGCATACACAAAACAATAGAGATTTTTTCAGTAGCTCTGTCTCTCAATAATGTAAAAATGCAGAAAATTTTGTGTCTCTTTTGGGCAGAACTTGTTAACTACCGGAGCCCAGGGGGAGAGACTGAGCCAGTCAAGGAACAAAATATACAAATTAAATGGATATTTGTAAAACATCTTGAATTTGACTGGAAATTGAAGGTTACACAAAGTCTAAAAAGGTGTTTTTTTTGCTTTTTTTTGCTTTTTTTTTTTTTTTTACATTTGACAAAGGTTTTATGTTTTTGATGGCATATTGGCCAGGACTCTCTTTATCCTGTCATTGTTGTCTAATGACTGCTTTAAAAAAAGAAAAACTGGTAAAAAAGAAAAAAAAATGGAAAGAAAAAAAGGTGAAAGTAATGAGTTGCTTGATCCATAAGATTAAAAAGTTTTAGCACATATGCATGTGCAACTGTCTCTCATGTCTGCATCACTTTAACTCTTATGGGAGCGCATTGCTCTTTAAAATCCTGTCCATAAAGTAATATCTAACCTGAAATGAATATCCTGGCTTTTATAGTTGTGGAAAAGAACAACCTTAATTTGACTAGTCGGCGTTTTAGCCCATAATGGGGAAAAGTAGCTTGACTGCTTATTGCACTGTGGTGAAAGTTGTTTACATTTGTCTGAGTTTGGCTTTAAAAAGATATTTAAAAATATTCTATTGGATTCTAAAAAGTGTGTTACAGTCCAGTAGAAGTGTCATTAGCAACTTCAATGTTTTAATCCCTAAACAGATGAGATACTATTAAAATGTTTTACCCAGGTACAGGAAATTACATTTTGTGGCCATTCCTTGCCCAGCGATATGGTCTTCACCTTGAGTGACTCATAAGAAACAAGAAATCCTTTTATCCTTTTAGCCTCTGTGTTAATTATAACACAATTCAAGACCATCTTTAATTAGACTACATCTGCCTCTTAAATACTCATGTCTCTCACCATACCTACACTTACACAGGTTTTCTGTAAAAGAAAAAAATGAGTCAAGCTTTAGTCACACTGGGATAATGAAAAAGGGCTTTACAAACAGGAAGAGGGTAACACCGTGATGATTGATATACCTGTTTGAAATCCCTTCTTTGGAGCAAAATGGTTTAAAGAAAAAAAGACCTGCTCAGACCACACAGGGTCTTTGTCAGAGCTGCTGGAGGGTGTCTTTTATGCTGTATTGGGTCTTGATTAATCATTAGTCTTTATAAATTCACCTTTTGAAGAAAACCGCTGGACTTTTTTTTCCATCCAGTTTTTAAGGCACAGAATTAAAGTTAAACTAATTCTTGTACATCCTGCTGATCTTCTTCCTGATTCTTCTCAGTGATGATCTGGAGTGGCTGTCTCTAAGACAGAAGATCAGGGCTTTGGTCCCCAGATCCCACATTTATATGTCAGAGTCAAGTGGCAACTTCTAGTGTTAAAAAATTAAGCCAGTGTGAACTGCAGATAGTTTCAGTGCCGAGTTTGTCAGCTGTAGAAGCATCAGACATCCATTACACACCACATGTACACATGTTGATTTTTAATGTAGAAAGCAGAACTGGCTCAAAAAACATATTTGATTGGAATAAATCTTAACTTAATTTGCACACACTGTGGAAGAGGTTTTGAATTTGTTATAGATATGAGTTATGCATAATTAGAGGCATGATATAACTGCAACCCAGCATATTGTATCTCTTCAGCTTCACCTCTTCGTATTTTGCTTTGTTGATCAATAGCTAGATAGAGACAGCGTTACCAATATGGCCACATCTTCTAGTGGCTTCCAAAACTTCCTTCAGTAACCAAGTGACTGACATCTCTTAGGCTTCTTTCAGTGTTTTCTATTTTCTCTTCTCTGGTCAGAGTGTCCTTGACCAAGACACTGAACCTGAACTGCTCCTGTGTGAAGGTGTTTTAATGGATTAGTTCTGCTAAATGCCTTGGCTCTTTTCATAGAAGCCTCTGCCATCAGTGTGATGTGAATAGATAAATGTGGCATGTTATGTAAAAGCGTTCAGAGTTTTCAGAGGACATAGACACTTTACAGATTTACATAAAATCAAATTATCATACCCAGTCTTTGAACACCTCTGCAACTATCAGCAACAGCAGTTTGATAAAATATGCATCTGGGAAATAAATGTAATTTTCTGGTATTCTGGTGATGCTATTGGTCAATGTTGAATTCCTTCAAGGCTTCATTTTTTTCTGACAATTTACCCTCTGCAAAGTAATCCGCATTATTTCTTGGTTTGTAACATCCCATAGTGACACCTGTGTTTCTGTTCTGGCCACAAGTAATGACTATGAGCCACTATGGCTCACTTCTGCACAATATGGAGAATAATTATTTTGTTGATATTACAGACACAAGGATTACGATTGCTATGACAGGAACATCATTATGCAGATTTGGAAAAATGGCATTGTAGACTTAACATGTCTCTCTGGATACAGTGAAGAAAACAATTTCAAAGTGTAACCAAACGCCAGAATCTTTTTTCTCAGAAGAAAACATGAAAACCCAAATCTTGACATTGTATACACCAGTATTTACATTTGAATCTGTTCAAGTAAACAGAGAAACTATAAATATTGTCAAAGCAGATCAACACAAACTTGGTGTTTTATTGTGGGATCCACTTATCACAGAGACACTCCGGGATTGTGGGTTTGGTAACTTTGAATCAGTGGTTCTCAGTAACTTTCTGCTATTCCCCTCTTTAGGATTTGCATTTTGTCATTCAAATAAAAGATTTAAGTCCAAAGTCACAATTTCAAGTGTCTACAAATTACAACTCTCCACATTAAAGGACATAAACCAAAAAAACATCAACAGAAACCCGCTGTTGCACAATTTACATTGATTTTTAAAGAAAACCCACCTTTGACATGACAAGCAGCCAATCAAGAAGTGTGTTTCTGGTGAATTTATCATCAAATAATCCAGACAATCATAAGTTTCTCTTTGTTTTGGCCAAATTTTCAATATTATGAGTTGAAAGCTTTTGAAAATGTTATGTGTTTTTTTGCATTTTGCACGCATGATGACATTTTTTTTCAAATTTAATAATCACTCTTCTGTTGTGCTTTGCTACTTTTGTAGTAACCTGCTAAAACAGTGATATAATGTATTGCAGCATATAATTACAGGAAATGCTAAGTGTCTGTGTTGTAGCATGGCTGTGGATAGGGGGTTGGCATTTGGATATATATAAAAAAAAAAAAACACACAATATGTTTGAAATCCCATCCATTTTAAATCGATTATTGGAAAACAGCCGTAATGCAAATCTGTTGACAACATGTCGTAGAGCTGTGCTGAACTGACCAATAATCAAGGAGTAGACCTGTCTACCAATCAAAGCAAACTAAGCCCATGTGACAGGTGCTCTAACGGAGTATCTCAGACAGACTGAGAATAAAGGTGGATCGGGACACTCAGTACGTGAAAAGTGATTGTTTTTAACAATAGTGATTGTGACACGCTGTACCAGTCATCAGAATCAAACCAGCATTACAGCCAGTGTTTGTTTTGTTGACTAATTATTTTCGTCATAGTTTTCGTCAACAACCTTTTTACCCCTGAAGAAAAACTAGACTATAACTAAAAAAAAAAACAAGTGCACATGGACAAAACCTAAAACTAAATTAACTGATCAACAAATAAAAACTAGACTAAAATGTCTGACAGAGACTTAATCCAATCAGACCTAATTTGGTCATGTAGAAATTAGGGACAAGTTAGGAATATATCCAATCACAGCTACTCTGGTTGCGTGGAAAGGTTGGATGAGTTAAGAGGGACGTCCAGTCACAACTGCCTTATCTTCATGGTGGCTGGATAAATTGGGGAGTAATCCAATCAGAGCTACTCTCTGTATGAATTGATATATTCATGTAGAGCAGGTTCACTGTTTGTTGTCAATTCTGGTATTGTAACTGAGATGCTCTGCCCGGTAGCCTGAATGAAGGTGACTGCTTTTCACACAAAAGTTCAATTTGTTTCTGTTAATTTGTACATTCAAACTTCTCCAGCATTCATTAAAGGGTTATTAGAGGTTTCATTTTATCCAAGTGTAAATCATGACTTCAGAAATTCAAGGACACATAAAAAAAGGCCTTTACACTTTGTATTTTAGTCAACCAAATTTACAGTAGATTTCGTCGACTATAATGTTGTGAAATTTCATCAACTAAAACTAGACTAAAATTAAAACAATTAGATTACTAAATTATGACTTAAACTAAAAATATATATTTGGCAAAAGACTAGAACTAAAACTATATTAAAAAGTGTTGTCAAAATTTACACTGATTACAGCAAAATATGGGCTCCTTAATAAAGCATTTTTTCCAGTTAGGGGTACTTCAGCCAAACCTCTTTACTTTTTCAATAGAGGCCATTTCAGTCACTTCTGATGCACCTCAGGTTGTCTTAAATCTTCGTACTTGACTTTAATGTCGTGTACTGCAGATCTGAGACCCAAGTTTCAGCTGCACATTTATCCTGTATCTGTTTATAGAGATGAATAAATCATTGTTGGATACAGATTATGGGAGCTGGTTTGGCATTGGCAGGGATAATGTTTGTCCTTGAGTTTGATTGTCCACACAGAAGTTTTGTCTTTAGATACCAAAGCCTGCTGACACATGATTGGTCAGAACAGCTCAGACTACATAATTATGACAAAAGGACAACAGCACATTTCTCATGCTGAAAATCCAGACCCAGATGGAGCAGTGTTGTTCTTCATGATAAATGGTTCATACTTTTAGATAATGACCTGAAGTGTACACACAGCCAACAACCTTGGTATTAGAGAGATGTCAGTGTTGTGGATGCTAAGATTCTTCCGTTGGAGGGCAGCAGTTATTCACTTTGGCTGGACCTGTGACGCCAACACAAAGCATCTTTCACAAGAAATTACAAAAAACAAGACATGTTGTGCATTTACAGTCCTCACACCACACTATTCAGTATGAGACTGTTTCATTCAGCCTTTTACCTATGAGCTTGACTGGAATGATATTCACTACTCCCTCATATAAAAGATAGTATTCAGGTGAAATAGGTCGGCTTAGGATTACGATATTCATTGTGTGTTCTGCGCTTTGAATACCAATTAGGTTGTATTCAGCTCTATAGTGAGCCAGGCTTTCATTTTCCATGCATATCTCCAGATAATTCAAATGTGAGAATTATGTGGTTCTGCTCTTCTTTTGCTTCTCCTCGTGCCCAACTTTTCCAGCTGCTCCTCAAAGAGTCTCTCCATGTCTTTTACTGTACGAAGTTGCCTTTATTATCTCTGAGGCATATTCAAAGGAAAGGGTTGGAGAGGAGCGAGGAGTGGAAAAGATGTGTCCTGGCCTTTCATTCTCCATCAGAACACACACACACACCCTCTCCTTCTCAGCCCGTCTCCATCTCGGTGGCCATAATTACAGCCCAGCCTTGTTTTGAAGAGTCTTAACTTAATCAGAGACTCACACGTGGGGCTCCCTCGTGTGAACTTGCATCAGAAGATATCAAGAGCAAAGGCACTCAGCTGTCCTTTTATAACTAGAGTATCATTATTTCCTTTTTTTATTTCCACCTTCTTCCACTTTTCATCTGGCATATATTTTTGTCAAGGCTTTGGTTCTCTTCTTGTGCTCTGACCTGTTACAGTGTAGTCAGACTCTGAGGCTGCTGTGCTCCTTTGTGAAGACGTACAAGGCAGCTGCCCACCTCTGAGTGACTGTGCTTGAAATTGCACATGAAATGCTGCTATATTTAGACTAATAGAAATATTAAGGCGCTCTCCAGATATGTCATTTCCAGTGGCAAGAGGAAGCGCCCAGACTCAAGCCACGCATATTATCAAAAGAGGACTGGAGAGTAATTTGATTAGAGCTAACCACTCTGGGCTTGCTATTGGATTAGGCTGATTGTCTTATCTGTGAATGAGACAAATAGCTTTGCACTTTAGCTTTTTGATCCCACACAATCTCTTAAATGGTATCAGTAATGGCTACTGGAGAAGTAAGGAGGTGGCTTTGGTTTTGTCATTGTCTGTCCTGTTGTGATGCTGCTGGCTGATATCTATGAAAAATCTCTGTATTCATTTTATTTTTCAGGTACAAAGGCTTCATCAAAGACTGTCCCAGTGGACAGCTGGATGCTGTGGGCTTTCAGAAGATATACAAGCAGTTCTTTCCTTTTGGAGATCCTACAAAGTTTGCCTCTTTTGTCTTCAATGTATTTGACGAAAATAAGGTTTGTGATTAAAATATATCTTGCTTTTTTATTATTCAATAGCAACAAAGAAAATGTTTAAGAATGGCTGCTTGTCCAGAACTGCTGATAGATAAGGAAAGTAGTGTTAAAAGTGGCATTGTCAGAAAAAGGGGCTTATCTGCTTTCAGCCAGGGGTTGCACAGAATAAAAGGGCATCAGTGTATATTAATCATTTTCATTTTGTTCCTGGTATTGTTCCAGTTGCTCTTTGTGCTTGGTCTCTTTGAGGTTTGAGTTAAGAGAAAGGTTTTTTTTTTTGTTTGACTTTCTTTTAAGGCAAGGTCTTCTGCAGAATGAAATAGTGTGCAATTCTGAACATTCAGTGGGCTGGGCAGTCTATCATGATTTTAAAGATGTAAGTGTATTTTAAACTGGGATAGAAGGTAAAGCAATATTGTTGATATCAGTATAGTTCATGCTTATGTCAGTAAAAAGAGTGTTCCTTCTAAGAAACACCAACAGAAATATGCCAACTGACCATGAGATAATCTGTTTCAATCAGTAAGTCAATCAATCAGACTCATTTTGTATAGGACTTCTTATATGTAAAGGTAAAAAAAAATGTAGCACATAGTGCTTGACATAAAAGAATGCAAATTAAGAAATAAGGAATGTACAGTAACAAAATATACAACTCCACCTCAAGACCCACAAGTTATACAAAAGACAAGGTATGCACTAATAAAAATTTAAATTAAAAACTTTAAAAACAACAACTAGAGTTTAATAAAATATGCTCAAAATGTATATTAAAACCCTAAATATAATCTAATAGCATATACGTAATAATATAATGAAAATAAAACTTTTTTAAAAATCAGCGATAAAACACAAAGTAATTACTATGAAACAAAAAGAGAAAGAAAATGTGTTAAAGAAAGTCTGAAAATAAAATTCAAATAGTGTATAGGCATTTTAAATGGGTAGTTCCTGAGTTTGTATTTTAAAATATGAACTGAAGATGGTGCCCGTAGGTCTTCAGGTTGCACTGACAGGGGCCAAAATAATAAGAAGATCCCTCACCTTACATTCTTAAGAAATGTTTGAAATGTTTAGGCCGGACATGTACATGCTGTTATCTTTGAGGACACATAATGGCTGCCATGCATCACCTTCCTCGGTTTAGTGCCTTGGCTGAGCATGTCCTCCAGAATTAACACCATGTGGACCTGACATAAAGACACAGAAGCAGTGACAACGATAATAGAAAAACTCTATTACAGATTATCTGGGGGGCATGGTGGTGCAGCATGAAGTGCACATACCTCATAGCAAGAAGGTTGCTGGTTTGAACCCTGTGTCAGTCAGGGCCTTTCTGTGTGAAGTTTGCATGTTCTCACCTGTGTATGTGTGGGTTCTCTCCAGGCACTCTGGCTTTCTCCCATTGATTAAGTATTTTATTTTGAATGTGTAAATAGAAGAAAAAAAGGACAAATACCACATACAACGCAGTCGAACATTGAAGAATATAAATAAATAGGTAATGAAAAACAGCACTCACTGATTTAATTTACACATTCAAAAAGGAGTGGGAAGAAGTAAAAACTTAGTTAGTCCCACCCCTTCTCTGTGAGTTAGTGATAGTTGATTACTCTGCTTCCTTGTTATTATATACCTGTACAGTAAATAACTTAACTGTCTTATTCTTATGTCTTTTATTAACATTCAGTTTTTTTCAGCAGCATTGTTATAGTAATTAAAAAGAAGTTATCCTCATGAAAATTTGAATAATAGACCTCATCTATCAGAACAATTTATTTTTAATGTCCATGCTGAAAATAATTAATGGTCTATTAATGCTCACCAAACGTGCATGATTGACTCACAGGTTTTTTATACATTTATCCAAATGACTGAGTATTTACTAAACATACATAAACAATAGAGATTCCTTTAGGTAGCTGTTATAAATTCTCAACTGGGATTGGTTTTGGATTCCCATCCCTTATCACATTCTCCCTAACAGTGCCTTGAGTACAAGTATTTTGCTTAAAAAACATGTTTTATGAACAACACAAACACTCCTTATTCGTAGTAAGAGTACTTTTTTCTCATCTTTGTAATTTTGATCACTTTAGCGTGGTGTCTCTCTGAATTCTTTCAAATTGTGTTTTGCATTTGTTAGAAGCCAACAATAACAAATTATCACACGCTCTCTTTTGAAATCACTGCCTGGAAGATGTTGGTGTTTCCATTTCACAGATGATTCCCTTCTCTAAATAGTAAAATCTTACTGAGGATGATTCACAGCATCAGTAGCAATGCATTATCAGAGCTCTCTGTTTTGTGCCAAAATCCATTCCAATACTGGATGCCAGTTTTTCAAAAGGGACGTTTGTATTTTTTAAAGGTTAGAGCAGGAATGGGCAACTAGCAACCCAGGGGACAAATGCAGCCACCCTACGCTAATATATCAAATGAATATTTTCACAAGGCAAACATGACAACATAATCTAAAAAACATCAAGTTTAACATTTCCCTGAGAAATGAGCTGTAATCCACTTTAATTGTTTCTGTTTAACTTTCATAAACATTTCAAAATGTAAAAGGGAGCAATATACTTAAAAAAAAACGTAAGTGTTAATTGCAATTGAAAAGTGGGTGAATCTATCCTGACTATTCTGTGTTCTACCTCATTAACTTAAGTATTACCATTTTTATTGGAGTCAAAAACCCAAGTATTAATGTAATAACTCATTTTCTTTGTTCCTCTTTTTCCACTCTAAGTAACTGTGACCGCTAAAATTAAACAATCATACAATTTTCTAAATGTGGCCCTCTGCCAATCAGGACTAAACTATTTGGCCCTCAGGTAACCAAAGTTAAACCTATGGTTTAGAGGATTTGATGAGATTGCAAGATTTAACAAGGCTGAATATTATGAGCCACATTTATCTGAAGTTCTACTCCCCATTGAAGCCGTGCAGGATTATTTAAATAGTGTTTAGGAAGACAAAGTGTAGAGGAGCTGCTCCTGGGTTGTTGGTGAGCCCCCGGAGGTTTATTGACTTCAGTTAAGAGGCTTTGTGTCAGGGAGATCAGTCAACCCCTCTGTCTGATGTTTATCTGTGACCTTCATTAGCGTTAGGCTCCCCATAGTTAGAGAATGCATTGATCTTAACAGTTTTTATGACTTATGTAATCAGCAATGCATGACTTCAGCATTGTCTGACCGGTCAGATGTCTGGTGGTGATAAAGTAAGCTGGCCCTGAAGGCCACGGCGAGCACTTGTCTTGTGTTCTACAGCTATGAGTGAAGTCACAGGTAAGCAGATGTTGAGGCAGGATGTTGGAAAACTTTTGTGATGACATACAGTCCTTAAGTATTTGGTGAGGAGATGATCAAGCTGATGCTTGGATGTTCTTTTACTGGGAAGTCTTAGTCTTAACGGTGTTGTTTCTTCTTTGATTGTAAATACCAGTTGTTTTACATGATGTCTTTAATTAATTTGACTTTCTATCCTGCATTTTTCAGGCTGGACTTTATAACATGATGACTGATTTAGTAGTGTTTGAACATTTTTGTTTGTGCAAGGCTTAGTTGTCGAAAGGCATTTATTAGATTGCAACAGGCAACAATTATGTATCTGAGTTAGTGGAAATATTTAGCCACTTTAGGATCTGCATTGGATTTTTAAAGCTGCTTTTACAACTGGATCACCTCAGGAAGTTGTTTTAAAACAGGTAAGTGGTCTCTCTCTCACCCAGCTTGAACACAGCAATCAAACTCTGTTTTAGGACAAAACAAACAAGCACAGACTGCTGTGAGTTGGGCCTGCCTCACTTTTAATCAAATCCTGGGATGGTTAGTTTGCAGTAAGGTCACAGGCAACACAACAGTTGTAGCGAACAGATTAAATGGCAAATTCATTCCACTCTAGTAGGCAATAAGCAGCAGCAGGTGGAAAAGTAGTATTAGGACAGAGATATATATATATTATATATATTTTGTTCAAATACTGGAGGATGTCATTAGAGGGCACAAAAGGCTTCTGGCTGTATCCAACCACCTGTTGTGTTAGGAGTAAACTGCAAATATGGTGGCAATTATAGTGATTCTGAGAGTAAAACTAACAAAATAAACATCAGTAATGAATCTCCTCTTCATGTGTGAAGGCAACTGATATCCAGTGATATGAGCACAATTCAGCACAGTCTGCAACATGTTTCTCCATGCATGTTCATAACAGTTGTGGTGTTATGGTTTAATGAGTAACTATGCTAACTGGTGACTTCAAGCCAAGTGTGTTGCCAGATGTTAAAGTACCAGTGAAAACAAAGTGAACGCTCCAGTAACTCGTTGTGAGACGTATTAACATTGTATCAAAATACTGATCAGTGTTTAATTGTACGAAAATACACCCAAAGGAACTACATCAATACAAACACAAACATGGTTGAAGTTGGCTGAAAGTCACCAGTTTACATAGTCACTAGTGAAAAGGATACACCAAATTTATATCAGAAAATATTCGAGTTCTTAAAGAGGATTCATCTTTCATCATCTACACCTACAAACATGTTTGAGTCTGTGCAGGTCAGTTAACAGATTCTTTAGATGTTGATGATTGTCGATTCGCCACAATAGTTGTTCCTGCAGCTGTGTTGACAAATTTCTCTGCCTCTACACTGATCCTACTAGTCGTGTGTAGACTGCGGCTCAAGTCTGCTTCGCATTAAATCTTGGAGATCTGCATTCGCTTAGTTAACAGCAGGTATATGTCAGGCCTTACAGCTTCTGGGCAATTTCACTTTAAACTGATGGTAAAGTATTTAGGATAGTGATAAAAATGTGATATCCAACATGGTCTCTGCCGGGGAAGAACATGACAGGATTTTATTTATACCAATGCTATTATCAATTCTCCATCCTTTTCTTAATCAATTACAATATCAATTCCTGTGGGTTTCTGTGTATAAAAAGTATTTTTTTGTGTGTTTCAACACCATCCAACTTATGACTCCAGATATTTTACACCATGCTGCATCAACAAATGTTTCAGCATGTTGCTGGTGTTTCCACCATTTCTTTTAATTACACAGACACAGGCACTGCACATTGCACTGTAAGTGTCATTTTTATTTAAATTAAGCCTCAATTTAGGCTGCCCACCTTCTGTGGTTACTTTCTCAAGAGAAGAGGGTGGCATTGTTTTTCAGGAGACAGAACTAAGTTGAAGACACTGATTCGGGAATTGTTAAGCATTAGGCAAATTATACTGACAACGGTAACACAGATGCATCAATTTAACATCATTATTGGCCCTTTTTACAAACACTGGCCATTTGCAAGTAAACGGTGGATGAAAAAGATGCCAGTTCCATATTTTCACACATTGTGTTGTATCAATTAGATGCTGACATCTGACTCACCTTACTGCTGATTCAGAGATGAAGTTTATTATTGTTAGAAGAAGTAACCAAACAAATACTGATCTGGTTTTATGACCAAACATTAGACAAAACAAAGAAACTGGGAGAGAATTACACCAAAAAGTGTGATCAGAAAAACATTGGCATCTGCAATGGTATTGGGGTTCTCAATGTCCATCCCTAATCATCACACTACTATGGGTGCACTGGCCCTTACTATCACAAAATAAGCCATAGGTTGGCATTGCTTACTGTTTCATTGTTAAAACACTGCAGGGACTGACAATAGTGACTTAATCAAAAACTAATTTCTCCCTCAACACAGATAACAAGGGTTAAAATATCAAGCGTAATCATGTTCATTTGTGGCTTTAAGCTACCTGTGCTGCAGTTACAACAGATGCCAGCACCAGCAAGAATATTGGCAATGCTCGTTTTTTACCACTATGAGGTCAGATTTAGCTCATCAGACATGTCTTTAATGACAACTAAATGATAAATACCTTAGCAAGAGTACAAGGTAACACTAGTTAACACCACATAACATGGCCTCCCATTTAACCACAACACAGGCAGTGCATTAAAAGCCCCTCTTGTTTGTGCACTGGTATTGTCAACTTTTATATAATGAGTAGTATCAGCATGTGATAAATTGGCTACAAATGAGGAGGAATTCGGCCTTCTCACTGATCAAGGTTAAACCTTTATTTGCTTAGATGTTGGATATGCTTACTAATGAGCATCCAACAATGCAAAGTGCAACAATTGGGATGGTGTTTGTTGGCCTGCGCTAAGGGGAAAGTAGGTTGTGATGTAAGGATATCCCTTTGTTGGTGTGTGCTTTCTCCAGCTTTACAATATAGCAGTATGAACGCAAAATGACCCAGAGTAAACAATGTTTCATTTTTATATTTGAATCAGCAATGCCATTGGAGTAATAGCAACCTTAAAAGCTATGATGCCATAAAATAGGAATATTTTTTACCTTCATTGACCTCTTTTCATGCCATGCCCATTCTTAAAGTGGAGTCACTTGAAAAAAAAATAGGCATCTCTGCCCTAAATACTCAGTGGTTGTTTGTCTGCTGTAACTTTTACACTATGAGCCAGTTGTATCCATCCTACTAATGACCAGAGGTGACATATTTCTGCCTCAGGAGCGAGCCAGGTGCAGGGCAAAAATAGCATCTGACTTGGAGCAAACGTCTGGCCCTATTTTGAAAAGAATAAAACAAGGACATCTTGAAAAAAAGAGAGTGTGGAACTCAAAGTAAAGCAATAATGAGTGTGTGTAAGGTTTCTGCCTTGTCACTGGGCCATTTACTTTTTCACAATCTCCTTTTCTCTCTCTCTGTCACTCTGCAGGATGGACGCATTGAGTTCTCTGAGTTCATCCAGGCTCTCTCTGTGACCTCCCGGGGGACTCTGGATGAGAAGTTGAGATGTAAGTGCCGTCCTCCCCTATTTTTTTGACATTTAAATGACAAGATTTAGGATTGACTGCCACAGTTGCATTTGAAAGAGGACAGGCGAGTTCCTGGAGAGCAGCAAATAGAAAGTTATTAGCACGATACAGCAGGCCTTTGCAACCTGGTCACCAATGAATATATTTGCAAGCTTTCTGAAAATAAAACATGCAAGAGTAACTTGTGACCTCAGCTGTTAATGTGTACCTGAAACAGTGTGATAACTATTTATATCCAGAACTGCTACTGGGACACAATTTTTATTGCTTTTTCTATCTAAGTGCTTATTTTACCTTATCCAGTTACCCAATATTGAATCAGTGTGTTTATATGCAGCTAAAAAAGTGAATTTCTGTGTAAGCATGATCAAACGGAAACTTTTTAAATGCATGTTCACATTTTAGTACTGCTGAAATTGCACTTATGGAGTTTCTTGAATACAGACTAACACACCTCGATAATGCAGTTTATGACTGATATACTCTGGCTTGTGTCCTACTCCGTCTGACTGGATTGAAGTCTATAACCAGGCCATGCTCTACACTGGTGGTGGGAATCTGGTGGCTGAGAAGCCCCAAATATCTGCCCCCACTTCTGTAATGTAGCAAGCAAGTCAAATTTTAAAAAGGGAGGTTGTACATAGAATTAAAAAACTATGACAAAATCTGCCATAAAAACATTAAAAATATCAATATTTCTCACATAATAGAGTTATGATCTATTTGTATTTATTGAACTCCTTTGCATTGGCAACTGTATTTTTATGGGGGAAAAGGAATAAGTGTAAAATATATTTTGATTGCAAATGAAATATTCTGGATTGCCAGGAGATTGTGGCTGAACAGGCTCTAATTTTGAGTTAAGATCATTAAATCGAGTACTGTACTCCTTTATCCTCATTTTATAGCTGTAAATTTGAGCCTATTCCTCCATATACTACAATCTGACCCTCTGACAATAAGACCAAAATTAGTGTAGCCCTCTTGGTAACCAAAGTTGCTCTTCCCTGCTGCACAGTCTTTCTGCTATGCTTTGACCTGGGAAATAAATAGTATTTACCAGGAAGTTGAACAGTACACTAGTATAGCACCATAAAGCATAAGCATTCACAAAAGAATGTTTTTATCTGTTCCCAGACATATCAGTAAGCTAGCAGGATGGTGCTTGATTCGTTTGCAAAAACAAGTTAAGCACTGACTGTTAGTGAAACCGGCAGAACTGTAAAAATGTGAACATATTTTTGATGTACATCCAGTTAGCTGCCTGCTAACTTGTTATAAAAAAATCAACACAAAGAGGGTTCAAAGTAAATCTCTGAAAAGGGTACATGTTGGCACCTCCTGTGGCAGATGTGGACATGCATCAAAAAAATGCATATATATTATATATATTAATATTTCCCTGATGCATGTACACAGGGACAAGACAGTATTTCATTTGAATTGTCTAATTAAGTTTTTTCCAAAGATTGACTTGATTGTTCATGTAATCGTACTGAGTATGTTTGCATGTAGTTAGAAAAAGTCCATTTATTTTGTTAGTTTGCCTAAAAAGGACATTTGAAATACATATTAACAAAAAAGATTGTACACAATGTCAGGCTAACACACCCAGTAAATGTGCTTTGAGCTCTGTTTGCTTTTGCTTTTATGCAACTTAATAGGCTGAAATTGAACCATGTGTTCTGCACATATTTGCACCAAAAGTCATGCACACAGCACGCACGGAGTGTAGAGTGCTGTAAAATTGTTAATGGAAGTTTGATGTAGAACATGTTGACCAGATCAACTGTAACTGGATCCAGTTCTATCTAGCTAAAAAATTGTTCCTATGGCAGCTGAGTTTGACATATTTCTATCAATGTATTGTTTTTCACTGCCGCTTGAGTACCGAAACAAGGACACAGGCCTAGTTAGATACCTACTTGTGCTGTACCTGTAGTTTGGCTTAACTGTGTATGTAAATGTTCTGACTGTGTTCTGCATTAAAAGCTTAATTTAATGCTATCCTTTACATTTTAAAGTCCTTTCAGCTATCATCTCTCCTACACAGGGGCCTTTAAATTATATGACCTGGATAATGACGGCTACATCACCCGAGATGAGATGTTAAACATTGTAGATGCCATATATCAGATGGTGGTAAGTTTAATCGAACAGCAGCCTTATAAATCTAAACAGTTTAATGGCTACATCTTGTAATGATTTAATTTTCTTAGGGGAACACTGTGGAGCTGCCAGAGGAGGAAAACACACCAGAAAAGAGAGTGGATCGAATTTTTGCAATGATGGACAAGGCAAGTATTTATATTTTTTAAGTGACAAGAAATTTACTAGTGCACCACTCAGTGGAGTCTTTTCCCTAGCTTGTGGACCTTTCTTGACATCAAATGCAGTGAAGTAATTATTAGTTTAACATTAAGGGGCCTGACTTTGCCTCTGTTGCCACCCTCAGGGCTTTGACGTGGACACTGTTAAGTTTAGAGCTGATATCTGTAGCCATTACAGCGTCACTAACACCAACCACAGTCTATAAACATATATAGTCCCCTCCAGTCCTCGTCCTCAGTGCTAATGCCTGTCTCAGCCCCAAGAATCTCCTTAGCTTTAGTGAAAGATGAGACACGGGTGTGTTTGTCAGCTTGCCACTGCCAAGATCAGCCCTTTAAACGAACCATTCAGCACAGCAGCATTTGAATTGTATCGACAGAGAGTGGCTATCACCCAAGTGCACTGAAGCAAAGATCAGTACAACAGCATCAACAGGGGTGATATGAATAAGCTGAAGATGTTCTTTTGCCCCCTGCTGGTGGCTCGGTGTTAAATCATCAAAGGGTTTCAGTATCATTGAATGTCATGTTCCTCTTTCAGAATGCAGACGGGAAGCTGACTCTGCAGGAGTTTCAAGAGGGTTCAAAGGCAGACCCCTCTATTGTTCAGGCTTTATCGCTCTATGATGGACTTGTGTAGCGATGCAAGGTGAGTGGGGTATTAATGAGCAAGTACCTGCATACTTCTTTGCTTGAGTGATTTTCAATCCCGGGTCATGCCTCAGCTCAAAGATAATACCATGTAAGTCCCATTTCATCAGAGCACAGAATAAAAGAAAGGAAAGTCAGACTGCGCTGAAACCCGAAGTGAAGAAGCCACTCTTCTACTCTCAGTTTGTTCTTATGAATTATTCAGGAGGCCCACTTGTTTGCTGGCAATCAAATAATCTTGCAGTGCTGAGTGAGGAGTGAGACAGCCCTCTGCTCTGCTCTCCTCTCCTCACGCTGCCTAATGCAAAGCGCCCCCGCTGCCAATTGTTGCAAACATCCTGCTCAGCGTTTTGTCAACTGCGAAGCGAGCCTGTGAAGACATATTTTACTGATGCAGTAACACTGTTTACAGATTATCTTGCATGCCATGAACACACCCAGAATTTCATGACTCCACTTTTATCATTTCCTCATTGGTAAACATCCCTACAACTCTTCAGATGGGTCCAGCTCAGCATCCTCCTGTGTGTTATTCACTAATCCAGCACTATCACACCTGCACTGGGAGGATCCACTTTCAACCACCCGTGATGACTGCAATTTCTGTCGCACAACCGTATGGCATCTGTGTCAAGTCGCTGTTTGTCTACATTTCCACTAAGGATTGTAAACAAATATGTCCTCTGAAGTCAAACATGTCAGCAAAACCCTCAGCTATTTATCCGTGCTTCTCCAGCTATGTGGCACAGCGTACAAATCTGAGTGTTATGTTATGGACTTGTGTTGGAGCATATTTACAAGCGCAGTGTCGTGATTTGCCCATGGACAGTCCGAGGAAGTGAATATCAAATAAACCAGGACAAGCTGCTCAGAGGAAGTGCCTGCTGCTTCCTCATCACATGGAGAGACTAAACCTGGAAGTACCTGGAAAAATGTTACATGGTGATAATATGAACACTAACTTAAAGTCAGAAAGCAGTATACTGTACATAGTATAATGTAAATATTATGGTAATTTATTTTCTGCATTGCTGCATTTATGGGAATTTTCCCCATAAGTATGGAATGAAGTTTTATTTTTTATCAAAAGTGTTTTAAATGTATTTCACTGTACTTTTCATTGTCATTCAATTGTTTTCCCCTCACATTCCGAGGTTTCTTTTTCCCCCTGAGAGGACAGAGGTTTTATTTGAGTGTTGAAGGAGCGAGGAGCTTTCATAGGATTATTTTACTGTGTTTGCATCCTTTTGTGTTTTCACTTCCCCCGTTTGCTTGAGCACCCTGTGTCTGCAGCATTGCACACCCACCTCCTAAAGGACATGACCGAGCAACACGGTGTTTTCACAAAGCTTGCTCCTGAATTGAGGCTCATTTCATCTTTTGAGAGCATCATACCCCACCCTCTGCACAAACACAGCCCAGTCATTGAGGGGCACAGACAGACAGACAGCCGCTCTGGTTGTAAAGCTTTGCACTCACCTTTGTTGCGCTCCTCCATTGTTTTTCTTTTTTCCATGAGCATGTGATGATGATGCCTTTATTCATTCCTGGACTACTTTACTTACAGCATTAAGATGTTTTATCAGCTTGACTGAATTTATGCCTTATGCAAATGATAATTTATGAAATGATAAATGTCATTTACCTGTTGATTAACAGTATAAGAGCACAGAATAAAATGCATTTAAGTGGCAACGACTCCTTTTTTGTCTTTGTACTTGAAAACAATAACAAAGTGTTAGATTTTTTTCCACTAGCTCTTGAATATAATATACATCTAGTTGTATAAAGATGTAATTGGCTGCTTAAATCAGTGGTTCTCAACTGATGGGTCCAGACTCAAAGAGGAGACCCTGGAGAAAATTTCAGTTAGTCCCAACCACAGTGTGTACTAAGTGGAGGTGTCCACATTTTTTCAATTAGGGCCAAATACAGGAAAAGTTAAAGATGACCACATTGTAAGTTAAGATATATTTAGTTAATGAATATACTGAAAGACAAAAGTTACAGCGTTCCATTTGGGACTGAATAAAGCTGAATTTACACGTTGACATTTTGGCTAACTTTTGCAGTCAGGCCTTGCAGAACTGATTTAATATTAGTAGGGCAACACAAATGTTTGTTGGGTTCATCAGCCAAAGTTTCCCTAAGTTAAACGTGCTACCATACAGTACATCTACGTTGCAGAACATTTAATATTCATCTACAGTTAATCAGGGGTCATTGGAAAACATCATACTTCACCAGTACAACAGCAAAATCAACCAAGAGAATGGACTTTCACCAAAATCTTGATCATTTCTCAATGTTGGTCAATGTCAGCTATTAAACATTGATGTGCAAATGGGCCTTAAGGCCAATAACTAATAATAGGGGCCTCGGTAGAGACTGACTACCATAGAATCAGGAGTGGTCAGGACAAGAAGATGCTGCGCGAATTGCACAAAACTGCCAATTTACTGGAGTATAGATGCTCAAAGATGACTCAGTTAGCACCAGAGCTAATGCTGCTGTGCTACCTTTATCTGCTTGTCCTCAGTCAATGGGCATCATGACTTGGGATTTTGTCAGTATTTTGGTTGTAAATGTGATTAACTTTTATGCACAAGCTCAATGTTTCTGTATACATCATATTTCCCTTCATTTTTTTCGGTAGTGTCAACACCCCTGGTAAAAAGACAAAGTCTCAGTGACAACAGCTATCTGGTTACTGATGGGGGCTTTTGAAACAATCCATGAAGGTTCTCATATTGATAACATATTCATATTGATAACTATTGAGATAGAATACAATCTTTGTTCCAGTGTACAAAAATAAATTTCATTAATGGAGGCACGTCTGTTTCTGCTGCAGAGGAAATTACCTTAAGACATGTAACATAGGGCAATTTCATTCAGACTGTCATGCTCACATGCATTTCAAAGTCCAGTTTTATTGGAGTAGCACAAAGCTTCCCCTTTTTCATACAAACCTGCTGACCATCCAAGCTTAATAAAGTCAAGAGATGGAGTGTGGTGTGCCCTAAACCTCTTTACAAACACCTACACTGTGCTACCTTGCTGCTATATCAGCCATGTTCCTATAGGCAAAGCTAGAATCCAAAGTACAATTAAAACAGATGAAGGAAATGTATCCATCAAACACTTTGTGCCCATAAAGACATGACCTTTTCTGTTCAAAACTGTAGACACATTTATTTCCAGCCTCAGGGAGACTCTTGAATTGCATTTTTAACACTTCTGCATTAGCTTTATTTTTCACCACTGTAGGTTGCTTGGTCAGGATTTGCAAATGCAAGGAGAAAAATATGTCAACATGTGCACAGAAGTGCTAGGGCAAATATACATTTTTATTTCTCATTTAACTCAATGTTGCTGTGGAAAGTAGTCCATTTTGGCTGTTTTTATGAGATCCTAATACATTTGCATGAGAAATCTGTTAGCGCAAAAAACTTTCTTTATTCCTATCTTATTCATTTTTTTTCGTCTTGTAAATCTGAGCAGTTGAAAGTGGGGTTTTCGTGAAAGTAGAGGTGAGTCATGGGTCCAGAGGCCAGACCACTTGAGAACCACTGGTTTCTTTCATACATGTTAAGTGTTTGTTTTTCTCTCTTGATCTCTAATGAATCCCTTCTTGAAACATACCAACACACCAAATGCATGTGAAACAGTATTGGAGTGTTACACAGGTCTCCTTCACTTATAGGAGAATGTGTTACACTTTCAAACACAGACTCATGCATGCCAGCACTCTGTAGTGTAAGCCTGCGCTCAGTATGCCTCTCTGATGTCAAATGAGCCACAAAACTGTGACGTCTTGGCATTAATGGGTGGGTTAATAATGCTCAGTGGCTTTTGTGTCAAAGCTCCTGAGTCTGTCTGCTCTCTGCTGGGCTTGCTCAGACCTGTTCTCTTGTTTTCTTTTCATCAAGACCAGATTCAAGTGATATGAAGAGGAGGAGGTCAGGAGGGTCCAGAGCTCCTGACAGATGACTATTCAGTGGTTTGGACACGTCACAGATTCATTTTATCTTTTTAAATAAACCATCTGGGACTGAAGGCAGACATGTACCGACGGAGAGAACTAGCCTCTTGTTTCAGAGATATTCTCATTGCTGGTTTTGGAGAATATTATTTTTTTTTATCAAGTTATAGCGTAGTCTCAGATGACTTTTTCATTATCCACTTTGAGAAAAAAAAGGACTGATAAAATGACAAGCAAAATGTCTAGATGATAAAAAATTCAAACTGACAGGAAAGGAATTCTTCAATTCTTCAAAATTATTATAAAAGGGTCTAGATGTAACAGTTGGATCGAATGTAGGGGGGGTATAATGGAATAATAATGGAATAAATAATGGAAAACAAGACATAATGAAATGAAAAAACACTGATTGGGAAGGTAGTGTCAGGATGACATGAAAAAGGTAGCGTGTCTAAAATAAAGTTAAAATTGCAAGAGTAATGTCAGAACAACGATGTAGAAAGTCTTTCTCTGGCAGTTTGTTCAACAGGTGAGGAGTGGGGGAAACTAAAAGCTCACTTTGTTAAGTCCTGACCCTGTGAGCTGTGAGTTAGCCCCTCCCAGAGGACCTGAGGGGTCTGAATGCCTCATAGGGAAGGCTGTTAAGTGCTTTATTAACCAGGAGGATTTAAAACGTAATTCTTTGAGAGTAAAATTGAAACACAATGAGAATATTGTGAAATGCAAGTGAGAATGAAGCCACAATTTATTTAGAGAACATCACTGAAAAAGTAGTTTGTTAAAAATTTAACTACCTCCTGAAAATTTTATTACAAACTCTTTTTTCACCATTTTTGCTGTCTCCTTAGAAGTGGACTTCTTATCCTTAAAGTGCATAATGAAATGAAAACATCCCTTTCCTTTCAGTAGTCAAATCTTCAGAGCAAAATTGAAATTACTAAAACAACATTAAAAAAATTAAGAAATGAACACTTAAAATGCCAACGGTTTCATTAAAATGTTGAGAAGAAAATCAAATCATGAAGTTGAAACAATTTTAAAAATGCAATTGAAATGTTGAGGGTAAAGTAGTCTTGTCCAAATGTATTTTTGAATGTTTCACTTTTTGTCCTCATGTCACGTTGACACAATTTTTGTCCTTTTGACTTTTTTCCTGTATTTTTTTTATTCGTGTTAGAGATAATTATTCTGTATTGCAGTGAAATCTGGTGCACAAAATTAAATCAGGATTTTGTCAATCACTGAATCATGTCATATCAAGTTCTGTAAGACCCGACACGTACAAAGAAAGATCCCAAACAACACATGAGGAGCAGAACTCCATCCATATCCCCTAATACTCAGAAAACAGCACTTAAATTTGACCAACATTTGGTAAAAAAAAATATATTATAATTACATTAACTGGCCTGGAGAGCACCAGGACCAAAGCAACAAACTCAAAAAACCAAATCAAACTCAGGACCCTGACAACCTTCAAATTAGACCAAATCAAGTAATTAACCAACAGAAAGAAATGTATTTGAAATACTAGGAAGACTCAGAGACGTGGTAAATCAAAATTTTATTTGGCTCTAATCACAATACAGACTGGCAGATTATCTGTGCTCTGTAAAACATCCTCCACTGAGAAAAGTCCTGACGAGGTTCAGACTTAATGACCACAGATTATAGAGATGGTCATCACAAAAAGAGCTGGCTCCAGAGGATGGACAGACTTTACTCACTGTTGACACCCAACAGTGAGAGACAGAGCTCCACTTCTTCACATACTGCCCTAAATATCAGGCTGTGAGAGAGGAATACTATCCCCAAATAACACACAAACACACACAGAGTTTGAGTATATAGCTGATAATCAGATAAATGCAAAACTCTGAGATTATTGCCCAAATAAATCAGAGGTTGTGAGGACCTCAGGGCAACCAGTGGAACCTGAAAACACAACCACTGCCCACACATCTCTACATATTTTTAATATCAGATTCTGTCCATGTATATTTGATCAGAACCCTTTAATATCACAAAAGTAATTGTATGATTATAATTAACTATTTCCCTTTTAATGTATTTATTTTATTTTAAATGAAATGCTTTGGCAATAATGCACCACATTATGCTATTAAAGGTCTGGTGTGCAAAATTTGTGAAAATACAGAGTTGATTTTACTCTGAATTGAGTCAAATCCCTGAAACTCTGCTCCAAGTTGAAATAGAGTTGGTTTCAAAAACCTCTTAACTTTCAAGTGACACTGGAGTGAATCATCAACATCATCTACATAGAAGTACTGATCCAAAGTCTCTCTGTTACGTGTTACAGTATGTTACACTGTTACTCCAAAAAGAGTCAATACACCTGATGAGAAAAATGGAGTCAACTCTCCAAAAAGCGTTAAAACAACACTCTGTAGTATGGACCCATGTAGACTTTTGAGAAGTGTTCATTTTAACTTATCTAGTGTTAATTTTTCTATGCAGATTTGACTGTGTAGTTACTTGTAATATATTACTGTAACAGTGTTTCTTTTTGAGTAAAGTAAGCAATAATAACTTCTAAAACACTGTTGATATTACAGTAACTTGACCAGTAATGCTTACGTACGTTTTGTCCTTGGTTGGTCCAGGTGGGAAAGAGTGAGCGATATGATTCAAATTATCTTAATTTTGAGTCAATGACAGATACAAAAGCATTGTCAACCTGATGTAAATTTGGTTTTTAAAGAGGATAAATTCATAAGTAACTTTAAAAGTAAAGTAATCCAGTACATTGGATGCAGAGTAATGTGTAACGTAATAGTAATTCCCTTACTTTTTGAAGGGATATTTCAGTATTTTTTAAGTTGGGTTCTTGAAAATAGTCAGTAGGTGGCTGAAAGGGCTCCCAGCAGCACTGCACCTTCAAGGAGGATGAGCTCAGAACACTGTGTGGGTACACTGCTGTTGGTTGGTTCATTTATCTTGCTTAATTGTGTGAGTTTTATGTCAAAACAAGCCATGGTTGGTCAAATGTACAATTGGGCAAAAAAAATCGTAGCACTTTATTTTTCCTCCAGGATTTTTTTTTTTTGCCTGTGCACATTGATTTCACTGATCTGCTGTTTTGCTCTATGGACTCAGAAATAAACTGCTAAAGAGTGATGCAGGAATGAGTCCAAAAGCGCGGAAGTGAGTTAGCATTTAGCACGTCCTGGTTCCCAACCCTCTTGAGTAAATGGGATTTAGAATACTGGTGTTGGGTAAGTGCCTGAAGTAAGATTAGTGGTGAACACATGCACATGAAACATTTAATGTTTAAGGGGAAATACAGTACATATGATGTTGCCTGCTATAGAATCTTAAAGTGTTGTGTGTTTAAACAGACAGTTGCTAACTAACTGCTAACAAGGACTACTAAAAAATGGCTGGTTAACTGACGGCAAGCGTTTCTGATTGTTTTTTAATAATCAATTCATAAACTATTGGCACAGCCATGAGAGCCAACTTGATAAGGTCACTCGATTATGAAAAAACTCAAACATGGTGTTACAATAATATGTTGTACATTGGAAATATTGTAGTTTCTTTTTAGTCGAACCGCCATGTTGTAGTTCCATAGTAGCGTGGTTGTTAAGATTATTACGAAAGGCTAACAGGTTAGTTTCGTATCTGTTTGTTCTCCACAGAGTTTATTAGCAATCTTCCGAAACAGTGAAAACCCCTGTCTGCTTTTAGTGGTCCTGCATTCAAGGGAACAAGTGCAAAGTTAACTTCTATTGGCATACAAAAATAGGTCATCCCTGTGCTGCTCTATGGCAGAAGAAATTAATACTAAGCCAAATATGAGTGAATTTGACTCAAGTGATGATGGTGTTCCCTTTCCTGTGGATACACTGTGTTACCTTTATGAACCAGAGTACACAGAAGACTGCAGTGTACCTTACTGGTGTTCTGAGCTTGTCCTTCTTAAAGGTACAGCGCTCTTTGGAGTCCTTCAGCCACTACACTTACAATTGTCAAGTACCTGATACAACCCAACTTCAAAAATACTGAACTTTAAGGAGTGATGAATAATTTATCTAAATTTTCAGTAACTTGCCCGACACTGCTCATTGATGAAGTGCGGATTTGATAACCGACATCTTTCTAAATCAGCCACAAAGTAAAATGAGACTGTGACATTTCTGGCACGTCACGCTATTCCTCCCATTCATACACCGCGGGGATATTTCTCAGGGTGTGTTATGTAGCCTACAAAATTAGATTGGTGTCAGCTGAATATAAACGTTGGCTATTTATAAAAACTAGGCTGTTACTGAGACAATGTTATCTGCATGTCTAAAATACACGCAGACTGCACACTGTTTTAAAAACTCCGTCTCCTGGGGCCCACCTCGATTACAGAGAAAATCGAATTGAAGTGGGGAGGAGGGATTTCAGAGGGTTAAAGCCTGGAAGTCAGAGTGGGGTCGAGGTACACAAAGTCTCTCTCACACACTCACACAAATCAGGTCGGGTCTCGGGAACCTTTTAATACCCATCTCCGCCCCCCGTTTGAAGCGTCAGAGCAGCAGCTCTCTGGGGGGCTCTCCAACACACAGCCAGTCCGCACGCCGCTCCAAACTTTACGCACGGATGTACTCCTGTGGAAGTATTTGTCTCTGGATTTTAATGTGTTTCAGCTGAGCTCTATTCTTCCCAGTATCTTTTTTCCTACAACTGGAAGCAGTCCCGGACTTTTACCTGCTTTGTAAACTTTGAAAACTTTTGTTTTTCCTGTTGTTCTTTTTATTTGATTCGCTTCATTCAAGCAGGCAGATGCAGTAAATCTTAAAAGAGGAAAAATGACCGCTCTTTTATTAAAGTGCCTAGTCTTGGCGCTGTGCATCAGCGCGCACGGGCTCTTGGCAGACCCCCGGGCTGAGGAGGATGATGGATCCAGTGACAGCGCATCGACCCTGGCCTTTGTGTTCGATGTTACCGGCTCCATGTACGACGATCTGAAACAGGTGATAGAGGGCGCCTCACGCATCCTGGAAAAGACCCTCAGCAGGGTTACCAGACCCATCAAAAACTTTGTCCTGGTCCCCTTCCATGACCCAGGTACTTCTTTTTTTCTCTCACAAGTTTTGATTGTAGATTGTAAGGTAAATATTACAACATTTTTATAAATTGGCAAGTCATGAGTTCTTGCAATGTTTGTGAATGCAATTCAATTTTGAGATCTTTGGCACCATTCAACAAATCTGAACAGAATGGTTTTCCAGGTGAGTTACTATGCCATATCTTAAACTGATAAAAGGTCTGCCTCTGCTCAGTTAGGTTCCATTTCCAGTTTAGTAAATTCAATTTGCCTTAAAATTGACCAATTACAACAACACATCTCAAAATCCAATAAGCAGCATCCTCTTAACTCAAAGTGACACAAGACATTCAGCAGTAATATATTAACTTTTAGAGCAGGGGTTCTCAACTGGTAGGTTGGGACCCAAAAGTGGGTCACAGAGCTGTTTTCACAAGAGCCTATAGGGAAAACAGGGAAAAGTAAAAAATGTATCGAGGCTCTGACCGTTAAAACACTGGAGGTATGCTGGCTGCATGAGGGCTGCGGTGCAACAGCTTTGACTCGCAATACCATGGCTTTTTGACCAGGCATGCACATGTTGCGTGTTAGCCACATCACCCTGCTGTCACAGCCCCATCTCTCTCTGTATGTTTTAACTCAATAAAGTCAAAAAATGATGTATTTGTGCTACTGTTTGTTGCTGCAAAAAAAGAAATTTAGTGTAATTAAAAAAAAAAAAAAAAAAAAAGATAATCATCAAAGAGCCACACACACTGTCCTGTCATAACTTGTCAGTGGTTTTGGTACTGGGGTTTGGTTGTGATTTTATTAAATTCACTTACAATGGTGAAGGATGACCAGTAGCTCTGGTATATGCAACTAGTCTTTTCACTTCCTGTGGATTACATTCTGTCTTTTCAATTTATTTTGCTGATTGAAACTTAAGAGTTTAAGCATTATGTACTGCGGGGGTCACTTCTCAAATGTGACCATGGCCTGTCTACGTTCCCCCTCAACCACAATATCATTAAGGTATATGCCAGATGACATCCTCAAGATGACAGGCACACCCTGGGGCAAGGTGTTTACTCAGCCCACAGCTGGCTCTGTTTAAAGCATTGGTTCTCAGTTACATTCTGTCATGCCCCCCACTTCAAAATTAATATTTTATCATGCACCCCAACCCACTAAATGACTTAAAAGAAAAGGACAGGATTTTTTTTTCAATTGCATCCAAACATGTTAATTCTAATTTCCTTATTATGATAACATATCTTTATTGCCACATCTACAAGTACAGTGAAACCCTGACATCAAACTTCAAATGCCTAAAGTTTTTAAAAATATTAGAGGTAGAAAATTTAATTTAAATTTGCACATTTATGCATTATACAGTATTAAAAGAGCTCATAAATTATGAATAATTCTGGACCCCATTCTTTTTTAAAGAAATAAAAAACAGCTTTGTGACAACTAATAAACCTGTTTTCTTCAAGATTCAGTTAAAAGATTTATGTCCAAAGCCACAATGTCATGTCCTATAAACATCTGAACATTAAACAACATAACCAAGAAAAGCAAACAAAACCCTGTTATTACTCAGCCCACCTTGACTGACATGGTAAGCAGCCAATCACAGTGCAGATTTTTAGATTGGAACATAGGGTGGCCCCTCAGATTTCCAGTGGGCCCATGCCCAAATTAGGCCTTGCCCCTGTCCCAGGTAAGTTTCCTCCACTTGGGTGTGGCCTTGGGGGTTGCACCCCCCTATTTGAGAATAACTGGTTTAAAGGAACATGTCTGGGCATGTTTGGACATCCAGAGTGAACATTAGAGCACAGTGCTGGACAGCTACAGCCACATCAACTTCTTCAGATGGGCATAGTGAGGCACAGCTTAGTACTCTTAAACAGCATGTTGTAGGCAGGGATGGAACAGAGGGGTTTGTAGGTAGCCAAAACCAATACTGAAGTGGACTTTTAGGCTTAAAACTTCACAATTATGTTCAAGGGATGTCTTCAACCACTGTGAACCTGTGTTGAAGGTCTAAAATATGAAGCCTTTAAAATGCAGGAATTGGAGGTGTAGCCATAGTGTGTTATCTTGTATGTGGTATGTTCTGTTGATAGTCATCCTAAATATTTCTATCTATGTTCTCCTGTCAGCTTCAGCCAGAACACTCTAAGAGCCTGTTTACATGAAAACAACAGAACACGGAGAGTTTTCGCCAAATTCACAAAATTTTGGAATGAGGGTCCAGAGTGAAAAGTTTGGAAAACAATTTCTTTGTCGTCTCCATGCAAACAGGAATCAGTGCTGTCAGGGAAAACAGAGACACACGGCGAATGCGCAGTACTCTTTCAGATAAAGGTAGTGCACGCGCCTAGGAACATCAACAGCTATGGCCAACTACCAAACAACGTGTGTGCTGCTAACTGTGCTAGGTTTGTTATCGCTTCTTCAACAAAATGTGGATTTGCTGCATCAATACTTGGACCAGCGGAGACACTACAAACTTACATCGCCAACTACTGGCCTGGCATGCACGCTACCACATTTTCAGTCCTTCTTGCGGAACTGTGTGAATGCGCATCGTTATCACACCGTCTCCGTTTGAATGTGGAGCCCTTTTAGAAATGCAAACACAACAACATTGTTGTGTAAACGGGCCCAAAGCTTGCTTTCAAAATAGGTGTGTACCATGTGCAGTAGACACAGCACTCACACCACCAGCCTTAAACCTACAACCCTCTTCACACATACAACCCTGATATTATCAGGATATCTGGACAGCCTGCCCAGGTAATTCACTGACAAGGGCATTCACACTTGCTCCTCTCAGTAGGGAGGATGCCCTGCTGGACGTCAGAGAAGTGGTGGAGGGGGGCAGTGGTGGTGGGTGGTCACCAACAGGCAGCACATAATGTCAAATATTCGCAGCAGACATCAGTGTTCATAATATGATAGCCGACAAAAAAAAAACTTTTATGCTTACTTCAGTGCTCAGAAGTGAAGATGAAGCAGCGTCACTACATGCAGAACAATTACACCAGAGACAGAAAGCTGCAGGGTTTCATCCCCATATTCAACAGCAATGCACGGCAGATCTTTGACTGTGAGAGACCTGCTGGTGATCGTTTTGGAGCAGAAGTACTGCAGAACAACGCTGATGTGCAGCGAAAACAACACTTGGGATGTCCAGACACACATTTGAGTTTGTGTTTTTCCCTTGCAAAAAGAAAAACTTCTCCTGCTGCAGCTGTTGTTTTTATCCATCCTGTCAAGTCTCTGTTTTCCTGGCTCATGCCGGTAGCACATGATGAGTCATCAGCCCTCCGCACTTGCCTCAGTAAATTACCCTGATAATTCACTGCAGCCTTCAGACATGAGCCTACTCAGACTTCACTCAGATAAAATGCTAGGGGGGTACAAGGAAATTATCCAGGTAAAGTCCAGGTGAAAAACTGGGCTGTTTGCGTTCACACTTACTGTGTCTAGATAATTTCAGGCTTTTTTTTTTTGCAAGTGTGAGTAGGATTCTATTAACATGCTTGCAGAAATGGAAATTGGCACGTGCCACAGCAGTTATGCAGCCAGCCTGCACCAGTGTGTTCAAGTCATCAGCAGATATACATCCACAGTGTTTTCAGCAAGACTCACACCAGCTCAGGTGGTGGTGGTCCTGGGTTTGGAGTAAGGGGGTCATGCTTTGAGATGAAAGTGAGCTCTCCTTGAAAAAGCACATCTACATGAACATTTAACAAATTTCCTGAGAAATATGTCGCACTTCAGTGACAGTCGCTGAGACATCAGGGTTTACATGTTCATCTTGCTCGTCAGTCATATGACAAGTGCTGTGCGTGTATATTTGATTCCTAAGCAGGGCTGCCTCTGTTTAAACTCAAAATACCATATTAACTGTCAAGTTGAAGTATTTGGTTCCAAGTTTTTATGGTTACCCCACATTAAAATTTGTATCCTTATCCCCTGAATAGTCTCTCAAAATTAGGGTAAACTAGGTCTTCAAAAACAGAATGTATTCAAGTATTTTGTGAGTTTATTTTCAAATTTTAACCTTTTTAGATTCAACTAAACCATGGGAATACAAAAAGAAATTGCACCACATCACTGACCCTTTTGTTATTGCTAGTTAAGCTTGAGGAAGCATTTTGTAAAGGCAGAATAACATACCATCCTATATATTTTTCTTTTTATGATTATAGAAATAAACTGAATATAAACTACTGGAGACACTGTTCTTTACATTTTCTTTTAGTTAAATTTGTACTTGTACTAAAACTTTGGTCATTTTCATTAAACGTCTAATATGTTGATGTTATTACTGAGAATGGAAAGATGAGAAGTTGATAGCTGAGTGTCCTGCCAGAGCTTCCCTGTCACCCTGTTAAATCACGTTTAGTTCCATCTGTGTATCAAACAGTTGCTTTAGCTTTAAATCACTTTGAAAGGTTGAAGTTTTCAGAAATTTGGGTCACACTTTGTTATTTAGGAAATGATGGATCCTGAGGCATTACCAGCAGAGAGTCACTGAATTAGAGTGAGGGCTCTGTGGGACAGGTAAGCCTCCTCACCCCCCGGCATCTGCCCTCCTATATGGGAAAGCTGCTGCCTGAAAATAAGAGTGCTGTAATGGGGGGGAGGGTGTTTGGCCACTGATGAGAAGCATATGCTGTCTGCTTGAGTGTAATTACCCCAATCTACCCCCCCTTATCCCCGACTCACCCCCACCTTCCCTTCCACCCAAGTCTCCGGAAAACCCTCATAGCCCCTGCTTTAGCCAGCCAGCCGGGGGGGTGGGCTGTACTAACACCACACATTTTGTCTGTGTTTAATGTGCCCTGCCCTTGGGGACCTTGTAAACTTCCAGGATTGCAAAGAAGCCGCACTGGGGCTGACAAAGAGGCGTGACAGTAATGTCAGTGTTTTACAGTCACTCATGAGGAGAAGAAGAAAACTTGAAAGCCTCAAAAGCTGGAAAATAAAATGAGAATGAGTTAAAAATGTCATCAGCTGACACATGTCTGCGAGCTCTGTATCATTAGTCCCACAATGATGCTTGGAAATGGTATTCGACAGCAGAAAAAACAAGCACAGACAAAAAAAACATGAGGCTCCACCCAACCTGATAAAAGTCTTCTTTGTAATAACTATAATGATGAAAGGCTTGTGTTTATGGACAGCAGTGTTCCATAGTAAAACATTGCATTCCCTGTGTATTGGTTAATGTTTACTGTTGGGTGGACTGGCCCCCTGAAGGCGTCCAACTTAGCGTCAGGCCCTGACAGGCTCTTATCCATCATGCCTGGGGTATGCTGCTGCTTTGGGCCCGAGAAAGTTGTGCAGTCGAAAAGTGCTGAATACAGCTGCAGAAAATAATCATTTTGTCATCATGAAACTTTGGCAGGATTTTGAGGAAAACAAAACCTTAACGCTGTAATTTTGCTGTTGCACTGCTCTAGCCTATACTCTCTCCTGGTGTCTGTGATTGGTATTCATGTGCTGCACAAAGCTGCAGGGCATCAATCTGGTCCTGATAAGTAAGGATGTGGCTCCAAGTGTTTGACGCTGCTGATTCTTTTTCTTTAATCACAAAAAGTCAACTGCTGAGAGGGAACATAACATGGTATTGTTGTCTGCGAGGGGAAGTCCTCAGAGAGACCTGAGAGTTCATTTGGTCTGGATGAATTTCTTCAGGCGGCTGCTTTCTTTATAACAGCAAGACCATCTCTGCAGACATGATTTGATTTAGTGCAAATATCTGTTTTCAGTCTTTAATGATTTACTTTTCAAACCTTGCAGACATCGGCCCCGTGTCCATAACCACTGACCCAAAGAAGTTCCAACAGGATCTGCAAGAGCTGTTTGTCCAGGTAGGAATCAAAACACATGAGTGGGGATTATCAGTGATAGTCTCTTCCAGGCTGCAGCTTATGGGATGTGATTTCTTAGCATCATTTATAAAAATAAGTACACTGATCAAGAAAAATGAATTATTAATAATAAAACTAGATAAACAGTGGTAAATAAATTGATTAAAAGTAAGTGTTCCTGATTCTGATTAGAGATCACAAAATGGACTCAGAGCATTTTGGAAAATGGTAAATGGACTTGAGCTTACACAGCGCTTTGGTAGTCCCTTTGACTGGTCAAAGCAGCTTCACACAGAGGCCACACAACTGTTTACTCTCACATTCAATCACTGTTGGTTGGGGCTTCTATATTAGTTACCCATCAGTGTCAATTAACACATTTGTGCCCTTTTATGCCCACTTACACACCACTGATGCAGCAGTGGGAGCATTTTAGGGTCAAGAGTTTATTTTCTCTACATCAAGAAATCCTTTTTTGTTCTGAGAATTCATAAAGAATTTGGTTGATCTGCTTTTCAATTCAAAGCTCCATTAGGCTGGAATAATTTGCCTGATTTCCTTAGATCCATTTTGTCTTAGATTGTTTTCAAGAAATCTGTCTTTTTTCATCTACAAACTCCCTGCTCCAGTTTTGTATCAAGACGTATGTACATGTACTTAATAATGTAAATGTTCGTATGAAGCTACTTTAGTACGGGTCTGAATCTTACTGATGACAGCCATAGATGTATGGTGGGCTGGTGGATGAGGGTTGGGAGATCTCTCAGTGTGTTTTGAGTATTTTAGTACTGTGATGTTTCTGTTGTAATGTCAGAGTGATGTCTGGACTGTAACGGTTTGTTTCTTACTAATGTTTTGTTTTTGTCTGTGTATTGGTTTAAAGCCCCCCCCCCCCCCCCCCAATATGAGATGATTTATCTCAGTAGTTATAACATAATAAATTGAATTAAGTGTCTTGCCCAAGAACACGTCACCATGTGACAGCCTAATGAAAAGAATTTGCAAATATTAGACTTTCTAGCAACTTAAAGTCTCAAAATTATCTCACCCAAACTTCCTTCTACTTTATGGTCTAGAGATGTTGATGGTCTTGGATGCCACCTACATCTTTTATTAATTTTTGGCCTTAAATGAAAGACAGTTCATTTTAAATTTGATCATTTACTGCTGATAAAATAAACCATGTTTAGACTCCTACCGATCCCATCTGGGGGAAAAAATCCAGGGAGCTAACAAACTTACTCTGTTATTGACCACACATACGTTTACCTGAGCAAAATATTACTGTTCTTATAAAATATCTTCCCCAGAACAATGACAAAATGTGACAGTTGATAGTAAGCTGTTGTCTTGTCTTTAAATCACTTTACATTTATCATCAAACTAATGTATGACAATAACTCATACCTGGCTCTGATGAAGATTTTTGTTTAATTCCAAATCAGCAAGACACTTTTTATATTGTTTAAACTTTCCCTCTTCTCCTGGAATACTTGAGCAGTTCTTAAGTCGTCTTATACCAGGGATCCGTCCATTACCTTCTTAATGAAAAATCAAGACCCAAATTAAAAAAAAAATACAAAAAAATATAAATATAAATAGATGATATAATGTTTATAAATAACAATAATAACAATAATAGCAATAATAATTATAATAATAATACATTTTGTTTAAAAGCACCTTTCATGACACTCAAGGACACTGTACAAAGTTAAAAAATCACAACAACAATTTTACCTATTTCAACTCAGTAAACTGACATTACCATAAAAACAGCTTGGTTTTTCCCCAAGATTATGAGAAAAATAACCCAAGATCTCAAGAAAACAGCCAGAACTGACTCGTTTGTACCTTTATAAAAGGAGTGTAGCAAAGGCATGGTTTTATGTCTGCAGGGCCTCTGCACATCATAGACTTTATGCCACAACTTCTTTTTTTTTCTTGCTCACATTAACGACAGACTGAAAGCGGCTCTGTGACCCACTTTTGGGTCCTTACCCAACATTTGTAAACCACCCTGTATTTTAAAGCAAAGTTTAGCAGTGTTTAAAAAGATTCTAGATAGTTTTTCAAATATCATTTATTTTAGAAATATATGGTCATTTGTGATTTTTTTTTTCACCAGGGTGGGGGTGACTGCCCTGAGATGAGTGTTGGAGCCATAAAGAAAGCCTTGGAAGTTTCACTGCCTGGATCCTTCATTTATGTGTTCACCGATGCAAGAGCAAAAGACTACCGCCTCAAAAGAGATGTTCTGCAGCTGGTGCAGCTCCGACAGTCACAGGTAAAGTGGTACAGACTTTCCATGGCACTGGAATCCAATAATTTAAGAAGGAAACATACATGCAGTATCTTTTTAGTTTTAGTATGCAAAGTGTCTTGGAAAAAGTTGCATGAACATTTGAGGCCCCTCGATGTTCTTAATTGACTCCAGATAAAAAGCCAGAACGTGTTGGCATGCATTTCATTAGTTTTGTTTAACTCTGCCTGTCTGACAAAAGGTTCCCACAGAGTCTGGGGTATCTTTGCATTTGTCAAATGCTCTCACAAAAGAAGTTTAGCAGCGTGCTGAGAAAGCTTGACATTCCTATAAAGTTCCCCGATGCTCAGCCAAGCAAGGAAAAGTCTCTTCAAAGTTACTCTCTTGCAGCCTCTACGTGAGGCATGACAGCGAGCATTAACGTCACTTTGGAGCCAACTGAAAGAGAGTGTGAAGAAAGCAAACACTGAGCAGCAGTAATCCTCTTAACTCTCCCTTGTTCCCAGGTTGTGTTTGTGTTGACCGGGGACTGTGGGGACCGCTCTCAGCCTGGCTACAGGGCATATGAGGAGATCGCTGCCACCTCTTCCGGGCAGATCTTTCACCTGGACAAGCAGCAGGTCAATGAGGTGAGAGCAAGATGGAAAACATGTCACTGCGCTGACTGTTTCTTTCACCAACCCATTATTGATAGCTTTCATGTGATTTCACACACATTTATGGAACCCCACACCCTCACACCCCCACCCCCAGTGGGCAGGGCAAGTGTCCTACTGCTGCACACTTTTGAGAAGTTGATGATCATGGATAGTGGTGCTGAACAGACCCTCCTCCCTCCCTCCCCTGTCATGGCATATTGTGTTGCTTTGAGCAGAAAATTATTGAGTGAAATCTAGCCCCTAAACACTGACTCATAGAGACTGCTGACAGTGATCCTTACTTACATCAAAAACACATAAAACTGTCAATACTTTTATAAGCTTTGACATGTCCATACTCAAGGATTCTTCACAAAAACACTTGCACGGGAAACCTCCTGAGGAATTTCTGCTAAAGATTTTGATGTTTTTGCACCTGAAGTAGGATTCCTGTCCTATCGGGGTTACAAGGGCACTTTTGTTTATTTATGAAATTATATTAAAAGGTGTTGTTTTGAGAGATGGACCAATAAAAGGCTGGTGCTGCAGCTGCACTGAATGGTCAGTGGTGGTTGCATGCCTGGTGCAGAGCAGGGACAGTAGAATGAATGCAGAGTTCTTGACAACATGGCGAGCAGCACTATGCTGACCAATTACCACAGAGTTGTGGTAAATAAAGCAAAGCAGACTGGGCACACATGAGGAGGGGGACAAGTGACAGGAACTCCAACAGTGTCTCAGACAAACTGAGAAGACAGCTAAATATGTGCTCTTTCACTTTTTTTACCCTCCACAGCAGTCTGAAACTGAGAGCTGTGACATTGACCTGTTATTGTGCAAGTTCACCCTTAAATTGAGCAAGCTTAAAGTTTAAGTCACACCAAGTTCTATGTGAATATGCTTTTAGCTTAAAATTGATAACTTACACATCATGTATGATTAAGCATTAACAACACTGTCTTCGAAGAGTAGGGGATTTTCGAAAAAAAAAAAAAAAAAATCAACTACCAGGGAATATTCAGGGCACGTTTAGGCAAAGAGAGGGAAAATATCACTTAAGGGGGTTGTTTTATTTTAATAATGTAAAAGTGAGAACTACAAGGAAAAGCTTTTGTGTGTCTGTACGTGGTGTCAAACTTTGGAACTGTCTGAGTGGTGAAATGAAACAATGTCCAAAGGTTGGGCAGTTTAAGAAAAAGTATAAAGTCATGATTTTTAAAAGGCACAGGGATGAGACCGCAAAAAGGTCACTGAAGGTAGATTAGTTTCTCTTGTTCCTTTTGTTCATTTATTTATTTATTAATTTTTCTTTGATTTCTATTTGTGTGTTTATATTATTACTACTTGGTTTATTTTGTTTGTGTGTGATTATTTTTATTATTATATCATTATTAACTGGAAGTAGGTTAATTACTGACTGCTTGTTTAAGGAGAAGGGGTGGGACCAGATAAGTTTTGCCTTCCTCCTACTCATTTTTGAACATGCAAATGACAAATTTATTTTGCGTTTTGGTTGTTGGTGTTTTTATTTTGTTATATGTTTAAGTATTTGTTCGTGTTCAAAATAAAAAGGTGAAAAAAAAATTGATTGTCCAAAACTGTCACACCAGAGAGCAAGCCCTCATCCAGCTTATGTTGATGCCCTTGTTTTCATACTTCTAAGCAAGTTAAAAAAAAGTGTAATAAAGCTGCGCTTGGGCAGTGAGGAGATCAAATTGCTGTTGTTCACACCATATTGGTGCATACATTTTTGTAGCTAAATTGTATCCTGATGTTGTTTATTCTTGCTTATTAAAATTTGTAGACAATGTCTGTTGCCAGAAATGTGCATTGTGCTCTGCAGATACATATTGGTGCTTGTCCCTTGGTTTTAATCATGACTTCATCTTGACTTTTATCAAGCAAATATGGAATTTGAAAAATCTGAAGCCTTGCAACCTTTACACAGCTTTAAGTTGACTTGTGCTTATAGTTTTTGATTTGTTATGTAATGAACTATGTTCACAGACCAAAAAGTGACAGCATTCACATTCCTGTTTTTCTGAACTCCTTATTGAAGTTTACCAGAATTGCAATCATGAAATTAAAAAGATGAGATGACGATTAGATTAAAATTGGTTAGAAACAGGGCACAGATGGCCTAGCGGTTTAGGTCGTGCCCCGTGAGGTTCTCCCTTGAGCAGGCAGCTCGGGTTCACATCCCGCCTGTGGCCTTTTTCCTGCATGTCATTCCCCACTCTCACCCTCGTTTCCTGCTCTATCCACTGTACTCTCTCCTATCTGAGTGAAGGCATAAAAAAAAGTCCAAAAAAATAACTTCAAAAAAAAAAAAAGATGAGTTGCCAATATTATAATGATATAACCTACAGTAAGGTGTATAGGACCTGTAGTTTATTATTAATACATGTGAATAAAATATATACATACTGATCTTTATTTTACAGGACGTGGGATTGTCATTAAGCACGTTTTAGAAAACTGACTTTTGGAAAACATAACCTGTCATTTACCATATGAAACATGCTTATCAAACCTACAGGAGCAAAAACAACTGCATGCGGAGAAACTTTAAGAGGAAAGGCAGATTTTAAAAAAAATATATAAATCATCAGTCAGACATCAATAAATAAATGTTACCCATAACCTGATGTCCTCAAATTATGAATATAGCCTGGACCATTGTCCTTCATTTTGTTCATTTTATTTTATCATATTGTTTTTATGAGTGTCAACAAGTAACCTGACACGCCAGATGGACAGTTCCATATATCTGCCATGGAAATATCTCACTAATCCATCTGGGAAAGAGCCGTCAGAAAATGTTTTCAGAGGCAGAACCTTCAACAACAACAGCAGCTTGTGATTGGACGATCGTTCGGCTCATCACACTCATTACAGACCAATCATATCAAGCAACGTTTGCCTTATGATGTAGCAGCTGGCGCTGTTGTTAGCCGTTAGCTTAAACTACAGACTATCGTCTTACTTTAAATTATATCACACAGATGTATCATTTAACCCTCATATGTGACATGAACCTCGTCAAAGACAATCCCTCCAAGTTTTCCCGGTAAACTTCTGAGGAGAGGATATTTTACCAAGTATCACTGAGTAACCAACAAGGACACCAAGAACAAAGAAGGAAACATTTTCCAAATAAAACCATAATTGAAAATTAAGGTGATTCCTAGTTATAAGAAAAAAAAGGATTGAATTTCGAAAGAACACAGTGAGTGCATACATTTCAAGCCTTGAACATCTACACAAATGTAGCAGGACCCACACATTAGCTTTCAGGGTGATGTCACAAAGTATGTGCTTTGTTCTGACTTAGAACGTAATCAAAGACAAAAACTCCTGTCTTCCAGAAATGAACTATGCTCAGGGTTTATTCATGATTAGAAAAATGAGCCATTTAGTTGATCTTTCAACAGAAATATAATTGTGATCAATGAGCACCTTTCATTTGCTTGGTCAGGCTCAACACTGCTTGAGCCACATAATTATTTTACTCAGTTGTGTATATTTTTATAAAAGGAGTTACATCATTTGATAATTGTGAACAGAAGGAGCAGAACTGAAACTAATTTTGACCCGCTGATGTAATAACAGTTTTCACTCTGAGTATTTAAATGATTCCAGTGCCGATATTAAACTTCCTGGTTATGTGATATGGCTGAGTGACTCTTTTATATCGGAAGCAGCATGTAACACAAGCTCTGTCCAAGAAGCCAAAGACAGCAGGACTCACTTCCCAGGCAGACGTAAAAGAAGCCAGAGTTTCCTCTGGAGGAGACACTGGTATCCTGCATGTCAGCACAGGAGATGGCTGGGCAGCACTGAGCTCAAGCCAACAACCCCACACACTGTTGGCCCACTGAACCTCTGAACTCTGACATATTTGTGTGTGTGCAGGTCTGTTTCCTCTCAATTCATGCTTGAATGTAGCTAATCATGTATTGCCTGTGTGTGGGTCAGAGAGGTTCATTATCACTTCATAACCCTAGCAGCTGCCTATGAAACGCCTGAGTGTCATTTTTGTGCTGCAGTATTAAGGGAATAAGAGACTGAAATTATTGTAGCCCCCACACCTCAAACCCATATGCTAAAGCAGCCTCGAGAAATTTGACATTTTCTCAGTGTACTGTTACATGAAAACAAGTGCATGCTACAGAAGATGTTTTTCTTGGATCCACACTAAATTACTGGAAATCAGTCGTTTTCAGACCTGTATGATTATAGCTCCTGGGTGGCATGCTTTTACTAAATTAATGCAAATCCTTTAAGCCTTGAAAACCTCAGAAGTACCAAGAATCGAACCAAAATATATCCACTCTATAGCAGTTTAATAAAGTGTGGACGAATCAAATATACAAACTCTTGTTGTGGACTCAAGGGGCAGAATAGTGGAGTGAAAACAGACTGCTTATTTTACTCTATAATCCCAGGATACAATCTGTCCTGGCTTCACTCCTTCCAACACAGCTGCCCAGTGGAGCTGGCTCCAAGTCCTCATACAACAGCTCATTGTCAGCTCTGCATATTACACTCTTTACACTCTGGTTATGGTCAACCAAGGAACTGCTAACAAGAGTGTGGACAGCTTATGCGCTGTCAAACCTGGACTGTGATCTGCGCTCATGTCTGTTATACCATCCATCTGTTACCCACTGCCTGATGGATTTAAACTGAGGACTATGATGTTAAAGCATTCAGATAATGTCTGCTGGGATGCATCTTAAAAACAGAGGCAGCATCTTCAAGAAGCATGTCATGAGGAGGCGGCTTTGAAGCACATGGCATTTCCAGTGATTCCAGCCTAATAGCTGCACATTGTTTCAGCTTCCTGAACTAAATAAGGCTCAGAAACAAGGAGGCAGCCATATGTATGTAACTGGGATACCACCAAGTGGCAAACTCTTGTGCTGAAAAATGGAGCCAATGTGGGAGTGCAAAAATAAAAGCCCTGCTGTTCCTTTAGTGTTCACTTTAGGCTGACTGCAGAGGCACCAGAAGTCAAATACACACTCAATTTTATACCCACAAATATAGACATTTGAAAGCAGCAGTGTGTAGAAAGCTGTTTTTTGGGACTCTCTCGTGGCCACAGAAGGCCTCTGAGTGTAACAACCGTATAACGCACAGCAGTGTTACCCCTTCCTTCATTGTTGACATACAGAGGGCAATGAAGCTGCCCGGTAAAGATGTGAAGTCATTTTTGTACATTTAATTTATAAATGGCTGACTAGGTTAACAGCTAAAGAGGAGAAATAAAGTTTTAGTGTGATGTGAACCAGTAGAGAACAGACCAGGTGTTTGGGTAAATAAGCAGAGTAAGATAGAGATATCTGACGATGTGTTCATGCTAAGACTACTGTGTTTTTTTACTGGATTGTTTTAAAATCATGCCAGCCTCTTCACCCTGTGTGAGTCTCAATCTCCCCGCTTGTGAGTTCAGACTGTTGTGATAAGTTGTTGCTGCTGTAAACATCCTTGTATTCTTTCAGGCTGTTTCATTTTAAAAGCCCTCTAACAAATTAAGATATGATGACTTTTATTGAGAAGAAGTTATAGGAAAGAGAATGTACTCTAACTAGACAACCAGAGTTGTATGACACACAATGAGATACAATAGACCAATGAATCAGCATGTTTTCTCTTTCATGTTGGGGAAAAATGGACTTAATATCTTCTCAAACTGGCATTTATGAAACAAACATAAACTGAATATTTGCCCAATTTATCAACAAGTAAAATGGAATGTTAGAATGTTAAATTGATGTAAACATAACATGAAGCAAGTGCTCAGACTTCAGACCTTCTATTGTAATTTGATTACTTTGACAGTCAGGTAACATGATCCCCTTTTGCGATGTAATATCATGACATGAGGTAGAGAAAAAAGACTCTTTAGCACTTTACTGAAAATGAACCCTTTTTTATCAAAGTTTGAGGCTTTTTCTTTTGAAAAAAACTTACATAAAGTCATTGATGAACAAGATTTTGTATAATGCTAATATAAATTATCCTGCAAATTACCATTTAAATGGGTTTAGAGCAAAAAATATCTCTTTATAAAGTGATAGCAGATCAGACAAATCTGGCAAAACAGCTTGAAATAACTTCTGTACCCTCCCGTCCAACAGCAACATAACCAGCTCAGAGTCTGATTTGCAGCCTTCTGCGTCTTACAGCTCTCGCCAATGTGTGAAAGCCTGTCCAATATTTACTCTGGTCCAGCTTTTTGCTCTTTCACTCTCCCTTTTCCTTTTCCTAGTCTCATCTGTCACAGTTCTCTGTCATTTCTTAGCCACAGCCATAGTGGAACACAGTAAAACTACTCATAGTGTTATGTGCTTTAAGCAAGGATGCTCTGAGGTTGTGGCATGGGTCCATTCTCTCTGATGAAAGACCTGCTAGATAGACTTATAAAGATCCATTATATGGTGGTGAAATCACTTATTTTTTGCCTGAACAGACTCCAACGACAGTGTTAGCCAGATTATTTCAGATGTGTATGTCTTCATACTGTTCAAGGGATGGATTTTCAAAATGCATCATGTTTGGGGCAGCAGTAGCTCAGTTCTGTAATGAACTTAAATTGGGAATTGGAGGGTAACTGTTTTAAGACCCAATCAAACCATGTCTGGAAGTTGGTCTGGTAGCTGGAGCTGTGCCCGTGACTTTCTGGGGACTGCTGAAGTACTTTGTAGCAAGGCATTAAACTCCAAAATACTGTAGATGCAGCTAGAAAGCAAATTTAACATGATATAAAGAAAGCCTGTTATGTGACATTATGGTAACAAGAGTTCTTTAGATCTTGTTTCTTATTACAAAATTGCTGAATTATTTGGACCACTTTGTTAAATGTCTTTATCTTGCAAGTTCTTGGACAAATCTTAGTTGTGCCCATTAAAAATTAAAGATATTTTTCAGAGTAACCAGTGGAGTTAATAAGACATACCGTAGGTGCTGTTTATGAAGCAGTAAGTTATTTGAAGGTCAATATTTACTTAGTCATATGAGGCCTTGCCACAAACAATTGCCCATTTGTAGAACAAATAAGTCTATTTTAATGTAATTTATTAAAAACACTAGTGCACTGATAAGCTTATCAAAGGAAACTACTCTCAGTCATGGAATAATCAATAAGCCTGCCCTCCCTCCTTGGATATGTAGTTCACAGCAGTTGACATCAGATGTAGTAGACATCAGCCTATGCTGGCCTCACACTACAAAGTATCAGCATGGTTTTTACACAACCTGACAGTTGTACAGCTCAAGGACCTGTCGGTTGAAACAATTGGTCATTTCATCTCGCGTTGTATGTCATAGTAAACAACCTTCAAAATATCAGCTGGGACACCAGGCTGAAAGGCTATCATGTTTAATTTTTGTTCTGCCTCCCACAATTTGCTCTGTCATGTCAGATATGTTGACCAAAGAGAGCACAGAACATTTTGCTCGCACAGTAGTCACAGATGTTAACATACAGCATAAGTTGTTTCCTTGAGTTGAAAGAATGGGACAGAAGAAAGCTCCTCGAGCTCTGGAAACGACATGATGTGTCATGATATGTCATAGGGAATATGACCATAGACAGAGGAAAGAGAGATTTTGAGAAGAAAAAGCAGAGGCACCTTAGCACCTCCAAGGTAAATATGAGCGTTTAGTATCAACCTACCATGTAATGTATCATACCACTTTGAAAGTCAAACAAATACAGTATTGTGAATACAGAATGTTTGTTTGCTGTTTTTGGCATCACCCCACCTTTCAGCCTCATCACATTGGTCATAGAGTGATGTCAGGTACAACTGTATGGTCAGTCATGCCTGTTAGTCAAGTCTCTTCACATTTTTTTTGTCTTGGTGGGTGCTCAGTCTATAGATACCATCGTAACTGACGAGAAAAAACATGTAGTCTGACCTTGGCATTACTTACCAGAGTGGGGATGGACTATATGGATCAATGTCTTATCTATAGGTTTATTAGTTGAATGACAATATGAAATGTTTATGTATCTCAGCATTTTTATCTGTTAAAAAAAAATTAATGAGCCCCAAGTCCCAAATTTAAGTGGGCCAAACTGCAAGTGATACAAAAGCACTTGAAAACACATGAATTAAACTTGCAAAGAATCCCCTTAAGCTTTATTGGACAATAAAAACACTATTAATGTCAAGAAATGAAAAACAAACATGAGAAAACCAAACTGAGATGGAGAACCTGGCCAAAAAGAACAAAAAATGGGAAGATGCCAAGCCACCTTCTTAAAGGGCCGTTGCTCTTGACACCTTGCCTGTTAAACTACCTACCAGACAGGGAAATAACCCGAGGAAGAACAAAAGGCTCAAAACAGGACCGCCCGTAATCTCCAGCCCAAACTAAAACAACCAAACTTGGCAATCTAAACTTGCAAGGGGAAAGAAGAGAAATAATCTAGTGAGAGGGGAAAAACAAAAGCCCCTCACTACACTCAGGTTAAGTGCCTTGTAGAGTCATTAAGTACATCGCTCCTCTGGTTTCCCTATTACCCAGATGCAGCAGTGAGTTTTTGGTATTGTAATGCAAGTCAGACATGAAATGGAAACTAGGTAATATTCATCTTTGAGCACATTCTGTACCCTAAACAAAGGCACCATAAATATGGTTGTGCTGTCTCTCTCAAAAATAGGCCACCTGTGACTGGCAGAGCCTGAACAGGTGCGTCAAAACTCCAACAGAGAAGGAGCAGGGAGCCCATCTGGGACTGATTTGCTCTAATAACTTTGATTTGTAGCCGGCCATCTTCTTTCAAACATGGCCGGTCATGTTGTTTAAACCAGGGTAAGGACTGAGCTGACCTCTACCCCACTAGGAGGTCTGGAATCAAACTGTTTTGCTCAAACACATCTTGGCCATGTTTCTTTTGCAGGTAATGTACCTGGACGAGTGGATGGAATAAAGCATCCTTCCACCCTCAGCTAACCCTTCTCTTTGGCTCATCTGTCATGCTTCCACAAATAGCAGAGAGGGGTCTTTCCTGTAACAGCCCCTAAAGCCTGTTCTACTGGGACACAGCAGATGAGGTTTCACAGGACTTAAAATCCTATACTTTCCCATTGGTTGAGACAGGGAGTGGCTGCAAAACTCAGCATGCTCCCCCAGACCTACCGTGGCCCTGGACAGTACATCATCCGTCTCTGCGTTACACTTCCTTTTATCTGAGGTCTCAAAGCAGCGCAGTGCCCACTCCTCTCTACTTTCTTGCATAAGAAATAGACACTATCCTGGGGCAGATGTAGGTCACCTCTTAGCAGTTTCCTGCCCTGCTGGTGATGGCTACACATGTGGCAGACATTACAGCTGTTTCCAGTTGTAAAACGGCAAGAGGAACCAGCTGTTGTCAGCACCCAGTGGACCCAATAGTCAAAAAAAGCAGAGGCCTGATAATTAAATTATCAGAGGCTCTCCTTGTTTTCAGCTTTTGCTCATTTTCTTTAATGTTGAAAAAGTGTTGCCATTGGCACCATATTCACAAACCCAATTGCTTATTTATCTTTGGTTTGCTTTATTGCATGCGCAGATCAGCCATAATAATTCTCTGTATGAGGTCAAAACAAATACTAGACAGCAGTTGCTTGTTAAGATCTTGGAAGACTCAAGACGAATGGTCCTCTGTGGCCACTGAAATGAGACTGTAAAAAAAAGGCATTTTTCTGCTCCTGTTTCCTTTTAGAGAAAACAAAAGGAAACTGTAGTCTTGTTCGGTGTCCTGATAAAGATGAAACCTAGAAGGTCAAACACCTGTCAAAACAGAAACCTTACACAGCAAGATATTTCTGTAGAAAGCCACAGAGGGATTTCACAGGCTAAGTAGTGGTTGTCTTTGCTATTAAATATAATCATCGTATCAACCATTATGTCAGACTTTGGATAATCTTTACTCAGAGTGGTGGAATGACTCATTTCAGATTTGAGCCTCCTGCAATCCCAATGTCTCACTCTCTGACCTCATCTTGCTTCTTTATTGTTAACCACTTCTACTGAAAAGTGGCTGATATACTGACTGGAAATGATTCAGCATTTAGTCAACATGTTTTATGGGAACTTAACAGTTTACAAATTATTTAGAAACAAAGGCATCGCTGCTTTCCATTCAGAGGAACATGTCTTATGATTCATGTAAGCTGTGCTGCAGGGGTGAAACTTCTGCCTGACAGACTTCCACTGTGAGAGATACTCCTCTGGGAATACATGCTTGAGAGTGCAGAAAACTGTAAGTTATCAGTTTGACAGTCAAGCTGTTTCACTTTTCTTTTGTTAAGGCAAAATACCTCCAAGGAATACTTTTGCAATGAAAGAAGCGTCTACAGACAAAGAAGGCCTGCCTGCTGTTGGAGAGTTTTGCAAAAAGCCGCAGTGGTGTCCTTGCTTTCCTCACCCAGTTTTTTTTTTACATTGAGAAGGAAAAAAACTGTCCCCTTCTGCATGACATGTCCTTCTGAGGGTTTTTGATGGTGTTCCTCTCAACCAATGTCTTTGAAAAATTAATTCAGTGAAGTTCTGCAATTGTCGACTTAATGCTGGCTCCAGAAAAATAAATCCCCACCAGGTTTTAAACAGACCATTTTACAGAGGAAACAAATTAAATCACAATCTCATTTCTTCATTGTTTTGCTGTTTATTTATTAATTGGTGTTTTTTGGTACCCCAACAAGTTATGTTTTAAATTTGCCCAAGTAGGGATGTAGTAGGCTTGACTGACAGGGGGGCATGGGGTAAATATCTTCTAGGAAGCTTAAAGGTACAACTTGTGAAATTATTGGACTGAAATATCTAACTAGTGCTGTCAGAGTTACTGAAAATTTATTTTAATGCCGCCGATTTTTTAGATGCACAACATCAGCAAGAGAGTTGTGTTATAACAGCCTTTGACATGGCTTGTATTTAGACTCTTAGGAAACAATGTTGTAGTGGCATTGTGGCATGCAGAAATGGATTAAGTCTTGGGTCTTTTGAATGAAAAGATCAGCAGTAAACTCCAGCCAAATTGCTCTTTTGAGAAGACCAAAGTTATTTGCATGTACTGCTGATGTGAACTGAGCTACTACTGGACTATGTCAAGTCTCACATACCGCTAACTGACAAAGCACACTGCTGACGTAGAAAACCCCCCTCCTTCACCAATAGCAGACAACGCTGGTGTTTACAGCTAGCAGGCAAAAGCTCAGTATTACATGAATGTCTCCTTGTTCCCACAGTGTTAAATAAGGACACCATTATATACTTAATGTCTCAATTAAGTAAAAAGAAAAAAAAAATTACAAACAGCTTATTTTTGGTGAGTCAAAAGTAAACCACACTTTGTCAATCAAGATGATTCATTTTTATCACTTACCCCAGCTAATTTTTTTCCTTATTGATCCACAAAGTATTTTTTTGTCTTCTGATGAAGTCAGTTGCTTATTACAAGAAGTTATTTCTAACTAAATACTTTTTTTTTTTTTTTTTTTTTTTTTTTTACTAATAAGTTAAACCATCACAGTTTGTTTAGAAAATGTCTACTGAATTCTTAACCATAACTGGGTTTACTTACACAGAGAAAGCAAGCTGGAACTTTTGGAAAGTCTAAATGTTGGGACATTAACTGACAAACATTAGATCTAATCAGTGAGTAACTTTGCGTATGCACCTCCTTTTTTTTTATTAACATCTTGTTTGACATAATTACCTTCAGGCTGGAATCACTCTCAATATCCCCTGCTGTTCCCTGCTACCACTGAGGTCATCTTGTTTTGATTTAGGCTCCTGGTAGCAGAATTTTCAAAGTGCCTTCCCCTCAACCAAGTTCTATCCCTTGATTTTAGACTGATTAAAGAAAAAGTTGAGATAGCTTTTTAATCAATCAATCAAAACTTTATTTATAAAGCGCTTTTCATACAAAGACTGTAACTCAAAGTGCTTTACGTAGAAAACAAATAAAAACATTCCCTCAAACCCACCCCCATTTTACATAAGTGTCTACTCTCATGTATGCGTGCAACATTTTACTCATGCGCTCACACGCACACACACACACACACACTTTTTAAGCAGGTGACTGTCATTGTTGAGCCCCACAAGGCCACATTTGGAAACCAATGAGTGATCACTGTGACCCCTTTCCTTCTCTATGGTTTTCTCCTCCTGTCAGGTTTTAAAGTGGGTTGAAGAGACAGTCCAGGCCATGAAGGTCCACCTGCTGTCCTCCAACCATGACAGTGCCCAGGAGAACAAGTGGGAAGTACCATTTGACCCCAGCCTCCGAGAGGTCACTGTGTCACTCAGTGGACCAGCACCACAAATTGAGCTCAGTGATCCTTATGGTATGAATTAACAGATTAAATTTTCATGGTTTCTTTCCTGTTTCATTTTAAAAATCCCATCAAGTCTTCTTCTGTGCTAAACTTTCACCCTTTTTTTCTAAAGGTCGCATTGTTGGTGAGGAGCAGGGTCTTAAAGAGCTGCTAAACATCCCCAACTCTGCTAAAGTTGTCAATTTAAAGTTTCCCAGACCAGGAGCATGGAAACTGAAGGTACTTCTCCAATAGAATATGTGTGGATATATTCTCTTACCCCTTTAGGGCACTTAGCTAATGAAATGCTGCTCTCTTTTTTAAGGTGAGCTGCAGTGGGCGCCATACTCTGAGGGTCACAGGAGTCAGCAATCTGGATTTCCGTGCAGGCTTCTCCAGTATTCCTGTTTCTGAGTTCAACCACACCAGAGAAAGGCCAATAAAAGGTGCTAGACATGTTCCTGTCAGCTACTTGTATGATGAAAAGCACATGCAGGAAATGACTTCATTACAATCTCTCTCTGTCTCTCAGGACTTCCAGCTCATGTTTTGCTGAAATGCACAAACCTGAAGCCCCCTGGTCAGCTGAGCCACGTGGAGCTCATGTCAGGCTCAGGCCGTTCCTTACGCACCATCGCCGTTCCTTTACCTTCTGACCTGGGTCAACAAGGACTGTGGAGTCTCCCGGAGATTCGCACGCCCTCCCAGAGCTTTTACATCAAGGTGACAGGGAAAGATGCAGAGGGCTACCGCTTCCAGAGGCTGTCCAGTGTTTCCTACACCAACATCGTTCCAGGCATGGCAACCCCCTCCTCACAGACGTATCTCAGCAATCCCCTATGCAGTGTCTCTCACACCTCATCAATCTCTTAGAGACCTTTGACCTTTGTTTCCTCTTATGTGTAGATCCCCCACTTGTGAGCATGCCCGATGTGGTGAAGGGCTACTACATGCAGCCTGCTGTGATTGGCTGTTCAGTGGAGAGTGACATTCCCTACAGGCTTAGATTCACCAGAAGTGGGATTACGCTAGGAGAAGAGAATTTCTTTCAGTAAGTCCTTCCTCTATTTATTTAGCACTCCGTAACGTTTGGCTCAACTTCGCTCAGATGCAGCAGCTTCCTTCCCCCATTAACTGCTGAAAAAAAAAAAACACTAATTAGGTCACTCACTACTCTTGAGCATGTCTGTAAAGCATTAGTGCTCTTTAACTCCAGGGCTTTATTGGCTCATCTGTCATGATACTGGTATGCACAGTCACTTTTGATATTTGATTGTGCCATTTTGAGTGATCAACAAAGGGTCCACTCTTTCAAACTCAGAGTAATATTCATAAAGTGAAGCTAAGTTGAAGTGTAAACTTGTCCCAATGTCTGGCAGAGATGCTAATTGAATGTGACGTGAAAAAGGATTTTGTTTTTGTCATGCACTTTCCCACGAACCAAGCATGTCTTTTCATCAGGAACTCTGGCATAGCATCATGGGAGATTTCCCATGTGTCGGCTGAGGATGAAGGCCTGTATGAGTGTATCGCCCAGAGCACCGCAGGACAGGGACGGGCGTTAACACAGCTGACCGTTAGAGGTATGCTTATTTCACTTACATCAAGCAAGCATTCACACTATCAAACTGCATCAGCCAGTCCGATCCACTGAATGTAAAAAGCTCATTTACAGTGACAACAAACCCAAAAAAACTAAGTATTTCCACTGGGAATAAAATAAGAGCCTTTAGAAAATAAACAGACATGGGAACACAGTGACCACACAATAGTCTAATGTAAAACTAAAGACCAACAAATAAATGAAGAGATGTTACCAGGTGGATATTTTCATATCTGGTTTAAAGGGAATTTTAGATCAAATTCATACAACCAGTTTAAGTATAATTTAGTACTTAAAACAGTCAAAATTGAACAGTCTTTTTGTGTCACAGGATCACAGCTCAGTGGGTTCTTATAATGTGAAGATAGTTTGCAGAATGGGCTCTTGCTAATGCCATTGTTATCAGTACTGGCCCTAACCTTCAGTTCTACTTTCAGTTTTATGTCCATATATCTGTACTTGATGTGGTTAACTGCCACTTGTAAGGAGTGCTTACGGTGGGGCCAATCACAATGACTTCAGTTTTATCTTTGTTGAAACTTAAAAAGCTTCAGGCCAGCCAGGCTTTTATGTCCTTAAGACACTTCTGCAGAATTTTGATTGAGTTGCCATTATTTGTTTTAGAAACAAGTTGATTTGTGTCATTTGCTTAAGGTGGTAGGAGTAACTGTTTGAAAAATTATCTCAATCATGTGAAAGGAGAAAAGACTTGGTCTGTATCCTTTGAACTCAAGCCTCAGGAAGCCTTTGAAATAAGCTCCAGACATTTTTATTTCAACATGATACAAAGCATGCACCACAATCACTTCTATCTAAGAGTAAACTATGTCTGTGCTGTTCATTCACTGCTGATAACAGCACCATAATGTTTTGGCCCTGTCTCCACTCAAACAGAGCCTGCTCCAGTCCTGAGGCCAGCTGTGAATGTAACTTCCCCTGTTGGAGGTGCAGCAGTGCTCTCCTGCCAGGTAGAAGGCTCCATGCGCCACAACCTGACCTGGTACAGAGCAGGACGAATCATCAGAGCCCGCGCGGGGAGAGTGAAGCTGCTGCCTGACTCGTCCCTGCAGGTCAGCCCAGTCAGGACTCAGGATGCTGGAGAGTATCGCTGTGTGGCCACCAACGCCCATGGAGACAGCAAAATCGCAGTGTGGCTTCTTGTCCCAGGTACAGTCGGACGGTAGCCTGTGGGTCATCTGCTCAAACACTTAACACACTGGGGCCTCTTAGCTGCTCCAAGGACCCCATCATCTGTTTTCCATCACTGGCTTAACTTCTTCAGTCAGGTTGAGCCACTTCCTTGTTAGAAAATGTTTCTCATCAGCAGGGATTGATTCATGTTGAAAAATGTGGCTTCTATTGTGGGCATTTGCTCAGATGTTTGTAATGAATTTCAAAACAGCAGTTTAAAAATAAAACTTTCATCACTGTGTTCCCCAGTCATGATGTCAGACATCTAGAGCTGGTTTATTGAGTTTTAGCCCAGAACTGTTTACTGTTGTTAAACCAGTGACAGAGAACTTATAAATGACATCATGTGGTGATGACAAGACCCTGAGTCATTGTCAACATTTTCACTCTGTTTGTATCCACATGAAGAGGCTCCTTCAGTGGTGGTTCACCCTCAGAGTCAGGCTTTCTCCTGGGGGGACGAGATCCGCCTCGTCTGCTCGGCGTCCGGCTCCCCTCCTCCCCAGATCTTCTGGAGCCATGGAAACATGTTCCTCAGTAATCGGCCGAGGTAAGGGAACTCTCAGCCCACTCAACACCTCCGGCACAGCGGAGTCCAAGAGTCATTACATTCCGCTCTAAGTACATTTACAAATGCCACATCTTGTTTGGATGGCTGCACAGATCTACATGTCATGATGTTAAAACTTTCCAAACCACAAATACTTTATATGTCTGTGTTAAACAGATATTCAAAGAAAAAATGTGTCATGCTACCCAAGAATAGCAGAAAAGTTTCTAAATGAAATAACATTTTGCATCTGCATTTATCATTTGACATCTGAAAATGTCATTACGTTGGGCTAACAAACATGATTTCTGTTGATTGCCTGATACAGGTTCAGCCTAGACCAAAATGGACTCCTGACCATCAGAGGGGCCCTCCCAGAGGATGCAGGGAATTACACATGTTTAGCAACTAATAAAGCTGGCACAGACTCTAAATCTGTGTCACTTACTTTTGCAGGTGGGTCAAAATGTTACTCCAGGTTGAAGTTTTAGGATTTTAATTTTGAAGAGGCCATTTTGTATTTTTTTAGAGTTTTTTCACGTCCCCTTTGCATGATAGAGTACCTATATGCACAGGACAACAACACGCATTATCAAGACTTTTGCCCCTCCCCCTGTGAACAGCACCATAGCTGTATGAACTGCTGATTCTCCTGCCCCCCTGAATAGACCTACCCCCATGACAACATACCATTGTTTTGTCAGTAGTTCAAGACCATTGGTTTGGATTGCCGAGTGCAATGTTGTGAAAACATGGTATGGTTGCACTGAACTGATCAACCAGTCAGAACACATCAGAACATCCAGGAGAGAGTGAGAATAGAGGAAGATCAGGAGTACTCAGTATGCGAAAACTAAAGGATTTCTTTAACATTAGCAATTGTGAACATACTCTAGTAGTGGTTAAAATCAAAAATATGATCCTGAGTTAAGGCAAACTATAAACTTTTTAGGAAATTATCCTATTGGTTCATAGAAAATGAACTTCGGCTTGTGTAGCCCATTATTGTAGTTCATCCTCTCAAAAGGCTATTTATTTACACAGCAGGTCACACCTTGCTACAGAAGAGTATTGAAGTAAGACATTAGAAAAATAATGAGGGGAGGAAGATGAAATATCTAGAAGTTATGATATCATGGCAAATATTGAGGACAATGTGGAAATACATTTTTTTCAGTAAAATGGAATTTGATTATGAAACATTGGCTCTAAATTTTCACTTTATGTGAGACATTTTGACTTTTTCATAAATTGCATCATGAAATTAAGTACTTCTCCACCTCCTTACATTTTTTTTGTACACTTTCTCACCAACATCTGTTCACGCCACATTTTTCATTGGTGTTAGATAAAGTATCTTTCAGTACTGGATAACCCTGCAATAATGGTTTATTTACATTCTCAACACACTGACACAATGGTCCGAGCAATCTTGAGTTAAGAATATTTTGACATGTGACTAAAGAAGCTTTGGATCAAGCCTCCAACCTTATGGTTGCGAAATGACCAACTTTCTTACTGAGTCATGATTTCCCCATTTTACAAACCATCACTTAAACTTTTCATTTAAATAGGTTTCAGTCCTCAAAGATTAAATATTTTACACCTTTTCGACAAGATAACTGGCCTTGAAAGCACAATTTTGAAGGTTTAAGACAAAAAAGTGGTCAAATATTGGATTTTGGCATGCCTGTAAACTGCTCTGTTTCAGCCCTGCTCAGAACAGGCTGCTTTAGTGGAAATCTTTATTTGCTATGTCTGGCCATGCCCCTCTCAGGAAATAGATGTGGATTTGGCTTCCCTGTGCTGTGCTCTAAAGTTCACTGCAGCTGCACAGACATGCCTAGACATGTTCCTTAAAGTGGAGCTGCCTGTTGGCTCAAGAAACCCCAAACTTTGGAAGTGTTTCCCATCTGAGGGAGGTGGCATATCTCCTAAATCATCAAAAAAAAAGTTTTCAAATGGTCTGTTTGGGTGCTGATTTGCTGTAAGGCAGAGCACAGCGGCAGGGGAGGGATTTTTCTCATATTGGTGGGGTCGGGGTTCGTAAACAAACCATTGACATGTTTTTGTATATGTTAAAAAAAGGGTATTTTGTATTTCATCTGGCAGCCGACTTTCCCTTAGTCTGTGAACTGTATTTGATTTGAATAGTGCAGGAGCTCCCAGCAGAACCCTGACCTTGCCTTACACAGTTGGATATTTATCTCCTTGTTTTGTGAGCACTGTCAGCTGCTGGGTTAAAGTTTCAGTCAATGCTTGTCAGAAAGTGGTTGACAGAAACTTTAACACTGATGGACCATGGCAGCTTCTTCCTGGGTTGTGCTGGTTTTACATGCACTTTTATTCTCTGACTGTCATTTTTAACAACATTGATCTGTCAAGGCAGCATGAGCCTTGTAAGGTAGAACAGTTTATCTTTCCCACTCAGCTGTCTGGCTGCTCCCAAACCATCTTTGCTGCTCTGTTGGAACAGAATTTGTGTGAAAGCTGTAAGCCTTCATACACCCCTCAGGTCTACCCTGCAGCCTTTTGTGGTTTAAAATAACAACTCTCATATTTCCCTTAAAAGAGGTATTAATTTCATTTTTTCGAATTGCTGTGGAATAAAAAAATACTGCTGAGCTGCCTTTTAAGGTTTTTGTCTTTCCTCCAGAGGTGCCTAGAATAACTGTGGCACAGCAGGCTGTGCTCGTATCTGTTGGTGGGGATGCCACTCTTGAGTGTAAAGCTACAGGTGTTCCTCCTCCTCTTGTGCACTGGTTCAAAGGTAGGTTAAGGTCAAAAACAGCACACATTTAAGAGTGAAGAATGTACATTAAGAAGCTAATGGGTCAGTTTTCTTGTGTTTTTTAGGGGAGCTTGAGGTGGGCTCTGCTCCTTTTGTCGAGCAGGATGTTCACCGCGGCACCCTGCACATCAGAGGAGTGCAGGAGGTCGACTCAGGCCAGTATAGCTGCGTAGCAAGCAACTCTGCTGGAACCTCTGCAGGCACTGTCAGTCTGGATGTTGGAGGTGAGACTACAGTCCTTGATTTAAATTATTTTTACTTTTTATTTAAACATCCTTTATGAGGAAAATTCTCTCTTCCCTCCACAGCGGGCCCATTGTTCTCTGAGGCACCAGTTGACATGACAGCCAGTGTAGGGGAGAATATCACCCTCCCCTGTATGGCCCGAGGTTTACCGCAGCCAACAGTAACCTGGCGGAGGCAGGATGGCAGACAGATTACTACACAGACAGACAGCCACAGTAGAACATCACAGCTGGAGAATGGACATCTTTTAATCCAGAGTGAGTTATCTCTGAAACACTGTCACACCCAAGAGCTTTTGTCTGTAGAGCAGGCTAGTTAGAAATTAGATATTATGTTGATGTATTACCATTGCAGTGTATCCTTTCACTGCTGTTATACATTTATAAAATTGCTAGTGCCAAATAAAAATAGATTTATTGAAAAATGGTACTCTAATCAGATTTTACTGCCTACTCAATTCACAGCATCTACCTCATACCTCCTCACAGTGATACTACTTACAATAATAAGACATTTTTTGGCCAGCAAAGAAGTTGACAGATAAATGAAATGTGCAGATAATTGGGTAGTGTTGCAAAACAGTGTAAAAACTGTTAAGAAGAGATGTCTCCTGGCACTAAATAGCAGTAAATTAATACATTAATACTTAATTTGACCTTTTGAGGAACTTTTTTAACATTCTTCAGTTAAATGGATATTTAGATACAGCATTGTATGACTTTCTTACAGTATATCTACTGCTGTAGAATCCTTAAATCATGCCATATTTCATCACAGGCTGCTCTCATCATCACAAAGCATGTATTGTATCCATCAGCTTTAGAAAGTATTGGAATTAGACTGTAATTAAAACTGCCCACTATCCTTATTGTATCAAGATATCGTATGCAGTTAGCCACATATCAGTGGCACAGATAACTAAAAAGAGGGAAAAGATGTCTTAGGAAAGTGAAATTGTGTACATTTTTATGTTGTAGGTGTGGGTGTTTGATTTTGTATGAAGTTCTGTGAGATTTAAATTTCATTCTGATTTTTGTTTTGTCTCTATGGTCATACAACTTTTAACACATCAATTTGACATCATTACAGCATTAATATTCTGAAAGCACAGGTTTTCCTGAAAAAATATGTACTTACATGAGTCTGCTTGAAAAGGTTGAGGTTCTACATACATTATTATAATAATAATCCAGGCGAAGTGAAAATAGCAAAAAATGACCTGGGGCTGCAAGGGTTAAACAGCATAGAGTTATTAGCAACAGCATAATTTGAAGTGCACTATTGCAAATCAGTTCAGTGAATTTATGCGATCGGAGTTGTTGCATTGGTATTACACATGCCACAAATTCATTTCAAATCTTAAAAACCAAATTAATCACATTTTCATATTACATTTAGCAGTGTTAGCCATTTGGCGGGTTGTAGCTTACTTTTGTTTTCAAGACCAGAAACAGTAATTAGCAAAACTGTGTCTCGCATGCTGGAAAATAACAGCTGTGTTTGACAGTAGTATGTAGTAGGTGGTTTGATAAACAGTACAAGGCTGGGTGATGTCAGTCATTTGATCACTGATGAGGGCTTTTGAAGCTTATCCACAGTGGTCATCATGCTCTAAACAAGGATACGAAGCTGAGATGACAGACAGCTACAACTTTGTACTGGCTCACAGTTTAATAAACGTCATCCCTGATTATGCATAACCAAAACAAAGAGTTATAAAAAGAATTCACCCTCTGTGTGTCCCAAAGGGGATTTAAATCATTCCAACCATTTTTTTTAATATATGGGGCTGTAATCAAGTTTATTTCAACTGTGCGAATATTCTTTTTAACTTGTTTTGTGAATTTGACTTCTGGTGCTCCTGCTACCAGCCTTAACTGGACACTTGAGGGATTTTTACAGTTTCTTATACTCTCACATAGGCTTCATCTTTCAACACTGCTGAATGCCTTTGATCATATTTTATTGTGCTGTATTGCATTGTGAGTTATCACAGGCTTTTCACCCCTAAAGCTTTTGAAATAAACACACAAATAGCCTGAGCGTTGCCTTGTACTGACTGGCATGGCTGAAGTGAGTCTTCATATAAAGAAAAGCTAGGATTTTTGTTTTGTCATTAGCTAATAGTTTGTCTAGAGAGTGATATGACAGATTATCTAAAGGAGCCACTTTTTGTGTTATTTAAGAATAACAAAGTAGCATAGTAAAAGTATTTAAAGTATTTAAACCATCCAAATCATGAAGTGGCATACAGATGCTGTGGATTATACTTAAGTAAGTGGAACACACATATGACCCTATTGCTGCTCATTTGGCCTCACCAGATCTCCAGAGCAATGGCAATATCGTTTTTGTTGAGAAAATGGCAGTGTACAGACGGCTTTCAAAATATTCAGCTCCCGTTCAGCTTAAAGTTCCTCTGCTGCTCTTCTACATATACATTCTTTTGTAATTATTTTCTAATCACCCAAAGGGATATTTCTGCCTAAGGTCCAACTTATCTGTCCATAGTTATCATGTTTGTAGTATAATGATGGAGGGAAGATGGCATATTTGCATTGGCTGTTTCTGTCACTGTTTCCATTTGAGGCTACAGTCTGGTTTAATTATTATTATTATTTTTTTTTTTTTTTTGGGGGGGGGGGGAGTGGGGGTTAGCAGCTGGCAAAACCATTAATCCCATTATTTGCTATTTTTATCCTCAGTTACAGTGTAGAAAAACTGATAAAACACAATTACGTATTGTTTTTTGCTATAAAGGTGGTTCCAGACCATCAAAGGGTCACCATGAATCGGTATATGATATTATATGCAACATAAACCTTTGAATTCATCGGTCCTTCAGTTCAACAGAAGAGCACACACCACTAGCAAGTTTTAATAACAAATGACACACAAATACATAAGTAATAAAAGGATAAATAAAGCAAAAGTGATGTAACACAGTGGTAACCATGCCCCTCTCCCAGCTTTTTTTAGAGTGTGTTGCTGGCATCAAATACAAAATGACTACATCAACAGCTTCAGCATCCTGTTTTTGTGTGTTAAACAACAGGTGTGTGGCTGGATGATGAAGGACTGTACATCTGTGAGGCACAGAACCAGTTTGGAACCATCAAGACTGAGGCCAGAGTCAGTGTCATTGGACTGGGTAGGCCCTTTTGTCCTCTTAGACTTTTTAGCTTCAACAGCTGCAACAGCAAACTGATTTTTGCCTTAAAAAACATGTAATTTTTCGGCCCTGATTCAGTTGTATATTTTAATACTTCCGTTTATCTCTTTAGAGCCCCCTCTCTTAGCCCAGGGCACCCCACACATCACCACTGGTATTGGTCAGTCCCTCAGTATTCCCTGCATGCTTTTGGATGGGATACCTCTTCCAGAAAGACACTGGTCCTTCAATGGCAAACCTGTAAGTAACTCTATTAGTAATACTCACGGAACAGCAACGGATATGTCTATGTTGTGTTTTGACAGTGACCACTTCTTTTCTTTACAGGTCCAGCTGAATGGAAGAATGTTTATGAGAAGTGATGGCAGCTTGTACATTGAAAGAGCTGGCCAAGAGGATGCTGGGACATATGTCTGCAATGCTGTAAATGTAGCAGGCTCCATGAACATCACTGTTAGCCTAGAAGTGCATGGTAAGAACTCATGTAAAAGGAATTGTCAGAGAATGTAGAGGTAATCACTCTTTCTTGATGAGAGTTGCACAGGATGAATGAAACTTAAGAAAGACTGAAACTAGAGCCAAGGGAACAATGTGTCATTGTAAATTCTGTCTAACATATTCTGAGTATAGTTGTAGAATCAGTGATCTCGATTATCAGCACGTGAATTTTTCTTGTCTTTGTTTGACTTTTTGGAGTAGTGGAAACAGAAAAATAGCTGTAAATTTTTCCCATTTGGTAGTAGTTGTTTCCTCTCGTGAAATAAGCTAGTGGTGCTGCTGGCTAAGGACACATAGGCTGTGCCGTGTCTCAAAAAGTGCCCAATGAAAGTGGCTTGGTAGTGGGATATAAAGTGGATGTGAACAGTTTGTGATGTAATGACCCCACACTGATTTTGTGACTTGTTTTCTCCCACAATTCTTTTAATCACGAGAGTCTGGCACCATGTACAGCAATGTATATCATTACCGTCTGTCCTGAGTTTTTCTGAACAGAGAGAGAACTGAGCTGTGACACTGTGGCCCATGTTCAGGCTCGTGCTGTGTACCTTACACAAGCCCACTTCAAAAAATCTAAACTATCCCTTTAATGAGAAATCAAAGATGTGATCATGGCAGATGGTAAACAGCAGCAGTCAAAGTTGTGGCTAAATATTACACAAAATGATGAAAACTGCACAATGTTAAGTGTCTATGTTTTTGCCATTTTAAGCAAGGTTTGAAATATCAACTTGCAGAGGTATTTGTCCTAATCAGAACCAGAAAATTAATTGACTTTCAACTTCAGTTACAATTACTGCTTACCACAGTTATAAAAAAAAAAAAAAAATTTTGATCACAGGATAGCTGTGCAACATTTTATGTTATAATTCTTGTTTTTTTCCAAATGTTTTTTTCAGCTATTTGTATTTATCACATATTTTCATTCATGTTTTGGTTTTCCGGTTCAGAATGATATTGTTAGGATGTTTCAGTGCATTGGTTGCATGTAGTATGTTGTGAAATCAGTAAGTAATTGTGTTCCATTATCATGATCTTAATATCTGTTACAATAATTGTGGTTGTGATTTTTACCAAAAGTAAGCAGCCCTAGCAATAAAACACTGTAGAAGGAATCCCCAAAGTTTTTTTTTAAAACATGCCAGACTTCAGTGCAGTAGTCCTCAAACTATTCCTGCACAGTTTTAAAAAAATTGCTGTTAGAGTGCCCTCAATCAAAAAAAAAAAACAGAAGCTGACAAGTTGAGACTGACATACTGACAATGCTGCCCACCACCACTGCTTAATGTTGGTTTTGAAATTAGGTCTTTTTAAGTGAAAAAAAATGAGCTCCCTCTGATCGATTAACATCAAGTTTGTGTTTGGATGAATTTCACATAATGAGGGGAAAAAGTTGTCAGAAGTGGACTTTCTGCACTGTGATAAACTTGAAAAGCTTTCAAAGAAAGCTTGTTTTTGGTCTATTGCAAGGATCACAAACATAATTAGATACAGAGGAATAGCAGTAGCTTTATTTCTCCCTTATTATGTTTCAGTCCTGTTGCAGTTGTTTCCACAGTTACAATAAGCATGTTATGTCTGTCATGGCAGCTTGTTCCCTGAATTTTCAACATTACATGTCCGTTAGTTAAAAAGGTGATTCTCTGCCTTTGAAAACTTCAGGAAATATTTGAGATGCTGAGAGATATTATTTGCCATATCACAATTTATGTATAAGTTTCAGTTTTTAATTTTCAGAAAGTCACACATATTGTATCTTTGAGTATTCATTAGTCTCTCTGCATAAGACACTTGCATTTTTTGACGGTCAGGTCACTAATTTGCTGACTCAGCACTATAATCAGCAATATCAATGAGCTGAACACCAGCTGTCATCATAGTGAGAGAGTCCACTTGCTGTGTGCTTTGATGAAAGGGTCATTTTGTTCATTGGCACGTAATGACAGACAGCCCAGATTACAGTTCATCATCAGTTCGTAATGAAGAAATGCCTTGCACACTGTTGCTGCTGACTGGTTCAGTCCAACGATAATACTGCCGTCCTGCTTCTTCACGGTCAGTCAGACAGCTGTGTTTTGTGACCTACTTCTTCTCCCACAGTGCCCCCTGAGATCATCGCTGGTCCATACCACTACATCGCCAATGAGGGTGCAGCCATCACACTGTCATGTGAGGCCAGCGGAGTTCCCAGGCCAAAAGTTGTCTGGTCCAAGGTAGGATGTCACACAGCTACGTTTCTTAATGATCGCCTTGGCTACATCCCATAAACCAATGCATGACTTATTGGACAGTTCTTATTCCCTCAACATTATCAAGGGAGGATCACACTTGGCAGTCAATCGTCTGGAAACTAATCATCATTAAGAGTTTGTAAATAATTGTGGAAGTAATAGCATGACTGAACAAGTTGCATCAGATGAAAACATCACTGTCCAGTCTTGTTATGATGATGTGAGGGAAATATTGAGCCAAATTATTCATCAGTACATTACTGATGCAACTGGCCAAAAGTGATAAATATTTATAGCATAATTGTCATAATTATCTGATGATGAATTCCCTCTGTATTTACTCCTTTCTAAGCTTCTTTCTTTGCTGAGGCTGTCATTTATTTCTTTTAAATAAAATTAATTTCATTATGCCTCAGTGCAAGCCAGAGCCCGGGCAGGAGGCAATACATTTTTCCAACTGTCCGAGCCATTGATGTGAATGTGATAGTTTAAAACGCTGATAAGGGCTTTGTTCAAATGTGCACAAATGTCCACACTGACATAAGGATATAGTAATGATTCGAAGGTTCACATCACCTAGCCTTATTCTTACCCCTTGTGGGTAAAACACAACATCTAAATAATTCTTTCAGGGGCTTTTTTGAAAATGTTGTGCAAATATTGACTTTGACTTCAGAATAACCTGATTAGATTTTGGAGGTCAACGGTCAATGTTATGGAGCATTTTTTTCATGACTTGCATGGCATGGAATATCTGGAGAACCAAGTAAAAATTATCTTCAAACAATCCACAAATGTCCACTATGGTTCATCCTTGCTTATGAAAACCAAATTCAAACTTAGCATGAACCTAACCCTTACCCTGACTCAATCCAAAGAATTTTAATCCCCCTGATTGTGAATGCCATATCTTTAAATTGCTATGATTTTTTTTTTTTTTGCACAAATGTTCACTCTAATTCAGGAATTATGTATTAATACAATTTTATAAGTCAAAGTTCACTTCTTGCTTTTGAGTTCATGAACAGGTTTTGGTATTTTTTTAATTTGTTTTTTTAAACCTTGCTCAGATATTCACTTTGACACAAGAAAAAAAATCAATACAATATGGAGGTACAGGGTTAAGCATTGCTTCAAAGTGTACATTTCAACATAAAAGAAAAAGGATTGCTGCCAGCAAAAAATCACAACCCTTCTTGTTAACCCACCACAGTCTGTCCAACAAAATACCCCACAAAGGCACCTATCTGCCATAATGATCATACTGAAACTTCACTTCTCAGTTGTGATCTAACAGAGGATGCACTACTCCTTTTATCATTTTGTGATCTGTGAAAACACTGGTTAGGAGGGTGGTAACCAAGGCAACTTAGCCGTATTGGTGCTTGACAGTGAAGAATCACTCAGAAATTTATGGCACATCAGGAAAATGATCCTTGCAGCACATTGGACACTTGAGTTAAAAGAAGAAGCACATCAAATGGAGAAAACCTCAGAGGTAATATCTAATGAAGCTGAACATGTAAGAGCCAGCAGGCACTACACCCAGCCAATAAAAACATGCAGAGATGTGCGCTCAAGTTTCATGACTTGAACCCAAGCTGGATGAAAGTCAAAATTTGACTACTTGACAACATCATAAACTGAAACTGAGTTGTCTTAGACTTCAACACCAGTGACTTTTAACTCCACCTGGACATGTGCCTCTTAATTAATAAATACTAGTGATACAAAAGATCACATTTGACATTTTAGACATTTTTGACAGCAGATAGTCTTCTTGGGTCCTCAGATCTCAGGGAAAGGTAAATCAATTTGTTTTTATGAAGCATCATGCTGCTAAGAAGCTAAGGCTCACTTCATCTGAAACAAATCCACCATTTATGCACCTATAGACCAAAGTGTGACCCTTTTCTCTGTGGTTTATTATTAACATGTTTATGGAGTTGAATCAGATAATCAGATATGAATCAGATATATCTTCTTTTGGAAATTCATATTGTGACTGTCTTTAAGGATGTTGTCATAAGTTAAGTTAAAGAAGTAATGTTATTCTATGTTGAGAGTTTTATAATGAAATTCATGATCATTATTTTGTTAAACCGGCATTTCAAAGGGGATACCTGCATGGCTGAGTGGGTTTCAACCGTGCACTTACCATAGGATCTCCCCTTGTGCTGGCAGCCTGAGTTTGAATCCAACCTTAGGCCCACTTGCTGTGTGTCTTCCTTTAGTCTCAACCCCCTTTCCAAGTCCATCCACTGTCTCTCCACTATCAAGGAAGCCCCAAAATATCTTTCAAAAAGCCATTTCATTGGGTAAACCATGCTGTTGACTTGTTATGCAGCAGACTTTAGGTTTTACTTCCCTGCCTCAGCTTGAGGACTTGACTCAACTAGCTTGTCTTATGGCTCAACTTGGTCCTTGACTTGGGGCTAAAGACTTGGGACTTAATTGATACTCACAATAAAATTACTTGGTCCCATCCCTGCTATCTTCATACAATAGTACTACTTGAGTCACACAGCTCCTCACATCTGCCTCTTTGAACTGAATGTAATTGTTTGAGTAAAATCTTTTGACTTGGCTACAAGCTGTATTTATTCATTATTGTGATTAGGCCACTGCAATCAGTACAAACGTTGTTGACCTTTTCAGTGAAGGAATAATTAGATCAATATCATGTCAGAATAATCACCTAACAACACTACAGTCAGCAAGGTTGACATTCTTTCATTTTCTTCAAACTGCAGCGCCAAGCCAGATTTTTCTTCCTCTTTTTGTTTCCAAACATGTTCAGAATTAGACTCCAGAGTTCAATAAATTTCTACTCTTGTCAGATAAAAGAAAATCTGTGAAAGCAGTTTTTATGTTCAAAGCTGGTGCGTTTGCAGTAGCTGCATTCTTGAGCATGGGTATTGGGGATAGAGAGTGAGTTAAGGGGATGCTCTGTAATTACATTCCACAAGAAGGGTTGGGTCATAAACTTTGAACTAAGCTAAGTGTCCCTGCTCTGTTGTACAGGCAGCTTGTATTAACAGTATACTTGGTCTGGTGTAATGCTTGCTGTTTCTGCAGGGGAGGCAGCCTCTGCCCAGAGACCGCTCCTCTCTTCTGTCTGACCCTGATGGATACCTCCACATCCCCCACCCCACCATTGAGGACACAGGGATCTACATCTGCACAGCCACCAGTCCTGTGGGCTACGCTAGCAGAGAGATACAGCTCAGTGTAAACAGTAAGCAAGCCCATGCTAAACCGCAGTCACCCAAACATTGAAGTGTTTGATTTCACAAAGGCCGAGTCGTCTACAAACTGAATGATGTTTGACAGTGCGACATCCTGAGAGACACAGTGAGGTTAAACATAGAGCCTAAGTGTCATTCTTACAAGCTTTTTCCCCACTGTTGCAGCCATGCCGAAGATAATGGGTGTGACCGGTAGCGACAACACAGTAAAGATGGCTGCAGAGGTGGGCACAGAGGTTGTTCTCCCATGTGACGCCCAGGGGAGTCCCTCTCCACTTGTTACATGGAGCAGAAATGGACATCCCATCCCCCCTGTCACAGCTGGGTAAGAGGAAGCATTATCTCACTGACAATGAAGCCATAAAATTAAGTGAAACCTCATGTCAGTAAAAGCTCTCATTTAGGGTATCTGGGGGGGATCTTAAAATATTAAATGTTGATGAAACAATGAAGTGAAAATTAAGGCCTTTATAAGGTACTAAAATTCTTGAAGGTGAAGTTATTTGGTGTTAGATTTTAAAGCTTGTTTTCAATCTAAATTTTCATTATGAGGTTTCATGCCCATTTGTTTTTAGTTTAGTTTAGTTTAATGTCTTAGTTTGCTGGATTTTGGACCAAATCTCAAAGCATTTTGCCTCCTTATATGTATATGTTCTACCATTTTTGTAACAAAAACTCTGCTATGTGTGTTTTGTGCTGTGTGAGTGTGTGTGTGAGTGATTGGTGAATGCAAGTTTTCTGAGAAGTTGTTGAAAGAAGAGAAGTGGAAGTTGGCTGGCCCCTGCACTTAGTGGTATTATTCCAAACATTTGGCAAAACAAAAAGGTTGCAGTGAAACTTGTGCAGAGTGCAAGAACAAGCACAGTTGCTAATGGTAACACAATGTGCCTTTAGAGAGCATTACAGCTTATTTGGGTTTAGTTTTTTTTTGTTTGTCTGTTGGTTGGATGTTTCTCAGTTTTGATTCCTTCCTCAAGACAGAATCTTGTATTTGGTTAGATGTTTGATTCATTTTCTTAATACTGAATGAGTACATGTTTTACAAGCACCCAAACATCAGCACAAAAAGGTCAGATATGGAACAATCATTGAGTTAAATGAAATTCTAATTTAGCACAAGATCTCAAGATTTCTTTGAAAATTTTAATTTAAACCAAAAGAGGTTTCTATATTTTTGGCAGCACTTTTTTGGAGACATTTCTGATTTTGTCTTCAAACCCAGACTTTATTTCACATGCAATATTTCTTTAATAATCATTTGTTTGATTTGGCTGTGAAAGTGATAATTTGCAGCTAAAAGGCACTATGTACAATACAATTACTGTAAGCTTTAACAAACTGATGATTAGAAGAAAATGCAAGCTCAATTAAATTTTGCCTCAGGATAAAAACATGAAGGGAAAGATGGGTGAACAGGGATAATTGGCTAAGATATGCCAGAAATGTTCTAGCCTTCTCAACCGAAATCAAAGCGTGTCCATCCCACTCAATCATATAAATATAAAGTTTTGAATTTTATGCTGTAAAGTGTGAAGCTCAGACACTTATGTCTTTGAATCACTTTAAACAATCTCTTAACAGAGCATTAGGCATGGCATCATATTTCTTTTTTCAGTATAATTTATTCAACGCTGTATGTAATGGATAAAGTGAGGGAATTTTTGCTTCAAAAAGGCATGTTTTTTGGGCCTTACCATGTACTACTTGAAAATAGGTGCATCAATATATCCTAAAACTTGATTTATTTCCCATCCCTACTTACATTTAATTTATTAGCATCTGGCTTAATTTATAAGGAACTGAAGCTGGCTGGTTAATCAAAGCTGCTGTTCATGTTTGAAGCTATTTAGTGATGCTTTCTGAGGAGCGCTTAGGGCAGAAGCATCAACAGTCTGCTGCAGAGCTGTGTGGGGGCTTCACTTCTCTGGCCAAACTGAGGAAGAACATCTGGTGCCGCACGGTCGGCTGGTTTCTGACTTACATGTGTGGTCACTCTGGGTGCAGACAGGACACAGTCTGGTTATATGACAGACAGACTCTCCAGCCCTGAATGGTTTTGGGGAGATAGAGGAATGACGGGGTGGGTTGAAAGCTGCGGTGACTCAGATACAGCATGACTTGTGTGGGGCCAGGAAGAAGGAAAAGACGGGGGTGGAGTGGGGGGTGCCAGGAAGAGGGGAGGAAAGCGAACTGACAGAGGAAGAGATACAAGCACTGTCTGCCTGATGTGTGGATTCCCTGGGGTGGGGGCTTCAACTATAAAACAACATGCTGACTCTTTACTAGGCTTGTCTGATGAGAATAACACATCTCTGTGAACAACCCCCACATCAGCCCGTGCTTTTGCATATGCAGGAGCCGCAGAAACGAGCAGAGAGCTCTGCCTCTGTAGGTCAGAGGAAATGACCAGGGGGTGCTGATTGTTGAAATAACCTAAATCACTGGGCTGTAAGATTTCTCCCATAGTTGCATAAAAAGCTTGTGCCAGCATAAAGAAAAACAGACCGAGGGGGGGAAAGGGAAAACACAGAGCTACTGAACACTCAGTATATTTACATGCACAGTTAGGTCAAGCTACTGAATTAGCTTAAAAAGGCTATTTAACTTAAGTCCTTGTGCCGGGATACATGCACTGAGGGAGAACTGATTTATTGAAGGGAGTATGCCACCTCCTCAAGGCAAGGTAGCAGCCATCTTTCAGCCAGCACCTTCCTCCCACTGCCCTTGCTAACAAAATAACAGCCAACTAGTTCAGGGTCAAACCTTGAAAATATGAACTACTCTACACCCCTTTGTTTTTCAGCTAATTCACCCAAAGCCAGACATAAACACCAAAATGCCAAATGTGGATATGTTTTTTGTGTTGGATCGTTATCTTAGAGTGATCTGTTCCACATAGTGGATTAGTACCTGAAGTCATTTATAAGTATTAGTACCTGAAGTCATTTATAAGTACATGCTGAACAAGTAGATTTTTTAACCACTTCTTTCTTCTGTGGTCTAAAAATGATCCACTCTCAGGAGCATAATACTGAATTAACTGAGTTAACTGCATGAAAACAAAGTTTGAGTCTCTAAAACGCATTTATTATCTTGGTGGCTTAGCCGGTAATTTTTTTGTATACTCACTACCTTGACTTGAGTTTATTTTTGACTGTACAGACACTTCCTAATTTTATTTTTGTATAGATAAGAACAAAAAGCTATTGCTCCTGCTTATGTTCGTGTTCAAAGGGAGACAACTTTCCTTATACCAAGCAAACTGATTGTTCCCAGCAATGATACTGTTGGCAGACACACATGTAAGGTAGCTTTCACACCTAGTCTGTTTGGTTTACGTAATCAAATTTGAGTCTGTTTGCCAAGTTAATGCAGTTCATTTGTTGTTGAGTGAAGAAAATTAAAGTTTGAGGACCATAGAAGAGACCTCTTAAGAGGTGGGTCTTTAAACACTTTTATAAGGACTCTAGTTTTTTTAGTGAAGTACATGAACTGCACCCAAACTACCAGCAAGAAACAGTGAGCTTTTTTGATTAAATCCACTCATCAGGCTACAGTCTATCTAAAAACACATCCAGCATAACACATAGATCTTACCTTCATGTCACTTCCCGTTTTTTTACTGATGAGTATAAACAGTTGTTTATGTAGCTCAAAATGAACTAATAAAAACACACTGTGCAGTTACATTGATCTTTATAACAAATTAAAAGATGATTACACTTGGGATAGTGAGCTAATAATTTCCATCTGTTGTGGGGGTCATTCCGCAGGTTCCCCAGGTCAGTTGAATGAATCCTGATTCCCCAGGTTCTTTGTGGGGAGATTTACTGTGGTACTCTCTCTAGGTTAAAGCTCATTATCAGGGTGATATATATGAAGAGATAGAGCTGTGACAGCAGGGAGATGCACTTAAGCAGCAGGACATTCACGTGCCCGGTGTGAAAGCTGTAGTGGCACTTGCTGGCGCTGACATACATAACAAGCACGCAAACAAACGTTCCCAGTGTGAAACGGATGTAAGTGTTAGCATTCTGTTGAAATTATAGGAGACTGTTATTTAATCTGGATTAACACAGAGAAGGGGGGCTGTAGAGCATGTGCAGAATGCCCAGTTTAGTCTGGACTGACTGAAATCTAAAAATGTATCCTTCAACCACAGTATCTTTCTGTGTTTGACTTCAAGAAATTCGGTTTGAGGAAATTTCCGCAATATCTAGATGCTTACAGACATTTTTAAATTGTGTTTTTATTTGCTCTAACACAATCAGTCGAATTTTCCCACCTGCATGTTAACATACAGACTGAGTAAGTGATTCACTCTACACCTTATCCTGATGAGGTCTATTTGTCCAACTTAGCTAAGATGTCATACTGTATCCACAGTGGACTTGACACCAGAGTGGGAAGGGTTGGACAGGGAGGGGTCATGTCTTGTGTGCTGAAGCATGTGTCAATCCTCTCAGCAGCACTGCTGCATCATATGCAGTGCCGCAGTCTGAGCACAGACCTCTGCAGAGGCAGTCATTTGTTTCCAACATAAGACGCTGCTGCCTCTCCTCCGGCTGTTTGAGGAGGTGGGGGAGCCACATTACACCACATGTGCAGCCGAAATAGAGGGCTCTTTGTGTAGTGAACTCATTTCCACTCACATGAACATGTTATTGTTATAATTCAGTTGCTTAGCAGACACACTTATCTAAGATAAATCACAGAGGTGTGTTTACATTCTTTCATATTATGCATTTAGACAGCTGGACAGCTTCTGGAGCAACCCAGGTTACCACATACCCCTTTAAAGCTGCTGACCTACATTTAAGTACATTTAATTTATATTTGACCATTGTATTAATGATGGAGTATGTGTCTGGAGTGAGGGTTAATGCATGTGATCGTCTCCATCTGTCTGCTTGTTGACTGTGAGAATAAATGACTGAAACAAATGTCTGCTTTGGCATTAAACCTGCTTTCCACAAGGTTTTTCCATAAGGAGCGAAACATATTCATAGTAGAAGCCTGTGTGACCTTCCGCTTGATACAACCAACTTTTGACTTTCAGAAGATCACTATCTTCTTTCCCCTTGGTGATAAATTCACAGTTGTTGCTGCTTAAAATACTCAATGTTCCCAACGGGATGAAATACATTGATTTTTGTGACCTTTACCATGGTGACATCATCAGGCTGAACTTTAGCTAACCTTTTATACTTAAAATACCCTGGACAATGTGAACTCTGAATGAAAGAACTTTCTAAAGAGATGACTAAGCCCTGGCTGTTGTCCACACTCTTAGTGCTTCTTACTCATAATTTTCATCTGTAACAGACTGATTTGTCTTCATTCAAGCCAAACAATGCACTTCCACAGAAACTGTCAGAAGTTTTACAATTTATTTTAGCTCTGTTTGACTTTCACTCAAATCAAGCTTTGTTATATGTTCAGAGCACAGTAATTCACTTTGAGATAAGAAAATGCAATACTGTGGTCAATTGAGCATTATGCGCCATTTGTTCCACTAATTGCTGAAATTGTGCATATTATCAAATCATTTTACACTCTAATGAACCACTTCATCAGCAAGCCCTGGGCATTAGCTGTTCTGGGAATTCTGTGTCTCAATCTGTTTACAAGACCTGTTTCCTTACACAACTAATAATAGAAACAAAAGGGGAAAAAGGGCATTTTGAAGTATTTTTTAAAACACGATGATCAGATTTAGGTGGAAATTTGACAAGATAATAGATTATACATTGTGATATATTTTTGTATGGATGCATTACTGCAAACACTGCACTATTCAAGCAGAGTTTATAAATGTTTTACTATTACAGAGCAAACTGATGGTGGATCATTAGAGACAGTCATCTTTCAACTTGAATATCATGGATTGGATCCCTCCACCTCCTGTAGTCCCATGTCAACAAGTCCTTGGTCGGAATGGGAATAGAGAACAGGTCCCGGCTGCAAACTAGCTCCAACTTGGTTGAGAAATCAATATAATTTGCCTTTATGCTTAATAATTCCCTTATCAGTTCTTTTCCAATAGTTCAAAGTGCCAATGACATGTCTGACAAACTCACAAGAGGTGAGGTCAATGCAAATGGCAACAGGGAGTCAAGGGAGCAATCATAGCAGACTCACTCAAAGAGTGAGTTAATCAAACAATCTGACACCATAGTGCCATTAGTTTTGGATAATTTCAAGCAAGGGTGGAAAAGTCAGTAGCATACTGAGGCATTTGTCAACACAACACAATATCAAATACCAGGGGTGAGTTGATGATGAAACAGTGAGTTGAGAAAGAAATGGATCAATAGCAGAATTATAAATGTTACTGGTATTAAAATTTGATCAGTTCTAATCTCCAGTGCTTGGGCAACATACTTTACCCCAAAGCACTCCCACGGCTGTGCCGGTGTAAATGTGTTCTAGTACATATGAATGTTAGGCTTGACAGAAAATACTGATGGTCAGAAATTATTTTTCCTCCCCCACTAAAGGATATATGTTTATGTTCAATGGAAACTGAGATACTGATCTAAGCTGTGATTTATAGATATTTTGACCCTTATAAAATACTTGGAACATTGTTTTTATGACTTCAAACAGCCCAATCTACTGCTACCAGGACAGAAATCTGCATCAATAGTTCTATTGTGAAGGAAGTTAAGAATAAGATATTCCCCATCATCAAAATATTGGTGAGTAATAAGCTAACATTACTTTGGTAGCATCATTCACTGCTAGTGTTTTGTGGCAATTCTTCTATTAAATAAAGTAATATTCTGATCAAGTTAGTGCTAAAATTGATGTAAGGATTAGAAGTCTGTTGGATTCCACTGTTCTGGTGACTTACAGATACAGCAGAGCATCTGACAAAATTAATCAGCCATTCACTCCTCTCTGGGCTTTCTCACCAAGATGATGTTCTGTAGAAGCATTACTAAATCTCGTTGCATCAAGTGTCTAATGTCACATTAAAGCTATCAATAGGAAGACCATTCCACTGGTGTATGTAGTGAAAGCACTCACTCACCAGCCATCTTCCTTCTGACTGTGGGGATGTTCATAAAGTCCAGTCCACAGGGAGTGAAAAGCAGCAAAAGGTGCATGAGGGTCTACTAGGTCAAGTGTGATGGTGCAATGCTGTTTTCTGTTTTATAAATTAGCTGCAACACCTTCAAGTCTGGTGGTGCAGCTGGTAGTTTTGTCTCTCTATGTGGCCCTGCTAAGTGGCCTCTGTATAAGTGCCTTAGATGACTCCAGTGGATAAACATATTATTTTTGTGCTGCACTTGTGTCTTTTTTTTTTCAAACTGTAACCTGTGTTGCTAGTAATGAATGAGATATGAAATGATACAAAGCTTTATTCTCATGATACTGAGGTACAGCACAACAGTTCAACAGAATTACAATTGCACTCTCTAATTTACACTTGAAACATGAATATTATTAACAATTTAACAATAAATCACTTGAAAACAATATAATAAATGTAAGACAGTGCAATAAAAATAATTAATAGCACCAGCCATTGCAGCACATATGCAGAAGACCATCAGTGTGGTATGCGGCAACCAATACCTAGAAGGTTGAAATGATAGAAATAACACATAGCAGCCCTTGCCCTGGAGCACCAAGCCATGCCTCCATGTACATAGCCATTTTAATGCAGACACAATTAGAACCAATGACCTGAGCAAACATAATTCTGTTAAAGAGCCTATATTTTGTCCTAACTCTGGTTCATATATTAGATTTTGAAGGCTGTTAGAGTATATTCAATCAATCAATCAATCAATCATTCAATCAATCTTTATTTGTAAAGTGCCAATTCATAAAAAGTGTTATCTCAAGACACTTTACAATAGAGCATAAAACTCTTCATTTTATGGCTACACATATATGCATGGATACATATAAAATACGCATATACATACATATACAAATACTGTATATACATCCAACACCCAACATGAATCCATATTTTATTCACAATCGATAATGTCCAAAAAAAGCTCTAGTTTATGCATACTGAATACCCCTGATCTTGCTGTATTCTCTCTTCTTTTGAGACTCTCTGTTAGAGATCTTGCCTCTTTCAGGGCCCCTTACCCATGTGGGCCCAGTTCCTGCTGATTGGTTGACAAATGTATTCAGCATTGCTCGGCACCATGTTTGCATCCACAACTAATTATAGAAACAGAGTGAAATGCTTTTTAAATAATTTCTCAAATACACAAATGGTCAGATTTTTTTTGAGAATACACATGATCAGGCATATTATGACCATCTGCCAAATGTTAAATTGGTCCCGCCTTTGCCTCTACACAACAAACTGCGATGCACCGCGTATTCTGACACCTTTCTATCAGAACCAGCATTAACTTCAGCAATTTGAGCAACAGTAGCTCGTCCTTTGGATCAGACCACACAGGCCACCCTTCGCTCCCCACATGCATCTAGAGCCTTGGCCGCCCATGACCCAGTTGCTGGTTCACCCCTGATCCTTCCTTAGACTACTTTTGATAGACACCGAACACTAAAGACCTGGAACACCCCACAACAGCTGCAGTGTTGGAGATGCTCTCACCCAGTCGTCTGGCCGTCACACTTTGGCCCATGTTAAACTCATTCAAATTCTTATGCTTGTCCATTTTTTCCGCTTCAAACACATCGACTCTGAGGACAAAATGTTCACTTGCTGCCTAATACCACCCTCTAACAGGTGCCATAATGAAGAGATGATCAGTGTGATTCACTTCATCTTTAAGTGGTCAAAATGTTATGCTTGATCCTTTAACAGAGCAGACTTAGGGTGTTTTTGATGGTGGATCAGTAGAGTCATTTATTTTTAACTAAAATATTATAGATTGGATGCCACCTCCAGTTGTCCCATGTTAAATTGGACTTGGTAGGAATGAGAATAGATTGGTTGACCAAAATTCTCTGTGGTAATGGTCAGTTCCCTATTACTTGGTGCTATTGCTCATGTTTTTAAAACTATAAAGCCACTTTGGAGTAGCCTCTGCCAGGTTTGTGTCAAATTGTCTTTGTTAACCTCTATGACTTTTTCAGAATTAAACTAAAACCAATTAATGAGCATTTTTACTCACTCATCTCACATTTTAATCTGCTTGTAAAACATGTAAACACAGACCTACTTAAGGTGATTTTGAATGATGTAACAACTAGGGCAAACAAACTCCAGGAGTGAAAACACCTTTTTACTGAGTATGACCTCTCACACTTCAGTGTACATAGGTCAGTAGAAAAATATTGCTTCAAAACAGAAACAGCTCTTTTAAAAATACAGTAGTTGTAGATCTTCATTGACTTAAAGTGTTGTTTATTTTCTGTTTCCTTGCTTTTGACCCCCTACCACTCCCCAGGTTCACGGTTTTGCCTTCAGGCTCTCTCAGGATCACTGATGTACGCCTGATTGATAGTAAACTGTACACCTGCACTGCCGAAAACCCAGCAGGCAACGTGTCTCTAAGCTACAATTTACACGTCCAAGGTAAATGTGAGGGGCTCATTAGAAAGTGGGACTTCTTGGAAACCCTAAAACCTTTAACAAAATAGTTTAGTTGATTGATTGCACCTGAATACATTACTGCTAAGCTATGTAAAATATTTCAAATACGTCAATAAATGTGTGTGCTGTACTTGTAATTCTTGCACTCAGGAGATTTGTTTTTGTCCTTAGCTAAGCCCAGGATTCAGCCAGCACCTCCCCTCCTGAAAGCTCTTATCGGCCAAACGGTGACTCTGCCATGTGTGGTCCAGGGGGAGCCGAGCCCAGAGATCAGCTGGTTTCACAATGGACTTCCTGTTGGGGTAAAAAATACTACACCCCTCAAGATCCAGCGGGTCACCCTGGCTGATCAGGGCATTTACCGCTGTGTGGCAAGGAACAACGCTGGAGAAGAGACCCTGGAGATTAAGCTAGAAATACTTGGTGAATATCCTTTCTGCAGTTTTCTAAAACCCCTTCTGTTATTATGCAGAAATGTACAAAACAGTTCCACTGTGTATACAGTATAGCCAACGGTGAATCTTGCCTGAATTGTTTTATGTGAGAACAGTGGTGATATGCATACTGACAGTGTCCCAGTTTTTACAACATCTCTAGAGATGGAGTAGCTGCAAAAAAAATGAGAGCCCATTTATACTATAAAAGTAATTACTCCATGTTTGACCTACAACAGAGAAATCAGGAGTGTTTGTAGATGTTACAAATAGCCTCTTTCTGAAATTTAGTAGAGTTAGTCTTTTAGTCTTGGTCCATGATTATTCATTTCATAAAATAATATCATTATAAACTAAGTTTTCTTTTTCTAAATATGTGATGGATGTATGACTTTACACAAGTAAGGAGATACCAAATTTAAATCTCAGTATTTTTAGCTAAATGGTGATTGTACAGTCCACTTGGACCAAATACATAATGTTAATCAAATACTTTCATTTAAGCTAGCTAAACAATGTCAACAAGACCATTCAAAATTAATTTCCCTTTTGTGAATAATAATTATATTTTGTGGATTAAAATCTTCCTGGACTGACACATTTTCAACCTGTGACACTGACATCATGCCATCAGGCTAACGGCAAATAAAATTAAGCTGCAGACAAACATAAACCACCACCACAGGCTAGCAGGCAGCACAGGAAGTCCAACCATGCTTTATTTTCCTCACGCATACTGACACACTTTATAACACCATCCCACAAGTTGATTTCTATTGCAGTAGTAGCCATAAAGCAAGAAAATATGCATTTTTGTAATTATTAAATTTAAGCTGTTTTGAGATTTATTTTATTTTGATTAGCTCAGTATTAGGGCCCATCGTTCAGCGTGGGTAATATTTTTAAATGTCTATTCAAAACCAACACTAAAAGGGAAACGCTCTCTCAGACTGAAGCCTGCTTCTATCGTTCGTATAAGAGTCAGCTCTCAGAAACAGCTTGTTTGGAGCTTTGCACGACAAGTGCTTGTCACATTAAATCTTGAATTGAGTGTTTCCACTCAACATGTTTCAGTTTTGTTCATTATCACCGTTGCATTTTACAATATTTCATGAAAAATAGGAGGAGAAAAAAAGTTAGAGAGCTCTGCTAGCCTCCTAGCTCATTGTTTATTGCCCCCCATGAAGTTATTTTCGCTGCACATATCATACAGGAATACTCAACACATCAAAGCTGGATGGACTTAAACCACAGGTACTTACTAAAGATGTATTGGTAATGCATAGTGAGTCTACACGTACTATCAACTTGATATTTGAAGGCCAAGAACAAATGTATAAATGCTAATGCATGTAAATATGGTCTGGAAAAAGGGTTACATTAATGTCTCAAGGGTCACATTTTACTTGTCTGCTCTTAATCAGTGTTAACTTTCCCAAGCAAAATTCTCCATCCCAGAGAGTAAGTGACCCAACATATTCAGATGACCTGTTTTATCCTCGGTAAATGTCAACAACAAGCCCAAAACATCTTGCTGGCCAGCACGGCTGACTTGTCTCTAGGATTGTTTTGCCTTCTGCTAAGCCCTACTTGCAAAAGAAATCACAAACATGGAAAAAGTCTGTAAAATAAATAATAGAATGGTGGCGCAGCTAGTGCACATGCCTCACAGCAAGAAGGTTGCTGGTTCAATCCCTGTGACAATCAAGGCCTTTCTGTGAGAAGATTACGTTTTCCCTATGCATGTGTGGGTTCTCACCTATCATTAGGGTTGATTGGTATGTCCAAGTGAATAGTTGTCTGTCTCTCTATGTGGCCGTGCAATTGGCTGTCAACTAGTTCAGGGTGTACCTCGCTCCTTGCTCAATGTCAGCTGGGATAGGCTCCAGCCCCCATGACCGCAGAAGGGATAAGGGGTATGGCTAATGGACATATGGATGTACTAAACTGATATAAAGACAGTGTCGTAATCTTTATTTTTAGCTCAAATGTGCTCTTATGTTCTATAAACTCAGTGTACTAATTAGCCATAGTCTCACCCCAAGACTCTATGTGATGCCATCCTTATAACCCCAATGCAGACTAGAAAAAGTACATGGGCATGGACCCATGTTAACAAATCAAGCATGCACCTTTTTAAATCCAGTGAACTAAGATCTATAAACCGTTTTTTATAGATTTATGCAATTCAAAACTACATTAGCATTTACTTCCAGAAGACTTAATTTTCCTATTTTATGTTTGTTTTTCCAGCCTTGAATCAACTTTTCCCAGTGTATGTAAAAAAGTCAGCCTGGTTTTAAGCTGAAGTGGTTGACAGAGGTCATCTGTTGCCATTGTAATTTCCCTGAGGCCAAAGTTAACTGAGGGTTGAAGCAGATCTCACGCTTTCATCATTTCCTCTAAATCCTCCCCATGAGCTTTTTTTTTTTTTTACCTGGATTTTAATATCTATTATTAACTCTGACTATTACTCATCACAAGTTTAATTTTATGTTCACTGTAACAGCTGCACTTGCACAGACAGAACCTAACATGTCTTTCTGTCCTCACAGAGGCCCCATCCTTTGCCGAACCTGGAGATGCAATCATGGAAAAAGTAGCAAACAGCAAAGTCATCATCCCCTGCCCCGCTGAAGGTACGAGATGATTCACACATGAGTCAGCTTTAGACAGACTGGAAAGAAATAGGTAATCAATGTTGTGCTAATGTAAGCAAAACAATTTACAAGGTGTGACTTAAGTTGTTAGAGCCTTTTATGGATCCTTGTTAAATGTAGGACAGATATGTGTTTGTGTACCTACAAAAGAATGTTTTAGAGTAGCTGCAGACTTCCAGATGCCACCTGAAAGGGCAACACAGAGACATGCTGTCCTCTATATGATGTAATGTTGCTGTGTGAGCACAGTGGCATTATGGATGTATTAGGAGAGCTTGCAATTATTGCCAAAACAAAGAGAGAGTCTGTTTATGTCAGACAATTCTACGATAGATATCCTCTGACAGCCCGCGCAAACAGGTATTATTTGTATCAAGCCGTGCCATGGTAACCAGCTCAGACAGAGAAGGTAAAGACTGCATCTAATGTGGAGCAACAGCTGGAACATCAGTCCGACTGCTGCGTTGGTGAGCCACATCTGCTTTCCTCTGCGTCCGGGCCTGCTGGGAGAGGAATCCTAATTACAGGCTGCTGCTGGCAGACGAAGGACAGAGATGTCTGAAGTGTACTGGGAAGCACAGGAAGAGAAGGATGTATCCATACAAGCCCATTTTTCCATACAAGTCATACCAGCAGGCAGGCAGTCAGGCTAAACCAGGCACAGAGGGCTGCCACAGAAATACCTGAGGCTCTTGACGCCTAAAAGTAATGTTTCCCAATGTGTGGGCTGCAGCCACTAGGCAAACACCAGTGGTCCCTGCAGGTGGGCCATGTGAGGTTATCTATATTTCAACAAATAAAAACAAAAAACACAACTTTTATATTTAAAACACAGTTTAAGCAACAAAATATGCCCTTTCCAACTTGAAATTGTAGTTTCAAAGTTAATCCAATTGTGCAGTACCTTTCAGTAAGAAAAATGGCGTCTGTTCAACTCGTTTGTTGAGCTTTTAGCTTTCCTCTTTTTCTCTTCTTGGCTCTGTCTGCATCATCCTCCTTCATCTTGTAGTTGTGGTTATTTTATCAAACAGTTACCAGATGGGCTAACTGGCTTCTTGTAGCTGATAGCTGATGTGTAAACTTGTGCTGTAAGCCTTCATTAATATTGTGAGAACCATGACCCACTGCCATAGTTACAAGGCCCAAAGGCAGGCTACTGGGGCCCTTCTTACTTTCACAAGTTTTGTTAATCATTAAAAGTAATCTTTTAAGAGGGAAAAGTAACATATTGATTCTTTAAATGATTTTTCTCTCTCTCCTTTTACTCTGTGTGTGTTCACCACTGTGCTGTGTCTCAAAATAGTGCCTAATCAAAGTGGCTTGGTAGTGGAAAGTTAAGTGGATATAAACAAACTGTGCATGTGATGACCCCACATATAGCAGTGTATAGCATTAGCGTCTGTCCTGAGATTTCTGAACCGAGGGAGAACTGAGCTATGACACTGTGGCACATTTCAGGCTTATGCCATGTACCTCACACAACCCCACTTCAAAAAACTCAAACTATCCCTTTAATAAGCAGTAATATAAGTCAGCGGGGCATTTGCGCATATCAGAACACAACACAGAAGGTCAATGGGCAAAAGAAATGACTTTGAAGCAGTTATTAAAGACATGAAGTGTTGTTAAGCATCAGCAGATGTGTTTTTTAGTTCAAAGAGTGACTGTCACTTGTTCTAAATAAGGCTGTCTACCAACAGCTGCTACCCCTCTTCCAGGTACTGCATACCTGTTCTGAATCTTTTGATGGTATGCAGTAACAGACCAACCTTGCACAGCAGCTAGACCTGCATGATTCAATGTCTGTAATCAGGCAGACCCATCTTGACAAGCTCTAATCAACGATTGTGCTGAGCCCAAAGCGGCAATCAGAGCAAGAAGAGGTGGGAGCTATGAGCAAGACAACAGCAAGAAGTGGCTATTACAGAGATTAGCATGGATGCTAATAGCTTCAGTAAATAAAGCACATGATGCAGAAGTGTCATTACTGTCTTTTTTGGTCATTTCTGATGTTGTGAGATTGCTTTAGTGAAACATAACTTTGATTTAAATGTCAACATATTACACTCTAAAAACGCTATACATGTTGGGTTATATTTCTGGGTTATTTTTCAGAGCCATACCCATTTCTTGGGTTATAGGGATTTTATTTTAACCCAATTTGTGGGGTTTTGGACTCTGTTAATATTTATGGGTTATTTTTCTGAGAGTAACACATTAATTTTGTCAGAAAGTTAGGTTAGATTGATTGATTCAATACTTTATCCACAGTTTGCACAAAAAGCACAGGGGTAGAGTTTCATACAAAAGGATGCTAGTATAAAAATGATAAACCCAAGCACTATGGCTTGTTTCCATTGGAGTCCTGTGTACTAAATTGATCTATATCAATTATATAAATATATTTTATAACATGAGCTTATATTACATCCTATCTAATGTACATTAGAATAATAACACCACTTTTAGGATACATAAATTAATGTATTGTGAATCTCTCACCCTATTAGAGCTAGAGCTTCTACACACTAAAAACTGCTGGGTTGTTTCATCTACTCAACCGCGGGGCTATTGAATGTTTGACCTGGGTTGTTTATGCTTCAAACGTCATCACGTCAACAGATGTCCTGCACCATGAATCCACACACTGCGCCAACAGAGTTTCCAGTCAGTTTCTAAGCATTGAGCGCCCATGCATATTACCACGGGAGGGGTATTTCACAAAACCTAGACAGGGGATTAAGCCAGGATTTTCATAGGATGGTCGTATTTTAAAATTGTTCTTTATAACGAGCTACCTTTACCTTTTAGCTACAGCTATTGTTGCATCTGCCTAAGACAGCCAGTGTTGATTGATTTGACCCAGCATTTAGGTAGAGTATATAGAAATTATGTCGTGTATACAACTATATACGCCACTAGTGGAGCAGTTTGATAGTACTCTTGGTCAGTTATCGGGAGTTTGCAGGTTCGAGCCCAGATCTGGGTGACATATGGCGACAAAAGTGGTCAGGTTGAAAAACCAGAGCGCTCCATAAATTTAATGTATTTGATTTAACCCAAGATTATGAGTTGAATCAACTTGAAGGTTGGGTTAAAATGGGTTATTGATTCAACCCAAAACTTGGATTCATTTGAATAACCCAACTTTCTGGGTAAAAATAACCCAACAAGTAGTTGGCCCCTTTTTAACCGTGGAGTTGGGTTAAAAATAACCCAAGTTGGGTTGTTTTTAACCCAGGGGTTTTTAGTGTGTATAAACTTTGACCTGTATTTGTTTTTTGTGTTTAATGGTGCTATAAAAGGAGAAAAAAATAAATGATCCGATATCCATCATGTAGATATCAAGGTAACAGCAAGCAAGAGCACATTGCTTTTAAAGTGATTGACTCTGATTGGTTCCATTCAATATAATTAAGGTTCATAATTCATCCTCTTGGCCTTTTGTGCCAGGCTTTGCATTGAAAGTGTGTGCTTTCAGACAACTGGCTTCAAACAGTCAAAATAGTCCCCAAAGTATTTTATTGAAATTATCTGTTTTTTTGTTTGTTTGTTTGTTTGTTTGTTTTTTGGGGGGGTATGCAGTACTCTAAATCCTGTGTTAAATATCCGTCATTGTTTGAGTTTTTTGGTGGGCCCTAGAAGATTTTCACGTTTCAATATGGGCGACAGCATACTCAAATTTGGGAAGGGCTGCCCCTAGTAAGGCAGCTAGAAGCAAGAAACAAGGAGCTTGTCATTGTTCTCTTGAGATCTGTCTGTGTGAGGGAGATGAATTGCAGTTTTTGCTAGAAGGGTCCTATTAAATCACCAACAAGCACACTGCATTTGATCATGGTAATTATTTGAAAAACACATGGAAAAGATAATCTTCCATCTTCGTCAGCCCTAGCAATGAATTCAAAGTCTACTAATGAGATCAGTTAACATCGAAAATAGAACATCTGTATGTGTTTCCCCCCCAGCAATGAGATAATGAATTTCCCTTTGAGCTCCTTAACTGCAAACACGTGTAGCAAGAGGTAACGGAAGATAACCTCACCTTTGCTCAAGCTACGTCTCATGTGGCCGGGATTTTCAGATTGAGAAAAGGGAGCTGTGTTTGATTTCCCCTGCTTTTCTGCGGTGTTTGTATATGTAACACCTCTGTAAATAGACAGAGCTGTGGCATTTGGATCACTCCACTGCTCTCCTCTTTTAGTGAGGCTCACCAGGCTGTCCACTTCCTGGGTATCTGTTATATTTGATACCCCCCCCCCCACCTTCCATTCAGCTTTCCTCCTCTTGACCATTTCCAGCTCTTTTCCACCCAGTAATCCTGTGAAGACATCTGTTTCAGGCTCCTGAATGTACACACCAGTGTCTTTGAACTGCTAGTTGAACCCTCTTGTACTTACTGCTCAAGATTCTCGCCTCACTGTTTGGTGATAAGTCTTGATGCTGGTGTTTTAAATCTTATATTTTACATCACTCTGTCTTACCTTTTTTTATGTCACTCTGACCTCGAAGCCGTTAGCTCGCAGGCTACAAGGACTCTAACCATTTTGGCATGGACTCCCCTGCTGTCTCGCTGTCCAACAGATAAATGTAGAGCCTGCTTTTTGTCGTCTGGGCTGCATGCCCATTAAGTTCTCCTGTTGAGAAGCAGAAAGATTGCAGTAACTTTTCTTTCTGTCAGATGTGATCAATAAAGCTCAGTTTATGCTCTATTTCTTCGTGTCCACCTTCAGGCTCACCCCGTCCCATGATACGCTGGTTTAAGAATGGCCTGGAGATACAGCCTGTATCATCAGAGTATTCTGTGGCAAGCGATGGCGCTCTCATAATTAGCTCAGCCTCTGCCAGCCACAGCGGGGATTTCAAGTGTGTAGCAACCAATAATGCAGGCTCCGTGGAGAGAAAGACGAGGCTCAAAGTGAATGGTGAGAGAACTTCTTCCTCTGTGCATATCAATCTAAATGGAACAGAAACATTTGTTATTTAAATCTACATTTTTCTCTCAATTTCCTCAGTCCCCCCTGAGATCCAGGATGATGGCCAGCCCCTGAACCTCACAGTCACTTTAAAACAGCCTCTCACTCTGGGCTGTGATGCCTTTGGTATCCCCTCCCCAACAATAACCTGGACTAAAGATGATCAACCCGTGAGTTATTCACATTTCATCACTAGTCACAATAAAACTAAACCTTAGGCTGCATGTCAATAAACAGAAGAGATGTAAAAACTAGCTGTGCAATGCCACCAAGTGGCCATTGTCCCTATTACAATGACAAAACAAAGGTGAACTAAACCCATCTCTGTATGTCCAGGCGGACAGCCCTGGGGTCTACCTGCAGAATGGGAACAGGATGCTGAGGATCTACAGAGTTCAGCCAGAACATGCAGGAAAGTTTGCCTGTAAAGCTCAAAACTCAGCTGGAGAGGCCCGCAGAGAGTATCACATAGTGGTGCAAGGTGAGTCGTCAACATTTTCACACTGCTATAGTTTTAAAGAGAGTGAGATAGAAAAATAAATTATCTGATAAATAACTGTATTAAATCTCTAAGAACCTTTCAAGGGTTGCCACAGATTCTCACAAAGTCTCACATTAAATTGTATGAATTTTAAAGGCAGGGTTTGTCATGCTGTCAGACATTTTTTTTTTGTTTTATAGATTTAAGTGTCCTCGTATCCCAGTGACAACCAGCACTCAATGCAGTGTTTCTTAGTTACTTTCTGTTGTGCTCCTCTTTGTTATTGTGATTATTACAGCTTGCAAGGTTATCAAACATCAAGAATTTAATATTGGGTGGAAAAGACAATAGCAAACATATCACCATCCTCATAATTTAGAAAAACATATAACTTAAACACATTATGTTTTGTAGAGCACAAAAATGGATAATTCTTATTGCTACCCATGGACTTTAAACAGTTCTGGTTCTACATGTCGTAGCAAACCCCAAAAGTTGACATTTAATGTTTTTGACCTTATTAAGAGGTAAAAACAGCCATGTCATGAAAGAAAAATATTATACTCCTATTTTTTTCCTCTTGTCATTGCCTTTCAAATCTTTCAGCTTCAAGCTTTTCAATATTTATGTCTGTGCACACTGTTCCAGCCCCACCAGTGATCTCAGGGACATCCCGCCTGCAAGAGGTGACTGTGGCTCTAGGCCAGGAGGTGGAGTTTCAGTGCCGAGTTAGCGGAAGACCAGCACCCAAAGTGGAGTGGAGCCGCGATGGAGAGTGAGCATCTCTGTTATTGAAATGGCGTTTAGTAAAATAAGCAGACCACAGAAGTGCCATTCCATTTATTCTTTTTCTCTTTTAGGGTTCTTTCCCGTGATGGAGACCCCCATGTGGAGTTTCTAGAAGATGGCCAGGTGTTGAAGGTGAAGACTGTGAGACTGAGGGACCAGGGGCTTTACCAGTGTCTGGCCAGTAACAACGCAGGGACCCAGATGCGCCAGTTCAGACTCACAGTGCAAGGTTTTTACTTTATTAAGGCAGAGTTTCATTAATTTTCAATTCTCACGTTATATGAAGAAGACACAGATAAAACTGTTGTATCAGATGGTGTCTTTAAATGGAAGAGAGACTATAACCTCATCACTTTCTTCAGTTAATGTGCTGGAAATTTCACAAACAGAAGCCAAAAAAAGATATGCCTGAACATTTACTTAGTGCCACACATTTGATTTACACTGTAAAATCAAGTGTATTACCCTGATGTTTCATGTCTACCTTATTATTCAAAACATTGGCTACAGTTTATGATCAATATACCTGTATGATATGCTGAGACATGCATCACCCATACCAGAAGTCTCTCTGCAACAATCACTTTTATCCTTCTGAAGGTCATGACCATGCTTTTAAATACAGTATATCCCAGGTATATTTTATAAATAAATTAACAGTATGTATTTGTTTGGAAGACTGCGTAGTTAGAAACACCAGGCAGAAGTGGGGCAGTGCAGCTTTCACAGGCTTTGAGTCTGCTCTTCCTTTGGGGCTGAGAGCTCAACTGCTGTAATGAAGCTATCAGAGACACAACCCACTACGGTGAAAGCAGATGGCACCAAAAGAGCAACACTGTTGTACAGCTATAGCCTTACACCATATGAGCACAGTACAAAGCAATAGGCATTAAAATATTTAAAACACTGTGCCCTCAGAGAGACTGAAAAACTGCCTATGACTTATGTACCAGTGAGACCTATGTTATTTCTAAACCTTCTTATGGTAGTAGTTTTTTAACATTTGGAGCAGCCCCAATTTCTCTTGTAATTTTGAAAGTATTTTATATTGCTGACTGCAGCTGTCTCTGGTAAAAAATAAAGACTCTTCTCCATGCTGTGAAAGAAAACTACAGACGAAGAGCCAGGTATATTGTAACCTTAATGTCCTGTCCTCCATTCTCTTTTCTTATAACATCACAGGACTTTTGAACTGCCAGAGTTACATTTAGGTTTGAAAAAGATCAGTTTCTTTAAGAAGTCATAGGTGCTGGGCTATTGGCAAATTAAAATCTAACTGGCTGTTAAACATGTGTGTATTATCCATGTTTCTTTTCAGCTCCCCCCATCATTAAGGGTCCCAGTGAGACCTCAGAGGTGTCAGTGGTGCTGGGTTTCCCCACAGTCCTCCCCTGTGATGTTGAAGGCTCACCCACACCCAGCATCACCTGGTTAAAGGACAACCAGCCCATCGTGTCCAGTCCTCAGCTCACATATACCCGAGGTGGGCAGGCACTAAGACTGGGCTCTGCAACAGGAGACAGCACCGGTCTCTACACCTGCAGGGCTACCAATCCAGCCGGCACCGCCATTAAGCAGTATTCCCTAAGTGTTTTGGGTAAGAGACGCCTGGATGACTGAAGAATTAAATAGTCTGAAAATTGACTTTTAATGGTTTTGCCTCTTATTAGTCCCACCACAGATCGAGGGTGACTCCTCAATATTTGGTCGTCATGAAAAGAAAGTGCGGATCAATGGGAGTTTGACTCTCTCCTGCCTCACCAAAGGTTTCCCTGAACCCAAAGCTCAGTGGTTCAAAGACGGACAGGTCAGTGTGTTACTATTTATGCTCTACTTTATTCCTACTTTGTTTCCTTTTTGTGCTTTAAATAAAACATTTTTTCACACCATACAAAAAATAGTCAAAATGCTGTATGAGCCCCACTAAGCAGGTATTTTACACTAGAATACAAGATCAGAAACATTGTGGCAGGGATGCTCTTGGACAAGCGAATTAGTTTTATTCAAAAGTAAGTAAGCAAGAAAGTAAGTTCATTACAAGTTTGTGTCAATAATGTTTGGATCTTTAAAAACACAGTCAGGCTTTCCAAAATGAACCAAACACTTGAACATCTGAATAAGAGAAAGAGGGTCTTACGGTTGATCCCCTGGTCAAACAGGGCCTTTCAGTGTGGAGTTTGCATGTTCTTTCCATGCTTGATAGGTTTTACTTTTCCATTAGTTGTGAGCATTTGTCTGTCTCTTGGTCAGTCCTATGAATGGATGTCAACCAGTCCAGGGTGTACCCTGCCTCTCACCCAGTGTCTCCAGCCTTCTTGGGTTAAAGATAATTGCTGGATAAAATAGATGAATAATGATGGTTATTAAAGGTGCAGGATAAGTTTTTGTAAGTGAGAGGGTGCTTAGGGTCTTTCACAGAAAATGGAATTTGACACTAAGTGTGCTTACATACGTGGAATTGTTTAAGGTTCTGCCTCCCTAAAGGGGTTCGAAAAGGGAATCTGTGTCGCTAACCAATAGGTTTAGATGTCTGAATTAGGTGTAACTAGAAATTGCAATAAAAGCAACTCAGATACAGTATATAAAACAGCTACCAGGACCTCAGATGAATGAACATAGGTTTTAAAAGTACAAAAGCAATAAGTTAATATGTAACCTGATGCAAAATGTAAATGACTCTACCTCTATGCTTATTTCTTGACTATCTGTGTTTCCATATGCAGCTTTATATATTGTCCAAAACATTTCCCTGTTCTTCAGAAAATCATTGGAAACACCCATCCTGGCTTGCGGGAGAGTGCCCAGATCCTGGAGATAGAGAACGCCACAATGTCCCATGAAGGACAGTACACCTGTGTGGTCACCAACTCTGCAGGAGAGGACAAGAGAGACTTTCATGTCACCATTCAGGGTAAGTTCAATAAATATTTGCAGTATAAGTGAGTATTACTTATATACAATATGTGTAACATATCAGTCACCAGTGTGTTTTTGTCATGGTTTATGTTAGATTAAGGTTGTTATGGAAAAAAAAAACACTTAAATCAACAGTCATGACTTGACAAAAGTTGGCTCTCATCTTTGTAGTTCCTCCAGTTTTCCACCGGGTGACCAACAGGGAAGCAGCCTGGGGTCTGGGACATGAGGGCGATGAAGATGCTATGGTGGATAAGCGGGAGGTGGTCCTGGGTCATCCAGTCAGCCTGTCCTGTGAGAGTAATGCCATCCCCCCACCTAAGCTTAGCTGGTACAAAGACGGACAGAAACTAACCTCTGCTGATGGAGTGGTACTACATCCAGGTAAAGAAGGGTCCTTATTAACCCCATGGTTAGCTAGTTTCATATCTGAGGTCTTACACTGATAACTTGGGCCATATTAGATGTCTCACAGGTGGTGCAGAAATTCCATGCATCTCAGCAGACAATTTTTTTTCGAGCCAGAGTAGACTATGGATCACACTCCTCACTTCCTGTGCAGTGTATTTATCAGGACCAGCCATGTTACCAGTGGGATTGCTCAAGACTAATGTGGGGCACAGTGTTTTGATATAAGCCCTATTTTCTGTGGAAAAAAAAAAAAAAAAACAGTCTGGAGGACCAGGTGTTATTTTTTGTCTGGCCTCCACCCTGAAGCCTTTTACGGTTAGCAGGACCAATTGAGGGGCTTGATCCACCTCTGGTATAGCCTTCAAAGTCATAGAGGCAAGTGGACTTTCCACTGCAGCTAGCTGCTCCTCCTACAGGGAAGGAGATGTCATACATCATATTTTTTTTCTGTCCGTGCATTTATCAAGATGTTTTGAAGAGCCTTTTTTTCAATAAGAATAAGAGACTTCGATGAGGCTTTTAATAAGATCGTAGTTATAAAAGACTTCTGAAGAGTCCATCAGACAGGACAGCATTACCAAAACTGATGATTTTGACCCAGTTCGCAAATTCAATTTGTCTGATGTCGGGCTGCCCAGCTTCATAACTTACTTGTCTTGGGGGAGTGGGGTCTTTTCAGCAAAATACTTTACTCCATATCAATTACTCACTAAAGATAATATCCCTGTTTTTTTTTTCCTTCATATTTCTGACAAAATAAAAGAAACAATTTTGAAAAGTTGCACTGCCAGCCCGGTCTGCTCAGCAAGCTTTAACAAGGCAGCAAGAAGGACAGGGTGTGTGTAATTGTTAGCATGGGTAGAGCGACAAGAAACAAGAACTTACAGGGATGGTTCAGTATTTCTTATATGGTATATGAGGATAATTTTCATAGTAAATATTTTAGCAACAATGATTTTGATTAGCTCTGCCCCCCTAAGGCTTTCCTAAGGAGAGAGCTGGCACAGAAAGTATAGAATGTAGATTGGTGCTAATGGAGTCAAGAGAAAATTAGAGGTTGGGGATTGTACATGGTACTGAAAACAATGTTGTGCTCTTTTTGGTTTTATATGCCCTTTTAGAGCACCTCCATGAATGAGACAAAAGTCTGCAGTGTTAAGACCTCTCCCTTGCCCCTTCCTTGCAACTCCAGGTGGCAAGCCCATTGCAGATTGAGACATTAGAATGAATACAGGGTTGTTGACAACATGGTGCCAAGTAGTGCTGTACTGAACAATTACCACAGAGTTGACCTGTAAACTAATCAGAGAGGACTGGGCCAAACTGCGAAGGGAGCCTTAAAAGGACAGGAACTCATACAAAGCGTCTCAGACGGAGAGAAAAAAGCACTACTCTGGTACACTGGATATGAAAACTAGATGTTTTTTGAACATTAGTGATTGTGAACATACCCTAGCAATCTTAAAAATGAATATACAAAACTGATTTACAATGCTTTTGCTGTATACTTACAATTCCCTTTGTTTTGGTACTGCTTTGGTTTTGGTGCAGCACACTGAATAAACTACTACCTGTATAGAAGTAGAACCATAACAAAGAGGCTTGCCTGCATACAGGCAAAGCATTTTAACGTGTTGAGTGCAGTAAATAGTCACCCCAAAACAGGTTTTTTAGTTTTCTCACACCCAAAATTCAGTAAATACCACAGAGCTAAGGCCCCATCTGCAGCTATACAAACGCTAGCTTCTATTCAGGGGCAGAGCTGATCAGAATCACTTTGGCTGATGTAATTACTATTAAAATGAACCTGATACTTCCAAACTTCATAAATTCTAAACTTTCCCTTTAAATTGGTCATCTGTTGTACTACAGTTCCGTTTCCGATTAGGATAGCCAGCACTGCAGTCAGTGGTCTGTTAACAAACTGATGCTATCCAATGTACACCAAAAGGCTCTGAGCTTGCTTGTAAGTCAGTGTGTACTTTGTCAACCCTGCTGTTATGATCATCGTAAACATTAAACATCAAATGTAGGCCACTCGTATATTCTGTTGATCTGTAAAATGTTCTCAAACATTATGAGCTGCTTTTAATTTAATAACTTTTGATAATCCAGACCATTCAAATCAATAAATGTGCTCTTTGAGCTTCAGGAATAATAATGTAATTATTATTAAGCACCCTGCCTGAAGCTTACCTCCAGTGTCCCTGAACTGAGTCTTAATTTAGATGTTTAAATGGGTGTCATTCTCAGGAGGGCAGGTGCTACAGATTGCCAGAGTCCAGAGAGAAGATGCTGGGAGGTACACATGTCAAGCTGTTAATGAGGCTGGAGAGGACCGCATGCACTTTGAACTGGAGATCCTTGGTAAGACATGTACCATACAGAATGTATGCTTGGGACCATTACAACATGGTTTTAGATAAAAATGTCTGACTCTGTTTATGACCTCAGTCCCTCCTGTGATCATGGGAGCATCAGAGTTTATGGAAGAAATGGGGGCAGTAGTAAACAGCACTGTAGTCCTTCACTGTGATGCCACCGGACACCCTGCTCCTGTCGTCTCCTGGATGAGGGATGGGCAGCCAGTGTACCCTGACTCTCAGCATCAAATTAGCCACGATGGGACACAGCTCAAGGTGAGCCTAATCACATATACCAGTGAGTAAGCCTAGCCAATTGATACATATTTTATGTCTAAAAATATGTCTTTAATTGTACCCTTTAGCTCCTCAGTGTCCAAGTGTCAGACATGGCTGGGTATGCATGTGTCGCAGAGAACAAGGTTGGGACAATTGAAAAACATTTCAGTCTTACAGTTCAAGGTAAGAAAATTTGTTTTTTAAATCAAATTTGGTACAGTTTTTTTTTGTTTGTTTGTTTTGCATGTTCATTCAGATTAGGTGGGGTTTTGTTGTATGCATGTTGACATTTGCAACATTTTAAATTTTAACTAGCAGATCCAGTTGTCTCATATAACTGGAAACAGAAATGAGAAAGAGTGAATTTAAACAGCAGAAGGGAAACACAAAATGAAAAAAAAAAAATCAGTCTATACTCAAGTGAAATTGTTGTTTCTCCTCTATGCATGTTTGGTAGTGAGAAAATTAAAGACCAAATGTTGATAGGTTTTTCTTCTGCCCATATATTGCAAGTTTGGTGGTAAATAATATTTCTCTTTAACTTGCTTCTCTGAACATTATGTTGTTGCATGTCTGGAAGAAGGGGGGGGGCTTGACACTTTGTTGGTACAACTAGGGGGACTATGAGGAAGAAAGGAAAAAGGTTGTGAACCAATGCTTCAAGGGACTGTACCTGCACTCTCGCCTACCCAAATTCAATCAGGCTATAGCCAAGTAAACAAAATGCTTGTAACATTTATATCAGTTATGCATATGCCAACTGTTGTTTTCTTTTTCAGTTCCTCCTAAAGTAGTAGGCCGCAAGGAGGAGGAGGTCAGTGTCGTTGAGGGACACATGGTGTCTTTGCTGTGTGATGTCCAAGCATACCCTCCTCCTGAGATCACCTGGACTAAAGACGGCCAGGTCCTCCGATTTAGCACCGGTATCCACATCCTGCCAGGTCAGACTTCGGTCAACAGTAACGCCTAACTCATTCCAATATGAGGGGCATGTCCTTTGTTTTGGATAATAATAATGTAACAAATATTACATTTTTTATCATTTCTTATATATATATTTATGTATTTATACCAGGTGGACAGATGCTACAGTTGCCCCAGGCTAGACTGGAAGATGCAGGGCAGTATGTGTGCACGGCCACCAACCCCGCAGGCCAGGACCAGAAGAGTATTATTCTCAGTGTTTATGGTGAGCAAACATAGTAACCCATCTGTGCAATTCAGCTTCATATACAGATGATCAAATCTGCAAAACATTGTGCAGGCAAAGAAAAAAAAAGTTGTTTACTGTGAGCCAGCTGTGTCCGAGGAGTGAATCATATGATTTCTGAGTGAGATCATGCCCTCTCTTTATGTGTAAACCATCAGTCCTGCCCACCCTGAAACCGCGTCCAAATGCTGAGTCAGAACTGGTCACCCCACAAGTCGGCTCCTCCGTTACCATGAGATGTGAAGCCCATGGGGTTCCTAAGCCTGAGGTCACATGGTACAAGAATGGGCTGCAACTGGCTGCAGGGAACGGTCTGAGGATGGATCATCAACAGCTAGAGATCGTAGGAGTCCAGGTCAAAAAAATTTGTTTTATATCAAGTGTCTGACGCTACCAAGACGAAAAAATTGAAGCTGAATACCACAATATTTTCAAATCCTGAATAAGACACAGTTAATATCAATTCTTGATATTTCTAAAACTGAATGGAAAAACAAAATCTTATTTTTTTTAAAAGAACCAACACTTTGTTATAAGGCCCACAGATTCTTATGAGTTGGGTAAAAAAAAGTCTCTGAAAAAGCATCATTTCATACATGTATTTATAATAAAAAGCCAGGAAAGCACATCATAGTTAAATGTTTACATAATATGCAAAATACTTGAAAATGATCTCTACCTGTAAATGGCAGTGCTTGACAAAATGATTACTCAGCAATTCTTTGACTTTGAAAAAACATTGCTCGCTAATTGTTACACAGGGTCTAGTTTGCACAAAGCAATGCTGGCAACTTTTATGTATGTTGAGAATGTAACTGTTACTATAATCAAAACATAATGACTCAGACATTTTTAAGCAAAAAGAGAGACAGGGACAGAGAGAGAGAAGTGAAAGAGAGGGTCCTCTGCATTGCATGGAAATGTTGGGGACATTTCTAAGCTCGTTCTACCCCAAGGTTGCCTATGTATTTTTGCAATTAGGATACCATGATGAAGGTTCCCTGCATTTTTGTTAACTTCAGGAATCTTGATAATTAAAAATAATTAGTTATCTGCTATAGAGTGTTCAGGACTTTATTTAAGGTTATAGATATTAAACAAGTATCAGTATTTTTTTTCTACTGAGGATAAAATGGTCTTTAAATAAAAGATTCAATCAACTTGTGGTCAAATTTTATTGAGCATTATGTTCGACATCAATTATTTTTTCTTTATAAACAACATCAGCATAAAGTATTTTGATATTGTCTTACTCTTAGACCCTTTGTATGTTGGTCAGTCCTGTTTTATGCCATGCATTTCACGGACTAAATATATTGGAAAGACAAGAGACATCCCTGCATGTGTAAAAAGGTGCAGCACTGCCCCATCTTTGACCTGGCTGTTTATTAGTTCAGATGATTTATTAGGTTATGAGTCAGAGTCCATCCAACAGCTTGCATAGTATAAAAGAGCCCTCTTGTCTCTTCTCTTCGTGCCTTCTCCCTCACTACAATGACCCTCTGTTCTTGTTCTCAGTTGGCAGATGGAGGCACCTACACCTGCAAAGTATCTAATGTAGCCGGGCAGGTGGACAGGACGTTCAGACTTACAGTTCATGGTGAGAATATATCTGCTATGTTTGTAGAAGTTGACTAGCTCTTAAAAAGGGTGGTTTGCATTTAAAAAAATAAATAAATAAAACTATACTTCTTACCACAGTTCCACCTGTTTTGGACGGACCTCTAAGAGAGTCCCTGAACTTTACCCTTGGCTCCCATGTTTCCCTGCTGTGTGAGGCTTCAGGGGTCCCCGTACCGAGCATCACCTGGCTCAAAGATGGAACCCCCATTGGTAAGAAGAAGGCAATGTTAGGTTTACTTTTACACAGCAGAATGTGTTTATTCCTCATGCGAAAGCTTGTGTAAGTGACTGTTTGTGTCGCTCAGAGAGCAGTCTGCAGTGGCAGTGGTCAGTTCGGGGGAACAGGCTGGAGCTAGGTCCTCTTACTCTGTCCCATGCTGGATTATACACTTGTGTGGCCAAAAACAGCGAGGGACAAACACAGAGGGACTACTCACTCACAGTGCATGGTAAAGAAAAAAGAAAAATCTGAGCACAATGAGCACTGTTACCCTGGAAATTATTCATACATCTGAAAGAAAGCATAAATATTAATTGGTACATAATTATAATTTTTGTCCCGCTTAGTATCGCCTACTATCTTGGGCTCTGATCGACCAACTGATGTAAGTGCGCTCATGGGAGAGGAGCTGACTCTGGAGTGCAAAGCAACAGGAATCCCCACACCACGCCTCAGCTGGCTAAAGGACGGATTGACTGTAGAGGGATCAGACACCCGACTTATCTCGTAAGTTATTCATACACTCAGTTGTTGCCAGGGTTTCAAACAAAACATTATTAAATAGGAAAGTTATTGTCAAATATGTGGATTTCCTCAAAACTGGCAGCTGGACTTGTATAAGTTTCTTAAAGACATTTTGCTAGTCCAGTTCTAAAAGAGGACTGGGCCTTAAAATGTGAAGCCTAGGTTCACCTCAAATGAACAGATCCCATCTTCAATCACATCCTCAGACCATAACCACGCCCCCTACCTTATGACTCTCCTATTACACCTTGATCATACTGACAGATAACCTGGTCTTTACATTTTAACTTTAGGCCTAGATGCCTTTAAGTACTGAAGAAGCCTTTTGAAGAAGAGGTGAAACGTCTTCAAAAAACCTTAAACAAGTCCAATAGATCCTTAAGAAGAAACTAGGATGGCCATAACCACCATAAGAGAAATGTGCTGCAAACCTCCTTTTTCAATTTGACTTATGTGGGTCACTCAGATCACCTTTTAAAGATAACTGAGACAAAGTGTTTCAGAAGGTTATTGTTGGGGTCAAATGCCCTTACCAGCTCCCTCTTTTTCGTCTCTTTTCTTTTTTGGCATCTTGATTTATGTTCAGGTCCAGGCACTATTAATCAGTTGAGCGTTACTGGCCCACAGTTAAGTTCATTGGGTCTACATTACTGTTCAAAATTTAGAAAAAGAGGAAGACAGAAACAGGCTTATGCCATTTAAGTGGAAGGGAGGGATATTTCAAAGCTGTCTAACCTTTTATGATAAAGTTATTGAATGATTTTCTTTTATTGATGCAGTTTTTAATGTGGAGTATTTTTGTTGAAAGTTTGTTGTGATTGATATTGCTCCAATATAGTGAACCATTTCATTGCTGACCACCCCTCTGCTGCTGGGCCCCTGAAAGCTTTACCATTTATCCCCTTAAATGGGCAGCTTTGACCTACACAACATTATTGATGGAGTTTCAGCTTTTTTAAAGAGGTTGAATTTGTTTCACAGCCCAACCTCATCACTAAAGGGTCAGAAAAATATATAGTTGTAAAAGATACCATGCAGGACAGGGGTATGTAAAGACAAAGACAAAATAGAATAACTAAGTCTTTTGCCTAATTTCATCATGGAGATGAGTAAGAGCAGCTGTCTCACAGCTGTTCAGCAGCTTATATGGGCAGTGCAACTGAACACATAAGGCATGGAAACTGTGTGTGTCTGTGTATTTGTGTGTGTGTGTCTCTGCAGTGTGAGAAAACCGTGGGATGATGTCGATTATGATGATGCTTATGATGGGAAAGTAGAAATAATAATAAATGCAGCTTTAAAGTGAACAGCAAAATGAGGGGTAATGTGAAAATGATGTGTTTAACCCCACAGTGTGACCCCTGATGGCAGCACACTGACATTACTGAGCCTGAGTCCTGAGGATTCTGGGACATACACCTGTTTGGCAGCCAGCCCGGCTGGACAGGAGAGCAAATTCTACACCCTCTTTATACTCGGTCAGTTCAGATTTTACGTTTGTGCATTAGTATTAGCAGTTAAGTCTTGGAGTTATATGTACTTATTTGATCTTATTTGCCATAGTACCACCATCTATCTCTGGTGAGACCACCGTCCCCAGAGAGATGCAGGTGACACAGGACAGTGCTGTGACTCTGGAGTGTCAGGCAGCAGGAAGCCCCCCTCCTCAGATCAGCTGGCTGAAGAACGGGCGTCCAGTGCTTCTCTCTCCACGTACTCGCCTTCTGTCTGGTGACTCTGTGCTGAGGTCAGTTTGGATAGATGATCTCATAAATAATTTCTATAATATGATTTGTTTTGTTGAGGTAATGCTATGTTCCTCTTTCCCTCTCTAAAGGATTTCTCCTGTGCAGCTGTCGGACTCCGGTGTTTACACATGTGTGGCACGCAGTCGAGCTGGTCTCGCTGAGCTCAGCTATGATGTCCAGGTCCAAGGTACAATCATAACAGACCCAACACTAACTTTTGCATATCTTTTGGAAAATGGGAGCTTCATAAATATGTGTGTTTATGTGTTTGGTCTGTAGTGCCACCTGGTGTGGATCATGTTGAACCAGTGGAGCCTGTCACAGTGGTCCAGGGAACCTTGGTCACATTAACCTGTGAGGCACGCGGTGTTCCTCCTCCTACGCTAACATGGATGAAGGATGGCCAGCCACTGTCACTTCACCGCAACCTGCTGCTGGACGGACAAGAGACCAGGCTGCAGCTGCCTGATGTCACACCCTCAGACGCAGGCCTCTATAGCTGTGTGGCGAGCAACCAGGCTGGAAGCAGCACAAAGAGCTTTAACCTTACAGTGCTCGGTAATCCCAAAGTAATCTGTTCTGTAAATCAATTTCAAAAGTCATGCTGTATGTTCAAGTCATAACCTCTGGAACAACACATTCTTCTCTCTAATCCAGAGCCCCCAAAGATTTCTAGCTCCAGCTCTCCAGAGGAGCTGACCTTAGCAGTAAATAGCCCACTCGAGCTTGAGTGCTCTGCAGTAGGCGTCCCACCCCCCACCCTCAGCTGGCTCAAAGATGGTCATCCCCTGGTAGGAGCTGACATAGTTCAGCAGGATGGACAGTTTGTCAGAATCAGCAAAGTTCAGGTAAATTTACCTCTTATTCAATCTTTTGAATAAGATTTATGGTCTTATTTTATCAAACTTAGATATGAAGAGATCTCTAAAAGATGATAATGTATTTATCTGTATAACTAAAACTTTATAAAGTAAAACAACCTCAAGAAAAAGTATTTTAAGTGCCAGTACAGATAAATATAGCTCTGTCATGTAAGAGCCACTCAGACTGATTACTTTAATCCCGTTAAAGGTGGAGGATGCTGGTTTGTACACCTGCTTGGCCAGCAGCCTGGCAGGAGAAGATGGACAGAACCACTGGGTCCGAGTCCAAGGTGAGACAAGCTGTTCTCCTGCATATTGTTTAACTTAATGAAAGTACAGTATATAAATTCCCACCATCTGTCTTCTCTTGTTGTCAGAGATATCATAAATACAGCTTTGTAAAGATTAAGATCTGTAAGCAAAGACTAAACGCTGACATGTTCAGGCTGACGCAGATTTCAGCTTTGGATGAAAGCTTCCCTCTTGCATATTGCTTAACTTCCTGGACATTTATCATTTTCTCCTCATACATCTGTGAAATCATAAATCAAGGTCTGGGAACATTCAGAATCACAAGATCTTTTTGGACACAAAAGTAAACAAAAAACACTAGGTTTCCATGTTCAGGCTTAGGCATTTTCTAACAATGGTCATAAAGGAATTTACACTGTATCTCTTCTGACTCACGCAAGATTACACAGTGCTGTCAAAGGTCAAATTCACTCAGTGTGTGATTTGATAGTGGGGCACCAAGTAGCATTTCAGTGTCACACATGTTCATGCTCCAAATGTACAGAGGTTGAAGTCTTCAACACAAAAAGACCTGTTTGACCTTTACCGTTTGAACTTTACCATTTCCTCACTCTCATATCCTTGTAACTAACTCTGTTCATTGTCCTCCTCCAAAAAGGCATAACATTGGGACAAAAATTTGGCAAAACGTAATATCCACATAAATTGATGGCAAAGACAGCTTTAATTTATGATACAATGTTCATCTTTCAATTCACCACTCAAGTTCCAGTTTTATCATACAGAATAAAATCACTTTTGTTTGTTATACCAAAGCGTGGGGCAGAGATGACTTAATTTTTGTAGGCCAGTAAAGAAGTTTTCTCAACTAAAAGCCTATGGGATTTTTCATTGAGTTCTTGATCATTGCTAATAATTAGGTCTGTAGTGAGCAAAACATTTATGAAACTTACACTTTCTGCTCATTGTGATAATCTCAATGAACAAACCTGCTTTTCATGTTTTTTAATGTTAAATGTAGTCATTGGGAGTAAAAAGCTATTATTAAGCTAGTGTAAAACTGCAACATGGCAGTTCGATGTAGAGGCAGCTACAATATTACGAATATATAATGTTTTGTTGTGACCTCTTACTAAGAATTTCCACTGAATTAATGACCTGATCAGGTTGGTCCTCGTGGCTGTAGAAATAGTACATAAATTATTGTTTATTTTAAAATGATCATAAATGCTTAGGGCTGGCCATTTTTGTTGTCCTTTTTTGCAGTTTGTTTGCAACCATCTTTGTAAACACACAGCACTGCTTTGAAATTTAAAAGTAGACAATTTTAGATGCAGTTTATTATTTCAGGTTTAACATTAAAATCTTGAAAACCAGTATCCTAAATCACATATATATAAGGGTCTAGGAGCCAGGAAGTGCTAAATACTATCTTACATCTGCATTTATGGACTCATTTCTGCACCAGTCTATTGAACATGGTTCTGTTTGAGCCTGTTTAACTGCTGGGCATCAGTCGTCGTAGAGTTGGTTGTCCTCCAAGGTTCTAATCTGCAGTCACCCTTCATCGCAACATTAGGCAAGACACTCAACACATTACTTAGACTCATACAAGATTAAGTTCAAGTCCATTTACCTTAGCTAGGTAAATAAAATAAAATACACTGGGTATTCGTGACACAAAATGTCACAAAACATGTGTCTGTAAGAATATTGCACTGAGCATGTTAAGTGCAAACAAATGATGAACTTTGGTCCCTGTTCAAACTCTCAAGGCATTTTTTACTGCATGTCCACATAGCTGTTATTCTTCTTTCTTGGGGAGCAAATTATGCTTTTAATGCGCAGAAATTTTAACCATATTATTCAATCTCAGTGTTTTTCATTCCATAGTTTATTAATATGATTGTGTTTCAGTCCCACCAACCCTCCTTGGCTCTGGTGATGTGAGGACACTTTCAGTACCAGTGAATGGACATCTGACTTTGGAGTGCCTGGCTGATAGCGACCCTGCTCCCAATATAGAGTGGTACAAAGATGAGGCCAAACTCCAGGTAAACATCTTGAGGGATGCAAATGATATTCATATAAAAACAATGCTGTACTAGTATTGGGATAACTTTGCATTTTATTGATTAAGACATAAATTGCCACTGCTGTCTGCCTTGATAACTTTCTCAGTTCCTCTGTTGTTGACGTGCTGACTGCGTGTCCAGAAAGATTGTGGTTACTTTGTTTAGAGAGACAAGTGGAACTAAGTTCAAGGACTTGTTGAAAAATTTTTTAGAGCAAGAAAGGCAATCTACCTGCAGCAGATTTTGATTATGATCGGTTTTCAGTTCCCATCCCTGTGCCTAAATTTGATTATGAACATTTCTGTAAAAACACTTGTGTCTAAATCTAAGAGCATTTTGTCTGCAACTTTATTTTGTTTCAAGTTCATTTTGTAAACACTTATACAGTTTCAATTGGTAATCAAATTCTTATCAAGCCTTGTTTCTTATTTTTTTCAAACTAATTTCTTTAATATATTTTACTTTTTTACTGTTTAACTGATTTTGAATAATAATAATAATAATAATAATAATAATAACCTTGAGCTGAAACCCCTTCCTGTCTGACACACTGTCTCCCTCTGTTGTCTCAGCTGGGTGGTCGTATCCAGCGGCTGGCTGGGGGTCAGTACCTGGAGATACAGGAAGTCAGACCAGAGGACAGCGGCTACTACAGCTGTGTGGTGACCAACATGGCAGGCAGCACCAGCCTGTTTTTCACTGTGGAGATTCTGTGTAAGTTGACTTGTAAATTATGAGATGGTTTTAACAGTTAAAATTTTTAATTAATTCACTACACCTCATTTTCACTCTTGTAGTGCCACCAGTGATAAAGGAGGGCAGTACAGTGGTGACGGCACATGTTGGTCAGGATGCCGTTCTTCCATGTGAGGTTGAAGGTGAACTCTCTGCTACGGTCATGTGGAGGAAAGATGGCTTCCCGTTAACTCAAGATATCAAAAAGTAAGTTCACTGCTTTGATTGGTTCTACAAAGATGCATATAAAGTAACTTACTTGATTTATTTTGCTCATTATGAACAATGCCAAAACCACACAATGTCAGACACTGTGGGGTATTTGTTACCTTCGCCAAAAAGGTATATGTTTTTGCCTGTGTTTATACATTTGTTGGTTTGTTTGTCTGTAAACAAGTTAAATCAAAAAGGTCAAATGAAATTTTCAAGGGATGCTGGTCATGGCACAAGGAAATAGGGATTTGATTTTGGTAATCAAAATGTGGATCCTGAAATCTGCCCTTCTGGTTTGTTTATCATTCATTTGTGAATTTGTTTCAGGTACACCCTCTTATCAGAGGGCTCACTGCGTGTACATGGAGTTCAGCTGAGCGATGCAGGTCGTTACTACTGCACTGTGTCCAACCAGGCTGGCTCAGACCACAGAGGAATGGATCTACGAGTGTTTGGTAAATCTATGACTTTTGTGATGCATTCTATAATAATACTCAAGGAGCAGAGCGATTGTAGTTGTAAATAGTTCTGGGTTGACTGCTCTCTGCAATTAATGTTTTTTGCAATGCTTTACTTTTACGCAATAGTCTTTGTTTTGGTACTATTTTCAAAATTTGCCCAAGGCAGAAAGGACACACAAGGTAGTGTGCTGAGGCAGTACCAAAACAAAGAGGCTTCCTAGCAGAAAATTGAAGCATTATGAATGTGTCAGTTACTGGGTACAGTGATGCAGGCACTGTTTTTTTAGCTTGTCATCACCAATAACTGAGTTACTTGGTGCTCTTAACTTCTGCAGAAGCAATGTAGCCCAGCCAGTCAACCCCTTATAGGAGCAAAATAGATTACCATTGCTATAGCTAATGAATTTGCAATTGGTCTGTACCACATAAAAACCCCACTGAAGAAGTACACAACTGTCCCTTCAAATACCTCTTGGAAATATCACACAATTTTGAAATCCAAAGTGCTCAACATGTGTGGACTCATTCTGTCTCCTATCAGTGGGTCCTTCAATCAGTCCAGGTCCATTCAATGTGACAGCAACCACGGGGATCAGAGCTGTGCTGAGCTGTGAGACAACAGGTATTCCCTCACCTACAGTGTCCTGGAAGAGAAATGGCACTCCACTTGATATCACCCAGCAGCCTGGTTCATACAGGTAAAGATAAAGTCATGGTTGATCTATGTAATGCAAACTAGCCTGTAGCTATACAAGTTTAAAGGTTGATTGTGCTGGTCTGTCAGGTTACTCTCCTCTGGGTCACTGGTTCTTCTGTCACCATCCAATGAGGATGAGGGTTACTTTGAGTGCACTGCTACCAATGAGGTCGGGGAGGAGCGCAGAGTCATTGAGGTCATCCTGCAAGGTATTGATTTGTTTTTTTTTAACTATAAAACAGTCAGTCAGCAAGTCATTTTAAAAAAATGACTTGCTGACTTAAAAGAGAACTGAAGAATTTTCTATTCTCTCTTTTAGTCCCACCAACTATTGAAGATGACATCACTACAGTCACAGCTGTGAAGATGGCTCCTGTGGTTTTGCCATGTCACGTTCAAGGACGACCCCCTCCCACAGTCACCTGGACCAAGGGAGGAGTAAAACTGGGCTCCAGAGGAGGGACTTACCGTGTCCTTCCTACTGGTAGGACTGAGTAACTTTATTGTTTTATTAAGATAAAGAGACCTGGAAACTTCATCGCTATGATAATGCTGCAGGGTAGAGGTTATACATTTGGTGTGTCATGAAACTCTATATCTTTATACTCTTTGAATGCAGGAGTGTTGGAGATAACTGCTGCTGTGCCAAGCCATGCTGGCAGGTACACATGCTCAGCCCGCAACCCAGCCGGAGTGGCCCACAAACATATCTCTTTGACTGTGCAAGGTAAACTGAGAATAAACAACCTGTTTCAGCCCAAAGGTTTTGCACGCAAATGTGTCTAACAACTGATTTGTTCTCTAAGAGCCCCCAGAGATAAAGCCAATGGCAGAGGAGGTACAAGTAGTGTTGCATCATGGGATTGTTCTGCCCTGTGAGGCCCAAGGCTTCCCGAGGCCTTCTATCACCTGGCAAAGAGAGGGGGTTCCCATCGCTGCAGGTAATCATGAACAAAATAAAACAACTTTCTTAAAAGCTGTTATAACCATAATAACAGTATAAACTGTTAAGCTTTTAACTGTAAAGTTGATGTTGGCATTGGTGTTTATTTATGCTATGTCCACACATAGGCAGGAATTTTTTCTTCTTTTTCTGAGTGTTTTGTCTTTCAGTCCACACAAAAATGGCAATCTGAGTCACACTATATTGCAGCAGAGGTTACTAAACTGTTGCTGTTTTAAGTGTTGATGCATGCCAACACGTTTTTGATCACTCCTTCACTGTGATGCTGCTTTTAAAACACTCCAATGAAACAAATGCCGCTGACATTTTGGATGAGACCTGTTTTTACTGTATTATGAGGGACTGTGTTGACTGCTGACCCATGGCCACTTGGGTGTGGTTCCTTTAGATACAACAGATCTTAAAACCAACAAGTGTGCAAAACTTTCTAATAACAGGACTGAAAAAGATTATCAGTTTTGTTTCTAATTGCAATTTAAACAAATAGATATTTGCTCAAAATGCCTGCCAACAGTTAACATAGCCACAAGTTAAACTAAACATCAGTCAGGCTTGTGGTTTTAAGAAATATGAAAATCAAACAGTTTTTTCATGGAAACTGCAAAAAAAAAGGCACATCACAGACATTATTACAAGGTAAAAGACAGTGTTTAAAGGTGGGTTTTCGTGTGGACAGAAATGTTTCTAATAACTTCATGCATGTGGATGGAATTTTTTTAAAAACAGGAAAATTTCTGTTTTTAAAAAAATCCTGCCTAATTGTGGACATAGCTTTATTCTCTATTCTGTCATATTAAAAAATACATACAACAGCACTTGCACAACTTAACCTTCATTTCCTCAGGTCACAGGCTGGCCGTACTCTCAAATGGAGCTCTGAAGTTTTCGCGTGTCACACTTGGAGACGCAGGGACATATCAGTGTTTGGCAAAGAATGATGCTGGAGTTGCTGTGGGAAAGACAAAACTAATACTTCAAGGTAACATCAGAGGGAAAAAAACTGCTCCTGCTGTCTTTATTTCTCACAGTTAAATAGTGTCACATGCAGCTGGGTCTAATTGTCCTTATAGATCTGTTTTAAAAATGTAATATGTTATGTATCTCCAGTTCCGCCTGTCCTGAGTGTACCTCGTGTGGAGTACACTGCAGTGTTAGGTCAGCCAGTCAGCTTGGAGTGTGTGGCTGATGGGCAGCCCCAACCTGAAGTCACCTGGCAGAAGGAGAGGAGGCCTCTTGTTGATGGTGCTCACATACGTATCTTTGCCAATGGAACTTTGGCAATAACTTCTACCCAACGCAGTGATGCTGGTCTGTACACATGTACAGCCAAAAACCTTGCCGGCAGAACCAGCAACGACATGAGGCTGGTCATTCAAGGTGAGCAAGAATGCCATGTCATAGTTAATAAGGCTCAATACTGCAAGTCAAAATGTGGTAGTTCTTAAGAAATACAGATAATGTTGTTGCTTTTCAGTCCCACCCATGATCCCCCCTGTGCAGACTGAACTGTCAGTCATTCAAGGATTTCAGGCTCATCTGCCCTGCGCTGCCCAGGGTTCACCTGATCCCAGGGTATCATGGGAAAAGGATGGAGTACTTGTGCCCAATCTGCCAGGAAAATTCACTGTCCTGCGGTCAGGAGAGCTTATTATTGAGAGAGCTGAGGTTAGTCTGAGTACAACCTGTACCTGTAACCAGTATTTTCTGCCATATGCACTGCAGCTGTTTTAGTCTGTTAGATACAACTGTGATATGGGTGCTCTCCTCACACAGGTTGGGGATGCTGGCATGTTTACATGTGTGGCAACCAATGCAGCAGGCTCTGTGAGACAAGACATCCACCTGTCCATCAACATGAGGCCTGCCTTCAAGGAGCTGCCAGGTGATGTTACCCTCAACAAGGGCCAGAGTCTGGCTCTGTCCTGTCACGCTCAGGGAACTCCCTCTCCTGTCATCATCTGGACCATCAACAACAGTCCTTATTCAGGTACTTGGCCACTGTGGTCAAAGTTCTGTCACAAGCTAAATAATGTATTAGTTTTAGGTTTAACAGAAACATATTTACACTGTTTGGTTATTTATTCTCCAGGTGCAACTGTAGATGAGGCAGGCAGGAGCTCTGTAATTGTTGACAATGTGACGATGGATGATGCTGGGACTTATGTGTGCACAGCAGAAAACAGAGTTGGCTCCATCAGAGCACTCTCATTTGTCCGCATTAGAGGTGAGTGACCATCATGGATTAGTCGAGGCTATTCGTTTAACTTACAGTTTTTATCAAGATGTTGTAAAATTGTATTTTATGTCTCTAGAGCCTCCTGTGTTGAGGGGAGAGGCTCACACATCTCATACAGTTGTCCAGGGTAGCTCTGCTGTGCTGGACTGTCCAGTCCATGGAGACCCCCGTCCTGTCCTCCGCTGGCTACGAGATGGAAAAGCACTGCTGCGCTCCCTTCGGATGCAAGCGCTTCATAATGGATCCTTAGTCATCTACAGTGCCACTGTAAATATTCCTCTATTTATTCTTTTCTCTTTTTATCTTCTTACTAAGGATGTGAATCTCTCTTTCAGAGTGCTGTCAAAACATGTCAATCCCAACTGAGTGATTAACCCCCTTCAAGCAAAATACTAACATCACTTATTGTTTAATGTCTTGGAAAATATAGCAGCATTCATCTTATCCAGTCTCCCCCTGCAGTCCCATTGAGTGGGGAAACAGTGAGTGACTGTCCTGCAGCACCCTGCTCCTTCTAAATCAGATTCATTTAAGTCAGAGCAGCTAACAGCATTAGCAGCTGAAAGCTAGATGTTCCCAGACTGTGCCCCTCTCTCCTGAGGCAGTAACCTTGTTAGGCCACTAGCTGCTGCTGTAATTGCACAGCCTGCAGTTGAGACTTTCTCACAGACAGATGACTGTCCTTCCCACAGAGCAGCCTAATGTGAAATTTCCTCTTTGCGGCCAATCATTTCTATGGTGAGAAATAATTCAATAAAATAAAGTCTCAACAGCCCTGAAGAAATAGAAAAAAGTATTCCTACCCATAATGCCAGTGCTCTTTGATATAAAACTGTATGTGATTTAAGGCACAATCGTGTCCTGGAGGTTTGTGAATCTATGAGAAGAAATTGTTCCTCAGAATGCCAATCAAGGCAAACTCTCCTCCTCTGCCTGTTTGATGCACAGGCCGCGGATGAAGGGGAGTACCAGTGTGTGGCTGAAAGTGAAGCTGGAACAGCTGAGAGGACCATTACCCTCAAGGTTCAGAGTAAGTACTCTCTTAATAATATCCCACAGTTTAACAGAACACAGAAGCTTGCCAGAGTCAAAAGAAGTTGAAACACTAATAACACACACCAAGAACGCTGTTTCTGCTCTTAGGGGAGAACATCAAGTCAGTTATTCAGTAATCTGAAGTCAATCCTCTCATATCCTCCGTTTTTAACAGTCAATGGAGGTTATTCAAACTGGGAGGAATGGGGTCCATGTAGCAGCACCTGCGGACAGGGTTTCCAAGAACGGATCAGGTTATGCAACAACCCAGAACCAACCAATGGCGGACGCTCATGCAACGGTCCCAGTATTGACTCGCGGAAATGTCAAGCTGGTCTCTGCCCAGGTACAGTTGTATTCTTTCTGCTCTAAATACAGCAGCTGAGTTTTTAAATGCCATGGTTTCAGTGTCACAGTTTAGTGAATGTCATGTTGCTCAGCATGAAATTTTGTTTCGTACATGAATGGATGGACTATGATTAAGGTTACCTTTGAGAAGCACATTCAAAAATAAGACTGTCCTATACTTGATGGTGAAATATGAATATGTAAATGTTTGTAAACTTACAACCTTGTTGTTAATTGAAGGAGAGACCCCTCGTAAGACCAGAGGCAGTCTGATCGGCATGGTGAATGAAAGAGAGTTTGGTGTGTCTTTCTTGGAGGCCAACATCACAGACAATGAGGTGGAGGGGAGCAGCACCCTGCAGGCACGCCTAGACAACATCCCCCCAAGTGTGGGTGAGTGATCAGACATAAGACCCTAACAACAAGAAGGTTCTCTGTTTACTCCTCGAGTCTGGCAGGGGGCTTTCTGTATGGACTTTGTATGTTCTCCCTGTGCATGTGAGGGTTTCCTCAGGGTGCTCTGGTTTCCTTCCACAGAACAAAAACATGCTTGATAGGATAATCAGTGACTTTAAATTGCCCTGTGATTAGTCCAGAGTCCACTTCTAGCCCAGTGTCAGCTGGGATAGTTTTTAACCGCCCGTCACCCCTAGCGGCCTAAGTAGTAATAAATAAATGGAAAGGGTGGATGTAGCCACTATGATGTATAGTTAGTTAAGCCTCAGTTCTGGAATTTTGGCTGTCAGTATCTTTAATTATTTATTAGCAGCAAAAGTGGGCCCAGTCTATTATTTTTTTTTACCCTAAATGGAATAATATATTACAAAATTATCATAATTTTTGACTAGGAAGAACGAGAATTTTTAAGACCATTATTTATATAAATATATATGTATATATGTGTATTTTATATATATATATTTTTTTTTTTATATATATATTTTATATATATATATATATATATATATATATATATATATATATATATATATATATATATATATATATATATATATATATATATATACATATATATATATTATATTTTCATTGAGACCGTTTGCAGTAGTGATAAAGCACATTTAATGATTTGTAGATATCAGTTTGTCTCCCCCTACTGGCTATTTGGAAGAATAGACCATAAAAAGGAAAGAGTTGGGTCAAAGACATCATTACTTTCTTTCCTAGACAGTTCTTACCTTGTAATCTAACAAAGTGTGGTTTTACATTTATATAGATACAGTCTTTATCATATGAACTTACACTGTTCTCAGAATACCTTTAAAATGTATTTTTTTTAACAAAGGAAAAAAGTGACCATGTTTTAAATAGAACTTTTTTAAACTCTTAGCCCAAACTTGACCTGATGTTATTTAATGCATCAATGAACTTGTGATAGCTTTGAATTTATAAATCAATGTTTATTTTTTCTTTCTAATTTCAAAAAAGAGCTTATTTTTTAGTTCACGTCCACTTTATCAGTCACTCTGTAAGACACTCTGAGATAATGCTGCTGTGTTTCAGGTCCTTTGATGAGGGTGCTGGTGTCAGTGTTTGCTCCAATCTACTGGACCACTGTGCTGCAGAACGGAGAAGCCCGGAATGGCTTCTCCATCACTCAGGGCCAGTTCAGACAGGAGTCTCAGCTGGAGTTTGAGACTGGTAAGTTTGGTTATTATACATTTTTATCTTATTTGATTAATTTATACACAAGTCTAATCGGATCTATATTAAAAACCTTAAATCACTTCTTTAAGTTAGTAACTCTACATACCCGTTCGACAGAAAAGTAAATATAAGATTGGAAGGCTTTGCAGATACCACTGGAAGATACATACTACATTTTGTATAAATAATAATGTGAGTTTCTTCACACTTTTTAATATCAGTCAAAGAAATTTTTTGTCCTTTTAAAAACCAAACTTGGCACAATGTATGCAATTTTTGCACTATAGAACAAACTGCAGTCAACATTGGTGTAGTAAGTCTAACTTTTGTTGTATAATGCAATTTCAAAGACATCTGTAGCTTGAAAAATACTTTGATTCAATTTCCAGTGGTCTTAATTTATGCAATTTTTTAAATCATTAATGTCTTTTTAGCGTTTTATAGTATTTTGAGAATTGGCTTGTTCAGGTGTTTATCAACTGCAGCTGTAATGACGGTGTGTATTGTAAATTAATTCAGTTTAGTCCAAAGATTTGATACAGAGTAACTTTGCGACTGCTTTCATTGCATCACTCTGCAATGTGAGAAATAGCCAGTGAGTTCAAACTGCTGCAATGAGGAGAGATCATGAACCATTTCTGTAGCAATGTGTCTATTTACTTCAGTTTCTATTTCCTTGTTTTATGTGTTCAAAGTATTTTTTTAAACCTAGTTTGCTTACGGATGAATACTTGTACATTTGAATTGGGATACCTTTGATGCAAAAAGTGCGCTCCATAATGTTTTTTTTTTCCTATGAGTAAACCAGTATTCTAGTTGCATGAGTTAAGTTTAACTATTTAAGGAGAAAATTGCTTTAATTGTTATGACACTTCCTGCCCCTTGCTGCAAGCCAATCACAAAGCATATTTGGCAGTGAGAGGCAGCAAATCGTTGTCACTTTCAAAGCACTTCTCTGTTCAATATATGTGAGTTGTTGAGGAAATGAGAGCAGTAGTTTACTGATTAATGAATACACCTCATGGAGTGAAGCTCCTGTTTGAAAAAATCCAAACAAGTCAGTTTATGTTAAGGCAATCGGGCCTGAGCTTCATCCTCGGTGTAGTGAACTTGTTTCTCCAAACTTGGAGCAATAGAAACCAAAAACGTTGTGTCCCACAGTATAGCACAAATGCTTACAGTGCAAACATAGTACACATTTTTTCTTTGGTTGGGTCTTAAAGGGTCTTAAAGGTAGACCTACTACACTTCACTCTGGATTGCTGAGAAGTAAACAATATGGAGTGCACATTTTTTGAAAGGGCTCCTTAATTCAAATATGAAAGTAAGCGTCTAGATGAGCAGACTTGAGCGGCATGGTGTGATCGGCAGAAGTGTGGTGGGGCTACACTCTCAATTTATTTCAAAAGTATGCAGCCTTTCTGACTAAATCCTCATGACTACATGTTTTGTAATGTACCAAACATCCAGCAGATGGCATCAAATACCACTGCTGACACTCAGAAGTTACACATGAGGATAATCACCTCCACACAGTTTCCTGACGCTCTATCGTGCATCTGAACAGGCTATGATTGTGTTGTTATTCATTCTGAACAGGGGAGATCCTTCGTCTGACTCATGTTGCCAGAGGTGTGGATTCTGAGGGAGTTTTATTAATTGATATCGTTATAAATGGATACGTGCCTCCTTCACTTACGTCATCTCACCTGAGCCTTCAGGTGCGTTCACTGCTACACATATGACATGTATGCAAACACCTGAAACACATCTCACAAGATAGTTTGTTGATGTAATCAAGTTCCTCTTCAGCTCTTCTGACCTGATTTCTCCTGCCTCCCTTAGGAGTTTGATGAGTCATACGTGCAGACGGGCCAAGGGCAGCTGTACTCGTGGTCCTCGCAGGCCCACCAGAGGGGAGGAAAGCCCATGGTGCTGCGCTGCAATCACACCATTATTTACGAGGGCCAGGAGGAGCGCCAGGGCCCTCTGCTGCAGCTGCTCAAGGTCTCCGGGATGGACAGCATCTACAACATGTTTACCCTCACGGTCGACTTCCATGTTACTGCCAGCCTCTTCGTACCAGGTCTGAGGAAGAAAAACAATGATTTAAAGCTTCACCATCACCGCAGCACATAAAACACTAAAACTGAATGTTGAAAAAGCCATAAACTCAACTTTACTGTTTGCAGATGGTTATGATGAAACCTGCCCAAAAGGTTTCATTCTTGACACAGCCTCCTACTGTGCTGGTATGCTGCTTTCACTTTCCATGCCTCATTTATCTTCAACATTTACTTTCACATTCGTCACTCAGCCAGGTTTGTTATTCTAATTAAATGTGTCCATATTAGATGAAGATGAGTGTGCGCTCAACCCTCCCTGCTCACACTCATGTAACAACATCATGGGAGGATTTACCTGTGCTTGTCCTTCGGGCTTTACCATCTCCACAGATACAAACACATGCACAGGTGAGAGAAACACTACTGTATGGATAACTATGGAGTCTACAGATATGGGACAGTTTAGTAAAAACAAAAAACATCTGTCTTTACATTTTTTTGTCATTTAATATGATGCAGATATCGACGAGTGTTCCCAGGGCTCACACATGTGCCACTACAACCAGCAGTGCGTCAACACAGTGGGTGCATACCGCTGCCAAGCCAAATGTGGACCAGGATTCAAACCCAGCATCACAGGATCCAGCTGTGAAGGCAAGTGTGGAAACAAAATTGCTGCTGTGATTCTCGTTGTTCAATCTTGTTCCTCTGACAATCATCAGGAATAAAAGTCTCATCTCATCATCTCATACCACCCTGTATTTCAAATTGTACCTTACATTGCAGATGAATAAAGACAGATGTGTCAAATGTGTTACAGATGTGGATGAATGCCAGGAGTCAGCGCTCTCTCCCTGCCAGCATCAGTGTCTCAACTCTCTGGGCTCTTTTCGCTGTATTTGCCACCCAGGATACCAGCTGTCGGGACATCGCTGCATAGGTCAGTTGATTAAGTTCTTGGGACTACTCTGAAACTTTAATTATCAGGAGAATCATTTGTTCTTTTCAGTTATTTCTAATACTTAACTACACGTAAAAGGAAATAAAAGGTTTAAACTGTCTTCCTGTGTAGCACTTTTGATTGTACTCGCAAGGTCCACCACATGTAGTTTCTGTGCAGCCCTGTGGCAAATTCAGCATCATCTGTTCTAGTCAAATATAGTCGATCCCAAAGCTGGGCAGTTTATCAGGTTTTATTCTCATTTACAATTACTGCCTTCTACAATTACAAAAACCGAGTAATCGAGATTAAAACTTGATTAATGTTGTCTTTTTCTTTTTCCATCATTAACATTATTAGCATTATTTTGAAGTATTTATATTTTTACATGCATATTTCTATGTATTGCCCATTCTTTAATGTTAAAAATGGTAGTGTTAGAAGCATGTACATTCAATGAAAGCATGTGGTGCATGTTTTAAATCGGTGAGAAATCATGTTTCATAATTGTGATCTCAATATCCATCAAATAATCGCCATATTGAGCAGTTTATATTTTAAAGGGCTCTCACTTTTCCCAAGTATCTAACTCTATCAGCTTTTCCAAACTTCTGGCGGGAGGCCTACCAAGGAGGACTTGGAAGCACTGGGCTGAGCACTTGACAACGTGCCACTGTATTGCAATGGGTGAAAAGCTGACACAGTCCTAGTTGGTCCATTGTTTTGCACATGATCGACACACAGTGGAGCCCAAAGTGCTTCTACATAGTGCTCCTCACATGTTTTGGTGTCATTTGATCTGCTCAGAGCCTGGTCCTTAATAGCTTTGAGGTGTCTTTTCTTCTTCTGTTGGTTTTTGGCAGACTAGATGCAGCTGTTGTTGAGGTCAAGAGAGCACTGGCTGATCTTGGTTGTGCTGAGAGCGCCCCCTAATGGATCAGGAGGTTAACTGCTCCAGGGGCCCTAATGTGCTATTAAGCTGTATATTTTGTATTCAGTTGTTTATTTACAGTTTGAGTACAGATTTTTTAGCCCCATGCTCAAACGGATTATTAAATATCGTGTATAAGGTGACAGCCCTACTAGTTTATTTTCATGCTAGTCACAGTTAAACACAGTAAGCAAGCCTGTAAGGTTGAAATACACTAGCTGTGTGTGTGGGTTGCAGTTAGCTGGAGTACATGGCAACTCTGGTTTGCGATGCTAATGGTACTTTCTCACTCTGGTGCGTGTTTGCATTTCAGGGAGCATGCAGTCAAGTAGTAGCAGTGCCATCTACAGTTAAAGCTCAGTTTTCCACCTCTGTGGAGAAACTCTCATTGTTTTGTTCAGAATGCTTTTGTTCTGATGTTTTCAAGAGTCTGAGATTTACTGTGGTTCAACCAAATCTGTCTAGAGAGGTAAAATGTGTGGAGAGACAGAGCTGTGACAGCAGGGAGATGGAGCAACGTGTGCCTGTTATGAAATCCATAGTGTCTCGAGCTGGATCAGGCGAGCATGTCAACCACACACATCCAGGCTTTTGCGGCAGATATGCGTGCTGCATGTTGGCCACATCTCCTAACTGTCACAGCCACGTCTCTCTTCATGGTGTCTACCTAAATAAAGGCCATAGATATGATATTTTTAAAAAATCTTTCCTTTCTAAATTTTCAATGACTGATTAGGATGAAAAGTCACATGCTTAACAGTAAATGAGGACATAATCTTGTGGTTTCTTCCAAACTTTTTAAGGCAGTTCATTCAAAGTAGTGCAGAAATGTACATTCAAGCATTAAACTAAAATTTTAGGCAAAGATTTATTACCCACAGAAATGCTGACCCATGCTTTTGCTTTGAAAATCAGAAACCACCGAGCAGCCAACATGCATCCAGTTTATGTGACTTTTATAGCTTCAGTATTTAAATTGCAGTTTGTTGAAGGGATCTATGAGTATAAAAAATGTGTAAGCTGTCTCCTGTCACTTTTACTGATGCTGAGTAAAGTCCAGAATGTGCAGTTTGTTTGCAGTTTTGTGGCTCTTTTCATACCATCTGTTTTTTGCCCTTCCACAAATACAGTATAGCATGATTATTGAGCTGAGTAACACTGCCTACCTCCACCAGTCATTTATTGTCATTAACTCAGGTCAGGCTCTTAATCGTAACTTTACTCCACTGGGTTCACAGCATCAGTGTTAATTTTGACAGCACTTTTTAATTTAGTTTTAGTTTTAGTCTTTTGCCTAAAATATCTTTTAGTTTTAGCCATAATTTAGTCATCTGAATTGTTTTAATTTAGTCTAGTTTTAGTTGATGAAATCTCACAACATTTTAGTCGATGAAATCTACTTTACATTTAATCAACTAAAAGATGAAGTGTAAAGTGTAAGGTATTTCTTATGTTTCCACCTTGGATCCCGCCACCACGAAGCTAAGGCAGTTGTGATTGGATGTCCCTCTTAACTCATCCAACCTTTCCACACAACCAACGTAGCTGTGATTGGATATATTCCTAACTTATCTCTAATTTCTACATGACGAAATTAGGTCTCTGTCAGACATTTTAGTCTAGTTTTTATTTGTTGACGAAAATGCCACTTAATTTAGTCTTAGTTTTTGTCAATGTACACTTGTTTTTTTTAGTTATAGTCTAGTATTCGTCAGGGGAAAACAGGTTGTTGAAACCAAAAAACCAAAACTATGACAAAAAAAATTAGTCAACAAAATCAACACTGCACAATATACCACTGTTCTCTTTAAATGCATCATTATGATCTACTCAGGGGGGAACACTGCTTAAAACACTGCAGACTATCCCTGCCAGGACAGTCTGCATCTTTATATATATCCCTGCAGTTTTGAGTTTTGAAACTGCAGCTTGAAACACACAGCAAAAGACTGGAAAATATCAACGATGTCAGGTTCTTTTGAAACGTGCATCACTGGCAGATGCAGCTGCGCTCATGACAATAACAGTACATTGGTTGAAATGTTAAAGAGGGTAAAGTCAGCATTTTAGATTAAAAAAATGAACTATTAGAAGTTAGTGGCACAATTCTTGCATTCTCTAAAATGATTGTAGATCTGAATTATTTTAAGGAATCGTTGAAGAAAAACATGCTTCATGCTTTTATGAGCCTTGTAACTAAAATAGTCCTTTTTGATTACATTTCAGACATCAATGAGTGTATGAGGAATGTGTGCCCAGCCAACAAGGAGTGCAGGAACACAGACGGAGGATACCAGTGTCTCGACAGCTGCCCAGCTGGCATGACCAAATCAGAGAGTGGAGCCTGTGTTGGTAAGCGGGTCTGCTCTTCTGTTTGAAAAAGGTGCTAAATGTTGCATTGGACACCCAAAAGACTGGAGTCATATATGCAAAGATTTGATTCTAACCACAGCGGTTATCCTCAAAGGGTTTGACACATCACGGTTGGTATAACAGAAAGGAAAAAATTGAATGAAAACAGAAGACGTAATCCTTCAAATTCAAGAAAGGTCTCTGGCAGCTTCTCCTCAGTGCAATTTGTGTTACATAATATTTCCACAGGACTGTCTCATGACCAAACAGTAAGAGCTCGGTATGTGTCCTTGAAAAAAGCAGATTAACCTTTTTAAAAGGAAAGAAGCATCCTCTCCATAACAGGATCACAGCTGTCCTTACTTCAGAGTGAGTGTCTTGTATGAAGAGGTTTCTGCAGGATTTGCTAATACATTGTTAATGCACTTATTTCAGATATTGATGAATGCCAGGATGGAAGCCACATGTGCCGTTACACTCAGGTCTGTCAGAACACAATAGGAGGGTACGGTTGTGTTTGTCCAAGAGGCTACAGGTCTCAGGGAGTGGGCCTGCCATGTCTGGGTATGTCATTTCTACTGTTTTATTTTTCCTTCTATATAATCTTTCAAAGCACTAACAACACCTCTACAGGGAGAGTTACTTGAGCTTTGTTCTACCTTTCAGATGTCGATGAGTGTACCCAGACGCCAAACCCCTGTGCCTTCCAGTGTCGCAACGTCCCTGGCAGCTTCAGGTGCCTATGCCCTCCTGGTACCGTGCTGCTCGGAGACGGACGCTCCTGTGCTGGGCTGGAGAGAGGGACGACCTTCACTAACGGTACCAGAGTGAGAGCGAGACTCAGACCACAGCTGGTGTCGTCTCTGGGCAGGCCAATCCTCTCACGTTCTCAAGGAGTGTCTCGAATTACCAGACAGAGCTGCCCCACAGGGTACACCAGCAGAGATGGAACATGCATCGGTGAGTGTAAATCAAGACAAACCACAGGAAAGGGTGTTTTATCACTATGAAATCCTAAGTTTGAAAAAATAACAGCTGTTTGAGGGCTGTCAAATATTATTTTTATTCTAGTGGGATTAACGAAATGCATGATCTTGTTTTTTCTTTAGTGGAGGGAGGCAGGGGGGTTGGAAAAGGAGAGAGAGTGTGGAAAGATGAGCTGCAGAAAGTCCAGGCACAGAGTTATCTAGCCTTTATTGGCAACTTTCAAGGCTGTACATTAGAAGCTAAAACTTATAAATCATTAACAGCTCGTCATGATGTTAACTCTTTGCTTGCCAAAACTTTTGTCAAAGTTTATTTGAATAAGTTATAAGTTTGGGTTTTCAAAAAGGGATCTGCAGGACAAATATGGCACATCAGATACGCAAGACATTTTTAACCTGATAAGATAGATAGACTGTTTAACATATTTCACTGGTCCAACTGGGCAACAGCCCTTAGGAAGTGTTTAGAAATGGGCAGCTTTTAAAAGCATACCCAGCAGGTGATTGGATGATCGTTCCGTCAGTCACATTCATTATGGGTCCATCAGATAATGTAGCAGGCCCTTCTGCCATGGTGTGAAAACAAAATGAGTCACATTGTAGAACAAGCTCATGGAGGAGGTGGAGCTAAAATGTATTTCCCATCTTGAATTGCTTTCAGTGTTTTTATTTGTATTTCATTTAATAAAGAAGTGTGTTCCAGATCTGATAAAACTGCTACTGAAGCTGTTAGCATCTATGCTAATCTTTTTATGTGCTCCCACCTCTCCCTGCTCTAAAGGATGATGATTGGACGGTCTGATGACAGACTTTGAATCAGGTGGATTCAGCTGCTGCACAAGGTTAAGACCTTTTGGGACAATTTTGAAAAACATTGATCTGATATTTATACATATAAATATGTATGCATATTATCTCTCAGTTGCATGTAAAATGTTTAGTCAGCAAAGAATGACGTGAATCGGATGATGCAGTAGATAAATTAAAGGTGCCACTTTGAACCGTCACTCTATTGAGGAGTAACAACATTAAAAAAGAGGTGTAGCACACAGTAAAAAACACACTGAGGGATTTGTTAAGAGACATGCAAAGAAGGGATATTTCTTTTGTCTTATTTGAGGACAAAAGTTGCCAAGATTTAATCAGAGCTGCAGGACTTTTTTCTTTTTTTTGTGGCAGATTTGGGTTTAAACAGATGTGAGACATGTTTACTCACTTACAAAAAAAGCTTCTTCCAGAGTGAGAGCACACATCAGCCATTGTGCATCCAGGATGATAAAGGAATCCTTTTTTTCTACTTCTGTCCCGTCCCAAGCCCACAAAATAATCATATCCCTCCCATTCCTTGCAAACACCCCCCCCCCCAAATGCATGGTTGTTTTGTTGTTCCTCTGAATGACTTCATCGTCTCCATGTGACAGCTACACCAGAAGGTCTAATAAAAGTGTACTTGTGGTAATGTGCCATAAGAATCCATTTGCTGAATCCAAAAACAAAAAACATCTTCACAGAAGGGCACAGAAATTTGTGTCAGGACAAAAACAAACAACAATCCTTCTCTAACTTTTTAAATTACTACTGTGCCCTACTGTGACTCAACCCCTCATAAGCCATTCATGTTAAGTCAGGTGAAGTGTCTCCTAAGAGGGGGAAAGGGTAAAGCTTTCTGGGGTCCAGAGTCATGGAGGGGCTCCATCCTGAATTTGAGCAATAGAGATTTCTTTTTTTATCATCTTGAACTAATTACTCAACATCCCCATTAAAAGCATCAAATGTAATGTAAAGTGTAATTTTGTTGGTTGTTGCCTATTTCAATATACAACTCCTCTCACTAAAATGGTGTGGGCATTTTTTTTTAAGTATCTTTGTTGATGGAATTATTAAAGTTAACTTTCAGGTCAGTAATGTCACTGTGTATAACTATGCTGAGACCTGCAACAAACTTTTCCAGTGAGCTCAAGAAACAGACTGGAGCCAGGCTCAATGTGCGAATTAGTGCTACTGCTACAGAACAAACATGGAGATTGTTGAAATTATAAACTGCATCTGGGGCCCATTACAAGGCTTTTTAGGGGCCCATGCATTTCTGCGGGCAGTCCTGCCTGAATCAGACCAAAACTCAGATACCAAAGCGGATAGAAAGAAGAGTCTTCATGCATATTAGAACTGTATGTTTGTGTGCTTGTACAACTGATACAACATTCACATGATTCCCGTTCCTGTCTGCTCCTTATTACTATTTTCCCTCACTTATCCCATTTAGTAGTAAAATGCATTCCTGAAACATGGAAATCCCTTAGGACTTGTGAGCAGCAAGATCCCCCCACCCCCCCATTAAAAAGTATTGTAGGGATGGGTATAAGGTGATACTTGCAGACATCCAAACTACATACAGTGCAAACACCAGAAGCGTTTCTGACACTGCTTTCTGAATCAGTGCTGTCCAAACTAATTCAAAAGACTCTGTCGAAAACTGAACTCAGTGTGTTGGACTTTGAGACTGGAATTGAGAGCTAGTTCCAACTAGGCTAAGACATTAATACGATTCATCTGTGCACATTTGGTTTTCCTTCTCCATGCCTTTGTTTTACTTCTGCGTGCCTTAAGAACAATGATGTCATGCTCTGGTGAGGATCAGTCAGCACAAAGGGCAAGAAGGAGTCAAGGAAGACATCACAGTGAACAGGACACAGAAGCAGTCAAAAATGTGGTTTATGTTCATAAAGTAAGGCGTGTACAGGGCATCATGTAATGCATGTACTGTAGCTGTGTGGTTTGACAAGGGATGGAAACACAGAGCGTGCTGAAACATGTGGTCTGTATCAGGAGTTCCATATTTCTGATGATGCTACCAAATAATAAGAAGAAATCCTTTGTGGACCTACTTTTCTTACACAGAATTTAAAAAAAAATCACTAATTTAATCAATAAAGAATTTGATCAAAAATCAGATTCAACTCAACCTTGCAGTGCAGCTGGATCCACCTGCTTATGATTACAGGCCTGATTACAGGCAGATCCATCCACATGATGGATCTGCCTGTAATCAGGCAGATCCATCATGTCAAGCTCCAATCTACAATGATTGTAAGTGGCCCAAAGCAGGATGTCCCATTGAGCATCCTTTATAGCAGGAAGAGGTGGGAGCTACGAGATTAGCATAGATGCTAACAGCTTTAGAAAGCAGGTTTATCAGATTTAGACAGCATTTCTTTATTAAACAAAAAGTAAAAACAGCACTTCTCAATAGGAAGGTTATTTTTCACTCTGCTTCTGGCATGTGTTGTCAGAGTTTGTTCTACAAAGTCGCTTACATTTAATTTTTTAGACTGTAACAGTAGTGCCTACCTACTGCATAATCTGATTTAAAAAACAATGTGATTTGAAGTGCGATCGTCCAATCACCTGCTGGATATAGTATTGAAAGGTTCTGCCCATTTCCAAATTATTTCTGCGGGTTTTCACCAGATGGACTGGTGGAATAAATTTAACAGTCCATCTGGTGTGTCAGGTTGGATTTAGCTATTACGTTGATATCAATAAAATCAGTTATTGTCCCCCGCTGAACCTCTCACTTATCACTGTTGGCTTTTCTCTATGAATCTCCTCCTACAGATGTAGATGAGTGCCTGCTCAGGAAGCCATGTCAACACAAGTGTCACAACACCATCGGCAGTTTTCAGTGTCTGTGCCCCCCTGGTTACCAGCTCTTACCCAATGGCAGGAGCTGTAGAGGTACAGAGTTTATTTATCTGCACTCTAATGACTTCATTTCCATTTTTATTACAATAGATCGACTTATATTCTCTGTTTTGTCTCTAGATATTGACGAATGCCTAGAACATGGCATCCAATGTGGACCCAATCAGATGTGTTTTAATACCAGAGGGGGATACCAGTGCCTGGACACGCCTTGCCCTGCATCCTATCAGAGCGGCAGGAGCCCAGGGTAAATTAATTATCAATAACAATGTTAACTTGTAGATGCAGTATGTATTTCTGTCAACAACCCTCTTCTCTCCCTTGTTGGCCTCATAGGACCTGCTACAGGCCGTGCTCCTTGGACTGTCCAGCAGGGGGCTCTCCTCTGCTCCTGCAGTACAAGCTGCTCACGCTCCCCTCCGGCATTCCTTCCAACCACAACGTAGTACGACTGTCCGCTTTCTCAGAGTCTGGGGTCCTGCAGGATCGGACATCCTTCACTATACTTGAGCAGGAATCAGAGACGGGTGCTCTGGGTCGTGTGTTTGGTATCAGAGACGAGGCAGGCAGGGGGATCATCTTCACTCTGCGGCCTTTAGATAGACCTGGACTGGTACGGCTCAAAGTGCAGGCCACCACCATCTCTCCACAGGGCCGCATTACATACCAGAGCATCTTCATCATCTACATCTCCATATCGACGTACCCATACTGAGACTTTTCTGTAAGTGCTTTACCAAAGACTGCCTTAAAGTGGCCCTGAAAGCCTGTAGGAGGGCTTTTCCCTAAAACCCTGTGCCTTGGACACATTCGGTCCTAAAAGGAAGCTTAATGTTAAGGTGGATATGGTGAGGAGTGAATCTGAGGATTTGTTCAAACCATGACCAAAAAAATCAAAGAAAAAAAGTCACAGCTCCACAAAAACTGGATCTGCTTAAATGTAGGGATAGGCATTGATAAAACTGTATTTACACCAGTTCCATTAATGATTCTGCTTACTGATCCAATTCTTTAACAATTCCCTTATCAATTCCTGATGTATTTCAGCGTTACCTACATATGTTTTCAGTGGCAACCACATCACACACATCACCCCTGATACTTGATGTTGTGCTGAATAGATAAATGCTTCTGCAAGTTGCTGCTGTTTCCATTTACTGGAATTTGTGCAGCAAGTCTTTTTTTTTTTTTTTTATCTAAAATTAAGCCATAATTCTAACTACTTCTGTCTCCGGTCTGCCATGATTTTTGACTTCTTTGTTGTCATTCATGCCAGCTGCCTCTGATGAGAACATGCCATCTTTTATTTTCAAGGCATGCGGAAAAAAGTGAAGGAATTGATAAGGGAGTTGATAAGCAAAAACACTAATGCTATTTACTCCTTTAGTTCTTATTGGTTCTTTACTGGAATTGGTGTTTCATTCCCATCCCTAGTTGAAAGCTTTATGTTGTCCTGTAGGAATTAAAGTTATTACTGAATCCAAAGAAAACATCTGAAAATGCTTGATGATCTAAAAATTGAATTTCTTTAATTACCACATGCCTTATGGATGAATCTTTTGCATCAACAACTGAAAATGCAGAATGTAAAATAAGTGTTATCACAATTAAGCCGTGAGTTTTTTATGCTCAACTATTTATCGTTTTATGTTCGTTTTAAATGTTTTTTTATTCTGGGACGATATTATTCTTCAATTTTTTGCATCCTGCACTTAGATATAGAAGTCTTTAAACCGCTTTTGAAATGTACAATGTTTTCCAAGTATTGTAATTTATTTAAGTCATTTGATGCATCACTGGTTTTATACAATCTTCTGTCCCAGAAGGTTTGAGCTATTAAGTATCTATGTGCATTTATTAGACAATCCTGAAATGGCACATTGCCACAGCAGTGGGGTTTCCATCCAACAGTTTTTATCCAGTTTTTATGTTCGTACAAATCTGAAAAAAAAAAACCCTCAATGTCAATAAAAGTTGTAATGCTGAAAAAAGAAAAAAAAAACGTCGGGTGTTGATGGAAGGACTTTGAAATTTGACTTAGCAAAATAAATTGCACGAAAAAAGTGCACTGCGAGTTTTCATCATTGTCTTTGAATAGAAACGCTCACCCAGGCAGTCTTTGAACTTTCCAAGAGCACAAACATTTAGAGAAAAAAATCCACCAAACTCATTTTCACAGATAAAATCCTCATCTATTTTATCTTGCCCTCCCGGCTTCAAAGACCAAATGTGATGTCCTGTTGAAACTTCTCTTTCATTTATTTTCTTAGTTTTATCCTTTTTTGTGATTATTTCCACCCACTGCCAGCCTGTTGGAAAAGTAGTGGATGTTTTCTCCCAGTTCTGAAAATTCAGATGTACTTTGTTACACATTTGGATGGAAACCTCACTAAAGGCTTGTAGGTTGTGACAGTGTTTGATCATCTTTTGTGTTTTTGTACTCTTTTGTAACATTTTTATGATGTGAAAAGATGCTGAGGTGCTATTCTGAATGTAGTTTATTTTTTGATATCATTGACTTCCCTGTGCCTTGTTAAAAATATTGGAGCAGTGTTCTGACAAAAGCTCTAATTGTTTAAAATCATCCATTTACTTTGTGCAAAGCTTCATTGACTGATTGATGGCAATTAGTTGTAATCCTCTAGTTCTTTAATTAGAAATGTGGTCATCAGTCAACACATGTGTGCCTTTATTATTACAAATCTGGAAAGAGACATTGTCTAAGAACCCTGAAATGCACACAGTTGATATTGAGCACCCACTTTTCTTTTGAAAATAAAACATTTTCTGTTGTTGTAATGAGTGTTTCATATTTGTAAAATAATAAATAAATGTCCAACACTTGCTTCTGTCCGTTCTTTACCACACCATCATCTCAGTCACCCTTGGTTTCATGTGTCCTTTTAAGCCCTCTAGTTTTACTGGCTGTTGCAGGTGACAAACATTATCCCTGCAAACGTTTAGGATAAAACAAAATAGCAAATACACAAGGCTCTGAGGAGAGGCCGTTTGACCACAACAGTTAGTGATGCCTCATTAACTCTGAGAGCAGTTGTGGCTTTGAGATCTATCTGCAGAGGTTCACTTTGACTTGAACCTTCCTGAGCCTGAAGTCCTCTGCTCCACTTTGTTTTGATGTGTAACAGTAGAAATAACAGCTAGAAGAATTAGTTTGACATACTCTATGTCAGTGTGTCATTATGGAGAAAAGAGCGAGTCTTTTTACTGACAGCTCTGTGGCCTGACAGTCAGTTTTAAATTTACAAATATTTCAACAACAAAGATGAGAAAAAATCTTCCAGGAAGTATTTATGACTTCGTGACATACACAGGCAAAAAGCATTGCAACCAAATTGCCCAAAATAGCTGCTCTCCCAAACAACTTGCTTCACGTTGCTTGTTCAACTAGACGTTTTTTTATTGTGCTACTCTAATTAAATCAAACTAGACATGACTCTCTGTCAATCACTGTGGATGTGGGTAAAGGTGGTCATAAATCCTTGAATGTGTCCTGTTTTCTGGTTGCTTCACCTCCATCTTCACCTGCAGCTCTCTCTCTGTTTCTAATGTGTCCTTCAGCTTCGCAGCAGTGACTTGCCCACCCACTTTCTCACTGGGGTTTTTTAAACCTGGGCTAAATAAACTCATCAGAGTTGATATCTCAAATCTGCACATGGCAGCAGTGTAATATGAGTGTATTCTAGGAAAGAACTCTATTTTAGGCATTGAAGAGGGTAAATAACAACACCCCTGTCTTAACTTTTTACTGACAGAACAAGGAAGAAAGAGAAATATCCTAGCAGATAGCTCTCGCCACCTTCTGACTAGTTTGAGCCTCTGAGCTCAGGGGGCGCTACAGAGTCCCTCAGGCAGCTAAAAATGTCTTTAAAAAGTAATTCATCCCAGGTCCTCTGATCATTAACATATCACTGTTTTTAATTTTTTGTGTGTATACTTAGCTGTTACCAATACATTTAGTCTTCGTTCTGTGTCTGTCAGTGAGATTGGGTAATACCTCAGCTGTTCAGTAGAGGGAGCAGAGTCATGGTGTGATCTGAGATGTTGTCCCATCAGTTCTTAATGTTGTTGGTCCCTTTGCTCTTATCACTGTCACACGTGGAGCTGCTGGTTGTAATAACTGTCCAAAGGACAAAACACAATAATGACTCTGAACTGTTCTGCCTCTGAAGCAGGGAAAAACCCACCGTGACCTCACTCTCACACACACACACGTGGCTGTTGGATACACTGAAGCTGCTACATGACAGAAATATTTACCTTTGCCAAGACATTTGTCTTAATCTGGCTTTAGCAGCAAATGTCTGACCAGTTTAAAGTGCATGTATGTCCTGGCATCTGTAACAACTTATTTATGCATTTAATTCCCCTGAGATGATGACTAATAGAGGGGTCAAGGTAAGCTGACCTGAGCTAAACCCGGGAAGTGTGTTTGTTGATGTTTCAGTGTTTTAGTGTTTCATAGAGTGTGTGAGTGCATGTGTTTGAGAAGAGGAGGGAAGCTTCCTCGTTTTGTTTTGCTGTTTCAGTGATGTGATCATTAGTTTGAGAGCGTTGTCAGGAAATGTGAAAACAGTTTACATTCACCACCGTGTCTGGGTCCACTTGTTGAAAGTGGGTCACAAAGTGGATTGATGAGCCAGCTAACCCACTTTTCTGTTAAAAATAGAAAATCTGTTAGGCTGTTACAATTTGCTGTCTGTTACAATTTGAGAAAAAGACTGCGATGTCCAATATTGTGATGACAATAATTCTCTGAACTAACTTGTGTATAAAGTGCAGATTTAACTCTAAAGTTAGTTTAACTGTCTTTCAAATGTAGGCTAGCGACTTGAAGTGACATGATGAATATACTGAGATAAGTTTCTTAGTTAAGTGAGCAGAATTTGACCCATTTTTTTCTGCCTGTGTGTAAATGCAATCAAAAATATTATAAATGGCAAAGTTAAATAAAGCTGGGAAAATAATCAAACTTTGATTGACAGTACAATTACTGGCTTCCAAAATTATGAAAAGTGAGTAATCGAGATAAAAAGTCCTGTTCTTCTACTATTTTTCCTATACAATTAATATTATTTTGAGCTTTTTTAATTTTTACAAGTATATTTCGATGCATTGCCTAATCTTAAATGTTAAAAATGATCATGACAATAGCATATCAATCATTTGCAGACATGGGACTAACGTGACATAACTCAATTCTATGGATGGCAGAAGTAACGCTGTTGTCAATAGACTACAACACATTTTACCCAATATTTACTGCAGAGATGCATTTTGAGCCATTTAAGTAAGACAAAGTAACTTTAACATGGAGCAAAAACGTCACTGAATCTGTCAGATGAGTCTGGTCGCCTTAAGAGGACTCATAAACAACAAACAGAACAACAAGGATCGTGTGGATCAGCTGTTTACAGGGAGGCTCAAAATAGGAAAAACAACCACTGCTGAATGAGAAGTAGCAGGTTTGAATGATAAATATCAGAAAACTCGATGGGAACTTGAGGACAAGAGAACATCAAGGTTACCTGTGGATGCAGGTGTCTAAACTTTGGGCTTCTGTTGTCAAATTTGGTGAAATACTAGTGTGACTTTGAAAGAACACTTCAGGATATTTCAGGATCCGAGGACACCAGCAGCTACTGTGTGTAAATCTGCAGTCTGTGGCACTCGTCATGCAGATCCTCCCTGCTGTAATGAACATTAACACTTTTTCACACGCAAATCAAGGTTTACAAACTCTAAACACAAACCACAAGGGCCGAATGAGAGTTTATCTTTAAAGTACGCATTTGGTTTACACTGATTGTTAATTGGATGAAGACACAGCCATGTTTCTAATAACAAGTTTACTTGATGATTGCTTGCATCAGAATTAGCCCACAAAGAGTTTCTGTTTCAAATGGTTGTTCAAGCTTTGTAAAATGACTTGCAGACATATCAAACTGACATTTAAAGTCTTGTTAGAATAGTCCACAACACAGCAGCAGATCTGTATGACTGGATATGAAGGTTTAAGTTCACTGTGGAGACATTTTAATTAATTTAACACAAATGTCCGTTAAGCTACACGCTGGGCAGCATCCAGTTGAGAAGGAATGGGGTGCAAAAGATCTATAGGTTAAATGAAGCATGTGGTGGGTTTTTTTTATAACCAGTGAGTTGTGTTTCATATCTATTGAAATAATCGCTATAATGATTTTTGCCATAATCAAGCAGCCTGAATGTTTTATTATTGTCTAATTTTTTATTGTCGAATATTAAGAATTGCGGTAAAGTAAAACTAGGACACATGTATTGCAATAAAATCATATAGTAGGGCCTCTAATTTATAGTGTATGAAATAACTGTCAGCTGCAGCACTAACTCTTACTTCATCTAACTAATTACCCTCTGTAATATCCATTTAACCACTGAACATAAACATTAAAGCAGCAGGTGATTACACATACTCCACATGCAAACAGTTTGCATACAATGGGCTGTAGATGCTAACACAGTCATCTTGGCACAAACTCTGGTAATATTACTGTCCTTTGTTGGTTGGCTTGGTTCTTTTCTTTTCACTTCTAAAAATTCACCTTCTGTACAATAGAGTGATGAAGGGTTGAAATATTTTTGTAGGCCAATGTAGAAGTTAGCATCGCGCTGGTTCCCTTGACTGCATCCCACTGAAAGCCTATGAGACTTTTCACAGTGGTTTGGATCATTGCAGATAATGAGCTCTGTAGCAAACAAAAGATTTCTAAACTTAGATGATCTGCTCTTTGCGATAATCTTAACAAACAAATCTACTTTTCATGATTTTTCTAAGCTTAAACATAATCAGTGAGAGTGAAAAGCTGTAATGGAACTACAGCATGGCGTTTCGACTTAGAAGTAAAATATTTCCAATTTGTAACATCTTATTTTAATCTGTTGTTTGAGAGTTTCCTCATAATCATGTGACCTGATCAAGTTGGTCCTCAAGGCTGTGGCAGTAGAGTATGAAGTATTGACTATTAATGAACACTCAGAAATGCTTGTGGTCAGGGGCCTGGCCATTTCTGTAGTCTTGTTAGCTTTTAGATAGCAACCGTCATTTTAAACACAACAGTTTAAGATTCAAAAGCAGCCAGAAAGGTGCATTTTATTATTTCCCAGTAGACATTTAACATTAAAATCGTATGTATGTGTTTTCATCATGAGGCTTTTATCGGTATTCTAAATCCTTTTTTTTTTTCTTTTTTGCTAAATGCTAACTCACCACAGCATTTTGGACTCATTCCTGCACCACTCTATGTGTTTAGAGAGGGTCATCAGCACTGTACGTCTTACAGCACTGCAGCTGCAAGCACAGATCTTTAGAGAGCACCAAGGTGCAGCAATTCCATAATTCCATTCCTCCATAAAGTTTCTCTAAGCCTTTTCCTGCTAAAGATTTTTATAAACAGTCCTGAACGTTCATACCCTTTCACTCCGCACATGTAATACCACCTAAAATTCTTTTTGCATCACTTTAATACTGCTGAGCCACTCGCAATAACTTCAGCAGTAAGGCAAAGACATTAAGATTTATACAGCCAAATGTAAAAAGAACAAGCAGGGGTAGCAAATCCTCAAGAATAACATAAAAATGCCAACAAGAAGACACAAGATGTTCTGTCTGAGAAAACAGCAGGACGTCACACTAAACTTGAAGCTAGTCATTCATTAGGCTTTCATAAAGCTTCACAAATTCCCTTGAACACATGTTATATGCTTTAAGGCAGACTGCGGGCTTTATTCCTTTACTATAAAACACAAAGTATTAGTGAGAATGAAGTCTTAAGGCTGAGCAATGGCCCCCAGTAACATCTCCCCTACTGCTTTACACAGTCAGGATGTCAGGAGAGGCGAGGATCCACTCACTAATGAGCAAAACTCTGCTGCCTATTAGAGGGTATAAGAAAGTGAGCTCAGAGCACACTCATCATTATCACATTAAATCTGCAAACAAAAGAATTCAGCAACTCAAAGCTTTTCAGAAATTCTTATTACAGTCCTGATTTTGTGATCTCATGCAACTAAACATGCCAAACTGATTATGAATGCAAATCAGCAATGATAACCAGGTCGCATTGCAACTCTGAAGCAGTTATTTACAGAACTCTTATCTGAATAGTCTGTGCATTTGCATGCTCAGTAAAGTTTAGCTATAAGGTTGTAGCCCTTTAAGCATATTTTCATGGACAACTGTCATTGTCCCAAAGTATTATGCAGTGATGGTGCAATTTTGTGGGTCAATCCAGGAAGTTTGCTTTGCATCAGTTCCCTCAGCAAAAAGCTTATGCTGCATTGTTTTAAGGTTTTTCTTGGACTACTGCTGAAATAGCTCTGTGATTCACAAAACTTGATGGAATATGTTATTTAAATGAGACTGGGATGGAGGTAGCTCTACTCCCCCATTCCCTTTTCCGTTTTTGCTAAAAGCAACGCCTCTTCCCTAATGTTTTCTTACATTTGCCCTCCTGAACTCTTGTGAGCACAGGCTACATTATTACATTAAGTAAGGCCGCACAACACCTGCTTTTATGATACAACAACTTTGGTGAACTAACTAAACAAGCAGCGCAACCTGGCCACAGGAAAAAATGTGCGGCTTCAAGGACCATGAGACAACTTGTATACCTGTAAACAACTTTCCATGACAAGCCGAGGCAGCATGCCTGTAGCTGGAGTCAACCTCAAAGAGCCACAGAGAGCATCCTCCTAATCTACTGCTCTATAATCAACAGTAAAATGATTACTTATTTTTGACAAAGAAATGTGTTTGCAGCTCACTACCCATTGGAAGAACTGCCAACTCTTGGTTCTGCTTCAGACTGAAGCCATCGCACAATTGTATCCACCTTTCAAACGCCATCAACCCTTGTCTTATTCCTCTGGCTGTGTCTTCTTTTTCTTTGGTTGTCCAGTTGTGTTGGCAGTCATTGCTTGTGTAGCCACTTTGCTGGCCGGTACCTCTGCCATTGTTAACATTTCTCAGGAAATGTAAGGCACATATCCCTCAGTGGAGCAGCCCCCACACCCCGCTTTGCCCGAAAAGCAGGTGTATAGGGATGCAGTCAAAAGAGGCACTTTCCCGAATCTGAGCCCTTATTGGCAGGAAAGCATGTGTCCCTTGCAAGACTTTCAAAGGCGGCACATAGACCTCATAAAGTCTCCCAGAGGGCAATAACATGACCCTTACAGATGATTGTGATCTTGGGAGCCAGGGACACAAAAAAACAATATACTGCAGCTTTAATCTTCACAAATGAACACAACTTTCATAAATTTTAAAGCATAAAGGTATTGGCTATAGATAGATAGCTAATGTCAAGCTAAAATACCTGAGACCCTTTTCTCCAGTCACTTCTGAGTACCATTCCCAACATTAATGCTGCATTGTTTCCAGATTTCTTCGAGTACGATCCGGACCAAGGGTCAAAACTATTCAACGTGTGTGTTAGTTGAAAAAAAGGATTGTGACATTAAAACTATCAGCGCATTTTTAATGTATTAGCCTTGGCAGCCAAGAAAACCTTGATAATGAACTTTAAATATTGTGACTTGTGTTAGCACTACTCTATTGCATCAGAAGAGAAGCAAATTTTGGAAGGAGATATTTCTGACTCTGTGAGTTGGAAGCGAGTTAAGACTCCCCCCCCTTCTTGTTGGCTTTCAAACAAAACAGCTAACAACAGTTTGGTTGTATGTCAAAGGGCAAGAAGTGAAACAGCTTTACAGCTCTGTATTTCATACTCTGTGCTGTTCATTTGATGCTTGAAAGAAACACAAGGTACTTCTGTCACAGTGAAAGAAAAAGTCCAAGTAAAGAGGACCCATTGCCTAGAGAAAGTTACATTATCTAACACATGGTCATGTTAAACAGGCCCAGGCTCTGTTCATATAAGCTCCAGGTTATATCAATGGCAGTTCTGACTACCAAAAGGCCTCTCACAGCATCCTGATTTGCAGACTCTGTGTCTTCTTTTGAGTTCTTACTTGAAACTTCATTTATAAAAAATATGAATTCATTCATTCATTTTCAACACCGCTTATCCCTTTCAGGGTTGCAGGAGGGCTGGAGCCTATCCCAGCTGTCATTGGGCGAGAGGCGGGGTACACCCTGAACCAGCCGATCGCAGTTATAAAAAATAATATTCATTATTGTCATGTATGATTTATGATTATGTTTTTATTTATGCAGCTATTTATAAATTTGTTTGGTATTTTATGTGTCCTTTTGTAAAGCACTTTTTAACTTTGTTAAGAAAAGTGCTTCATAAAGGTCATTATAGTTATCTCCTTACTATCTTTTGTCAACCCTGTCCCTGTACACCCAACTCTTTACGTAATGAGACTGCTGATCCTTCTATGAACCCTCTGCACCCCACCACTACTGGGCAAACCCGAACTTTCCACTCTTGCTGTTCAGCTTCTACCCCCACATCTGCATATCTAAGCTTTTTCCATTCATAAGCTTCCTCAGCTGAATCTTCCCAGAAAACTGTCAGTTCTATAAAATAAACTATCTGCTGACTTGCAGACCATAACACCATGTCTGGCCTTAGGTTTGTGCAAATTATCTCCTGCAGAACAATATGTTTCCCTCTTAAATCTACCTGCATCCTCCAGTTGCGAGTACCCTGTAGGCAGCCTTAGACTTTCCTACTTAAAAATGTTCCCGCTTTATACTTCTCCCCCTCACAGACAAACTAAAATTAAATATGGAAGTGATATGGTGATATTGGTAGATGACAAGATAACTTTTATTATGCTGTACATTTATGTAGACCTACTTCAGAGTTTAAATTACAGTTGGATAGTTTCTTACTTTAATGATATTTGGACGAAAACAATGCTTTGAAAACAGTGGTGGTGTCTCAGTGGTTTGCAATTGAATACTATTGAAATGGTTCAGGAGCGTAAATAGTACCTGGATTAAAACTTTTTAAGAGAAAAAAGGACATAAAATTTTTCCTGTTACCTGTAAAGAATATTTCTTCAGCTAGAGAGCAGCATTGGGCAGCTTTCTGAGTATAGAAGGCAGAGCGTGCACAGCATATTGGCTCTGACTTTTAGGAAATGGTACTCAAATGAGTCTGTGCTGTGATTGTGGCACAGCAGGTTAGTGTGGGTGTCACAACAAGAGGGTGGCCTCCATTCCTTAAAGTCAGAGCCAATATGCTGTGCATGCTTATTAGGTTATTTGGTGACTCAAAATTGCTCTTATGTGTGGGTGAGTGTGTGAATGGTCATCTGTCTTCCTGTGTGGCCCTGTGGTCAGTTGGCAGTTGGTTCAGGGTGTACCCTGCCTTTGGCCCAGTGCCAGCTGGGATAGGCTCCAGCCCCTGCAACCCCAAAAGGGGTAAGCGTTACAAATAATGATGGATGTACATAATCATATACTGTTGCTCATGTCAGAGATGATACTTTGCAAGGGTATGAATATAGTGTGCCTTGAGGTTTTGGTTTGATCTTTGAGGTACCTTCGGTAAAAGAAAACCACCGCCACAGATAATAATTACTCGATTCATTGGCTCTATGGGCTCTTTTAGCATCTTTCAGCAATCTCATTTGGTTTTAGGACTGCCGTTTTGCTTCTGGCTCAGTCCACCTGTCTTCATTAGCAGTGTAATACGATGTAGACGTTTTCAGCACAAAAGCTCAGATAAGCAAACAGTAAGCTACACCTCTGACACAAAAAATCAGAGAGCCAAATTGATTGAGGCGATGAACATTTTGAAATATGTACTTCATGAGAGTATTACCTCAGAAGAAAGATTACAAACACAGAGGAAATGAGTAATTATTTGACCAACATGTGTCCGTTAATTAGAAACCAAACGCCGAGTGAATGTTTACGTTGCCATGCACCATCTGGCTGTGTATATGAAACAGTTTGTTACGCTGAAACAATACCTACTTTATTAGGTGATATGTTTATGTTCCATGTGCACAGACGGCCAAAAATGAGCTCATGCAGCTTCACTAGATCATGCTGTGTAGTGTTCCTCGCTCTATTAATAAACAAGTTCCTTAATGTTGGCTGTGGACCTTTTAACACATAATCTCCATGAGCTGTCATAAAGCAGATTCACCACAGATAAATGCTCAAGTCCTGACATGACAAATGTTGTCTGGAGCAAACTCTTCATGTGGTCAATTTTTCCACGACCGAGAAGTTGGATGCGCTATCTGTCTTCACGCTGCATAAAAGGATGTCATTGAAAAAGACAGAGGTTTTCTTCTTGGAATCTAAACCAGCAGTGATCATGAGTAATTACCCAGCTTTAGAAGGTCTTTTTGTTACTGTCTGTTACTAAGTGTGGGAAGACTGAGTAATACTTTGAAGTGGTGACTGAGAACTACTGGTATGAAGTGTGGTGGAGGATGAGGAGACTAATCCACACTCCAATAATAAGGTCAAAAATAGAGCCTGACCTATATTAGATATTAGACATTTTCTTAGTTATATAACGTGTGCTGAAATGTCTACCAGTTTTAAAAAGAAATGCCTTTGCAGTTGCACCTAAAATGCTGCGTTCATTGACCAATAATTTTACAGGAAACATGACCTTCAGAACATGGCAGCACTGGTACTGTAAATGCTTGGGATGTCAATTTCAAACAAAATAATGAAAAAAACAGGCAAGTCTTCAAAGACCCTCTCCCCTCAACCCAGATTTCTTGCTTCAGTGCATCTGGAGCCTCACCTACATCAGCCTTTGAAGACCCTGAATTATGGTTACATATCATTGCACAGCAAGAGAGATGCACTAATTGACCTGTATTTACAAAGTACTGTTAATAATTAAAGACTAAACAATAAAAACCACCAGAAGACCAGGATATTCTACTTATGCATCTATACTTATGTTCATATTTTATGTATTGTAAATAGAGTAAATTCTCTTTGCTTTAGTATTACTTTTACTTATTTTTATTATGTTATTCTTTTATAATTATGTTTTTTTTTTTTTCTTTAAAGATTCTGTACTTGGTCATTCTTTTTGTACACCTATCTTATTTAATTGTCTATACATCTTGATATTCTTATTGCTGTACTGTGTATCTTTTCCCCATGGGAATGAATTATATAATTATAGTTCTTATTCTATTTGCTCTTATTCTAGACATTTTGCCAGCCTTTGATACAATAAAAGTAGACATTCTAGTATCCCAAAATAATTCAACAGGATTTAAACTCATTTGATTCTCTGGTATAACTCTTACCCCATAAAGAGAGTCCAGTTTTTAAAGTTTTAAAATACCCTTTCATCTCCCATCATAACAAATGCGGGAGCCCCTCAGGGGTGTGTAAGCTCAGCTCCACTTTTAACTGTTTATACTGATGACTGCCATTTCTTTTCTCCAAAACATGGCTTCAGATTTATTTAACCTGCCAGCTTTGGGGATCGATGAGAAAGCACCTCAACATCAGCGCCTACAGGTGGATGTTGGAGTGGCAAAGGGTTAAAAGCAAAAGTGCAACACTGATCCAGAGTAGAACTGGCAAAGCTTGGGTAGAGAAAGAATACGCAAGTCTTGCAGCTTCAAAGCCTGCTGCTGATAGAATCTTTGTTAAGGGACTGAATAATGATACGTCAAGTGTTAAGTCCATGAGCCTCAAGTTGTCTTTCTGTCAAAACTTGCAGGTCTTGCTCCATGTGGGGGGCGAGGTTGATTTTCTTGCAACACTACAGTTGTTGCAGCTACAGCTATGTCATCTGACATGAATGCTTTCTTCTGGCAAACAGCTTTCTCTGAGCTACAGCTCCATCCATCCTCATCAGGTTCCATTAAAAACAATGGAAAAACACATTTTAAGATTGGAGAAAGTGGCCAAGAATCTACAAACCCATATAGTCCCACCCTTTGTGGACAGATGAAGAAAAACCCAGCAAACAAAATGTCAAATTATCTAACAAAATAAAATTTATTACAGTAAAATTAAATCATTGACTGAGTCAGGATGTCTGAAGTATTTTGGTAGCAATTGTTGAAGTACTGAGCCATAAAGACTGCGGAAGCGTTTTACCACCACAGAGCCCCTGCAGAGGGTTTCCAGGGCAGCTCAAACTGCCAGACACAACAAACCGTAAGACTACATCCTCCAAACAGTAGTCTGCAATCCAGGGTCTGGCCTGACCCCATTTCACAGCTTATTTTTTAAAGGTCTTATGGTGAAAGTCAATTTGTAAAAGCCTTTTCCGTCTGGAGCTGATCATAAATCTGTCAAAACTGATGATACACTTCGACAGTACTGCATCACTTGTTGGTGTTGACCCTTTGGTGAGGAAGGGCTGGACTCTCCTGAGATACATTTGGGGGGAATCCAAGGACATTCTGGGATGGACTGTTGAACTGAATCCATACTGATTTAACTACAACAGTGTCTGGGGAGTTCAAAGCTCTACAACTCTGCAAGTTGCATAGGGCAGTTAAGAAGTTAATTATACATGACTACTTAGAAACAAACATTTACCTGCCATTTGGCACACCCCCCTGTGAGACCTACCCACCACCTGAAAACTTGCCCACTTGGCAGGTGTTAATTTTAGCCCCTGTGCTGCAGATATTCACAGTGCTTTACTGAGCTAAAACAGAGATGTTATACCATTAGATCATTTACAGACAAAACATGTGACATCAGAATATAAAATGAATTGAAATTTGTGAGAAAATAGAATACTAATAATGGAATAGAAAATAGAATAGTAAAATGACATCCAGCAAATATGAGAAAGTGAAATACAAAACATGTCAAGATCCTTAATCATAAGTTTATGCTGAGTTAATACATCTTTGTTTCCCTTTTCTTATTTCCTGATACAATAAAAAAATTCTCATCTGTGGAACATTTAACTTAATTATATGCATTGAATTATTATCATGTACACAGAAATTATTTTCCTGGTTGGTAAAAAACGTATCCTTGGCCAGTGTTCTGTTTTATCTACGTGCTACTGTGTCTGGTAAGTTATAAAGTTAATTTCAAACTCTGTAACATGGCATGTAAGTATGTACCAATTCTGATGCAGTTTTAAATTTTAGATAATGAAGAGATGAATGTGTACCGCATATCATTGCTGCCAGGCACTTTGTCAACATTGCACTTGAGTGTGGAGACAAATTTATGAAAGTGAGGTACATTTTCCAGATGACATACTGTACTAAATGTCTCGCTTCATATGCTGTGCAGCCAATGAACGTGATAATCAGCATAGGTCTGCGGAGCGTTTCAAACCCAGAGCATTACCCTATGCCCTGCCGGGATTACTTTTGCATGGAGGAAAAGCATACTGTGGTAATATTTACCTGTCACCATGGCACCAGTTAAACATACATGTAGAATAATCTTTAAAAAGTAGGTCAGAGAAAGAAAACCTGAAGTGTGGGATAATGCAGACATGCCACAGGAAGATAATTTGGAGTAATTTGTGTATTAAAAAGCTCAAAGGTTACTCCTAAAACTTGTGCATTGACATTTTACTTTTGTGTTATCTGATACAGTTTTGTTTTTATATTTCTGGACATTTCATGAAAGAAATTAACATTAACTGAAACCTGGACCAGACTTGTCAGGAGAGGCATGAGCTAATGGAGATTCACATAACAAGCACAGAATTGGTCTTAAATGAAGCACTGCCTCTCTGAGTGATCAACCCTCTCAGTGGGGCAATAAAAAACATGCACTCCTTGACATCATTCTTTTCAGCCACCTTGACAATATTTCCTGCACACGTAAGCAAACAGCTTGCCAAGAACATCAAGGAGTTTCTTGGACCGGTCTTTACATTTTACGGGCCTGTGTAAGTCTTCATTCGGTCGTCTGTAGAATTTGCAGCCAGTGATATCATCACTAAGTGTTGCCGGGGCTGTCATGCTCCGCCAGCCACCCACAGTGCTCCCAAAAAAACTCATCAGCTTGTTGATATCCCGGAACACATTCATGTGTTCTAAACATGTTGGAGGGGATGAAGCTGTTGTGTGAGCGCAAGCGCCTGTGTGGCTTTTAATGTGGGCCAGACGCTGACTTCATCACCACAGCGCTTACCACAGAAGTTTCATCCATCCTGCTCCCCCAACCCGCCGCCCAGGCCCCGCTTCCTACTATACTCCCTGGGACTGCAGATAGAGAGGAAAAAGAGACTTGCATTCTACACTTACATTTTGGGTGGAAAGAGGTAAAAGACCACCACATTGATGAAAGGCTCAAAGCTACTGTTTTGGGTTTGGTTCTGCATGAAAAATCAATCACAACAGCCCGGGCATCACAACCGATTGACTGACGCCAGATTTTCCTGTTCCACACACTCACATTTTTTTCCATGCAGAGTGACTTTCCAGACTTGAATAATAATAAAAAAACTATTATATAACCATTTATACAGAAGGTCCAAGCAAATTAAAAGACACCGAGTGTACTGGTAGCAGCAGTTAAAAGTAAATACTGAACTCTGTTGAAATAAGCATGCATTATTCAGTATCTGCTATGCAAACTGAGAATTGCATTAAGGCTACATGCTTAACAAAACATAATAACATAGTCTAATTAAAATGAACTTAATGGCTGGCTGTAATGTGAAAGGGATTGTGCTAAGTGACAGCCATTTAAGTTAAACATGCAGTCCTTATCATTATGTCACATTGTAGGATTTTTTTAATGAAAATGATTAGTGGGCTTGTATTGGTACTGAGCCTGTCTCATCTTCTGACTACTCAGAAACACTTCTACTCTGCACGTCACATTCAACCAAACTCACACACTAGCTGCAGAGGATTTTATATAATGTGCCATCAGTATAAACCAATCCCATTCCCACAAATCCACACTGGGGTGCATCAGTTCCATGGCCAACAGGGCCTATCCCAGGAGCCTTTCTCAGCTGACATTGAGTGTGAAGCAGGGACAGCCTGGACTGGTTGCCAGCCAATCATAGAGCCACACGGCGAGACAAATCATTCACGCTCACAACCATACTCAAGGGCAAGTTGGAGTCACCAACCTAATTAGTATGTTTTTTGGTCTGATCAGAACATCCAGACAAACCCACACTAGCCCCATGCAAACTACACACACAAAGACCCTGGTCGACACGGGGAATGGAACCAGCCATCTTCTCGCTGTGAGGTATGCACACTAACCTGTTGCACCACTGTGCCACTGCTGCAACAGTTTTCAGATCAAAAATAATAAGACTATCCTATCTCGCATTTGTTCTCAGTACCTCTGAAGTACACTAAGACATCACGATGGAGTCCAATCACCAAAGAGATGCTAATCACAAAAAACACTGCACATTTTCAATCATACAAACTTTTAAAATAAATAAGTGTCCACTTAAATTTGGTCCCTCCTGATTGAAAACATGTTAGTGAACAAGTTCATATTAACGACATGGCATATCCTATCCAATATGCAGGTTAACACTCCACTCACTGTGGAACAGTTTGCTTTTAAATAAGATTTTCCTTGTAGAAAGTGGAGAACACACATGCAAAAAGGGGAGTGATAGTTCATTGAAAAGTCAGCACAAAATAAACCATGCTTACCTTCTCTTATTCTGAACATTGTCACTGTAGGGCACAAACCTCTCATCTCTATTTTTGTATGATTTTCTTTTTTATATACATAAAACAGTGCTATTGGTAACCTTCCACGTTGGTAGGGGGTATAATGAACTTTTAGCTAAATTAAAGAACAAAACAAAACAAAAAACCCCCAAAAAGGTATATATATATATACTACATATTTAATCAGAGCAATACAATATTCATTTATGTAGAGTGTTTTTTTCATTTTCTGAAAAGTAGATTTTAAAGGTAGCAGGTTTATGCCCAACATCAACGATATGTAATTATTTTTCAAGTAATCCATAAAATTCAACAAAGTGAAAAATTGTGAGTGTCCATTGTCATTGTATTTACTACTGACAAACAGCTAAGGTGTTTGATTAAGCAGGTTTATTGAAGTTTATGATATTGTAAAGAATGCATCAGCAGCTTTCCATCCCTAACCACATTGCTAATATTGAACAGAACGAGCAGGCCTGCTGCCCCTCAGGATGTTTGCGTCCGCTTTGTAAGCAGGGCCAAGGCCTCCATTTTCCAGGCCTGCAGTTGTTCACTAATTACTCTGCTGAGATTTACTGCCCTGTTGGACAGGTAATTGTCAATCCTGCTAGGGTGATTACTCTCAGACACAACCCATGCTGTGTAGGTGAAGACATACTTTCTCACGCCACAGCAAAACCACCTCAGGCGATGTACAGAATACCACTGTGGCTAAAATTGGAGCATGTTCTCTGGCAATAAAACTGTCTCCTGTGTACGTCTTGGTTTCCAGAAATTAAATCTATCATTTGGTTTCTGAATCTCAAGACACTTTTACAAGAATTCAGGGAACAAGTTAAGTATGACTTTCTTGATAAAATGCACCTTCATATTTAGGGTTTATTAAATGCTTCAATGAAAAAATGAACTTGGACCATGCATGCAAAACCAGAGAAAACATTCTTGAAACTTGACAACTAACAACTGAACCACACTTGTGTTTCCTCTTTTCAAACAGATGCCCTGCTACTCCACGTCTGTAATCAAACAGTCGTAAAATGACTTTTTAAAGTTCAAGTTGTTCATTTTGAGTGTTTTCGACAGCTGTTCTCCGAGCAGACGTTTCACAAACAAGCGTTTGGTCAACTTTGAGAGATGAGCTTTAATACTCAAATACCTTCAGCACAGTAATACCAGCAGGTTGAAACTGTCTGGGTGCAACCCTCCTGACACCTCATTCACAGGCCTGGAATGGGATGAGATGGAAATATCATAGTCATAAATAGCTCTGCAAACGCAGAGGTAAAAGCAAAGCCAAAAGCAGCCTGCAACTGTCTTGATCCTCCTACACAGCGCCTATGGTGTAGCTGTGGTCATGACTTTGAATGACCTGTTGTGTAATAATTCGAGGAAAAATCAACTTGTCATCATCAGACGTCTATATTTTAGAGGATGAGAAAACAATTTTAAATCTTATATGGCAGGTAGTCTTGTTTCTAGAAGAAACAGATGTGAAATGTATCTGTCTCACTTACTAAAGAGATCCAAGAAGCTTTCAAGATTTCTTTTCTTAAGCCTTTAAGCTTTTATCTGTAACTGGTTGTTTCCTGTGTCTGATAAAATGTCAGACATTGAACAGATCTTAAACTAATCTGATTATACAACAGAGGGTATGTAGTAGGACTGGGAAATATAGACCAACTGTCTCAATATTTTAAGCTTAAAAGCAAAACAAAATAAATATCTAATTCATTTCTATAGAGGAATTGTTGTTCCAATCTTAGAATTAATTGCTCTTATATGATTGATGTAAAAATCTAACTATACTGAAACCTTTTTGATTTCACAGCAACAAAAGGAAGTCCAAGAAACCCAATATAGGGCTTTTTTGTTATCTCGATAAAAAAATGCAGACAACATTTTTAATCTCCAAAATATTGGCTTTGAAAATTATAAAATCTTAATTGTGTAAATGGTCACACATTTCAAAGATCAAGAATTATAATGATCTTCAGTCATATTTTTAACCAAAAGTGTCAAATGCAGAAATATGTTGTCTGATATTTGGGAAAGTAAAACTGGTGAGAAAGGAGTGCATCAGCAGTTTTATCTGCTTTTTCAAGGGTTGACTCTATAATTACTTTTAACTAACAGGAATTCTGATGCCATTATATCAAAGGGAGTATTATATATTTAACCAAGATAGTGCAGTGCTTTACCCGCAGTTGTCCTGTTAGGAGTGGTGGCTTGGTCTTCGGCAAGACTGTGACCTCACAAACCACTGGATTCACCCTTGGCTGTTCACTTTAAATGCCGACGTATTCATTGTGTTACTTTGGCCAGCAGCAGGACACAGGGGGCTCTGCTGACATGGGGATTTAAGTTAATGGAGTGGAGGGGTAACAAAGATAGGGACTAGCTTTCAAGTAGGGAAATTTTTCTCTTCCTTTCATTGATCTGATCCTTACACTGCTTTCTTTGTTGTTGCCTACTCCAGGTGACGTTAGATGAGAGGCAGGGTACGCACAGGACTTGTCACCAGCCAATCACAGAGTTGACATGTAGAAACAGACAACCGTTCACACAGACACTGATACCTAAGGGCAGTAAGAATTACCACTTAAAGGCAGGGTTGGTAATCAGATTTAGATACACTTTTTCTTATACTGGTTAAAATGATCGTTATGTCCCCATGGCAATCAATGCATGATGTGTTCTTAAAAGAGAGCGAAAAATAGCTGCTGTCTACAGCAGGAGTAAAACAGGGAAAACACCAACCAATCACAGCGATTCGGACCAAATTTAATAAACGAATCAAATCCTGTACTGCCGTTCTGCCCACCTTCTGCGCTTACATTTTGTTGGCGTGCACTGACCCTTATTCAATGCTTACCTGTCAAGTTTTGGCTTTGAAAATAAGGGAAGCCCGCTGCGAGCCATCCCACAACCCCACCCAAGCTCCAGTATCCCTTACATTTCAAGACAGGTGTACAAGAAATCTAAAATAACCACTTGTGTTTCTTGGTTTGTTGCCACTGTGGGCTCTAATCTCGTGAGAACTGCCACCCAGGCTACTGCAGGTGACATGCCACAACACTCCTGCAGACCCCCCTAAAGCACTGTATGATGTTTTTGTTTAGGCCAAAGCTTCAAAAATAGAATATATGAACTCAAATTGAACCCCTTATAGGGTCAATGTGCATGTTACTGTTAGTGGCTGTTTTCAGGCTGCTGAGAAAAGTTTTTACTGAGCATAAGGCCTGCCCCCTTTTGTAAGTAAGTGAGTATTGAGCATTTATTTATAAAGCAGTTTTCACAGGTAATGGTCAAAAGTTTAAACAATAAAAAAAGAACCAAAAAAAACAAAACAAAATAAAAAGATACGCAGAAGGTGGCACATATGTAAAAATTCTAAAGTCAAGAAGAGTTCAGTCATGATAAAACATAAATCATTACAGTAGGTAGACTGGGTGCACATATTACCCATATGCTTGACCAAAATATATTTTATTATTATTTTATGACTGATTCAATGGTGACAGTGGTTTGTAAAATCAGAGGCAACTGAATTTGGTGCAAAAGCCTCAAAAGCACAATGTGTGTAGAGAGTTGGACAGTAAGGCACGATTTCGTGAGTGTGGATAAATAAATTCTGTTAAATGGCAATGGCTTGGCAAGATGGATCTGTCCGATAACAGACATTGAAACAGGTGGATCCAGCTGCACTGCAAGATTAAATAATGATCAGAATTGTAATAAAAGATTTAGAGTGCATATTAGGCATGCACATAACTTACATTGGACAGATCTTCAGTCCTACCTGATTTATAAGACACTTGCATATGCAACTTACTTCTTTCTGAATCTAAATGGATTCCAATCTACTTTTATCCACTAAAATTGCACATATGAGTTTTAAGGTAGTTTAAAGTCAGCTATAGCTTCATGTGATAGCACCAAAAGGTGTAAAAGCAGGGCCATTAACAAAACTTACTAGACCATGTTAAAAAGTTTTTCAGTGATCATTTTCAAGATTGTTGTGATGTGCTTATTACAAAGGGTCATATTGCGAGAATGACAAAATTTTCCAGCCCTATTTGTTTTATCATCTTCACCTTAAAAAGTCAGGATGATCATTATTTTTACTGCATTTCATCTGAAAATATTTAGAAAAAAATCATAGAAACTCCATGTGTTTCCCAGAGTGACATCACACAAATCTCAATCTATAGAACTGTAAACACAAAAAAATCACTTCCTGTGTAAAGAATGGAGCTTAACAGTAAAGCCAAAAAGAAGTCCAACAAAGGCACGTTTTCCCACCTCTAAGTGAAACTAGTGTTTAGCAGAAGACTTTTTGTTTCCTTCAAGACATCATCCCATGTTGAGGACTGTTTGTCTTGGCAACATTATCATTTAGTCATAACCAGTCCAACATTCACATTTACTGCTTTGGCTCCATTTGGCAGTTTACGAGTGTCTAGGATGTATTGGATCAGAGTTTTTCTTCCTGGAATTGGTGTTGAGCTTGTGGCTGACTTCCAGAGAGACGCGACCTCCAGCGGTGTGACCTCAGGAAATGGGGTTGGTACGGGGAGGGTCTGACAGCCATCCATCACGGCCAGTGCCCTGGGACTGTTGTGGAGCACGGCTACAGCTTGATCTCTGGCTTTCCTCTAAGCGCCGACCGTTTCATGCTTCTTGAAATCCAATACATGCGTATATTTAGCTTGTCCTTGCTATATTTTAAAGATACAGCCAACAAATGCCAATGACTTTAATATGAGGCACCGTGTGGTTGTTTTATAAAATCAGTCCATGGCAACAAGCTTGTTACTGCTCTGCTGTTTCTCTGCTGTTGCAAATAACTCGCTGTGGCACATTTGGTGACCTCAGAGATGGAGGGCTAAAAAAAGAATGATGAATGGAAGTCAGCTGTTGATAATAAATCAGGACACGATGCTGGAATTTTATATTTTAAAGAACGAGTTAATATAGCTCTTGCCTGAGGCCTTTCATCCCCTCTGTCATGAATCACAGCCAGCCAACAGTTGTAGGGACAAGAATATCTCCTGCAACAGTTTTTTTTTTTTTTTTTTTTTTTTAGCAGGACACAATGCATTTATCCCCTTACATAAATCAAAACTTTGTACGTTCCTGTTCCTTTTCCTCAATGAGTAGCCATGGGAGCAGCTGAGGATCAAGCACTTAGGTGAATTACACATCAGGTACAAACAGGCTTTTATCTACCAGACTATTCATGTCTACCAATCAAATTTATCCCTAATATTTGGCTCTCAGCACTCCCCCAAAACAGCTATTATCACACCGGGCTGGGGGGCAGGTTTAAGGCATACACTCAGTCATTAAGGGTGTCACAGTGGCAGGTTTACGGAAGCGATACACCAACAAGGGTTAACTAACAGCACATTAAAACTTTCAGTTCAGCCACTCTGCAGATACAAGCTGTAAGAGAAAAATCCAATCTGACAATACCAACCCTTAACATACTGTACAAAAATGGACCTGGATCTTATTTTCAAGTCATACTGATTCTAAAAGTTTAAATTAAAAAAAAAAAAGTACCAAATTCATTGGACATGAAACAAAAATTGTATAAGTCATAAACAAAGGACGGGTTATCCAGCATAAGGACTTTTTCCTGCATGAGTTTATGAAAACTGCACAGTAACTATCCAGAAAACAGTGATTATGTGCTACCAGAGTTGTCACATTAATTTTAATTTTGATATAATACTTGAAAAAAATCAAACAATATTCAGTGTTAGGAAGTTTGCCAATGAAGTTGGTGGCCGATCCGTATGGGGCTAATACACAAGTGCAGTTTGAGTGGAAAAATAATCTGCTGAAAGTTAGTGGATACTGTGCTGTGTTTTGCAAAGTCACATGCAAACATTCAGTGATCTGAGATAAATTCTATCTCTGTATGACTGGAATATAAACCATCTGCAAATACAAAGCCCTGATTAATGGGTGAAATGAGTAATTTACCATGTGTGGCACCTAGGGTTGCAAAATTCCAGGAGTTTCCAAATTTGGAAAACTTGCAATGGGAATTAACGTGAATTTATGGGAATAAACTCCAATTAATGGGAATTTATGGGAACAAATGGACATATACCTTTAATTTACAAAGCTGAAGGTTGGCCCTTAAGAGGAATTTTAAATATCTGTGGGGAAAATATATTTTAGCATAATCTATACTTAAACAACCAGATTTTATGCAAGTCATATGTGAAAATCTCTTTGCTGTTCCTCAATTACATGCTCATAGCACACAGCTTACTGCAATAGTATTGAGGCCACACCCCCTTCATGCACTGTGCATTCCTCCATCACATGAACAGATGATTCTCGAACCCTGGACTGTTGAGGCCATGGTTTTGAACCCAGAGCACAAGACTACTAAAGTCATACACTTGAGACCATGGACTACATAAAGTGAAGTTGAAATTAACTGTTGAAGGGGACATATTATGCAAAAATCACTTTTTGAAGGCTTTTGAACACATTTTGGATATTTGGCCTTCCTCCCAGCCCACAACATGTGAGAGTAGACAACAAAACCTGTATTTAGCAGGCTGCATAAATGTAAACTCATGGTATTTGGCGAGCTGTTGAGTCTGTGGATATTCTATTATGTAACAAGCATTTATTTGCATAAGCCTGCCTCCCCAGCTTGAGAAATTTCTGTGCAAAGTGCCGCCATATTGTTTACATTCTTAATGAGAGATCAGCGTACACCATGTTTAGACCCAAAACCTACTACTGCTCAGTTGTTGGCTGTAAACAGCCACATATATCTTCACATATAGGCTACCAGCCTCGGAGGACCAAAGGGCGCAGTGGATTAATTTTATTTTTGAAGGGATGAGCCAGCTACAGTCGGCTAAAACCTGTATGTGTGTGCCAGTCACTTTACGTCCGACTGCTTCTTCAACTTCAGTTAGTTCAACACAGGATTGGCAACTACACTTTCTGAATCCGGGTTCAGTACCAGCAATCTGTCACCAAACCTGATGATGGAAATGTGAGTATTTTAATGCTGTGTAGTATTTGTTTTGCTTAATGCTACGAGCAAATGCTAACAGCAGGGGGAAGTGAACTAGAGGTAACTGCACAACATGTTTGTCAATGTTCTCATTACTTGTTGAAGTCTACCCGGAAGGTAGGCTAAGTCACGGCTGTGTCCCACTGCAGTGACTAGGCCGAGGTTACCATGTTGTGCATTAACCTGTAATGTTTTGGGGAAACAAGTTTCGCTGTTGTCTGGTAACCGGAATGAATTTGCAGTTCGTGTTTGTTCAGGGCTGTAAGCAACGCATGGCAGAAGGGGCAGTGCGCTCCGCTTCCCTTGGGATACGCTGCAGGACTATTGTTAAGTCCCTGTATGTTACTGTGTTGGCCGTGGCTCTGCTCTGTCTCATTAGCGTATTAAGGTGACCGCCCTCAAAACCAGCAGTTCTGAAAAGAGCGGTTATGTGAGCATGGACAGAATGTAGCTGTGCTTTATTCATAGGCTTTTTGGACCGAGGCATGTTACTAACGTTTCATGAAGACATCAAGGAGCCATGTTAAACTGTAGATAGGCAGCAAAATATGGGACCTTTGAATAAAATGAATAAAACTTTTATAAAACTCTACTTAAAAATAAATCTCTGGAAATGCAATGTTTATTAACTGTATCTTTTCACATGGATGTCTGCCTATGACAAAAGAAAGGCTGATATTTATGTTTGTTTGTTTGTTTACCTTTTCCCCCGATTTCTGGTCAGTTACCGTAAATTTCCATAATTTCCTTGGAAAGTTTCCAATTTGGAATATTTCCAATATCTACTAACATTATTGCCCATCACTGGCGAGTGAGCTTGACTGGTGTACCTAAACTGTCTCCAGCTGATACAGCATGCCCCTTCTGACCAAAGTCATGCCTCTAATCCACCTGTACAGACGGAGCAAATGGGGATCCGGGGGGTCAACTTGTCACCCCTTTCTGTCTCCACAACATTCACAACTGAGGCAGTGTCACAAGGTGTAAACATTATGGCTTAAAATGGCAAAGTGAATGGGGCCAGAGTCGAGGGGTCTAAAAAATTTAGGCCAACACTTCATCTTGAGACAGTGCCAAAGCACCAGTCACCATTACCCATATTTCTCTTGAACCAAACACAGCTGTAGACTGAATGATATAACAGCTAAGTAGATCAGGAAAAAAAAACTTTTATATCTCACAACGCATCAAAAAAACAGGCAGACCTTGATATTTCTGTAAAACCAGATACAGAACTGCTTCAGCCAAGGCTCATAGACTATCATATCCTACTAGTCAGTCACCAAATTTTCTTATAGTGCTTGCTTTTCACTTTGTAATGAGGGCTTTCCTCTGCTAGGCCTTCAACAGTAATGTAATACACACCTCAGGTACTTGCACATGCCCTGCTCTTTTACAAGCTCCACGTTGGTTAGGACTGAAGCTGTTTTTCTGTATGTTTAAAGCAATGGAAAGTTGTAGGTGTAAGACTCACCAAACAGGTCAAGTGCTCTGACCTGACTTTTACTTTACTCTGTGGGACATTCTTACAAAATGACCTCATAGGGGACAGCAGGCCTGAAAAGCAATAAAATGCGTCTCAGTGGAGATGGCTTTTCCATCAGCTCTGCGGCCCCATTGTTCAGGGCTGCAGTTCAAAACTTCAGTCTGAGACCCCCGATGGCAGCTTCAGGGATAGAGAGAAGACGTTGTTACAGCTTATACGACTGAAGGTACAAACCCTAAAATCTGGAACCTTACACAAAGTCTGGACAAGCTAAGTTTATAGCCATTGGAGCATTAAGGTTAGCTGCTGCAGGTTAACTTTCTCTTGGGGAAACAGAGGGGTCCTTGTGCTTTTTAAAATGAGGGACAATGGGAATAAAGGAAGTATAGAGATCAGTATAGAGATCATCCCCCAAACAAACACTTGATCATATAGGTTACTGTCATCAGGAAACAAGTTGTAAATTTATATCAAAATCTGTAAAGACACAGATTGTCTATGGCTAAGTGAAGGTCTCTGGTACACTGACAATATGTTGTTGGGCATCTGGGTATTTTCAAATCCCCCCAAGTATAATTTCCAAACTTTTTTTAAGATTGAAAAATTAAGCATACCATCCTCACACAAGAGAAACATCTTTTAGAGGCTTCTGTTCATCCATTTATATACAAAAAAAGACTATCACTGCCTTTGTATTCCCATGCAATTGTTATCCATCCCTAAACCCTTGAGAGCTACAATTCCTTTTTTTTTGTAATTCCTGACATTTTTTAACCTGACACACCAGAAGGACCATTCAATAAATTTCGCTCATCCAGCTGGGCAACAGCCACAGAAAGAGTTTGCGAATGGGCAGTACCTTTCAAACACACATACAGCAGGTGATTAGATAATTATTTCATCAATCACATTTATTACGGGCCAATCAGATAAATGTTGTAGACCAAAGCATGTCAGAAGGAGATCAAAATATCCTATTGAAAATTTTTTTCAGTGTTGTTCCTTGTTTTTCATCGATTAAACAAATGCAACTATCTGTCACTGAAAGTGTTTTTCTGTACGAGCATTCACTTCCTGTTGTTGTCTTGCCTGTAGCTTCTACCTCTCCCTGCTTTAAAGGATGCTGATTGGGCCACGCCACTTTGGGCAAGAGTCAATGGCAATGTATTTGCCTGATTACAGACATTGAATCCAATGGATCCAGATGCAGCGCAAGTTACATATGGTTATGATATGATGTGTTCAAGGTCAAAAGGTAAAAAATGACTGAATTTAATATGGTGTGCCTTGAGATTTTTGCTTCATCTGTGGTGTATCTTGGGCAAATACAGTTTGAAAACCACTACCACAGAGAATAATCACTAAATTCTATGGCTCTGTGGAGCATTTAAGCATCTTTAAGCCATCTCATTTGGTCTTAGGACAGCCGTTTTGCTTTTGGCTCAGTCCACCTGTCTTCATTAGCATTGTTACAAGATGTAGACAGATGTTTTTTGCACAAAAGCTCAGATAAACAAACCATAAATGACACAAAAATCAGTGAGCCAAATTGAACATTGGACAGTTTTCCCTTGATGAATTTAAGCTTTCTCTGACGTTAATACATTTTTTTTCATGGGTTTACTGCTAATACCATACTGAACTCCAGAGATTAAACCAATGGCTATTTCTATAATCGACTACTGACTACTTTGATGGTTGGTGGACTAGTCAGGTAATATGACAATATGACAGTAGTGTTTTAAATGCAAAAAGTGCCATTTAAATGTTTTCATTGTGTTCTTTTCTTGCATTCAACATTAGCATTGTTGATTAAGTATGGATAATTTTGTTTAAATGTGAAACTTTTTAATCAGTGTTTGAACATCAGTATAGTAAGAGATGGCACTTGGGGGAATATGTTTTAAATCATTGGACGGAAGAACAAACACTGCATGGCTACAGCTTTGGGACATGATTTTTCTTGGATAAAACCACACAAAGTAACTTGGCTGTAGACCAAAAATCTCAAATCTTGTGATTCTGACTCATCACACCGATCCTGTTTACCAGCCAACAATCCCAGTCGTCTAATGCAAAGTGATAGTTTGTTGGAAGTCAGCCTTGAAAAGCAACTTAGGGTGCCAGGGTCCTTACCTGTACACACTACAAAACACATTTGTTACTAAAGCTGCAAAAACATTTTATTACGTCCAAGTGAAAACAGTGACAGCAGCTTTGTTAGGCAGTTAAAATACACACGGTGGATAATCATTCACTGTCATGTCACTGGAGAAAAATTTACTGATGTTTTAATGGCACTTATCCAAGACTATCTGTGAGCTTTGTCAGACGTTTAGAGGCAGCAGACTTTAGATTTATTCCAGAGTCAGTACATTAGCATCAAGCCTTGAATGATAAAACCATTAAAGACATTCAAGGTTATATGTTGACGTAATACTTAGAACTGTGCCACACACAGCCACACACATCATCTGAGACCATTTCACTGGACAGAGAGACAGAATAATAACTTCTGTCTGGGATTCTGGCCTTTAACTGCAACACTGTGCCTGGCCAGTGGAAATAACTGACTGAACACTGGCAAAATTTTCAAAACTAAAATACTGGCTTCAAGGACATGGCTGCTGTAACTGACAAACATTAGGTAACTGTGGTTCTTCTCTTTCAATGTAAGGTATTGAGACAGTGCAGAAATACAAGCTTAATCCTCTACACTTAAATAATCAGGAGGCAGAAGGTCATGGCTACTTTTTCTGCAATTGAAAAGCCCAGTGATTAACCTGCTGTTTCCTTCTATTTCACTAAAGAACTATAATCAAGTATGACATCTACTATAAATATCCATGCAAATGAGAGCTCATGTTTGATTTAATGTCTAACTAAAGGTATACTTGGCTTGTGCAGAACAATAAAGCTCATGTACTTAGAAAATCCTGCCTTAAAATCATCCAGGCTAGGGTGCAGGAGCAGGTCCTTTGGAAAAGAAATCAGCAGCATTACTCTTGAGGAGTAGCTAATGTTATAAAGTTTTACTTCAGAGACAATTCAGTCGACAGGCACTGTATTGTTCCAAGGGGAAGCTGGCTGCCAGTTTTGCAAAGGGGAAGCTTATAAAATGTTTCATTTGACTACCATTGCTGAATGAACATATTTTTTTAAAGTATTTTCAGCAAGAATTTTATGTCCCAACATCAAGTTCTTTAAAATGACAAGTGACAGTTACATCGATCTTTCAAATCAACATTAATAATGCCTACCTGCTCTGCCATGTGGAGGAAATTGAACACTTGACACCCCAAAGGGTGCAGTGTTCACATTTAACAGCAGGAAGTCATAAAAATGGGTAACATTTCACTAATGAATAGAGACTACAGTGCATCTTTCTACACTGACCCTGGTTTTTAAGTGAGCGTGCTCGCTTTGCAGTGTCTTTCTGTCTGCTTCCTTTATCATGTGTTATGTACTAGATCAGCTTAAACATGGTCTTAAAAGTGTGTTGAAACCACTAACTGGCAGGTTTTCAGTCCAAGGTGAGTCAAGGAAATAGGTTGAAATAGCCCTCACTGGTAATTGTTGCAATAGATCTCTAACAATGAGGAACATGTGACTTTCACAAAGTATTTCACCATAAAAATCCATCCATCATCTACACCTGTTATTCCTCTCTGGGTCTTGGGGGACTGGAGGCTACCCCATCTGTCACTGTGCTAGCCGACATTACAGGGCCAACATTGTACAAACAAACAACACTTCACATATACACTCACAATTTAAGATTTTTGGATCCACTATAATCTTACAAGCTGTTTTGGCCTGTAAGAGGAAACCAGAGAACCCAGAGAAAACCCATGCATGCACAGAGAGAACATGTAAACAATCTGACTGAGGAATGGATCCAGCAACCCTTCTGTTTTGAGAAAGCTGCTTCCTACATTCAAAGTCATTGCCTGAAAATACAGTCAACATATTATACCTTGAAATTTCGTATTAAGGCAATGTGATACCATGCACTCAAAGAACAAAGAAATATTGCAATATTAAGTCATAGGTCAGATCAATCAGCCCAAACATCTACATGTCCTTGTGGGACACCCTGAACCCTAAATTGCTCCCAGCCTCGCAGCCAACAGAGTGAACATTGGGATGCCCCAGCCAGGCTCTTTGCTGCCACTACCAATGACGATCATTAGTTACATTGGCTGATACCTGTCATTTTTTATGTTTGTGATAACTGCTGGTTGAGAAGCACGAAAAGCTCTGAGGAAGAAATAAGTATTCCATACAGTTGGTATGACTGAATGACACATTTATGTAAATTAATTATCAAAATATGGATGGACTGAAAAATTAGGCTGAACAGTGCAAAAAGCATTATAACAGGAATACCTTACAGATCATTTACTCACTTGCATTATGTAACTAATGAAATTATTTGATTTTGCTAAGAAAAAAAACAAATGTTACCCCCAGACCTTACTATTCAAAACCTATATTGCCTTATCTTGAAATTTTGTTTGATAATGCCATGTTGTAATCTTTCCTAAACAGACATTTTCACAGTTCAATGTTTCTGACCGGACCTCAAATGCATCACAGAGCACAACATGCTATTGTAGCCCATTCAGCTGGATGACTAGCTTTTACCCTGTCCATCTCAGTACAGATCGCATGTTTCTTTAGGACAGAGGTGTCCAAATCATGGTCTGTGGGCCAACTGCTGCCAAAGGAAGAGTGGATTATGGAAGAAAGCATACATTGTGCTTATTTGCTCTATCTGCCCCATCTTGAGGTCCACTGTACAAAGCCTGAAGTGCTAATCATTTTCACATTTATTGAAATTTTAGCAGCCTTGTGCATGTTGTATGAATTGTTTTTTTCTTATTCTCATCTTGGGTCAACTAGAGCCACCTGTCCAGCATGAACCCTGAACTCATATACACCAAAGGAAAGGAATATCAAAGTGACCCTGTCATACTTGTAGCTATTTAGTACGTGTCCTTCAGATAAAAAGGTTTGAACGCCTCTGCTCTCGGAGACTAGCATGGCAGCAGAAGTGACAACAGCAGCAGACTTCTGGACAAGCGGAGGGATTGGTTTACAGCCCAATAGAAGCAACTTCAACATTAATTGGTGACCACAGGCATTTACAATCAGCCAATTTTTTATTTTCTAACAAACACGAGCACATAGGCTATTTTTGGTTGATCAGACTATCTCTAGAGAATATGTATGTATGGTATTAAATAAAACTGATGGGGACTTAAGGCATCCATCACCACCAGTGTGTGAATTTGTGTGAATGGGTCAATATGTCATGAAAGTTAAATCATTTTGAGCGGTTTAAAGACAAGCAAAATTCAGGGTAATGCAGTCCTTTTAACTTTTAACATATATTTGAATGGTTCCTTAATAGCCAAGAACTCTATGTATAAATTACAACTTTGACATCAAGTTTTGTTGATTCATCAGGTCAGCTAAGCTTAAATGCTCCGACTCAAATAAATTCTGGGGTCATCCTCTTTCATAACCATCACTGCAACCAATGACGTGGAAGAAGTAGAGACTAGAAGGAAATATTTCCAAGGTAAATGTCCAAACTAAACACACAAAGATTACTGGTGTCCACAGCAGAAGCACAGGACTGGCTGGCTGTTGCAGTCTGACCGTTTAGTACAAAGAGTCTGCAGACACTCAGCCAAATCATGAGCTCAACACTGGCCTGTGAGAGCAGCCTGGGCTCTGAGGATACTGAGTGTACGCATGTGTTTGTTCAGAAGTGTGGGTTATTAAACTTGTCTCGTTTTCTGATGTGGTCCAGGAAATGCCTCACGGCTCCACTTAAGCCATGTTCAGGCTCTAGCAATAAACATTTTGTAGTCAGATTTCTCCAAGCTATAGGACTCGTGGTATAAGCGGCTTATTAAAGGGATCTGAAGGCATGTTCTCATTATCAGCTATAAAACTTGGGATCACGTCATTGCAAACTGTTTAATCTAATGAATCTATATAAAGCTCCATGATTTCTTTATCAGTACCATGTTCATACAAATGTATTTTCCTTGACTCAATCAGTAAAGAGTCTCTTTACAACCAACCTGTGAAAAATGGAAATAACACTTTAGTTTGGCAGCTGAACTCAGGCGCAACACGACTGGCAGACCATTATCTCATGCGGTGGAAAAAGCAATTCCCATCCTGTAGTTCCTTTGGTTTTTCTCCTGTGAAATTGGGGTCTGTCTTTGGAGAAGGGGCAAAGGATCACGTTTAATCTGGAAAATATTACTGGGGGTGGAAGAACATGGGAAACAATAACACTAGGAGGATTCCTCTTCCATCCTCTGGGCTCTGTGATTTAAAGATATGCTTAAGTCTGCAATTTTAGCTCACCACAACTACCCGCCTGGCCCCCATCCTTTAATACTTTTTTCCACCTCCCTCCAACGTGGGCTTTTGTCTTGGTCGACCTGTAAAGTAAAAAGACTGGAAAGCAGCTCAGGAAATCCCTTGAGGTAGCAGTTTGGGTAGTTTGTCTGCACTCGAATAAGTTGGCCTTGCTCCAGATCATTTAAAAGACAAATGTTCATCCAGCTTTTGAGCTTTCAGGTGACTGTACCATCCTCCTGAATGTAAAGTCATAACAGATGACAGTGGTGTGTGATGAGGTCTTTCTGCTCCACGTGGAAAACTTCCTGTGTTCAGTCAAGGACTTCCTCTTCACACATGGAGAAGTAATCAAAACATGGAGGCAAATGGTGCAAGCACGTCTTCCTTTAAAGCAGAATGATCCCCCTCTGTTTTTGACATTGAGACAGCCAAAGCCTTCCGGCAGCTGATTAACTGCTGTTTTCACAGAAGAAACCATGACAACTGATTTGTAAGCTGTTGTCTAACCAAAATCACCACAGTGACATGAAACGGAAAATCTAATCTACAACTTGCTTCCTGCTGAGATGAATCGTGGAAAATAACTCATAAAAGGTAAGACTACTGAGACTGAGGAGAGAAGATGTAGCACTAAACAGCTGAAAATCAAAACACTTTCTTTTCCACATCTTGAAGTAAGCAACTCACTGTGGACTGATTGTTTGGATACATGAAATGTGGAGCTCTTATCAAGGTTTAAGTACGTTTTAACCGGTGGTGGACTGTAATGAAGTAAGCTTACCTGCCTGAGTACTGCACTTTTTTGAGGACCTGTAAGATATTCAAGTTTTTTTTAAATACAGGAAACAAATGTTCACTTTTGACTTCACTAAATTTCAAGTAAGAATCATTGAATTGATTTGTAGAGGATTAGATTATTATCCATAATTTCATAACTAATATATATGTGTGTATGTATATATATACATATATTTTTATATATATATATATATATATATATATATATATATATATATATATATATATATATATGTATACATATATATATATATATATATATATTCAGGGGGCACAGTGGCACAGCAAGCAAGAAGGCTTCTGGTTCAGGGATTCTGTGTTAAGTTTTTATGTTCTCCCCGTGCTTGCATTGGTTCTTTCTGGGCACCTTCACTTCCTCCTTGCTTCCTGACCAGAAAAATTGCTCATTAGGTTAATTGGTGACTCCAAATTGTCCTTGGGTATGAGTATGAGCGTGAATTGTCGTCTGTCTCTATATGTGGCCCTGCGATTGGTTGGCAACCGGTTCAGAGAGCACCCTACCTCTTACCCAATTTATGTGTAAAATGTTTCATTTTACACATAAAATGTACATAATATTGCTATGCATACACTATCCCCATAGCCAGGGGCAGCAACATGATAAGGTGGAACATGCCATTTTAGGCTGCTCTTGGGACTGTAAACGTGAAGATAGAGAGAAGTCCTGATGTGCGGGACTTGATGTCTAAGAAGTAGTCTATCAGATGAAGGGGATATGTCAAACACACTAAGGGACATTTAAAACCTCAAATAACATTCATAATTATGAAATTCAGTTTGTTATACCCTTAATGAATAAATTGCCCCATCCCCCATTTCAGTGAAGGACTGTTTGCTGTTGCACCATGTTGTGCAGCCATATAAGACCCTGTTTACACGACAGCGAAAATGGCAGAAAACAGAGAGTTTTCATTGCGTTTTCGCCTCTGTTTACACGAGAATGGTGACTGGAGTGCCTGAATCCCCAAATCTTTGAAACCAGGGTCCTGATTGAAAAGTTTTCAAAACATTTTCGTATCCTTCTCCATTTAGACGGGATTCAGCGTTTCCAGAGAAAATGCTGAGGTCACCTCATGCACAGTACTCCTTCTGATAAAGGTTTCGTGCACAACAGCAACAGCTTCGGCCGTCTATCGAGCAACATGTGTACTGCTTACTGTGCTCGGTTTGTTATCCAGACAAAAATATCCAGACAGATTTGTCATCCAGACAAGGAACTCCTGCATCTTCGTGCGTCCACTTGCCATTGTTGTTTGTGAAAAGTTTGTCTTCATTGGAAAGCGTAGGCTTGTTGTGACACTGCTGTGTCATTACTAACCTACATCACCATCTACTGGCCTGGCATGCATGCTACAGTGTTTTCAGTCATTCTCGTATCTCTGTGTGAACGCGGAGGCTTTTGAAAACGCAAAGGAAAATCCTTTCCATTTCTGGTGACAACGTTGTCATGTAAACGGGGCCTAAGTTTCACAGCGCTTGGGCAAAAGTAAGTGTTGACAGAATTCTCTTTTTAAAGATAAAAACAAGCAAAAAAAAAAAAAAAGTAGTCTCAAGTTACAGCCAGTTAGGATTTTTGGTGAGATTCAAAAGATTAACAAGACATTTAGGAGAAGTTGATCTACAGTCATATATCTTTGCTGTTCTTAATGTTTTCCCCCCGCTGTCATTCAGAATCAAATTTTTACAGTCACAAGTATTGGATTAGCTGTCTGGTCTGATTCAAGGATTAAAAATAAATGAATTAATAAAGGATTTGCAATATCAGTCAAGACTTTGAATGGGCTAATTTACTCTCTGATCCTGAGTAGACTTAAAATAGGCAATCACTGTTGAATGTCATGATGGCCACAGCAGAGAGGAATGTTGATTCTTTACCTGAACACCCACAGTCAAGTCTGAAGCACACGTTGGAGGCATTAGAAATAAAAAAACGGTTTGTACCATTATAAGACTGCACACCCATGCTTATTTGATTGCACAAATGCACTGCAAACAGTATTTTGTATTTCCTCAGTGTTAGTCTTTGTGTTTTTAGGAGACATGACCCCTGAACTTAAACTGAAGTAATGATATGTCAAAGCTACTTGGGGTAACACTTGACATGGACTGTCTTTGCTCTGATTTACGAATGAAGATGTGCACTCTGTCCACCACTGGATTTAACAGAAGTGCTCTTCTCAGAAAACCTGCAAGAGAGGGAAGTACTAATACTCATGACTGACTGAAGTTTTGGCAGACATATTTTGACAAGCTACTGTAAACTCAAAGGTGGCAGAAAAGTCATCAAACACAAGTTCAACTGCTTATTTGACCAGGAATGATCCAAGACAAACAGTCTGCAGTTTAAAAGTATAGCTACACTGGCTGTGTGGTCTGTTTCCATCTCTGAGACCATAATGTAACCATGAAGACTCTTGCATACATGCATGTAATGTACATAGAATGAAAGGGCCAAAAATGCAGAGTTAAAACTGAAACAGACCATACTGTCTGCATAAGTTGAGAATTGGCTGGGTTCAAATTGAGGGTGCTTGTTCGGCTCAGTTGGTAGAGCAGGCGCCCCATGTAATGAGGTTACAGTCCCCATTGCATTGGTCACATGTTTGACTCCCAGTTCTTGCACTATTTGGTGCATGTTATCCCCCACTCTGTTTCTCTCTCCACATTTCTTCTCCTTTTATAGCTGTCATTTCAAGCGAAGGCAAGAAGACCATAAAAAATCCAAAGTGAAGCGAGTAGTAGATGAAATTTCACTTGCTGTAGGCTATTCTCTCAGGCTGTTAAGAATACTGTGGTAATTTCCAAAGTAATTACAATGGCACTGCTCAGTTGCAGGTCTAATGTTACAACTCAGTTTAAGTAAAACCTTAACCAAAGTGTGGCAGTCTGCCACATACCACGTGTTGGACTGCTGCAATAATGCTGTTTCAAGGAATTTAATGACATTAGAAAAAGCATAAGAGCACGTTCATGTGAGAGCTAAGACTTCATCATCTTGGAAATGTTATTAGTTGTTTCTACCAGAGTAAGATGAGTAGACACCACTCTTGAGTTTGTAAAGTTAACAGGAAGCCACAGTTGTAACTTATTATGATATCTGAATCAGAGAAAAAGCCATCCAAGCTCTGTCCAATATTAACCCCTAATGCCCAGTGATACAGGTCATTAACTTGCCACCAAACTCACCACATTTCCAACTCCACTACCTTGTTTACACGCCATATTTGATCAATTTCTTGTGTGTATGATTTTGAACAATTTGATAAATGGCAAACAATGCTTTTTTTCAACTGGCTTAACAGCAAATTATAGAAGTTCTGCACTAATCTGATGGTAGATTAGTTGTTTTTCATTTTGAAAGTTGGCATTTCAATCCAAGCTCTTCATGTCTACATTATTGTTGTGTCCTTGGGGAAGACTTTGAAAATTCCTCCTGGTGTCATTGTCAATTACATGCAAACGGATATGAATGGTTTAACTTAAAAGTGACATGTCATACCCTTTTTTTCACCATTACACACAGTTCCCTGTGGTGTAAATGAAATATCAGCATCATGTTCTGTTCACAATAAGACACAAAAAAGCAACTGAAGATGTTTATAGCCCTGTAGAAACAAGCTTCAAACAGAATTTTTCAAAATGCTCTGTTTTGGTGTGTGTGTCTCACTCTACCTGTCTCTTCCCTGTGAGTGCTTCAATGGTTGAGATCTTTGCGTGGCAAAATCAGGTGAGGAGCAAGTATTGATATGACTTACTGTGATGTCACAATGAGCCCAGATTCAGAACCTTTTTATGCACATAAAAAACTAGAAAAGCACTCAGAGAGCGCAGACCTCCGCCAAGCAGCTTCGGTCCACTTTGGCAAAAATGGTCCTATCTGGCAATGTTAAAGAATCCTTTAAAAAATTCCTGGATCCAGACGGTGATCCCGATCACCCCCAAAATTTAATAAGTTCTTCCATATCCCATTTCCGACAATTCCTGAAAATTTCATCCAAATCTGTTCAGAACTTTTCAAGTTATTTTGAACACAAACAAACAAACAGACAGACAGACAGACAGACAGACAGGCAGATAAACGCCGGCAAAAACATAACCTCCTTGGTGGAGGTAACAACAAAGGTCCCAATCTGCATCCTTACAACCAGAGATGAGCTATGAGGAAGTAGGATGCAACTGCTTGGACAGAGTTTTTAATGGATGCTCAAAGCTCAAGTGGCATTTTGTCAGATCTGGACCACATTTCTTTATCAAAAGGAAAACAACTACAATGAAAGCACCTCTTCACAGAAAGGATATTTTCACTTCTTCATGTATTGTCGAGAGTTTGTTCTACAAAGTGGCTCACAGTTTGTGTTTTACACCACAGCAGTAGTGCCTGCTCACTACATCTGACTGGCTTGTAATGAATATGATTGAAGTGAATGATCATGAACATCTGCCGGATTCGCATTTGAAAGGTTTTGCCATTCCCAAACACCTTCTATGGGCTGTTGCGCAGCAGGACTCATGACATTTATTCTGTGTAGTGTGCATTGAACAGTCCATCTGGCATGTCAGGTTAGTGACCAAAAGCACTGATTTATGAAAAGAAAAGAAAATCATAACAAATGGCGATAGGAGGTTCTTGTGTGCCAGCAAGGAAATTTGGAAAAATTGTTTTTCATGATGTGTCCATGATATGAGGTCATTCAGGGGGCTTTCCGTGCTTTATTTGACAGGAAACAGAATGTGCAAGAAAGTCCAAACGAAGGAGTTTAGAGTACAGAAGACATGTTGCAAAAGACAAGGCCCAGACTCAAGCCCACAGAGACCACATTAAGAGAATCAACCTCTCTGTACTTGGAGTGTGCTGGCGGTTGCCAAGTCATATGTGCTCCAGTGTGTCCTCTTTAACACAGATGGGTCCTTTATGGTGCTGCATCCTCTGCCGTCACTACATGAATGTAGTGTGCATGGCTGGTTTTGGCATGTAGTGTCAAAGCAAGTTAAGTGATCAGAGGCAAGACATGCTTTTTCAGTTTAGTCCATCAATCATTAAAATGTCTAAAGGTTCTTTCACACCTGGATCATTAAGAGAGGTTATTCCGAAACAACTGAATAATCTCTCTATTTTATCTAATTTTGGTTTTTTTTTTTTTTTTTTTTTTTTTTTGAACACAGAAATTAGGTTCTGATTCAGAAGAAAACTATTGAACAGAGATCATAAGAGGTGGTTTCATCTCTCCTCCAATCAAACCCTGAAGCAGATTGTTTGCTGCATTACAATCCACCCACCTACTGGTACTAACAGGCTTAAGCCTCGTTTCCACCAGAGGGTTCAGTTTGGTTCGTCTCGGTACGGCTCTCTTTTTGTGGCGTTTCCATAGCCTAAAACTGGGACAGGACCCCTTATAAGCGAACTGTACCGTCCTACTTTTTGGGACCTTTCTGTTGGGGTGCCAAGCATACCGATCTGACCCCAGAAGTTGGAGCTAGAAACACTGCAGCCCGATGATTGGTCGAAGGAAACGTCACTTCCCGTGCGACAGCGGTAATAAAGAACAACACAGCCCCGCCATGTTTAAATCTACACTCGTCTTCGTGAAGATAACTCTCAAGGCTTTTTTGTTTGGAAAATGGCATCAAGATCGAGTGTCCCATGGTCTACTGTGGAGGTTCAGACCTTCCTCTGTATTCTCGGTGAAGAGAATCGTTGCTCTTTGTTTACTGTGTCGCGTTTTCTTCTTTGTTGTATTTAATAGCCGGGTACACTGTGTTGCGCTGCTATGACGTCATGCTATTGGCATCCCGCTTACACGCCGCCTACCAAGTAGGCGTGGAAACGCAACCAGGATCAGGATTTACCGATCTGGCCTGAGCCAAACTGTGCCGATCCATACCAGACCACTTGGTGGAAACAGGGCTTTATATTTACTCAGTGCTAGGGATAGTAACCAAAAAACAATTCCAGTTGTAAATCAATAACAATTCGCCAAAGGAATCAGTATCATTAGTCTTCTTGCTTAACAATTCCCTTATCAATTCCTTCCACCATACTCTACATGCCTTACAACACAAAGGCGCCATATTCTTATCATAGGCAGTCAGTACAAATGACAACAATGAAGTAAAATATCTGTTCATGGTAGACAGGATACAGAGGTGGCTAAAAATGTGGCTTTAATGTACACATTATGATGCTAACTGTTCACCACTGAGTATCTGTATGATTTCAAACAAGGATGGAAACGCCAGCAATGTGCAGAAGCATAATGCATATGGCATAAAATATCAGGAGCGCCATGTGTGAAAGTGAACCCTTGTGTTGTTGTGTTGTTGGTGGGTTAGCTTGCTTGCTTGTGCCTCATATTTACAAGTGCAAACAGTGGACATACATGATATTTACTGACACAAAAGTGGTTTGTGATGTATTACGGCCTTTTCTTGTTGTGTGCCTTGGCACATTTTACAATATTGCAGTGTGAACATCAAACAAACAACAACAAAAAGATCAGTTGATTGTTTTAAAATTTAAATCAGAAAAAGAAAGATGAGCTGCTGGTTTGAAAACACCCCAAATGTGAGCTCATTCCCATCAAGCGTGTATGAAGTGTGTCACAACATGACAGTGGTTCAGAAGCAAAATGTAATGACTGTACCAACTCTTATAAAAGAGTATAATTAACACAAGCTCTCTGCATCAAAGAGGTGTTGTTTTAGCACTTCCATGCTTCCTCTCAGTTTCCTCATACAGGAAATTATTGCTCACAATTTCTCTGACTGCCTGTGGAGTCCGGAGATAGAATAAAACACACTGTGGTGAAACTTTTACACTGCTTATTTTCAACATGCTGCATTTCTAATTCAACACAGACCAGTATCATGCAATAAAGTAAACAGCCTAGGAGACAGTGTTTTAAGTCCTGCTAAGGTGGGGGTTCAGTGTTGCTTCACTACCATCAGTGATTCTATAAACAGAGGAGAAATGAGCGATGGTCTTCTCTGGGAAGCAAGTTCAGTTGATCCCTGGACTATTCTTTCCCCAGAACACAAGACAATAAAAGATGACAGAGTTGAACCTGCAGAACAAAAGGTGATTTCTGACCTCTGAGGATAAGTTCAGGCACTGACCCTCTACTGTGTTTTTAATTCAAAGAAGGAGAAAAAAATACTCTGATTGCACCACATGTTCCTCGTTGCATGTTCTTGGATATGTGGACTTGTGCTGTTTAAACTTTGCAGATGTGGTCAGTGTATCTTATGCTGCCCTCACTAATGTAAAATCCACAGCTTGCCAGTCAGTGTTTTATGATGTGTTTATATGATTCCCATAAACCTGTAAAATCTGGAAAAACTATGTTACCATGTTATATTTGCCAGGTGTTTGCAGTGAGGTGGTCAGCAATCACTGGGAAATACATGGGATGAAATAAACCAATAAAATAAAATAGCAAGGTGTCGGTGATGGTAGCCAGAAAAAAAATGTGTTCATTAACACAACCCCTTTTAGCATACACATATCTTTGTTTATAATGTTTTACAATGTTTTAGTAATATATTGTATTCCAAATGCCATTATAATAGCAGTATCATATTAGGTTGGGCACCACAGAATTTGCCCACATTCGCCGCTGGTTTTTAAGATTTTGCCAGCTGTTTGAGGTCAGCTATCCAGTTATTGAGGTGGAAATTTCTGATTTCACGAGTTGTCTGGCCCTTTCCAAACACAGCATTAGTCCTGGTCTGTGAGGAACCTGATCTCACAGTGATGTAGACCTTTAAACAAGGTCATTTTCCTGCTCAAGATTTTAGTCAACTGTTGGCTTCAAATACTCCATGACATAAAACAGCTGTTTGGATGCCTGGGAGGCTGAATGGCTTACAGAACACTGATGATTTTTCCTATCATTTATCAGCTTATCTAACAAAACAAGCAACTAGAGGGATACAGTTCCAAACTTACTGTATTACTTCAAGGTTAAGCGCTTTAACAGTCACAGAAGAATCACAAGTTGGCCCAAAAGAGCATCATTTTAAAATGCATTCAATTTTAAGGCATCATAAAGCAAACAAAAAAGGTTTTGTTTAAGAACTGGGTTGGAAAAGGCCACACTTGACTGAATTTGGTCACATAAACCAGAGCGAGGGCTCCCTGGGAGTTTCAGGTCATTGGCTTTCATTTGGAAACCCAGAGCGACCTTAACGATATGGTGCTAATTGGTGCAGAGAGTGATTCAATGATTGTGTTGGAGACTTGCACCTGCCCTCAAATAAAGGAGTACAAAATGAAAGCATAGCTGAAGACATTTAAATTGATTTCCTATGTCATATACTACATTAAAATTAGTATTAATGATATCTTCCAAAATAGACAGCACAGTTGGTTTTATGACCTTTGTATTTCCCCATGTAGTCAGACTGAGCTGCATTCACACGTTTACTTACTTGCCTTATGGCAATCACAGTCGGTGTATTCATCACACTCCCAGGGCGCAAAGGAAACGTATTAATCATAATTAACCAGACCATGAAATCCAGCCATGAAATTCAATCAAGTCTCTCATGTCTCTTTGTGCTTTTTCAGTTTAGTTTGGACCCGTTAAGTTCGGTATGAAGAAATGCATGCCAGCATGCATGTGGAACTATACTTTCAATTTGCTTTCTCACACAGACTCTTCACATGCTCAGTCCGGCACAAACCGACCACTACCCCTATAACTGTAGTCTTCAGTCCAGGAAGTCTTGGGTTCCTAATGAAATACAACAATAAAGAAAGACAGTCACGAGTGAAGTGTGGACATTATTTGCCATCCACAGTGATTTACAGTTTTAAGGTCACGTGAAGTGAGCCAACAGGATGTCAGACAGATGTCAGAAAGTATCTATAGTCATGTTTTAGAAAATTTTGATGCTGACAACATTGAGACAAAGCAGGATTTCAGATGAAGTCATTTTGTGGAGCCTGAAAATGATTACATCCTTTTTTTAAAGTTTGAACTGGCATGGAGTCTTAGAGACATCCAATTTCTTCATCGGCTGTCATCTACAGGACAGCAGCACTAACGATGCTTAAAGCTAGTGCAAACAAGAAAGATTAAAGGCTGTAGTGGCTTAATTTGCCAAAGACAATTTGGCTAAACAGTCTCTAAATAGGTACGGAGGTTGCCGGGGAGGCCAAGTACTTGCATGCTAGGGTTGACAGCTTTTCATAGACTCCTGAGTGAGCATACCACCACTGCAGGGGACAATCATCAGTACTGATGCTGGGCTCTGCTCTGTAGTGCTGCAGCTCTCCAGACTCCATACCATCTTCTTCTGAGTCAGAGTCGGACCCCTGCAGGAGAGGGCCCCTCCTGTTCGTCTGAGCTGGTCCATCATCCTCTGTGGAGGGCTGGAGAGTGGCTGCTCTTCTGGGCTCTGCTGCTCTCCAGACTGGTCCACACCTGAATGAATGAATGAATGAATGAATGAATGGATAGATAGATAGATGGATAGATGGACAGGTGGAGAAATGAATGGATAGATGGACAGGTGGATGAATGAATGATTGTCATCAATACTAAGTGCAGTAGACCTTTTTTTTTTCATTTTATTTTACTTTATTTTGTGAAGCACTTTGTGTTGCATTTCTTATGTGTGAAAAGGGCTATATCAATAAAGATTGTTCCGATTTGATAAATTGGACTTATTAGTCCAGCTTATCCTTATAGTCTTTACCTGTTCCCTCTTTTCTCTTGGAAGACATTTCAAATCCTTGAAACGTGGATCCAGTGCTGTGGCCGCCTTGAACCATGTCTCATTGGTATCAGCTCACCGTGCTGCCAGGTCCCTCTGGAAGGCATTCTTGAACTTTACCAAGTAGGCTGGATCATCATCGGTGATGTCCATGACACGGTCCAGATGGCAAAAAAGCAGGCAGCACTAAATAGCAATAGGCCTCACCACCCAGCAGCTAAGTCACATACCTGCAGAGGTGGATGAGTTTGCAAAATAAACTTAGCTGGATTATTCAATTTAAGTGTAACGGATTTCCAATTTGATTGTCCTTAAAAGTAACGACCTAATGTTCATTCATTTATGAATTACACATGTGACAGTAGTTTATTTCATTAAAATGGACAGGTGTTTATTTGGGCTTACCTACATGGTTCAGGTTGATTTGTTTCTTTGACATCAAGGGTATAACTTATGTCACACTTAACTTCAGCTTAGCCGATATTTCCAAAATCTGGGTTTTCAATAACAGAAAACACTGTTTACGTTTTGACAGAAGGCCGAAACACACAGAAAACCTCAGTTTTAAAAATATCACTCTATGTGTGGAATTAAAGGGACAGTTCAGTTTTTTTTAAGTGGGGTTGTATGAGCTCCACATGGCCACTAAGTACATTAGATGCAGTAGAAAGTTCTCTCCTCTCCCTCAGAAAGCCACACTTTTGTGAAAGTTTGTGACGCAGAACCAGCTGCAAACAGGGAAGTATTGTACCAATTACGAAGGCTATTTTCTCCGCCTACAAGAACTCCAATCAAAATATAATACCACAGTTTAAGAGTACCCTACCTAGAAATTTTTTTGAGTGCATTAACTTTTGGAAACATAAAGTTTTTCTGGAACTAACCTAAGAAAATACCCTTTGTATTTGGTACAATACTTCCCTGTTTGCGGCTGGTTCTGCGTCACAAACTTTTACAAATTGTGGCTTACTGAGGGCGAGGAGAGAACTTTCTACTGTATCTAATGTACTTAGTGACCATATGGAGCTCAGACAACCCCACTTAAAAAAACTGAACTGTCCCTTTAAGCTACGAAATCGAAAACCAAACCTGTACATTGTTTCAACTCTTTTTTTCATAGTAACAGTGCACAGGCCAGCATTAGCATGTGAATGCAAGCAGGAAGAAAGCAAACAGTTAAAGCACTGGATTTTGAACCAAAGTTTTCACCAAGAACATTAAAAACAGAGACTCTAAAGAAAAAAAATGTAATGATCATGAGAGTGAAATGATTTTCAATTAGGAATTTTTCCTGACTGTCCTTTCCTTTTATTTTTCTGTATTGAACTTTTGAGAGCTTGAGGGCCACAGGTTGAGTATGACTGTTCTACAGTTAACTTACTTACTTTCACTTCTTTAAAAGAAAAGCAAAGAAGAAACACAGGAGACTTACAAGTTTAAGTCCAGGATTTTAATTTACGCTGTGTTGGCTGAAAGCTCTAGACGGCACATAATTTTTCTTTGAATGCAAAACTTTTTGGAAGTAGAAAAAAGGATCCTGACCTCAATTCGCACAAGGAAAAAAATCAAGATTTATGCATAAGTAAAAATCATGCATCCCTACTTATAGCCATTATTTATGGGACAACTGGAGAACAACAGGAAATCTTGGAAAGAGTTTGGGAAAGACATGCCTAAGGGTCAAGGCCAAGAGCAAAACCTGCTACCCATGTGTCATGGATTATTGCCTCTGTATATGGGGGTACCTGCTCTACCTACATAGCTAAAATGGCACCCCATTGAGAGGCTTTTTAACTGTTCATGTAATACAAATGACTGTAGAATTTAGCTGCAGGCTTTTCTTATTTTTACAAGCTTCTTCTCAGAAAGAGAGTTTCTCATGCCTGTAGACTGAAGGAGACATGGCTGAACTGACTTACATTATTTAGATTGCATGCTAGTTTGAAATGACATTTATACGAAAACATTTCTCCGTCTGTGGGCTCTCTCTGTCATCAGTGAACCTCAAAACAACTCAAACTCTTCAGGGATGCAAAATATTTCTTCCTAGAAGGCAAGGGGAGCCCAAAAAGGTCCTCCTGTAATTCAATCTATTCTGCTTAGGGAGTGATATTTTGGTGTTGCTGGTGATTTCTGCCTCTGCAAAACAAATGCACAAAGCTTAACAGAAACAGAAACAGGTACTTGAGAAAAGTGCCATGTCACTAAGCCTGCTCATTGACACACACTTAGAAAACGTTCTCTCTAAAATGTATCCTGTCAAATGCTATTGGATCATTTTCAAATAGAACTTGATGTAAGTGGACGAGCATTGTTCTGTGTCCAACCAACCAGTGACTGTCAGACATCTAATGACCCCCAGTCAAAGGACCAGTAATTGTTTGGCTGGCTGCACAACAAATACCAAAATCTGTCTGATTGTGAATCATGAATGTTTGTTTACTAGTTCTAAAACTGGAATAATGTAGGTCATTATTTGGGATGGCTATCAGTATTTTCAACAAATTTACTCTTGAATACACACGTGTTATGGTAGTGGTGTGGCATTATGTCAAAATAGCCAAAACGAAGTAACTCTTTTTTTTTTTCTGAAAATGACCAAAACCAGTTTAACTTGAGTACTAAGTAGGGCTGGACAGTATGACATTTTATATCTGTCTTTTTCAGCTTTTCGCATTGACAGTTTTATATTGCGTATTACAGAATTTAAAGGGATTACGTTTACAACCCCCTTCTGCCACTTAAACAAGCCTGTGATAGGATAGACTTTGTATAAAAAATGGGAATTCTGTTTCATTTATTTGATATGTCCTTTTCTTAGTGTGGTAGCAATGACTGAGGCTCTGTCCACATGTAAGCAGGTATTTTTAAAAACGTAGCTGTATGGAGCCTGAGCTTTCTCCTGTGCCCTTGATTTTCATCATTAACAAACATGCCATAAAGCCAGTAGCTATGCTAAGTACAGCTGCAACACAAGGTAAAACAGCAAGGCTGTACTTTTATTGTCACCAGAGCAGTGACAAAGGCAGGGAGCCTCCATGTGTGCCATTTTTTTGTCATTTAAGCCACACGGAGACATGTGAGACAAAATGTTCCATGATCCCAATAAAACTCAATGCATATGTGGTTGGTCAAAAAAAGGGATCTTTTTTCCCATTTCTGTACGGCCCAGGATCAAATGATCCACAGTCTGTAAATGGTCCCGAACCCAGTGGATGGAGACCTATGTCGTAAATTATTTACTCAGATGATTTGAGCTAAACGTCACTGCAACATTTACACAGTAGTATAATGTATGTCCAACCTACATAAAAACTGTTGTTTTTGGATTAAAATGTAACTGTTCTGAGTGTATCAGTAAACATGTTTGGAATAAATTGTGTCTCCAAAGACACACTGCTTGCTGTCAGACTGAACTGCAAAGCAACATAGCAAACAGCATCTAAAGCTGGGCTGAGTGGGGGTTTAGTGTTGTCCTTGCTGCCTTTAGTGATTCCATAAACAGTAGGGAAATGAGCTATGGTCTACCTTCAGCCAGGGTGCTGTTCCAATCATTCCCCAGGCTGTTCTTTCCCCAGGACATCAGTCATAAAATCTAGCAGACCTGAACTTAAACACACAGCTACAGGATACACCTCGTTCTCTCTGGTCCAGCAGCTGAAACCAGAGAAAGAAAAAATGCTACAATCCCAGCAGTAGTGTGGCTTTTCTCCATGTCACACCTGAAGTGGATGTAAGCTTGTTTGAAATGACACTGTTGCCAAGTAAATGTCAGATAAAATTTAACAGAGCAAAGAGGATGGCATTTAAAGACTGCTATTAAATAAGTCTGTCACATAAACTTATGAAATGAGCACAGAGAGGCAACAAGGAACCCGTTCTTATGAATTCTCTATTTGTTATTCAAAGATGCACATTTCTTTTCTATGAACAGGGACTGTCTTTGTACAGGATTTTTTTTGAGACTCAGCCTTGCCCATAACAAATGATGATGAACAAAGGGTTCAGTTGGCTATGTCAAACTATTTTGAAATAATCATGATATTAAAGGCATAAAAGCTTTTTTGTACCTTTGATTTAAGTATTGTTAAGAGAATATACTTCAGGGTAACATATTATGCAAGATTAACTTTTTGATGGTTTTCATACCAAACATATGTGTCAGTGGCTTGTCAACCAGACCCCTCCCTTTGAAATGTTCCCCTAAAGGTGTCATGAGGGGACATGTCACATCCCTCAGATGGGAGACACTCCCAGAGCCAGATGTTTGTTCAGCCCACAAGCGGCTCCAGCAGAGGGAACATGTCTTGGCATGTGTATCCAGCCACAGTATACACTAGAGCACAGCTCTGGGAAGCCAAAGACACATGTATTTCTTGACAGTGACATGGATTGTGAGGACTTAGGGCACATTAACACCCAACACTGTTCATTCAAACAACCGAACTCTGGTTTGCTTTTTTGTAAAGTTAAAGGTGTGACAGCTGGTGAACTCCAGTGCAGATCAAAGAACTCTACTCTGCGCCACCTGAAAACAGGGGTCTGGGGTTGCTTCCAGTCGAATCAGGGTCCAGCTTGCAGTGGGTGTCAAAGTTTTCCTTAATATTCCCTATCTGTTTTTATCTCGCAATGTGTGGTGTTTTATCTCTTAGTTCTCAGCTCTCATTGTTTAGATACTACTTTTGGTTTAATCTAGTTACTTCTCCTCCTTCTATTGTTTTAAAACTTTTCGTACATTTTATCTGTGGTCCTCCAGGTCTTAATCTATGTAGCTGGGTTCCTGTGTTGCCAATGTTCTCTTGTGTTACATGACTTTTTTTGGTTCTTTCTGTTGACTGCACTTTTTTTTCTTTTTTTTTTTTTCTATAATCTGACATTGTTTAGATTGATGTTGTTTGGGTTCCTGGGTGCTGGAGTTTGGTTCTTTGTGTAAGTACTCTTTGGCATGTGCATGAATGTCAAAACATGAAATTTCATGTTTCTGTGCATGGTTAATTACACCAATATGTAGAAGCTATCAAACCACTATGATGATGTCAATGCTATAATATAATAAGTATTGTTATCCGAGAATTTTCATATTTACTGTTTAAAACACAGAATAAATAGTTTTATTGGTTGAATGTAATGCTTGATTAATTTATGACTTGAGCTGGCTCAAAATTGAGTATAAAATGGTGAATTCAGTTTGAAATTCCTCATTCCTGTTTAACATTTAACAATAACAATATTTAAAATTTAACAATAACTTTTTCAGTTTTAAACAGGTTGTTGAAAGACTGTAAAATCTTGAAGATTCAAAAACAAGGCAACTAGACTGTGTTGAGTTTGTTTGGAAGACGTTTCACTTCTCATCCAAGAAGCTTCAACTGAAGAAGCTTCTTGGATGAGAAGTGAAACGTCTTCCCAAAAAACTCAACACAGTCCAGTTGCCTTGTTTTGAATCTTCAAGATGACCATGACCTGGATGAATGAGAATCTACACAAAGACTGTAAAATGTTTTTGTTTTTTTGTATTTATAACAAGGGTCTATATATGTGTTAAGCACTGTATGAATTGGGGATATCTAGACCCAAAGTAAACTTTAATATTAATGTCAACAGCTCAAAAATGAGACACTGAATCTTTTTTTTCCCATACAAAATGCAATTAACATTTTTGTGACAGAAAAACTCCTTCAAACTGAATACATTCTTAAATGTAGGCTGCTCTTTGATAAAACACTTGGTTAAATAATGATTTTCTAGAGTATAAAACCTCCCTTACAAATCTTAGGATACAGAGAAGCCAAGCACTAAAAAAATCATGGCTACAAATTCAGACAGATCTTCGTCAAAGCACCATCTAAAATAGAAGACTTCTGTAAAGTAATTATAAGTCTTCATAAGACCCTCTTTGTCCATAATTTCCAAACACCTAATTGAGGTTCTAACTTTTAAAGTATCTGTAGAAACCCTGATGTGCACATCTGACACAGTTTTAAGATGTCCAACTAACCTAAAAGCACTTATTATGCTGGACGTGTAGCACACTGTATTTTTCACCAGAGCAGTTTTGTGAAGAATTCTCTGTTTTTGCCAAAACCAGTGGTCATTGAGCTGAAAAAGTAGGTCAAATACACCGCTGACATAATCCACACTAACTTGAGAGCACCGCTGAGACACCACTGAGAGCTGAGCCGGGCTTTCTGAAACCTGAACACTACTCCTGACAGCCTTCAGCGATGACAGAACTATATGTGTTTACCATGAAAACTTCACTTCTCTCCTACATTACAACTCTGTCCTAAAAAGCCTGACAAGCCTTGAGACACCTTAACCTATATTCCCGTGTATACCTTCTGCCATTGCCTTTCAGCAGCTCATTAGGTCACACATAATTATATTCTTGGGCTGATCTTCAACAGGAATGGGTTTTATTTGTTCTTCAGTTCCATGGATCCTAAATCACAGCACTTGTAAAAAAAAAAAAAAAAAAGTCTCAACAGAGTGTGTGTGCCTTTGGATTCTTTCCAAATGATGTAGTGACTGCCCTCTTGTAAAACATGTCTGGAAACCATACGCGAAACCTTTAACACTTATGACAAACAGGTATCATAACCTTGATCTTTACATTCCAATCTACAAGGCAAGACGTCAGACTTGATGTTTGTGGGACACTTAGCTGATTCTGGATTTTATGCTTGTAAGGAAACAGGCCACAACAGGGGAACTTACTAACTTACTACTGTCTGGACTTGTACAAATAAAAGTCAGTCATTTGCATTTCTGGAGAGATCTCTTGATGCCTTTTGCAGCTCCGGTATTGTTGGAGATAGATTGTTAAACTCTGCTTGAATTACATCAGGACGGTTTGAGACAAGGCCACACAGGCTGCTCATGCCTTCAACATCACGCTAATGATGTCTGAATGAAATCCTCCTCCTCTCAGTTCTCGCACGTTCTGTCTTTACTGCTCTCATTTGGCCGTTTCTGTAACAGTCGGGGTGAGCTTGAGAAAATCCTGAGCCAATCCCATTCTTTCCACTCAGATCATAAAACTCCCTGAAAAAATGTTCCTCTCAACAGATCGGTCCTTGTGGGTCTCGCCACCAGGCACAGTGAGTCCTTCACAGCGAGGTCATGGAATAATTAAGCACACTCTTTCAAAACCACACCACAGTGGGTGATTGCTAATATTTGGATTTTGATTCATTTGTTACAGACTCATTCGCTTTATAATTTGGCCACACAAAAAAGAATAAAATGACTGTTGTGTAACAAATGTTTACAACGGCAAATTCACAAAGTGCACAACAAACTCTACGCAGCAGTCAGCCAGGGGTGACAAGGTCAATACAGGTCACAAGAGAGCCATCCATCACAGCTGGCAGACAGGGAGACATGCTCAAAGTGTACATACCCATGTTTAAACAAAGGTCACTGCGACTGCCTCACACAGTGAGCCACTCATTTAGGGACATAATGACAGCAAAACAAAACTGCACTGAATGCACTACAGGTCACCTTTGTTTTCTAGAGGAAGCTTATTGCCACAGAATATTTTTTTATGTACATGGAACATTTTTCATGGGTTTTTGGTTTTGGGTGATACTTTATTTAAAAAAATATATAAGCAATATATGAACATGAATGAAGACCTTGACCTTAATGACCCTATCCTATGCCCAGGCACTATGTTTTTTCACGTGAAGCACAGGTGTCTTCTTTGATTTCCAACTGATTCAGGTGTTGGTTTTACGCTGTGCACTCACACTGTTTAAATTGTAAATGATTGCATGCTGTTGTTGGCGCCCAGGGGTGTGTTTGTTTTTAAGGCACAGTTCAGTATTCTTGAAGTTGGGTTGCAGGTACCTTACAACAGACAGTGAAGTGGCAAAAAGGGCTCCCAACAGCACTGCACCCAAAGGCGATCGAGCTGGGATCACCAGAGAGGAACAATGTTGCTAAAATTACAGTTATTTTGGGCAACTGTGTGAGTTTTACGTAGAAACGAGCCACAAAACTGCAAAATATGGAATGTACGATTGCGTGAAAAAAATTGAGTGCTTTATTTTCCTCAGTATGAGTCAATATGAGTGATAAGTGAGGTTCCTTTACTGTCGTTGCACAGGCTTACTATTATTGGGCTTCTCCTTTGACCTACAAGCCTGTACCCTCGAACCTTCCTGATAAAGCACTCAGAAATTTTTCGCCCAATCATACATTCCATCCAACAAAAGATCCATTGCTTGTTTTTATATTAAACTCACACAATGACACAAAATAACTGTACCCATTAACAGCAGTGTACCTTACTGCTCATTTGAGCTGGTTCATAAAGGTGCAGCACTGCTGGGAGCCCTTACAGCCACTTTGCTGACCATTGTCATGTACTTGATACAACCCATCTTCAAAAATACTGAACTATCCCTTTAAAATGAGGAGTCATCAGCCATAAAGCTGATGTGTTCTAACTTGAGGATGTAGAAAATGACTAAGCTTTTAACCTTCCCATACCTGGTCTAAGGTCTAAAGTCTGTGGTGCAGAGTGTTTTTTTGGCAATTTTGGGGACGCAAGAGAGATTGGCACACATCTGTATGATCAAAACACACACTTTAGCAAGCTTGTGTCACTCACATAGGATGCATAACAGCACACATCTACCGTTCAATAGAGAATTTTATGATCAGTTCAGTTTAAAGTTTATAACAGGACAGAGCTGAGAGACATTGTGGCTTTTTTTTTCAACGCTACTCAGTGCGCTATTCCCGCGTATCCAGCGCATGTAATATTCCCAGAGAATAGAAATGGTTAAGATTTTTAATACATTTTCACTTCTAATATTTGTAAACACACTAATGAATGTCACAGATAATAAAATAGTCCATCTGGTGTGTTATACGCATGCAATACATAACAGAGCCACAGATTTCTGCAGGGAAAATGAGAAAAAGAACAGCTTAAAGTCAACTGTTTTTTTGTTTACAGAAAACAAATCCTTAATAAAAGATGTGTTATCCCATCCTTGTTATTACTGGAGATTTTAATGATTAAAGAAGCTTAACTTTAATAAATTTGCAGAAGTATTTGACTTGTCTTGTGATCGTACCATATGCTCTGGGATGCTCCAGTGAAAAAAGCACATACAGGGCATTAGGATAACATATACAGTGTTTTCTGTGAGTGTTTCTTTGGTTTAGTAGCACAAAAAAGAGAGGAATTAAATAATTCAGCTGAATGCCAAACCAAACAACTAAACCCTGTGGTGTGAATAGCAAAGTGCCCCATGCACTGATTTAAAAGGAATGAGAGCTGGATTGACCTATGTCACACCCAAAACACAGTTATGTTTGATCATGATACATAGCCAAGCTTTGTGTCTAGCTTGGCGCCAAGAATCTGCACCTCTAACATAGCAAAATATATACAGATACTCCCGAACTTTATCAGATCATCCTACAGGTAGAGAAAACATATTTGCAAAGTTTGACAGAAATCCCTCAGTGATCATTCATCATTGATTCAGGGATGACATTTGTACAATGACTGACAAAAATCAGGAGAGAATGGCAAGAGTGGTTCAAGATGACAGCGGCAACGGAAACTCAAATAACTATTCATAAAGATGAAAGACCATTTCTGAAAGCACAACATGCTGACACTTAAAAGACATGGGCTACAGAAGTGCCAGACCACAATGAGTGCCACTCCTGTCAGCTAAGAACAGGAAACTGAGGCTACAAGTCACACAGGCTCACCAAAATTGGACAACAGAAGATTGGAAAAATGTTGCCTGGTCTGATGTGTCTGATCTCTGCCCAGCATGCTGGGGTAGATGATAGGGTTAGAATTTGGCTTGAACAAAACTAAAGTACTGACACATCCTACCTTGTATCAACACTTTAGACTGAACTGTTGACACAAGGGAAATTAATTTATTAATTTAAAAGAAGAAATAAAAAGAGAAGTACACGTTCGATTCTGCTGTCCCTCATCTGCATAATTCTTTTAAATGATGTGCCGCGGCTTGAAACCCTTGAAGGGAACCTCAGGATTTCTTGGAAAATGGACGAAACAATGAAAAATGCTTTCTAAGTGTATATTTTTATTTTTATTTTATCAAAGTATTTCTTGTTTTCAGCAAAATATAAACAGGAAACTCTTTTAACATGTGATGAACAAGCACTGAATTAATATTTTTTTTGCAGTTTTTACTTGAACCTAAAGATTTCCCTATTAGTCCATGCCTGCAAAAATGTCATAAGTATTTTTAAACAATAATTTATTTCAAAATATAAGCATTTGCCTACATTGAGCAGGGGTCTTGATGATCACATACTTCATACCACCAGTGTTTACACACCTTCAGTCAGTGGTTGTGGAGTTTGGGTTCAATCCATCTTGTAAAGGTTGGATGTGTTTGTACTTTCCACAACAAAAGTATGAATTATATGGCTACAAAGTATGTAAACTACAATAACAGAAGCTTTGCATTTGATAAGGAATTTCATGGCTATACTTAAAAAAGGGGGGCTAAGAGGGATGTCTGTCTGGGATATCTGAGAAAAGTGTTTGTCATACGAACTGCATTTTAAAAAGTGAAACAGAATTTTTCCGTACGATATTTTGACAACGAGGAGGTTGAAAAATTAAGATGAAACTGTCAGAGCCATTGGAAGATTGCTTATTGACTGTTTTCACATCTGTACAAAACAGCTTTTTGTGTATTTGTTGCCTGGACATGTATAGTGCTCTTTGCCAGAGGCCGTAACATGAGGAAAATAATATTGGGTATTTTGCCATTTTCTAATGAAAATGCTAAAATGAAGCTGATTACTTACCCCTCTTATTTCAGTGATGACTTACGTGTAAACTACAGTAATCAAGGCCTTTACTTTGATGCCGTCATTTCATCTGAGCCAAAAGCAGAGGTATTTTACCTTCACTAGACTGACCCTAATTACTCTACCAGCTCTATTTTCTGTACTGTCTTTCACAACCTCATTTTATATTTAACTAACATGTTCATTCTCATAAAGATGTCTCATAAAGTATGTACTGTACAGACATAACGTGCACAAAAAGCATGGAAAGTAAACAGGAGGTGGAGGAAACTTTTTTGTTGTTGTTTGAGTGTACTTAAAAAATCCATAAAGCTCTGCATAACTTTATTCTCTTTGGATTTTACATACTTAGGTCTATCCAGCCCTCCTGATAATATTCTTGCTCACTCAATCTTTTGCTGTGCTAAAGGGCCAACTGTAAATGTGAAGGTCTTAAAACTTAATTCATTCCACTTTAAACCATGTTACTGCATACATATTGCTTTTCCTGCTTTAACGGTTTGACCTTTTGAAAATGAAAACATAAATATTTACAAGATTTCTGAAAGATTTATGCAATGGGTCACCCAAAATGTTGTATACATATATTGTTTAAATTGAAGGATTGTTTATTTAACACAGATGATTTATTCATCCACGTGCCTGAACAGCTTGAAAAGAACGACTGTGATATATGATGCATGATGTCATGCTTTTCCTTTCACCTTAACAGGAGGCACATTGTTGCCAAAACATCAGCTCATGGAAAAAAGCAGACACTGTAGATTTTTTGTTTTTTTTCTCAGGTGCTCAATTTGCAATGAAAGTCTCACTTTTTTTTGTACAGAATCGTTGTAATGCAGAACTCTTTCTTATCAGGAAAAGGATCATAAGGAAGAGAGGGATCATAATTCGCAGGTTAATGTGCATTTAGATTTAAGTCTTAATCATGTGAATTCAATTTAAAACAAGGAAGTACTTGCTCTGTAGAAGAACTTTTTGCAATCAACCTTTTCACTATTTTTTTGTAGTTTCTTTTAGCTTTCTTTAACTCTTACTGTACCACAAGTGTTTCACAACTGTGACTGCTCTCCTTGGGCCAGGTTTGTCTGGACATGTGTGAGCACAGCAATGGAAATGTGTCTCATATAAGAACAACTAAGCTAAAATCACCTGAAAAGGTGTTCTCAGCTTGTTTCCATCTAACCTCAGGACGGTTTGTTTTCAGGGAGCAAACAGTCAACCCAATAACCAAAAGGTCCATTCATTGCCTTCTACTAGTGTTAAGGCTACCACAGCTTTAATTAAATACTGTAGTAGGAAATTAAGAATGATAAAAATCATTAGCAAACCATCAGTGTTTTCAGTGCTTGGGCAAGTTTGCATGATAGTAGTGATTGGCTATCGTCACTCAGATCCTTGTTGGTGGACCACTGCAGGGACTTTACAACATCAACTGCTCAAAAAGAAGAACAGAAAGTGGGCATAAATACTCCAGGTCCAGGTGCTCAAAAAGGTTTTAAAAATATGAAAGGCCTTTCAGTCATAGGGCTAGAAACAGTAAAAATGACACCAAAGCGTATTGGCTTGCACCTTCTTCAGGGTGTCTTTTCATCACTTGAGCCTACACTTTTACAAAACTGGCCTCTACTTTCATACTGCAAGTGCTACGGTGTCAAGACTTACCAGGTTAACTGTTGACCTCTGTGATGCAACTGTTGACACTGATAAGTGTAAAAAAGGCTCAAATGTATGTGCTCAAAGTTTTAACTTTATTTCACAAGTCATGTCAGAAATGTGACAAATTGCCGTCTGACCCCTCTGCTACAGGTTTAACCATGTCTGTTTTTGTTGGTAGGGTGCAGCTGTTTTGCTCTAAAGTGACAACATATGGTGCTGAACAATGAAGCCAGTGCAGAAGTGCCAAGGACTGCAGTTCCCTGAGCATCCACTTGAGACTGACTGGCTGCAGAAAAAACAGAAGTTAAATGATTGTTACAAAACAGACTGTTGGGGATTTTATCATTTCACATCCGCTTTCATTTAAAAGGATTTTGGGCAGCTGTTTGTAAAGAAGGCCAATATCAGCTCATACCAATGTTGGACTGATGCAAATGTGCATCCCTACTTTCTTAGTGTAAAATTTGTCAAAAGAGTTAGCACTGATGCAACACAGAGACACAGTCAAAACATTATTTACACACAACCCTGGTCTGAAAGCCAAAGCACGATGAGCCAGAGCTGATATATCTATCAGCCATCAAGCATCCAGTGTGTCTGAAACTATAGTTTACTTACCGGTGTATGACAGTGAAAAGTTCAACCAGTGAGCATGACATCAATACATACACTAATACAAGAATTTGTCTTTATATAATCAAAACTGGAACAAAGCAAACAAGCTATAGGTGTGAAAGCACCCTAAATATTGCTCCTGAATACAGTCACTTATTTGTATGTTTTTCCGTGTGACTTCTATTTGGTAGGCAGTTATTTTCTTTAATATGCTCAGTAAACTAAGATAATGTGATACATAACAACAGAGGGAGTATCGGATTTTCACAAATACTGACACATTTATCCATTTTTAACTTGTCGTTTTTATGTACTGGTGACAAATTGTTCTCATAACAGAAGTTGTCCTCCTATTAATCCCTCATGAACCCGTAAACATGCTCATTCAATCAACACAGAAATCCATCTGTGGAACTTTTCCAACATGAAGCTCTCAACAATCTCTCCCATGAGGTCCTCGCAGCTTTAAAAAAAACAAACATTGATTGTGTACCATTGGAAGTAACATTTTCCCCTGATATTTTTATGATCCTTTGTTCCTTGACCTGCTGGGGATTACAGATGGAAAAAGTGCTAATCACTACACCAACACAGACGTTCTGGATGAAACCCAATGAGTCACTTATGACACTCAACACTGAAGAGTAGCTCAGCCGCTGAGTAAGTCTGCCAGAAAGCCACAGTGTCAGCTGCAGTTGTCATTAAGGGGGAAAGGGAAGATGATATGTATAAACAAATGAATAATACCAGTTAAAAGTTGATACACATGAGAGCTAAATGTAATCTAATTTCTTTGATTGAAATCTGGGATTAGCTAGTTGAATGTGTGACAGGTCCCTCAATCTGGCTCAATCTCCAATGTTATGAAACAAAGTTATCCTCTCCTTGTTGGTCCAGCATCTTCTGCCAGGAACTTTGTCTGAAATAGCCAGTAGTGCATTCTGACTTTGTCACTGGGGGAAATATTCAGTTCCATTCACTCAGGGACTAAATTAAATCAAGCTTGTGAGAAATCAGCAGCGGTCTGCCTGAACCACACGTGATTTAAACAAAGGAGTCATACATGAACACATCGTCCTTAATATGAGCTCAACAAGGACTTTGTTTATTGTGGCACTGAGGCCCCAATCATAGATATTTCATTCTTTAACTTACTGCTAATTCATGCCCAGAGGATGATACAGTCACAACCTGAAAGGTTAAATGCTTCTTATTGCAAATCACTTTTCCAGTCTTACTACATTTGTTTAACTGTGCATGGAGAAATGTCCCAAAAGTGAAGTATGACTGTTTTATTACTGGAGCAATCTTTGATATAAAACACATGAATGCACACTGGAAGAGATGCTGAGTTTTGGGGATGCATAGAGGCCAACATTTACATCTAGATGTCTTAAGGGAGAGGTAGATGGAAATATCGAGCACAACAATGGAAAACACTGATTGAACAGTACACAGATTAGTAGCGTGTGAGTAGTTACATAAACAGAACGCAACACGAGGCTTGTATGAAGGATGTACTTGTTCTGTGATTACATTAAACTCTGAACTCCATTTAGACTTTTTAAATGCCATTAAAAGTTGTATAAAACTCATGTAAATATCTGGTATTTAATAACAAAAAAAGGTTATGTAACTGAAACTTTGGTAGGTGAGAGAGTCATTAAATGTCCTCTTATTCATTGTTAATTTTCTTCTCTTCCTTTTCTTTTTTTATACACATCCTCACACTCCTCGCAGAGTTTATAGCTTACACATATTAAAGTCAACCACCATCTGTAACATATTTAATGTTTATGCCCCTTGGGGAGAGAATCACACATCTGATGCATTGTAAAACAGACTTTCAGCCAAACATTTTACGTTTTATTAAACACAAAGCTACAATAAAACCAGGGAATAAATGTTTGCACTGTCTGTAGGCATCTCAACTGCATGAGAAACTGCGGCTAGATAAGCTGACGACAATTAAATAAGGTTGCTATTCTTGTTTTTCTTTTATGTTTAAGACTCCAATCTCTGTCACGGCAGCCAATGGATATAGTTGCCCATCTGGATTTGGATCTTAACTATTTCATTTTATTTGCTGCTACTGAACAAAGGACAAATCATCATGACATGAGTAAAATTACAATACTCCTGGTCAAAAAAATACTCTAATACAAGAGAAAGTTGGGAGATAAATACTGGATTACTTACTCTTGGATTTTGTTAAAGGAATATTTTAGTAATTTTGAAGTGGGGTTCCATGAGGGAGTGTTGTAGGACTCAAGTCCAGGACTCTGACTCGAGTCCGACTATAAATATAATATATATATATATATATATATATATATATATATATATATATATATATATATATATACATACACATATATATACATATATATGTGTGTGTGTGTGTGTATATATATATATGTATATATATATATATATATATATATATATATGGAAATGTTATTTTAGATTTATTTAACATTTGAACTTAATATATTCTTGAAAAAGAACACGAACTCACAACACTTGTTGCTTAAATTTGCAGTCATCTGACAGCTAAAAAAGTTCTGTTGAAATGGAGGGAACTGTATTATTTATTTTTAATGAAGACATTTTTTATTTGCATGTTATTTTTCAGGCTTTGCAAAAGTGGAGAGCTGAAGAGCACCTAGCCTTTTGGCTCAGACTCAATATTGAGGACTCAGACTTAGGCTCGGGGAACTTTTCTAGTCCTTGGGCTAAGGTACTGAGGACTCGACCTGGACTCGAATCAGGTGAGAGGACTCAACTCGGACTCTGCTCGGATTTTCTTTTTGGTGACTCGGACTCGACTCGGACCCAAATACTGAGGACTTGGACTCGACTCTGACTCGAGCTTTGGTGACTCAACTACAACACTGCCATGAGGTACATCTGTCTATCCATCTATGCCAGTTATCCCCTCCAGGGTCGTGGGGGTTGGAGCCTATCCTTACTGTCATTGAGCGAGAGCCAGGGCTCACCCTAGACAGGTCCACAGCAAATCTCAGGGCTGACATATATAGACAGACAACCCATTCACATACACATCAACACCTACAGGACACTGAAAGACAGCAGTGAACCTCACAAGCATGTTTTTGGTCTGCTGTGAGGCAAGAGCACCACCTGCTTGGACACCGTGTTGCCTTTTATTAGGAAGCATATCAACAGTTAATGTGTTAGACACAGTGATGGTGATCAGTACTGATCCTGTACTGGGTGAACCTTCATGGACACTAAGCTGCTGTGTGAGTTGAGAGCCCTGAATAGTTCTGTGAATAGTCTATGAAAAAAGCTTAAAGTTGAAGTGACAGTGCACTGGAAATAATGTATTCACAATGTATACTTTTGACACTTGCTAGCCTGTTTCATATTATTTTCTAAACACAACCTCCTGTGGTAATACACCACACAGTCTGTATACCTTTTCGTGGGTCAATTCAAGAAATTTTCAATTACTATCAAGGTCCATTTTCAAGCTTCTCCAGCACCTCACTGCCTTACTTCTTACTGTGATGGCAGCAGCATAACCTGCTGTGTGAATTATATACACACTGACTCTGCATGTACAGTGATCAGTTCTTTCACAATCAAGGCTGATGTCAGACTTTCATCGATTACTGGTCAGAAAAATGGGGAAAAGGGGCCTTTGGCTTTTATCAAGCAATATATTAGTGGCAGTTTGACATGCTTCAGGTCACATGACTCATGTCAGACGGCCTACAGTGTGAATGTTGTGAACACATTGGCGCCACAGTTGTAACAGATATGTTGCATATCACTCTGTTGGAAACAGCAATTTAATGAGCAATTTGTTCAGCGATATCCTTTTGTCATCAGGATAGGGAGTTGATTATGGTAAGCACTTTCAATCCCCATACTTGAATCCAAGCACTTTTCAAACCTTAGAAACAATTATTTAAAATTTAAGCATTTTCAAGGATTTCAAGCTCTTGTACAAATCCTGCACTCAAGTGAGGAACAGACAAGCAAAATGTGCTTGTGGACTGTGCTCAAGAACATTCATAATTTTGCTGTCCACCATGGCAAAAGGAGACCTTACCAGAATGAGACACTTGTTTTATTGACATTGTAATTTAAGGAAAACAAAAATTGAAACTTTGCACATATTCACCATGAAATTGATGTCAGCTACTCCCACTTAACGTCAAAAATGATATTTTAAGTATTTTGTAGTTGATTCTGACTCATTATTTTTCTCTTTCTGATAAACTCTTCAGTTAGAAAGCTTTTGGCCAAGAACTAGAGACTATTACAGTGTCCATCACATTATCCAGATTCCCAGCACTCTTAAAATCTTAGAAAATAGAGTTTGAACTTAAGAACTTTCAGACATTAAGCACTTCTACAAACCCTGAAGATTCAGTGTGAACTACAAACAAAGTTCTAAACATGAAATACTGTACACTCTGACAGGAAGCCCAATGACGACATGATTGGCTGAGCTAAATCCCAGATCTCATTGAAAACAGGAAGACAACACAAAACAACAGACAAAAGCCAGGGCAACAGTATCCAAAAGCCAGGGGTTTCCTGGAGAAACTTATGAGTAACTGGCAAAAATCTGTCTCCACTTTGACATGACAAAGTGTTTCATATCCTTTTGTCCTCGAACACACAGGGGCACAAGTACCCACAGTTCTGCTTCTGAAGCCATTACATAATTATCCCCTGGAAAGATGTGGTTCAAGTGTGCTGGCTGCTGTGTACACAAAAACAGACACTTTCAAGCATCTCACCTCCAGGCTAACATAGTCAGCAGTCCCTTGCCTGGGCCTGGTCTAAGTCAAACACCTGGATCTGCTTCCTATCTGTCAGCCTCTTTTTCGTCTCTCAAGGGGAAACTGATCATTCATGGCCAATTAGCATCTGATCAGTGCAACATCAGTGCTGCCAACACCAGAGGAATCATGCAGTCCAAGCCAGAAATAGTTAGTGGCGGTGGTGAACCGGTGGCAAGGGGGCAGGGGGTTGGAAATTTGAGCACAGTGTGTGTGAGTGTGTGCGCTTCTTGTGTTGTGCATGCTTGTGGCTCTCTTTTGTGCCATGGGGAGGAGGGGTGGGGAAAGCAGGCTGTTGCTTTCAACAAGAATGTGTTCATTTTTAAGGGGAGAGGGGGAGGATCTGAACTTAATTTGTCTGCCTACTGAAACACTGCAAGAAGATTTTTCATCATTCAAAAGCACCAAGGAGGGGAAAAGAGAGAGAGAAAGAGAGTGCAAGAGAGGAGGAGAGAGAGGTGCGTTTGAGAGAGACAGCCTCTTAGAGCTGTGAGGCAGAAGTGATGGATTCAGCCCTCAGAAAAGTGACAGTCTTCTCCTAACAGGCCACTGGCAGAGCTCAAACCTGCCCTGAAGCTTCAGAATATATCAGGGAATAACCTCTAGCCTCCAGACTGAATTTACCAGTAGTCTTTTGAAATTGTTCCAGCTTTTTCAGGTGCATTTTTTGAACAATTGACTTAATAATTCTTAAAGTTTTTCTGGAAGTTTGAGCATCTGTTCAGCTTATGACAGTCTTTAAATAACAGGCTTTAAAACACCTCCGCCTCACAAGAGGAATGAACTAAGGTGACAAAAAGTGAGAAGCTAGACAGGTAAGAGGAGGACGCAGGGCTGCAGCTTTCACACTTGGAATGACTTTTTATCAGAGGAAACTTCATTCAGCATTGCCAGGAGAGCAAGGCAAGTGAGGGAGCCTCATCAATTTTCTACATATATCAAGTAAGCACTTTTACTTCGGATTCTTGTGCGCATTTCTCTTACAAATTGGTGTAAGTTCAAGACCTTGTGTATAATATATCAGAATGTTACTTCAGTTTAAATAATTATTAACCATCCACAGCATGAATGGGCAACTTTGGCCTCTAAGAAGGCAAAATTAACTTTATCATCACTACTGTAGGGCAAAATTGTAGGATATTCAGAATTATACAATTCCTGTGACTTGAGATTTATCAAAAGAAACAATAAAGCCAACTTTCATTTTGTAAATAATGCTTAACTTATTGCATAATACAGAGTTCATACCAGATATATACTTTTTAAAATGCAATAAATATAGTTGTTATTTTATACTCCTTCATTGACGCTTTTGGCACTGCATATAAAAGTATTTTAGAATCCACTGCTGCTAGTTATCTATTTGCATTTTCTACAAAGATCTAGAAGTATAAGTAAACTTATAGATTATCAGGGAGCCATTACTAATTCTGCATTTTTTTTAAATTTTGTTTTCTTTATTTCAGGTTAATGATTGATATTAGTTATGTGCTAAAGGGCCACATTAAGCAAGGCAAATGGCTTCATTAGGCCCCTGGGCTGCCAGTTTCCCAACATTGATACACAGCTTTAACAAGTTATGATAGAGAGCATACTACTTAGCTTTACAGACGTTATTGGTACCATCATAGAACAGAAAGTATATTGTTCAAACATAATGGGGAAGCAATGGATTTGCTGTTGGGCCAAACCTCTTATCTTCATTTTTTATTTATTATTAAAACATACTGTTGGTCTCCTTCCAAATTGGTGAGTGGGTTTTATACACACAGACAATAAAATATATATTCATCGGTAGCAGACTGTCTTTTTCGTTTCCTGAAAAGTAGCAATTTTGGAGATGAGAGGTCTGAGCCTGACAGAGAAAACATTTTTTTAAAATTGCACACAAATTCTGCCTCTGCCCCAAAAGGTCCTGTACTTTATATAATGAAGGTTTTGTTTGAACTTGACTCCATCAGTTGTCATGCAACATCCGTTGTCCGACTGAGTTTGCTGCAAAGGGGTCATTTTTCTTTCTGATGACTAACTGGACAGATGACTCTGTTAGACTTGTCTTTGGGGGGGGGGAGTAAATCAGCGCAGGGGGATGCTGGGGAGCGGGCTCCTCAGGCTAAATGCTTCTTTGCTTCTGAGAAAACACAGCACCCTTGAAGGGTAAAGTAAAAGCACATGGGCACGGAGAAGAGTGGGCAGAAGATGATGGATACATGCTGACAATGAGATTTATTTTCAAATATCACAAAAGTTTCATTTGCTACTGAATAAGAGATAGTATATGTAAACAGCCCGGAGCTTCAGGATGTTCCCCTGGGCTCAAGGGGGACAGGGAAGCAGGCAGCTGAATCCCGTCTTTGTTTCTGTTGCCAGGCAAGTGTTTGGATAAGGGGGCTTTGAGGTAGCATGCTGGAACTTATCGAAACAATTCCTGTGACCCCCTGCTGCTGTGTCTGACTCAGATCACAAGTGGAAGAACACACCAGGCAGCGAGAGGCTCTGAAACCGTAATTTGAACAAAAACTAGAGCTTCTCTCCTCCATGGAAAAGAAAAACAAATACTGTCCTAAACGACCTAAGTGAGCAGGTAGTTGAGGTTAATCATGACCAGAATGTCATGTTACACGCTTACAAGGATTACATGCTTGAGGAAAGAATGAGGTCACCCTACAGGTAATGTAATAGTGCAGATTACCATGAGCAAATTGAACTTGACTCTGATCCAACACATATTGGGTGTCATGCCAGAGACTGCCAGTTCTCCGCTGAGTTGGCCCTAATTTGAACATGCAGCACAAAGCCGTCCCGCAAAGTGCCCACTTCTTTTCAGCTACCGGCAAATTAGGTGCAGTGTAGTTGTGTTGTGATCTCCTGTTGAGGAAGATGATGATGTGATTATGAGGCATTCACACAGAAAGTAGGACAGTGGGAGTGAAATGGGTCAGCAGATACAGTAAGTCTCACAGGTACTACGAGATTAAAGGAGGTAGTGGTCTTGCGTCTTGATGGTCTGACTCTTCCCGTCTGCCACTCCCACTGACTCAACATGTGTATGGCAGCTCACTCTAATGAGGTGATGAAGAATGTGAGGAATGCCATGCTTATGCTGAAATGAGAAGGGCCGGGGTGAGACATCAGCCAGTCCTGGGCTGCCCACCTTCTAATTAATATGTGCTGAGCATGAGCAAAAAGGCCAAGACAGCAGCCGGACCCCACTCCAAAAGGCTGGCAAAGGGCGCGAGTCAGAAACACACTGACCTGCTGGCATATCACACTTGATTTCACATCAAGTAAAAATCTAAGGGAGACTCGAAACGTAGACACAACCTGTAGGCACAGCAGTGGTCTACAAACTTTTTTGTACCTGCCTGGTTTTATGTAATACAACATCGCACAGACCAGCCTTTGCAGTGGCAGGATTGATGAAAAAACACACATGAATAGTATAAACATAATGCATGATCAGGAGCCATGGGCTTGTTTCTAAACCCCAATAAAGAGCCATTCAAGAAGACTAACTCTGTTTTAATCAGGTATTTAATATACAGGAACATGGCCCACAGAAAGCCACAGGTTGACATGGCAACTACTGAAATGCTACACCCTCTATGGATGGAGGAAAATGCTGTGAAACAGTGTGCATACAGTGATGGGGATATTTGTTCTATCCACTGGCAGTAGCTCAGTTCAGAGGGAATTGGGTTTGGGACTGGAGGGTGGCCAGTCCAAGTACCAATGATTCCCATGTTTGGAAGTTGGTTTGGTAGCCAGAGAGGTGCCAGCTGACTTCCTGAGCACTGCCACAGTGCCCTTAAGCAAGGCCCTTGACCCTGAAACTGCTCTGTAGCGCTTCTTCAGGAGCAGCAAGCCACCACTCTGACATCTCTCCATTAATGCATGGTCGTAGGACCTGTTTGTGCATTTGCATTTTAGCCTGTATGTGTGTGCAGCACGTCTAAACAATGGGGTGTATAGAATTGAATTTCCCCATGAGAGATTAATAAAATATGTCTTTTCTTCCAAAAGTCATCAGTCTGAGCTGATCTAATGTTTCTATTGGTTACTGATGGGTGTTTTATTAGCTCTTACCTCAGAGTTAAATGCTTCCACATCAGACAGTTGAGCTCTGTCATGAGCCTTGACTGTCCTCCAGTTACACACAGAGGTGGTGTAAGAGTGCACAAGCACAATATTTAATGGTCAGTTTATCTCAGGTTTTATTTTTTGTTGATCGCAGCTGTGAAAAGGACACAGAGCCTGAGTGTAAGTCTGTGCAGTCAAGCAACACCAATGCCCTCTTAAAAATAGCACTGTAATTTCACAGTACATAAGTGGCTAAAAATTGCTGTGATTTAACAATACAGTTGTGTAAGTTGTTCACTGTAACATAGATGAATACAAGGATGCATTTTGCTTTCACAGCAACACTGACACAAAAAAAAACTGTAATACAAGAGGGCAGTATTGTAAAATCACAGTAAGATACTGTAAATTCACATTTAAATGAAAGCATTGAGTCTCAAACGGATTTTACTAAACCTAACTTTATTTTATAGTCAGACATATTATAAGATGAAAATTACAGTTATATACAGAGTACTGTGAATTCAAAACAATTTGCTATGATTTTATAGTAATTCGAACATGCATCTGTAAAATCAGTGTTTTATTGTGAAATACAGTATGATAACTGAACATGCCAGACGAACCATTAAATATGGTTCACTCCCCCATCCAGGAAAGAGCCCATAGAATGTGTTTGGGAATGGGCTGAACCTTTCAGTGGCATATCTGGCAGGTGATCAGACGATCGCTCCGTCAATTACATACATTTAGGGCCAATCAGACAATTTCATAAGTAGGTGCTATTGCTGCAGTGTAAAGGACAGAACGTAAGCCATAGAAATATTATTTCTATCAAGAAATGTTTACATTGATATTTAATTTTCATTTCATATAGGTTTGCGGTCCAGATCTGATAAATGTGACTGATCCTGCTAATAGCATCTATGATAGCCTCAGTACAAGCAGTTGCTTCCTGCAGTAATCTCTCTTTTAGCTCCCATGATTGTTGTAGGCATGAGTTTGGCAAAATGGACAAGAAACAAGAAAACGCGACACAGTAAACAAAGAGCAATGGTGGAAAACATCCAGCAATTCTTCTTTTTTGTGATCAGCATGTGGCTTTTTGTTACGAAGCGCGAGAGTTATCTTCACGGAGACGAGTGGAGATTTAAACATGGTGGGGCTGTGTTGTTCTTTATTACCGCTGTCGCACGGGAAGTGATGTCCCCTTCGACCAATCAACGGGCTGAAGTGTTTCTAGCTCCAACTTCTGGAGTTGGATCGGTATGCTTGGCACCCCAGCAGAAGGATCCAAAAAAGTAGGACGGTAAAGATCGCTTATAAGGGGTCCTGTCCCTGTTTTAGGCTATGGAAACGCCACAAAAAGCAAGCCGTACCGAGACGAACCGAACTGAACCCTCTGGTGGAAATGGGCTTTCGACCAAAATATTTTGATGTGAGGCAGACTCTAAGAAAGTCCTTAAAAGAGTTGTGCCAATCAAATTACCATGTCCTTTTTCTTGTTAAAATGAAGTTGTGTGTCTACAAGCCAGACATGTATGACATGTCTCAACACCAGTTAATCATTACAGCCATTGGCCAGTCAATAGCAGCTTGTTAAAGTGAACTGATGTAGGCACAATAATGAGCTCTGGGGGCTGTTAACAGCAAAGACAGGAGGAGGTGGAGGAGGCTTTCTGTTGTTCCCCTCTGGCAGACTGTGGATAGGTTAATGACAGGCTGTCTCAGGCACGGCAGATGGGACTCTCTCGTAGCTTTCTGTGAGACAGAGTTGAGCAAGTGTTGTGCTTTTGAAAACACATTAACCAAAAAACACACACAGACAGGCACATACCTCATACAGTCACAAAAAAAACATGTTTCAGCATAAGCTGCAAGCATTTCCCCCCCAGCTTTGAAGTGCAGTGAAGCCTGAAGCAGGAGATTCCGGGCAAACAGCGTCCAACGTGGGACTCCTCAGCTGCAGGGGTAATATCACAGCATTTCGCAAAGACACAGGGCTCATGTTCCAGGGGAGGGAAACCACAGGAGCCGCTGGCCAAACACAGTCATCAGCACATTACAGGGGACAGGCCTGAGGCAGCTCTATTATCTCTGACAGGACTGACTTAGAAGCTGTAATTAGTGTGCACTTTGGGACTTGACCTACAAGATAATTTCATTGATAAGTGATAAGTGTTTCTTTGCGTAGTGTGAAAAATATTTACAACACTGCAATTACTTCATCAGTCAGAGTCTACTACCATGATGTCATTCGGCAAGGCTTTCTGCAGGAATTATTGCTTTGAAAGACTTCGTGCTGTGCTGACAGACAGTTTTATGGGACACTTGAGACAGAAAGCAGTCTTCTGTGAGTTTTTTTTCTTTTTTTAAATCATACCAGGAAATTGTAAGATTGATGTTGCACCCTAAATTTGGCAGACTTGGTTCAGTTCGGGGATGAAGTTGCAACATTGTTTTATTTTCCACTTAATTTGGTTTTCTTTTACTCTTTACTTCAGGCTGACCAAAGCTTGTCAAACGCTAAGTAATATAGCCACCTGCCACTAGTTGGACCAGAAGCTGCAGTCTTTGTTCCTGCCATTAAGCCTATTGTTAGACTATGACCAAGAAATAAACAACTTATTGCTCAGAGCAATAACATTGTTCAGCCTGAAGCTGTTTGGAAGTATTCTGTGTCATCAAATAAAGTTCAAGCCAAATTAAGGCTGTGCCAGATGGCACTTGAACATTGACTTGAGTTTTGTGGAGCCATATTCCACATGGATTTGTAGACATTTGTCTGTCAGGAGGTTCGGAGGCTAGTGGTTAGAAAGGCTAACTAAAGGTTAGCCACTCTTCTAGATATTGTCAGTGAACACCATGTTGGCTTACTTACTGTTGAGATATTCTGCCAAAGTCAAGCCCCATTCCCTTTCTTTTGGTCCACTTGTGTTTGGTCCTTGTTAGGTTCAGATGGCTTTCACAGCTAATCTTACGCAGCAGCTGGATCTGCCTGATTCACTGTCTATAATCAGCCGTATTGATCTTGCCAAGCTCCAATCTACAATGATTGTGCTCAGCCTGTAGCATCATGGTCCAATTAGTGTCCTTTAGAGCAGGAAGAGGTGGGAGCCATAAGGGTGACAATAGCAGGAAATGACTGCTTGTACAGAGATTAGCATAAATGCTAATAGCTTTATTAGCAGTGTGTTAGATCTGGACTACAACACTGAAAGCATTTCACAATAGAAAGAATATTTTTATTCCACTTCTGTCATGTTATGGCAAGAGTTTGGCTCATGTTTTGTACCTTATAACATGGCATTAGCATCTACCTACTACATTACCTGATTGGCCCTTAATAATTGTGACTAATGGAATGGCTGTCCATTAATCTGGATATGCTTTTGAAAGGCTTTGCCTTCCTGAAACACCTATGATGGGCTTTTGCCCAGAAGGACAAGTAAAATATATTTTGTATGATACTGAATGGTGCCTCTGATGTGTCAGGTCATTTAAAACCCAACAAACTTATGCTTTCAATCAAACCAAGAGTCCCTATTTTCAAGCAGACCAGAGTTTGGTTTGTTGGTCTGTACCAGAGTTTGCATGAGCTTTCACACCACCCATGTAAAATACAACATAAAAAGACTGACAGTTACACAAGATTGTCGTGTTAAATATTCAGTATAAAAGGCACATTTTTTCAGTCTATTCTTGATGGATAAAGCAAGAATGGTCCACTGTGCCAGAAGTTATGTTTTTGGAGAGCCCTGCATTTCTCCTCTCCGTGTCTCCAACCTAATGTGCTGGCATAACGCCTGGAATAACATGACAAAAACATTTCTTCACCCTCCCAAATTCTGTTCTTGCTATTATGAAGCACATTATCTCTTAGACTGAGATAAACTATAACAAATGCTGGAAGGAATCACTTGTCAGATTGGCCCTCCTTGCACGTCCCTTCAAAACCAGGCTGATGTAGGCCTCTCTATAATGCTTTTTGATTAGGCTGGCCCCTTTTGACTCTGGGGAGGTGTCACACAGGACCCCTCTGTAATCCAATATGCAGCAGCTTTCAATTAGTGTGCCCTGGGAGTTCAAGACCTTGATATCCTTACACAGGAGCTACTTTTTTCTGAAGCACCCAGGGGTATCTCCTAATAACACACAATCTACAAATAGTGCCTCCTCTTATTTTTGTAATAAAAATGCCCCCACTTTAAGTTGTGTGTCCGGTAGTGAGGCCTGTCATTTTCATTACCTTTAAAATTATGGGTTTGCCAAAAGGTCCAAGATAATGATTACATTGTGTTCTATCCCTTATTAGAATTATCCTGCGTTATATAAGGTGTTCCTCAGGGCCCAATTTTCAGTCCACAATTATTTTACAGATACATGTTTTTGCTTGTGTCAAATCATTTGCAAACATGATAAAAATTCCCATTTTATGCAGATGACACCAAACTATATGTCCTGCTGACGAGTAGCCACCTCAAATAACATCCCCAAATCATGACCTTTCTCTCTGGCATATATGTTAGATGTCTTAGAGGCTTGTTTTGTTAAATAAGTACAAATATGAACTCCTCCCACTGTACATGCCACCTCAAAGCTAACCATATTCCCACAAATGAATGTTACCTACTCAGCTCATAACTTGTAGTTCTTCTTTGATACTAAAATAAAAAAAGTCACTAAGTCATGTTTTCATCATATTCAAACCCTTTATCTCCCATCCAGATCCCCAAAAACCATTAACGAGTTTATTTTGTTTCTGTTTGTACCACTGCAACACTAAATATTCTGGTCTCGGTCAAACATCTCTAATCTCAAGCTCATTCAGAACTTAGCTTCCAAACTTCCAACAAACACAGGAAGACAGGACCCTCAAGTGTTTTTCTGCCTCAAAATAGACCATTAATACCAGTTTAAACACACAACTTTTGTTGTTGTGCTCTCAGGGGACTAAAAGGGCATCACACCAATAGCTTAAAGCCATGAACTATCAGCCACAGTGGAAGGGAAATAAATGAAGCATTAAAAGGTGATTTGTGACACATACAGCTCAGTTTGACTTCCCTCTTTAACATATTCATCTCTCACATTTAAAGAACAGAGTAAAGCGGACACACACTAACAAACACTGACCAATTGGCAATCAATGCAATCAAACGCATTTGCTTTTTCAGTTTTTCAATACCACATCTTAATAATTTACTGTGATAAACAACAAAAATAACTGTGGTATTATATATAACTCATATTCTTGAGTCCTATCAACCACTCAATCACAGAATGGATTTCAAACCTTCACTTGTTACTACTCAGAACGTCACTATTTTATAGTTACATAACAGATCTACGGGAACCCTCTGAGCCATGCCAGTGCTTATGTTCCTCAAGAGGAGACCTCCTAACGGTTCCCACAGCCCGCCTTGTCAGTGAAGGTGACAGGGTGTGTTTTTTTAGAGCCCAACAGCTGTGAAAGTGAGCAGAAAACAGTACCTTCTTGTAAATCATGTCTTACCTCCACAGGAAGGTCTTTATGTAGTAAATCTGTTGATAGCCTTATTTTCATATGTGAGTCGTTTTTAGGATTTAATGGTTAAAGTGTTTGGTGTAACCTCAAATGTTACGAAAAAAACAGACTATTGAATCTTGCTCCATGAACAGGTCAAGTCCCGTTCACCATTTTGATCATATTTTCAAACTCTCTTCCTTTACCATGGAAAGCACTTTGTACCATGTGTTTTGAAATGGCTTAATGTTTTATCCTTGTTCTGGATACTAAAAGAAAACATTTGAAGTGTTCAAAGCTTATACATAATGATATCATTGAATTATTTGTGGTCTGTGCCACTTATTTTTCTCATTCCTAAGAGCCCTAGACAGGACTGATGCAACACCCTCAATATTAAAAACATTACCTTAGATAGCATCGTCTGATGTTGTGTCAAATTTTCCATAAGCAAAGATGTCCAGGCCTGCAGAGGGGAGCAGATAGGAAGGTTTCCGTGTGTCAAAGACCGGCAGTGGCAGTTGCCAAAAAAACCTGAGCCAGCACAGCACACCAAGCTAAACACTGTGCTTACAGCCACGTACCTGACTAAATAGATCATCACGTCATTAACAAAGAAAAATATTTTTCTTTGGGGCAGCGAGAAGATTAGTAACTTTAAAACCACATGCTCTGCAAAACTTTGATGGCAGAAACATGTTGTGATCAAGGCCAGATGTATTCAGTGACACTTGGAGGCTAATAGCAAAACAGCAGCATGTTCTCTGTTATGTATAGTGTCGAGTGGTATGTGGAGTATACTGCCTAAATACATTACATGTGAGTATGGTTCCAGTCATGGAAAGTCATTGCAGCCACTGGGGCTTTCAGCAGGGTAAGCGGGAAATTTCCTTTCAGATCTAATCTTCAGCAGTAGCCCAGTTTTTCTGGGTTGTAATGACCCCCAGCCTGGCGCCCTTAGATGTGTATACACAGGACTTCTGAACTGGTACATTCCTGGCAAGTCACAGATGACTGTATGCTGATTGGGAGGCTTCTTTGGTTTTCTTCAGAATTTCTAAAAAAAGAATTTCATTGATATTCTATCAAAATGAATGCGTTGCCCAATCATGAGATTTTTTTTGTATGTAGGATGGTTTAGATTAGTTATGCTCATTTTCACAGGAACAAAAGTGGGTCAGTTATGACAGATTTATCACTACAATACAGTTATGTTCTCCATTTTCTGTCCAGGTCTTGGCAGGCTTTGGTGAGTTGGACACAAACTCATGGATCCTCCTTCAATGGTCCTGCTGGGGCTTCTTCTTGTTTATGGACTATCGTGCGGCGTCCAGCAAACTCTGGGGAGTGCATTAGACAGCAGACATGGCAAGGACAGGGCCCAGGAATTTGAAAGTAGTGAGGATGGTCTAGAGAGAGAGTTTCTCTATGCTGGAAGGAGCAAACGTGCTCCAGCTGACCCTCCACAGGACAAGTGCTCATACACTTTCATTGTGCCTCAACAAAAAGTGACCGGAGCCATCTGTGTCAACTCCAAGGAGCCTGAGGCGATGCTGGAGAATCGGGTCAACAAACAAGAGTTGGAGCTGCTAAATGTGGAGCTACAGAAACAGAAGAGGCAGATTGAGACCTTGCAGCAATTGGTAGAGGTGGATGGAGGGATTGTCAATGAAGTCAAGCTGCTGAGGAAGGAGAGCAGAAACATGAACTCCAGAGTCACTCAGCTGTACATGCAGCTGCTCCATGAGATCATCAGAAAGAGAGACAATGCCTTGGAACTGGCTCAGATGGAGAATAAGATCCTGAACCAGACCTCTGAGATGCAACAGCTCACCAGTCGGTACAAAGACCTGGAGCACAAGTACCAGCATTTGGCATCTTTGGCGACAAACCAGTCAGCTCTTATTGCCCTCCTTGAGGAGCAGTGCCAGAGTCGCCCTCCACCTCGTCATGTGCCAGTTCCCCAGCCACGGCCCCAGCCGCCTCCACAATCACCACCTCTGAACAAGCCTTACCAACCACCACGAATTAACAATCCAATCAGCAACGAGATCCAGAGTGACCAAAAATCTCTGTCGCCTCTTCCAACAATGCCCACTGGGACACACAGCCCATCCACCACTGACAAGCCCTCTGGTAAGTCAGGCATAGCTCAATATAGATCAATCAATCAATCAATCAATAAATCAATCAATCAATCAAACTTTATTTGTATAGCATTTTTCATACAAAAATTTGTAGCACAAAGTGCTTCACTTAGAACTGAAGAAACAAAATAAATTAAAATAAATAAAAAGTAGAAAATTGAATACAATGAAAAATACACCCCACCCTTGCAATCCACATACAGCACACACACTCACTTACACACACGCGTACAAAGAAATGAGGAAGAGTTTCTAACAGAAAATATAATAAGAGGAGGACTGAGGAAACTGTATCTTTAATTAAAAATTAGGAAACACTGGAGCTAAGACTAAAATAACAATAAAAAAAATCCTTGTAATAAGTTAGATTAAAATAAATAACTAAGCATACTATAGGAAAATAAATAGGTAAATAAAATACAATTTTAAATAAAAATATGGTAAAATGAGATCAAATGAACCAAAGTAAGATAGTGGAAAGAAAATCAATGAACAAATAATAAAATTTCGAATAATAAATCTGAGCTGAAAATTGAGAAATAAAACATATTAAGAGGGTTAAAATGAATACATAAATAAAACTTAATAATAGTAAATAGATGTCATAATATAGAAATTTACAGTTGGATAGAGACTAGTAAATTACCAATAATATGTTGATTACCACAGCAACAAAAAATACATTTTGGTTTATTTATTTATTTTTATTTTAATCTGCATTTTAAAAAGGGTCATTAAACAAACTCAAAGTAGACCGAAACCCCATTCACACTTGCAGAAACACACCAGTTATTCAGACACTATCCAAGCAAGCTGTGAGTGTTTCACTTTGACATCACTGGGATAATTTCCTTGTGCCCCCCCTGGTATTTTATCCACATAAAGTTCAAGTAGGCTCATGTCTGAATGCTGCTGCAAATTACCAGGTAACTTCAATGAGGCAAGTGGGGAAGGCTTATGACATCATCTTGTGTGACCGGTGCAAACCAGGAAAACAGAGACTTGACAGGATGAATAAAAACAATCGCCATTAGGGGATAACACAAACTTAAATGTGTGTATGGACATCAAAAGTGCTGTTTTAATTGCACATTATCAAAGTTCTGTGGTACATCTGCTCCATAACGATCACCAGCAGGTCTCTTGCGCATCCAAGAGCCATCTTGCGCCACTGTTAAATATGGAGATCAAACCCTACAGCTTTCTGTCTCTGTTGTAATCCTCGTGCATGTAGTGACGCTGCTTCATATTCACCTCTGTGTGCTTCCGTGCTCCTCCCAACTCTTTAACTGATGCTGTTGCTATGCTTCTTAACACTGAAGTTAGGATATAAATTGACTTCCACTACGTAAATTTGGCATTGTATGCTGCCTGTCGGTTCTTCCACCTGTGCGCATTGATTCAGACAATCTGCCGTTCCACTCTATGGACTCAGGAAGACACAACAATACCATAGGGAACTAATACTGAACCAAATATTAATGATTTTGACACAAACACCACCAGTAAACTCCTGTTCTGTCCTGCTCTTCAGTTTTCGCACTCTCTTTTAGCCCTCTGCATATCATTCTGAAGAATATCTTCGACTGTATGCTTCAGTTCATGTAGATAACATCCACAGTAAAAAGGACATAATTTTACTTGAGTCAAAATCACACATATTTGGTTTAGTATTAGTTTGCTCTGCTGTTGTTGTGTCTTCTTGAGTCCATAGAGCTGAACAGCAGGTTTGCATCTTCATTGCACACTGTCAGAAGAACACATAGCCATTTGCTGCATCGTAAAATACTGGCGAACACAGAGACTTCTTGGAGAGTTAAAGCGCTCTGAAATGTTTCGCCTAATCGTACCTTCAATGTGACTCTAAAATTTCACACTAAAATTAGCGGGTCAACGCAGGTTTTTTCGGTGCGGGTTAACTCACTAACAATCGGCAAGTGACTCCTTTCCTACAGCCAGCAGACCAGGGTCTAATCAGCACCAGACGAGCTGCGTGGCTGTGTTTTTCCTCTGACGCATCAAGCTGATGTCATCACGTTGATGAAAACATCAGGAATACAGAAGTATTCTTTTAAACAAAAGACATTAAAAAAGATACCCTCAAAACCACAAATTATTTTCCATATATCATTTTCAATATCATTTGATGATATTCTGGGGGCTGGATGGGAAGCTGTGGGAAGGGCTAAATGTGGCCCTGGAGCCGCCAGTTGAATATCACTGCTTTACAGAGTGTAATGGCTGTGAAACCGTGGTCATACAATCATCCGGTACTGTGCATTGCTGCTCTCTCACAAATCATTTGAGAGAAAATATGACTGTATATCTGTTTTGCTCTCACATAACTTTATGTCCTGTACCATTGCGCATAAAAAAATGAACATTGTAGCATTTTAACTATTTCCTACTGTAGAACTATGAAAAGTATTGACCTTTTTGACAGTGCCAACTTATAAGGTCATTTACTGTATAATGAATGCTGACCACACTCACAGCTACCATCACAAACAGTGGTCAGAGACAAAGAAAATTGTGTCTGGATATTGTGACCCTCTGATCATTAATCACAAGACAATACCAGGCACCCATTCTTTCAGTCATAGCCAATTTGAATACAACCCACACATTCCCAGGGCAAAGGGCTCTCAGTGAGAACAGAAAGCTGTTGTCTGTGGCCTTTTGAGATGCATATCATCTAATTGCCATGATTCAACTGCCACATAAACACTAAGCACATTAGCAGGGTAAATTAATGTACTTTAATGGATAGATCTAAGTAGATGGAGCTGCTGAACACATGTCAGTGAATGATAAAGCTCTGACAACATGTGAGGGTTGTTTTTAATCAGTTGTAGGAGAAAAAAATGAGTCTTTCCCCTTTATTAGCAGTTTTCCATGGTGGGAAAAGGAACAAACCATTCCCAACCAGACCACTGGGAGTTGTTTCCCATTGACATTTTGTAACACTGCCTGCCATTTTCATCAGGCTGTGTGTGAACGGTAGTCTTTGTATGCAATCTTTGAATGGAGGCAAGTAATTTCCTCCCACAGCTATGCTACTAACACCCCAAAATGTTACATAAACTCTTTTCACCAACAGAGAGGTTGACACAATTGCAGCAATGAGGGGGAGAGAAAGCAAGCCCAAAGAGCAACCAAACGAGGGATGATGTCTGGGAGAAAAGGGAGGGAGTAAAGTGCAAACAGATAGAGATACCAGGAGCCAGTGATGTCATTTGTTCCACCAAACGAGAATCAGTCATATGTTCCACCAAGCTGCAGACTTTATCAGGCAGAACAGAGCGAGGCTGGGTAGGGCAGTTCTTTGGCTTGTTTCTGCTTCACAGAGAAATTCCTGAGATTAAATGACTGGCAGAGACAGGGCTGAGAAGCAGATATCACTTAGAGTAGCTTTTATTAAAACAACAATAACTGTCTGGTTGTTCACATTAGGGGTTCACCTTCTTCTGTTTATGTTATGCTAAAAAACAATGCAAGATCTTATGACATGTTTCCTCTTTCATTAACCTCCTTTCTTTCTAATCTCTCTTGCAAACTGTTCTTGTTCCACTCCCTCACCTCCCTTTGCGTGACCCCCTATTCTCTTTCCATTTGTCTCCATTGTATTTAAACACTTTGTAATCCGGGCCAGTTGGCAAATCACGCAAGTGTGTAATCTTGAGAACTTAAACACTTTCACAGCCAATTGAATCAGGGGAGCCAGTTGCCCCATTAGGGTCTCTAAATCTACTGAGGTTGGAATTTGAGCAAAAATCATTGTGGCACAGAGGAAAACAGAGTTTCACTGATTACATCAATAGGGATGGGAAATGAGAATCAATTCCAGCAAGCCTGAGGAACTGATATCATTTGTCTTTATGCCTAACAATTCACTTCTTAATTCCTCTCACATAGTTCCATGTACCTTTCACAACAATTGCACCAAGCCAAGTCGCTCATGGGAGGGTGAAGGGTAAAGCTTTCGTTGGCCTGTAATTATGGAGGAGCCTCGAATGATGAGAAATGACATGGTCTGTCTTGTTTTCAAGCCATGTTTATTTCTGTTTTTAATATTTTATTTTATTTTATGACCACTCTCCATTTCCTATTAAAAGCATCTTTTTTCTTTTTAAATGTTGCCTGTTTCAGCATGTTAGCCCTCTCTCACAAAAATAGTATGAGCCTTTACTTTTTCAAATATTAACACTGCTGATGGACTTATTGAAGTTCACTTTCAGGTACATCTGTGTTGTGACCTGCAACAAACTTTTCCAGTCAGCTCCAAAACTGATTGCAGCCAGGCCCAGGATGCAAATTAATGCAGATGCTACAAATCAAGTATGCAAGAAATGTCAGGTTAGAATTAATAGTAAACTGGAATGATAAGCAGAATCAGTAACAGACTTGTTAGCAGTAAAATAAAATATATAATTTTATCCCCCATGTTAAAGATGTGCATAGATGGCAAGCTAGACAGTTAAATTTGGATAACTAAATAGCAAATATCAGATTTACAAGCCAGATTAACTGATTTTCATATTTTTTAACCAATAGTAGGCTGCTTGAGTAGTAACAATCAATAATGTTAAAAAAAACAACTCTAGTTTTCATATACTCAGTACCCCTGGTCCACCTGTATTCTCACTCTGTCTGAGACACTCTGCTTTCAAATGGGCCCCGTATGCTCTGATTAGTTGACCGGTCAACTCTGTGTTTACTTGTTACTTCAGAACTCACTATATTGTTAACAACTCTGCATCCATTCTGCAGTCTTCACTGCACTGGGCTGACGATACTGAGTCATTTAGCCAGAGTTTTTTAGCCAGTGCATTTAGCCAGAGTTTTATTATTTACCTTGTAATATCCCTACTCTATTCATCACACCACCGACTGTAATAAATAAAAAAAGTTTATAAGCTAACTGGAAGAAAAGTGCAGGCAAAGACAAGGATTTACAAGCTGTCCTCAAGTTAACTCCATCCCGGAAATCCTCTCTTCTGCAAAATACATAAACTCTAATATGTAAGCCTCCACATTAAAAAAATTAGTCTGTATAATATAAACTTAAGAAAACCTGAGTGAGAGTAAGTTAAATAATCCTGAGCTGAAAGGCATCACAGATGCTTGAAAGTTTTTGCTACTGTTTCCTCATTCAGCAGTCAGAATTCCCTTTGCCCTGATGCCAGTGTTTCTTTTGGCTGCTCTATCAGCAGCCATTTCCCTTGTGAGAGAAGCCGCCAAAGTCAATTCTGCTGTTAAAATGAGAGCCTTTTGCTGAAAAATGGGATTCCCTGTGGCAGAGAATAAGAAGTCTTTGTGCCACCTTGGTTTTTTTCATTATTATCCTCTTAGCTTTGGAGAAACAGTTGTAACTGCCTGGATTTCACATGCTTCAAATAACTTGATGACATGTCTGTTTTCAGGTCCATTTAAAGATTGTCTGCAGGCTCTGGAGGAAGGCCACACTACCAGCGGAATGTATCTGGTAAAGCCTGAAAATGCCAACCGGCTTATGCAGGTGTGGTGCGACCAGAGACATGACCCAGGTGGCTGGACTGTGATCCAAAGGAGGGTGGATGGCTCTGTCAACTTTTTCAGGAACTGGGAGACATACAAGGTGAGACAACCTCACACCAAATCAAGGACTTCATAGTGTAGAGGAGAGCTGGTGGCTTCTACAGGCTGCTTGACACCAACCAGATGTGAACCAGTAATGAATGGGTAATTGTTAAGGTTTCAAAATGTCTGATGCAGCACTAGCCTCAGTCACCTTAAAAGTCATATGACTCATTAGTTCCACCAACATCAATTGGCCTTTGTAAGGGACTTCACAGTAAAATGAAAATATGAGGAAGTGGATTTATAAGCCACATTGGCTGGTTGTGTCAGCAAAAAAGCCCAAAAGTACAAAATAACTGTTTTGCATTATTGATTCTGTGCATTGAGGACTCCCATAAACAGGGAATTGAGAGAAACTTGAGTGGGATGATAGCCTAAAACTAGAATCTTTGATATTTTTTTTGCGCCACCAAGACTGATTAATTTTTTGACTGATTTTCTTTCCTGCTTGGTAAAAAAAGTTACTTAAAATGTTCTTGTATTTTATCAACAACTTTCGCCAAAAGTTAACTTAATTTCCATTGCTGGGTTCAAATGTAAGCTGATCTCTAAAAATACATTTGATTTAACCTTAAGAGTTTTTATATGAACACTCAGGGTCTGAATGATTTTATCACTTATGAAACAGCCTAAAGAAAATCTATTTGAAGCAAACAAGACAATCACTAAAATGTTGGTTAATTCTGTAATTGCATTTATGTCATTAATTCAAGTTAGTGTGACTGAGTTCTTTTCTGTGTACTTGGGTAGCTTTTTTAAACCAATACTTTTACTTTAAATTGAGTATGATTTTCAGATTTGTTTGCAACATTAGTTATAGCACCTGAAAACTGAGTAAAAGGAATTAAATCAATAAACTAAACCCATAAAATACCCCTTACACGCTGAAATTATCCTGACATTACATGTGTGAGCCATATGTGTAAATGCAAACAGACAAGTTTTTCACCTGGACTTTACCCAGGTATTTTGCTTGCGCCCACCTGGTATTTTTTTCCATGAAAAGTCCGAGGGCAAGTGGGAAGGGGTGATGATGTCATTGTGTGCAACTGGAAAAGGGAGACTTGACAGGAAGGATAAAAACGGCCACTGATTCAAGAGAAGTTTTTCAATTGCAAGGAAGGTAACACATTAAAATGTGCATCTTGACAAAACTGAAATTGTTTCCACTGCAAATCATCAAAGTTCTGTTATACATCTGCCCTAAAACAATCACCTGGATCACCTGCAGCGGACTTTCTCCGGTGTATTTGACGTGAACGTAGTGACGCTGCTTGATATTCACTTCTAGAAACTACAGTCCTCCTCTTAACTCTTTTGTGGATGCTCTTGATAGGCTTTTAACATGTACCACTATCTGCTATCACGTTATGAACACTTACTTCTGCTGCATATGTTTGGCATTGTGTCCTGCCTACCTGCGACCTCTCGCACTCCTCCACCATTTCTCCTCCTCTCAGCAGGGCATACTCCCTGTTGAGAGGAGCAAGCGTGAACAACCATGTCAGGGAATTTCCCAGGCAGGCAACTTAAAGTTTTTTATCAACTAGCAAAGTCACAGCACCATATTTTTAATGTCAGTACTGATAGTGTCATAATACTTAGTACTGAAATTCTCTAAACTGAATTTATACTGGTTGATAGTTAACAATATTAATATTAATACAGTATTAACAGGAAAATTACATTGGCAATTATGTTTAAGTTATTCAGAATCTACCAAGACAAATAGTTGATCTACATTCATATATTTGGTATTCTATGATTATTTGGTCAAGAACAAAATTATGTCTCAGAGTGTTCAAAAATATTTTTAGCAATATCTTTAATACCTCATATCAGGGCTCATTGTTACTCTGGTTATTTTGAATCATTTGGGTAATTTCTTTTGAGGGTTTTACCGACTGAAACAAAAGTGTACTCAAAAGACTAAAGACTTTCAATGAGTACACTTTAAATAAAGAGTTTACTTTTACTGAAGAAGATTCATGGATAATTACTTTCACTTGTATCTGAGTTTTATTTTTATATTAAATCAACTGTACCATTACTTGAGTGAAATATTTATTCCCTGCCCCCCGTGCACTAGATCCACTTCCACTGAGTCACAGTCAAAAGAAAATTTAAGAGAGATTTTTTTATGAATAATATTCTCAATCTAATCAATATAATCAATTGCAATGAAAAGGTAGAAGGCTGTCTGTCTTTCAGTTTGAGAACATTAGTCATACATTAGCAGTGTGCAAATAACAGATCATTTGTGATCACACAAGTTAAAAAAGATAATCTGACATAAATCATGAAACATATATCTGACAACAGGTTTATGTTCAAGATAATCTGGATGCTCATTTTCAGAAATATGATTTACTCAAGCATAAAAGAAATCAGTTCCTTTATCATTTTCAAGGGAAATCCCTCATGAAGTAAAATGCAGTTTATTGGATCATATTTGATAGCAGGGCAAAAATTCACAAGGGTTCTGAGGTCTTAGCTCACGGCAACAATAGAGATTTTTCCAACTCCTCTATGGAAACCTTTAAACCACATTTTATTTGAAATTTCATTTGTTCTCCAGCCCAAAGGGGTGTTCCTATGATCTGAAACATGTGTGGGCTGGTGGATACACAAACCAACTTATGGAGTGACCAGAGCCAGAGAAACAGCAGAAAGACAACATCCAGTTGGTCAGATTTTTTACATTGATCCTGCTGTGTTCTCAATAACAAAAATACGGTGGAAATCTGGACACCCCATTGGTAGCTATAAAGTGGACTCAAAGGGACCATTTATTTTAATGTTCCGTCGCAATTAACGGCGCCATAGATGGGTAAACTCTCAATTACCTCTAGATTGTGAGCAATGACCCAGAAATATGTCCCAGGTTTAAGTAAAGTGTGAAAAACGATTTAGAAATGCTTTTTAATAACAGTCTGTAACCTAACTCATGGTGTTTTCTTATCACTGCGCCTCACAGCAAGGGTTTGGCAACATAGATGGGGAATACTGGCTGGGTCTGGAAAACATCTACTGGCTGACTAACCAAGGAAACTACAAACTGCTGGTCACGCTGGAGGACTGGTCAGGCCGAAAGGTGTTTGCAGAGTATGCAAGCTTCAGACTGGAGCCCGAGGCGGACTTCTACAAGCTGAGAGTGGGCCGGTACCATGGCAATGCTGGAGACTCTCTCACTTGGCACAATGGAAAGCAGTTCACAACACTGGACAGAGATCATGATGCATATACAGGTAACACTTTGATGCTTGATGGTTTTAAAATGCAACTAAAACCCAGAGTTCTGTTGTGGAGCATCTACACTTTGATTTTGGAAAACTTCCGTAAAACATTATTCAAAAGTTTTTTTTTGTTTTGTTTTTTTCTTGGTAGGGGGTGGGGTGGGGCGGATTAGACACGCACTCATTCCTTTATTCTTCATCAATAACAACTAGTTATAGTGAATGTGCAATACCATTGTTCAATATTGTGATAACAACTATGAATATGAATATATGACTTGCAATAATTTCAAAATAGATAAGGAGTGCTTATTTTCTAAATTTACAGTGACATAACCTATGCTAATCACTCTGTTTCCCACAACACTAACTCCCAATTTCAACATCGTCAGTCTGAGCAGCGTTCCATACGCACCACGCACTCCACAGCAAGTTGTCACCAGTCACTTCAATCAGCCAGTTTCCACAACCTGCGCCTCGCTTCAATGCACAAAAACATTTAAAGGTAGCTTTGAGCCCTCTTTAGCCTCACCTGGCTGCACCAAAAGGTGTAAAATCAGGACCATTGTACCACAAAACTTTGCTTGACCACATTAAAAAGTTCTTTTAAATTGATTGTGATCATTAAAACTGATGGGATGTCTATTGTGGAGGCTCATATCTACATATTTATGAAATTGTAATTCTCTGTGCAGCCCTTGCGTCCTTACTAACATTGCTTTGTTCACAAGTGATACAAAGTATTTATTAAGTATTTTATAATTAGGATTTAAAATAGGGCTCAAAGACTCCATTTGACATTATCACTCTTTGAACTATAATGTTGCTGTAACTGTGATGAGTGGTGTCTGTAGTCTGTTCATTTAAGATGCAGGACACACAAACCCTGCGTGCACCATGGACCATCATCAGTAGCCTTAGCCAGTTTGTAGCAAGCCACTGTTTTCCCATGTAATAGCGTGCCTACAAGTATTTTTCAGATTTATTTCGATAATAAAATCTAAGTTTCACCCTCAGTTTACGGACCAGATTGGCAATGTGAGCCTGGAATGAGAGCTCGTCAAGCAGAAAGCTGAGGTACTTGTAGCTGGTGACCAACTCTGTTTGCCATTGATCAATGAAATGGTCGACAGACTCTGTTATGGGAGCGACGAGTGTGACGACAGTAGGATGTGGCTGCTCGTTCAGCGATTAGCATAGATGCTAGCAGTTTTATCAGATCTGGACGAAATTTCTTCATTAAATGAAGAACAAACAACAACAGTGAAAGCACCTCTTGACAGATCATAATCCCAGCTCACTCCTGACATGTTTTGGCAGAGTTTGTTCTATGAAGTGGCTTATGTTACACCTCAGCAGTAGCGCCCGCCTACTACATTATCTGATTGGCCCGTAATGGATGTGATTGACTGAATGATTGTCCAGTCACCTGCCGGATATGCTTTTGGAAGATTCTGTTCTCCCAAACACTTTCTATGGGTTCTTTCCCAGATGAACAAGAGTAATATATTGAAGGGTCCATCTAGTGTGTCTGGTTGGTTGTTGTACAAAATGAGAACATCTTCTGTTATGGTTACTATTAAACACACAAAAGGCAGCATGGCATGCATTTGAGTCATGTGACTGACATTGCAGGTCTAGCACTTTGATTATTGCACATGAACACATTAACAAAGTGTAGTTAAAACCATATATTTTAACTATTCTATTAAAGTTGTTTATAAAAAAAAAAACATGGCATATTTGTGATTTTAACTGAACTTACTAAACCAACCATATTCACAGTGATGTCTCTGAATGTTCCAGCCTGCTATCCCTACAAATTTTAGCATTCAGCTTCTACTGCTGGTGTGAATAAAGTGTTTGATTTGTGTCATCCGACTGCAAAAATCAGCCAGTAATCAATTAATCAAATCAACAGTAATATTCAACAACTGTCAGATATCAACCTGTAGAGAGCAGCTGTTGTGCATCTTTACACTTTGGACTGGAATGTTAAATTTGGACCATAACTAGTCAACAATTATAAGAACTTTCCATTTACAAAAGTTTATATCAGGAAAAAAAAAAAAATATTTGGGTGTTTTGTTGTACTTTACACATGCCAAACTTGGCAATTTCACACTGGAGCATCTTAGTTCAAAGAAAAATGTACATGCAAGACACTTGACTAAATGTTTTTGATATTTATAGGGAACTGTGCCCACTATCAGAAAGGAGGATGGTGGTACAACTCTTGTGCCCATTCCAATTTGAATGGCGTTTGGTACAGAGGAGGACATTATCGCAGCCGCTACCAAGATGGAGTCTACTGGGCTGAATTCAGAGGAGGAGCCTACTCACTGAAGAAAGTGGTTATGATGATCCGTCCAAACCCAAATACCTTCCACTGAGCATCCAAGGAGCACAACTGTGCTGTGTCTCACTAGAGACTGACATTTCAGCTCTTTAATACCAAGTAACATCCACTTTTTTGTTTAATGGGATGACACCAGGTCAACGCTGAAGACAGAGAGAATGAAAATGTTTTAAGTGCAATATCAAAACATCAGACAGATATACTGGTACCACAGTCGATTGATTGCGCAGCTCTTGCATCATAATCCAACTGTCTGTGCCGTTTTCCTTTTATAAATATGCATCAGATGGGATGTGTGCTAATTGCTCAGGAGTTTTTTATAATACACCATCCTGGATGAAAATACAATCTGAACCCCAATTTTAGAAAATAAAGCAATTGCTTTTATGAGTTAAGAAGAGCATTTACAAAAAATCATCTACTTAGCGTTGAGATAGAGACCCTACCATATATATTTAGTTTGTATATTTTCTAATAAAACCATAAGACTGACACAGGAAACAATTCCAGTGATTTTTCCTTCTGAAAACATTTTTAAATGTGTAATTTATAGGTACAGCAACATTTACTAACTTGTTTAGTACAGGGTTGATAATCTGGCCAGTTTTGTTTATTACATTGCAGTACAGGAAAAATAATATGCAAATAGTGCCATTTTATTTTCTTGCAAAAATCATGACTGTTAATGTCAAGAGTCTCAGTTAATATTATCTTTATCATATATAAATATATATATATAGGTACATTTAATCGTCCTCAGAGAGAAAATCAAGTCAACACCAAAATTTGTGGAGAGACACTCTTCTCAAAGTCCTGCTTTCATTTTGAAAAATATTTTTCTTTAACGTTTGAATTGCTTGAAGAGGTATCCATCAGTTTGCTTGTATGAAACAAGCACTTGTATTTACTGTATAAATTAAGCAGTTTGTTGATGTCAACAGATCCAACACATTGCAATTGTACATAAAAGGTTATTTGTAATATAATGTATTAAAGGTGTTATTTCTCTTTTTATTTGCAATAAAAATGTACAGCTTACCTTTTTTTCTTTTGTTGTCTCTTCTTATTAGGTGTACTAACACTGAGGTCGGACCACATGGTTATTTTTGTCATAACTATAGCCACTTTCCAAGATTATGTGACCTAAGGATAATAAAATCATGCAGCGACTTGACCGACAAGCATGACAGACTGTGCAGTTGTACCAGACTTTACTAAACTGATGTTTGTTCTAATGTCATTACATCAGAACAAGAAGGAATGACACTAACGACTGCAAACAACTACACTGTTTTCACAAACCACTGTCTTTGCAAGCATCATGTTGGCCTGATGCTAAAGTTACTCACTGAGTTGCAACAGTGCCTCTGCTGTTTCTCTCAACTTCACCCTCTTTCTTTGCTGTATGTTTATACTGTATCTGTGACTGCTGCATGTGCAGACAGCGCTGTGCTTTCACTGGTCAAAGTCTCTGATGTGAAGGAGCAAATTGAAGAACGCAGTACAAAAATCAGTCATTCTGGCAGAGAGTTGTGAGGTGTCCTTGATGGAATTTTGATAGTTATTGTTACGGCGAGGTTGGAGAAAATCTTGGTTTAATCATGCAGCCTGACCTCATCATAAAAAAGGCTTATGATCCTTTATCCATGATCAAAAGTGAAATGTGAACAGAATCATGTAACTGTGCAGGTTTTGGCAGGCTATATGGCTTTTTGACTTTTGTTGTTGTTCAGCCTCATTGGTGTATCTGGTTTAAGACTTCTTGTAGTTTTGCAAACTCGCATTGACTAAGTCAACCCAGGAGCTTCCAACAAACTATGCACTCTGATTCCATCTTTGTTATGGTTCAGTTAGCTTTGAGATTTAAAGTAGCTAAATTGAAAAAGCACATTGTATTGAATAAGAAGCATCCAGTATGTATTTAAAAAGGGATGTAACAATATAATTGATTAAAATGTTCTTTAATTGTTTTGGTCACTGCATTTGGTTAAGTACTGACAGCTCAGGTTGTTTGAATTCAGATTGTTTCATTCTGCATTCTCAAGTGTTTTAGGCAATCTCTCAGGAACAGCAGGGGGTAATTAGGGAAAATATCTTTGTCTTTTATGGATCGTTGGCCCTACTAGTCATCTGAGTACTGATTATCAGGAGCTACCACCACTCCAGGGAGATGATAATGATATGAAATAAAATAATTATAAAATTCTTATGTCCTTCTTTTATTTCATGATATCATGCACACCATCAGGTTTTTGAACTGTTCAGTTTTGCTCACTGAGAAATGCATCTACAACATGAGCATGAAGGTAAGCTTTCAATCTCATAAAGAGCTGGGAGTGTACATCCAAACTGGACAACACCTGCACAGAGAAACTTTAGGGAATCAGTGTTATAATATATTATATTTATATAAGCAAGACTCTCAAAAGACAAAAGTGTATCATAACCCTGGCAGATCACAGATGTTTTTCTTCTATTTCATTCAACTGGAAAATAAAAAAGTAATCATCAAACAACTGAAATAATTTAAGTTTTGAGCAAAAAGGTTTTGTGAATAGCATCTGTGGGGCATCTTTGGTGAGCTTTTAGATATTTTTAACCCTCTGGCGGAGCAGATCTTTCCAACTATCCTCTGACCTTGACAGTGCCATCTGGCAAAGCGGGGTCAACTGAGTCCAGCTAACTTTTCCTCTTAATAAACATGTTATTAAAGTCATCTCCCAGTAAAAACATTGATCTTGACTAAGTCATATAGTTGTTTTCGCAGTCATCAGCTGTTCCATGTGAAGTGTTTTCCTATCCAATGCAAACTTTTACTTTTCCATGTGCTATTGCATAACAACCCTCAGTCTCTCTGGATCCTCTTTGACTAAGAGGGTGTTGTAGCTTTTCTTCTTCAGGTGGATTAAGGATTCTCTGGCACTTAACAGTCAACTGTCCTTTTAGTCTGAACCACCATAACTATCACTGGAACAATTCATATTTTTCAAGCACATTTTTGTTGGGACTGCTTTAAGAGAAGTGTATGCAATTCCTTGTCTAAAGGTGTAATAGATAAATCGAACAAAATGTTGTTACTCTCTTCTTGACAACTGCCTGTGCCTCATAAATTCTGCTGGTCTAAGTATGCCTGGGGCACATTTGTGGTTTGACTTGATATTTAGACTGAGTGTTCCTTTATCAATGAGATCACTCCTCACTAGGGCCAGTTATCATGCCATTCTTAAAATCGACCCCCTGAAGTCTCCTTCTGGCCTGCACTCTGGCTCCCAACTGCAACATAGCTTGAGTTTGATTTTAACACACTACAAAGCAGTTTACAGTAAGAATAACAGGGAAGTCCTTTGGGACTGGATCATACAGTGTCTGTGGACTTGAATGGTGTGTTTTTGTCCTAGAATTTCTTCACCACAAATAAAAGGCAGAGGATTAAAATCACAGATGTCATCCACAATTTTCACAAACCATCAGAGTTCCACAGACGAGGGGCTATTCCTGCGAGGACGGCATCTGCTTGTACATAATCATGCTGTGCCAAAGCGTGCCAGGCCCAGAAAAACTAGACCTCAATGGTGAAGCATGCTCAAGCATAGCATGGATTGTCTGGTGTGAGGGTGCCTTAAAGGGATAGTTTGAAATTTTTGGTGTGTGATTGTATGAGATGTATAGCACTAACTTGAACATCAGCGATAGTGACAGAGATTAGCTCTGAATCCGTACAGAAATCGGCACAAAAGCTGAAGCTATACAGTATGTTGCTGAACATGGAGCCACCATCTTAGCCAGCAAGTATGGGATGAAAAAAACCCTAAAAAATAGGGTGATTGCACACTATATCTAATTTCTTGACGACTTACTTTTCCACCATCAAGCTGTTTTTTTATGCAGTATTTTGGTACACAGCACAGCCAATGTGTCCTTCTGCCAGCAGTGCCAACCAGCTATAATATGCAGGCGTCACAACAGTAAACGACCACAATTAACAAACTGCAAAAATGGATGGCATTTTCACCAAATATGACCGCTGTTTGATTTTAATACTTGGTAATACTTGTATGCACTGGAGTAAAGTCCCAGCAAACATGATCCTGGGAACATTTACTCACGTTTAAAGCTTCCAGGTGTCTGTAGCCCATAGCGTAATAGCATGTGGCCACTGGATACAACACAATATGAACTTAGCAATGAAAACGGAATGAGGTAGTGTGGTCTTAATCAGTTTCAAGGTGATAGAAGTGCAGCATCACGCAGAGGTAACATTTTGAACACACTAAAGGGCATATAACAATAAAAAGAGAATAATATGGGCTCTTGAAGGCCACGTTTACAATTTATGATATAACATGCTGTAGGTATAAAGCAGTTTTGTACATAAAGAGGAATTTTAATGGAAGTCTGTGTAGATTCTTATTCGTCCAGGTCATGGATATCCAATTCTTTGTTGAAAGGGCAACTGGACATGCAGGTGACCACCCACCCTTTTACAGCTGGATGACCAACAGGGGTTTTACAGTTCCAGCTTTGGCCTCAGTCAAATTAGAACTGAGGAAGCCTTTTGGAAGAGAGGCGAAACGTCCGCAAGAACCTCTAGCAAGTTCAGTTGCCCTTTTAACGAAGAATTGGATACTTTTAGTGGAAGCTTGCGTTTGGAGACTGAACCGTCTGAATTGACCCAAAGTTTACAGTGCTGGTTGCATAAAAAAAACTGCTGACATGTTGCAGTGCAAGCCTTTAACATCTGTCGACCACAGCTTTTGGCAGATTTACTTTATATTGAAAAAAAAAAAAAAAAAAAGACAGAGAGGAAAAAAAGAACAATACTCCAAGTTATTTGCTTTCATTGTAAAGTCATGCATTTATATGGGAAAGTAAAATCAGAATCAGTGATATTTTATATACAGTTAAAAGACAAGTGCCTTATGAAATACATTATCGAATGCTTTGCTGAGAGTTAATTATGAGAGGTGGATGCATAAAATCATGTTATCTCTCATTTCAACAACTGCAGCATTTGCATGTACAGTCTGCACACCAGGAATTGACAAATTAAATGTGACAGGTTTGCAAAACTAATGCATCCAACAGCCCCCTCCAATGACAGCAAAAACCACCTTCATTTTATTATGTGTGAATGAGATTTCCACTGACAGCTGCAGAATGAATTAAAAATGACTCTACTCTGAAATGAGGCAGGTCTTGTTAATGTCATATTTTGTGAGCAGCCCAGAGTTGAGTTGAGTGTGCAGAAAGCATCAATTTAATATGAAATCATGTGACTGACAGTATAAGAGACAACCTGATGTCCAAAGGGACCAATTACCAACACAGCAAAACTTGACACGTGCATTTATATCAGACATCTCTTGATAAAACCTAAATATACTTGCATTTCTCCTGCCAAAGTAAGGGTGGATGCATATGTGATGGCAGCCACAGCACATGTGTAATGTCAAATAGACAGACATTAGCTGCTAGAGATGACTCTTAAGTCAAAGCCAAAAAGGTTTTTCCCCCCCTGACAAAAGACTTTAGATGTGGCAAAGGAAGACATTTATCATTGCTACTGTCACTCCTGTCAGATGTGTTTCTTCTAAAGATAGATGAGACAGTAAAATTCAATTTGTACAATGTACTTCAGTCTTCCCAAGCTGCTTAAGACTGTTTTGGTAACATTTACATCTCAAACCAGTTTAGGTCTGTTACTTTAATCAACCTAATCGTGGTTAAACAGAGGACGCTGTTTCATCGTCTCCATAAACAGAGAGGACAGACTCTTTGGATGCTGTGTACGTCTGAGGACTCACCACGATGGAAAACCTTCAGTAAGGGTGGCCTGTGCAGCCCCCAATCCTCAACCAACATGGAAAATCATGGGCTGACAGAGAGCTCACTCAGCAGAAATAGAACCGCATTTCCTTAGCCTTCAAACCTGAACCTTCAAACCGGCCAGTATTGTTGTTACACATCTGTAAAGTCCATGTCCATCGACTTCCAGGAACACCTTTTCACAAATACTCTTCAGTCTACCCTCTGCATAAGTGTAGTCCTGGCAGTAAAACCACGGCACAAAGTTTTCTCTCGGTACTGTAACCACTTCTACGGGTCATGACTTTACTGTAATGTGCAAGCAAAAAGGATAAATGTCAAGCATAGGATTGGGACGATTGGCAATATTGTGGTAAAATCCTGATTGTTGAAGACTTACTGATTATAAAAGAATGATACATCTATTCTTCAACTATCAGTGAAATAGGTTTTAATATAATTATTGCAAGTCTACTTTTAAAAGGTTTTCAAAGATTTGGATTTGTGTACCTAAAACAATGTTATAGATAATATTTTCACTGTGCTTTGCAGAGATTATTCTGTCTTTACATTTAGCCAAGTGTAGCCCTCCTGCAGTGTTATTGTAACCCACCAGCCAAGTTGAAATATCAAACAATGCCTAAACATGAAGGAAACAGGACAAATTATTCCATGGAAATGTTACAGTCAGCAAAATTTCCAAGACAAGTGTGCTAATTGGCTGTAATTGTGTCTGCGGATACTCTGAAACTTGTATTAGAAAAAGTATCAGAAACTGGTTTATATTCAGTGTTAGCTCATAAGATGAAGTAATGCTTCTTGCATTTAGGTTTATAAATGCTGATTGCCGATGTTTGTGTAATGCTGATTAAATTGCTCCTTGACAGAGGTCTTAATAATCGGTTCAAAGGCTCAGAGACAGACACTGACCCCTAAACTCCACAAAAACAGACTCATCCTAAGTCAAGAAGCAGGAAATCTTATGGTGGTCTTTGATGCTGATTTTAGTATTAAAGCTCATGTTTGGATTGTCATTAAAACAGCTTTATAATTTGAATGAGACAGACAGAGAGACAGATGCATGGTTTAATTACTAATAGACTAGACCTCTGTAGTGCTCTCCTCTCTGGTCTACCTGAAAGCACAGTAAATCATGCAGTCAATGGAGAATTCTGTGGCCAAGACAATAAAGAGAGCACATATTACACCTATTTTTAAGTCTTTACACTGTTAGTTATTGCATTGATTTTAATTTTTTTTTTTTATTAGTTTATAAAGCTCTGCATGGCCTGGCACCAGAATACCTCTCAGAGATGATTTTTATGAGCCAGGACAGCTCCTCAGATCCTCCAATTCTCCTCTTTTAGCTGCTCCACAGAAAATAACCATTTAAACATTTAATAAACATTTGGTGATGTGACTTTTAGCTGTTACGCTCAAAAACAGTGGAACAAACTTTCAAAGGACCTGAGACAAGCTGGGAATATAATGGTCTTTAAACACAATCTTAAAACTCATTAATTCAGCCTGGCTTTTATGTAGAATTTTTTAATTGTTACGACTGCGTTTATAATGATCACTTTTTTTTTTTTTTTTTTACGTCATTTTATTGTTAAATTCACATTTTGGATTTTACAGTTTATTGTTTATTTATATTTTAGTACTTATTGTTCTTCTAGTCATCAAGTTCTTTTTACAGTTAATCGGCTTTGATTTTATTTTAATTAATCTTAACGTTTTCTTCATGTATTTTAGCCTCTTAGTAGTTCTTGTCTGTTACTCTTTAGTTTGATTGCTTTGCTTTTTCTCTTGTTTCTTTTTTTCTATTTTTACTAGTCATCTTGATTTTATAGTTTTCTTTACTTTAGCGATATTGCTGTGCATTGCTTTATTATTATTGATTTCTGGTGTGCCCTCTGGTGGTATCCTCCAGTAACATTGGTGGCGTATATGCAAGAACAAGTGCTATTGACACGGGTAGATGCCAACACAACAACCAGCCCCATTGGTCTGACCATCTTTTTTTGTGTTGACATCCAACTGAGCATCTGCTTTCAACAAAACCAAATTTAACAATGATACAAATAGAAGCACTGCAGTGGGGATGAGCGTTTGATGATTTGAGGCCTTATGCTACTTCTTAATAAATTATGATTACACATTATTTAATCAAAAACTTTTCTTATACAGGCCCCAACTTAATTTATCTTAAAACAGTTTTCTGGAATATAACTCAAAAAAAGAAATCTGGTAAAGTAGGCACATCAATTTCAATATGTCGGACACAAAGAAAATACCAGGGCTTCAGGAGGAAGTAGATTCTCAGGATGACAGTCAATACGGAACTGAAGTCATGAAGGAGGACAGAAATGAGCAGTATGTCAATGTGACATGTGAAGATTCTGACATCCCAGAATCTGGAGAGCATTAAGCCCACTTGTTTTTGAAGTTGCACACAAGATACAGGACCACAAAAGAGCCTCCTGTGTATGGCAGTTTTTCCCCATTTTCAAATATGTAATTCTTCAAAATGCAACCTGAAGTCAAAGGCCTCTCGTTAAGGACATTTAGGGAGAGATATTAAGCTACATTAATGAGCATAAAAAGCTGAAGCCACAAGAAGCCCATGATTTGTTTTCGTTGGTCTCTTGATTAAAGATTGACTTCAACGGGAAAGACTGAGGAAGTCCACAGGGACCACAGAGAGGAGGGTGTGCCAGAGGACATCAAGCTGCAGTGCTGAAGGACGACCTAAAGTTGCTGACACATGAAGGCAAAGAAGAGCCAAGAAATCGTTTGGAAGTTCCTTCAAACAGAGTAGAGCTGCAGCAATGGATGACTCCTCACTGACCCTTAAAGATACTTCAGGAACAGAGTTTGGCAACTGCCATCAAACACTTACAAACAAATGAGGACAGATCCATGAGCCTGGTGGAAATCTAGCCAAGTCATCTATTGGTGACTATCAAGTCACCTCAGCAAGAGTTCATGTGTTGCTGCAATGAGTTTCCACTTAGAGAAGCTCTTCAGTGCAGGTAACACCAGATCACGGAAAACATTCTCCTCTGAAATCCTCAGCGGTAAATAGACTGTTATTCATGAGCACTGCAACTGAAAAAATTAGGTACATAAATGTTTTAAAAGTTAAAAAAGTTGAAATATATATGTGTAAATTAAGCGACATTTTGAAAGATAAAAAGGAAAAACTTCTTTTTCTGCTATCTAATGTACTATTTTATGAGGAAAGAGAATTCCATTTTTACTTCTGTTCTAAATTAAGAGTTTGTTGTAATTTATTGGACATTTACATTGAGTTCAAGTTGTCTTTGGCTAAAAAGGGTTGGCTAGGCTGCTTAGAAAAGTAGTTAGCTAAGATTTTAGCCAAACATAGGGCTAATCCACCAAAGTTAACTAATTAGGGTCCTCGCCCTTCGGGCCAGGACCCTATTGTTTTTGTATCGTTTCTTTCGTCTTATTATTATTCCACGCGACTTTAAACCTTAATTTGACCCCCGAAACACGCTCAAAAACTCACCAAAATTGGCACACACCTCAGAATCGGCGAAAAATTTAATAAAATCAAAAAATTAACCCCCAACATGCCAAAATGAGCTCTCTAGCGCCACCTAGGCACACTAAAACGGCCCTCACGGCAACAAGGAATGTCGTAGAGAGATCAAACCCATGCTTTAACTTTCATCTCATCGAGACCCACAAATCACGCGCTGACACCCCTGACCTATCTCAAAAAGGAAACCGGCAATTTGCCTTTCAAAATAAAATTTCAAAGGAAATATATGTAAGACGCAAAAATTATCTCCTCTGAGGCCGTAAATGGTATCAGCTTGAAACCCGGACAGATGACAGAGGAGGCATTGATGATCAAAAGTTATGAAGGAATTTGTTTTTTCTCAAACGGTTTCCGAATGACAAGCCCTCAAATTTGGTGAACCTCAAAGAAGCCCTCCCAGCTCCTCCCATTCAAATGAATGGGGAATGAAAATACAGCTCTGGACAACCTGTGGAAGATAAGCCTCTACAGAAAAAACAAAAAAAAAAGTCCTACAGCTTTGAAAATTACATGGATGGATTCCTGACAAAATTTCCAGTTCACATGGAGAGATTTGGTCAAAATTGTGGCAATGGTGAAGAAATGTTTCTAGAGTTTTGCTTGCTGTGCTGCTTTGCTGCTCAGTTTGAATCTGGATGAGGGCAGCAGATGATGTCATTCACTCACTGATTGACAGCAGCTGTTAATGTGACTCACTGACGGAGGGAACATTCATTTCATTTTCTATACCGACTATCCCTTTCGGGGTTGCGGGGGGGGCTGGAGCCTATCCCAGCTGTCACTGGGTGAGAGGCGGGGTACACCCTGAACCGGTCGCCAGTCGATTGCAGGGCAACATATAGAGACAGACAACCATTCACTCTCACACCCATACCTAAGGGCAATTTAGAGTGACCAATTAACCTAATGAGCATGTTTTTAGTCTGTGGGAGGAAGCCGGAGTGCCCGGAGAGAACCCACGCAAATGCACGAGAAGAACATGCAAACTTCACACAGAAAGCCCAACCCGGGAATCGAACCGGCGACCTTCTTGCTGTGAGGCACGTGCACTACCTGCTGCGCCACCGTGCCGCCCACGGAGGGAACATGGAGTGTGTAATACACACCCATTATGAAGACTGAGGAGCAAGAAATACATCACTTCAACTGTAATATCTCTAAAACACAAACAGAGACCAAACATGTAAAACTCAGATCAGTAAGTAAATGTCCTCCCAAAGGGCGGACCAACCTTGAGGAGCTGAGGAGCAAAAAAAAAAAAACGTTTGTCAACCTTTGAGCAGGTCAAAAGGGTCAAAAAGGGATGAAACCCTCAAACTGGAGGTCAAACGGGCATGAGGGACCTGCGAGCGAGGACCCATCGAATGCTGCTTGCAGCTTTAATTCTAGATTATTTGCCAACAGTTCTAGTGAGCTTTCTGCTTTGCCAAGTTGATTGCTAGGCTGTTTAGAAAAGTACTGTTTTTGGCAAAGCTATTTATTTAGCTAATCAGGTAGCTAATCTATCTTAGTCAAGTAGTTAGCTACAATATTTCAGCCAAACAGCTAATTTATCATAGCCAAATATTTCGCTAAGCTATCGTAGACATGCAAAAATTAAGATGGCAGTTTGTGATGTAGTGTTGCGTTCAGTCGAACACAGTCAGAACACATGAGCAGTTTTCAGTTATAAAACAAAAGTACAGTAGGCTACAGTTCTGTAGCTGTACCTGTTACCTGTTATCTGTGTATGTGTGACAAAATTACAAATGAACATGTTGAAAATATTGACTGTATTGTTGTTTGGCCCTACACTCACTGCTAAAGAAATGACTTGAATCAAATTACTGCTACAAGATCAAATCATTGAATTATAAATCACATGTGAACAAATGGGTCATTTTGACCCATGTTTGTAAACTTGATGTTGTAATATAAAAACTGGTTCTGTCCATTGAATAAAAAAGGGGAAAAATAATAAAAAAGGAAATGTAGTAATCAAAAGCAGTAAACTCAAAGAATGCTTGGAATAATTGATCATAAAATGAATTGATTTAAAAAGATGGAACAAAGGTTAACTTAGCCAGCTTTAAAAGAACAGGTAAAAGAATGTGGGTCATTTTTCACCCATGTTGTGCATAAGAAGGGGTGTACTTGTACGCATCAGAGGGTTAAGGACACTGATTGGGCCGTGCCACTTTGAGCCAAGCACAGTTCTTGTAGATTGCAGTTTGGCAAGATGGACCTGTCTGACTACAGACATTACATCAGGTGGATCAAGCTGCACTGCAAGGTTAAAAAACTGGAGGAAAGAGAAGGAAGTGGAGTCCATTTTCATCATTACCTGAATCTGTTTACTCTCAATCATATGATAGCAGCTGCTGTAATATCATAACGTCGTTGTTGCTCCAGACATTTTAATAACCTCAGCTGATAATATTCACTGCCCGGAGTGAACATTAGCAAATAATGTCAACATGAAGCATGAAACTGAAGCTGGATTAAAGTATCTGTCTGCTGACTGTATCGTCATGTGGAAACCTTCTATTAGGACAGAATGATGATGATTGATATTTAGGCTTACAATTAAAGTGAGATCTAATTTCAAGTACTAAAGGGGAAAATCATCCAGACCTAACTGTAAATTAAGATCTTTGAACTGAACGTGTCTGCACGTGCTCTCAGAATGTGAAACAGAATTAAAGTGTAGCAGAGAGGAGGGGGGCTTTTCCACTCCATTCTTCTGTTTTCCAGTAGAAGTGAGCCAGGGTCATGCTAAACCCTTGTCATGCGAGAAGCCAGTGCAGCTTGGAAAGAAATGTTAATTATATAACAATCAACAACGTGGATTACTGTACATGAGTACAGGCTTTTTGCACTTGCGTTTTAAGGATCCACCACGTAGAAGGAACAAAACTTCTTCAAGACATTTTCCTGCACCAAGTATTTGGGCAGTGAATAAAATCCACTTCAGTTGTGACCACTTTCTGTCACATTTCACCACAGACCAAAAACATACAGAGGTATGACAGAGATACTTTTTTGGTCTGTGTCTCACTCTGTAAAAACAAAATGATGCAGCATTTTATTTTGGGGACACAGCCAATTGTTGTTGTCTCAGTGAAAGTCAGCAAAAAATATGAACGCTGGGAAACCAAACCAAGATCCAGCAAAGCCAAACCACGTTTTCCAAATGATTTTATAAAACAAAGCCAATCTAATGCAGAAAATGTAATAATGCATATAAAAGCTCTAAAAAAGGCATGAAAATAGAAACCTAATAAAGCTGTGACACTTCTCTTTGGATGGATAGACAATTGATTGTTTGTGGAGTGGAATAATTGTCCCATTTGCAGTTTTTATCCCTGTTTTTTCAACAGCTCAGCACTTGAACTGGTTTTCAACTGTGGAGATCTGCAGACTTTCCTGTACTTTACGGCCATATGCTTCAACCAGTGTTTCATGTCTTTCCAAAATGTCCATAGGACCTCTGCAGGGAGCTCACAGGAAACCTCTTTAGGATGGACGAAAGGAATGTTCCTATACATAATGGAAATTTGACTTTGCAAGGTATGACTGTGACCAGTGTTGCAGTATTTCACCATCCAATTTTTTCTTTGTTCAGAGTCTTCACTGTTTGACTACAGACTCAAACCTTAGCACAGCAAATGTAAAAGATAATGTTTCCTGGCTATTAGAGCCCATGCTTATGTTTCCAGTATTGTTCTCCTTATGGGCCTCTACCTCTTAGATCTAAACTTAAAAGGTTAGTTTGGGTTTTTTGAAGTAGGGGTTCGAGAGAGCCATGGCACTAGTCAATATGAGTGCCAATAAAGGAACTTGCCAGCTTTGTACAAGGGGGAAGTATCTGGGGACGGACGGTAGGCGTACATAACAGTACATGGTGCCACTGAAAGTCTGGTAATTAACCCTCTTTTTGGTTAAAACTACTCAAAAACAACATGGGCTTGACAGTAGGAGTAAGATTTTTTACAATGTTTAACATTTGTACCAAAGGGCTACATATCCTTCTGCCAGCAACTCCCCTTATTAGATCAGGTCAGGTAGTTGTCACTGGAGCAAAAACCTATAAAAATCTAACTACCTGGATATTGAAAATGTGGTTCACTCCTGTATTTATCCCAGATGCATAAAAACGCAAAAAACATGGCCAAATTTCTGATTTCACCATATTTCAGTGAATTCACGAAATTTGGCTTGTTGTTTTGAATATGGACATCAAGACTCACCTCTACAGCAACAAAACATTTATTATTTTTTCCCCTCAGTACCTTTAGCTCCTTTCCCTGTTGTTGGCTTTTTATTGTTATTTTTCAACACATTACATATATGTTACATACATATATTATACCTGTACTCCAGTTTCATTACCGTTTTAATGTATTTTATGTGGCATTACTTTTCTCTCTGGCTTTTGTTTTATGTGTTACTTTGTGGGTTCTTCTTCCCCGTCTATTGTTTTTTTGTCTTATCTCCTCTCAATGTTCTTTTTGTGTTTATATCTTAGTTTGTACCTCATTTATCGCTTTTTCTATGTTTGTTTTCCTTTATTCTTATATCTTTGAATCTCCTTCTATGCTCTTGTCTAATGACTCTACCATTTTTTATTACCATTTCTTATCATTTATTGTTTTATCTTTTATCTTTGGTCCTTGTGGTCTCATTTTATGTTGCTGGTTTCTTGTATTGTCAGAGCTCTTATGACATATGAACAGGTTCTTATTGTGCTTGTGTTTTTGTGTTGTTCAGGTGTGCTTGCAAGGATTCTTTGTCTTAAATTGTACTTTTAGTTGCTGTCTGTTAGTTCCTTTTGTGCTTTATTTTCTGTATGTTTGTGTCTGCTTGTCAAATAACTTTGAAAAGAAAATGTTTTAAAAAGTGCCAAATAAATAAAACTATGTTTACTAACAAAAATCCATAAGAATCAATATGTAAATTGTTAAGACTTTGTTCAATAAGCAGACTCAATATTGGAATATTTTTAATAAAATCTTATCAGTTCCCATATAACTCAGATAGTCTGAACTGTATTTAGTATCACATCAAACATAGTGACTAATGACAGAGGTAATGGTTTTTCTAAACTTTCCATTCTCCCTAAAAAACCTCCTTGTTGCTGCTGCCAATAAATTGTTAACAACTAACAGTAATGAATGCTCAAAAAGAAACCAGCATTGGCAACATACCAACCGTCTCTGACCTATTACTCGACTGTGAGTCAAAATTATTGGAGCATAGATCACTTGCAGAACAGCAGACTGACTCAATTTTAATAAGGGAAAATATGACCAATATGAGTAGCTTTTTTTCTGGGAATGGAGACATTTCTCAGAATCTGACAGATGTTTCTCTTTACAAGGATTTTATGTTATAATATGTCATCCCAACAAGGCAGGCACTCTCACCTACATTCAGACTTTTAACATCATCCGAGCAAAAGCACATGTCTAATGTTTAAACAGAAAGGGAGATACATAGTTGACTTATCAAAATACACTTCTTTAACCATTTCTATTGTAAGGTTAATCAATAATTAGCCAAAATACAGTGGGGGAAGACTCCATAAAGAGCCTGTCTTCAGTAAAATTTTCTCATAAAATAACCACTAGGAATTTACTGGGACAGTTTGGAATTATGTAATGTGTAAATGTTTTCACATTATTAATGTTTCCTTAATCATTCAGCGATAACCGATAGTGTCTAGGTCAGGAAGAGACCGATGATCCATCTGACTTACAAACTTCTTTTACACTGTTTTGAACAAACCTCCACACTTAACACCACCAAATAAATCAAATCCCTGCATCATTTGTAAAAACACACACCAAGGGTTCCAATGTTTAATCAGTATAATTTGTGTGTATGACTACTTTTAGTTTAATACCAAAAATGATACCACTGATTCCTAAGCCCCCCGTCCAGAGGTTGGTCAATGATATCTGGGGTTGAAAAGCAATGCTATCTCTGCTTTGAAATGAGATTTGCTGATGTCAGCTAAAACTACAACTACTAGGAGCATAAAGGTAAATTGGTGGGTCAAGAAGAAGGGCCAGAGTGGTTTTGTGGAAGAGTGACACATATTATAAAATTGCATTTCCACCAAGCAGTCCTGTTCAGTTTGGCTCGGTATGACACGAAATTACTGATGTTCCCAATGATGGATTAGGAGAAAAGGTACCCAAATAATTGACTCGTGCTGTCCCACTTTTTGGCACCCCTCTCAAAGGGAGCAGTGTGTACCACCCTTCTCCAGACCACTTTGTCATGCATTATTGTAGCTGGCATGTCCCTCTCCTCCCAGCTCACATCTCCCACCCTTAAGAGAAGGTACAGGTGGCAGAAATCTTATCAAACTGTACTGAGGCAAACCAGACCACTCAGTGGACACAAGGCTTGGAGGGCTGGATATAAGGACCCAATGGCCTTGGCCATTGACTTTATGTCTCTAAAACAGAAACAGTGCATCATTGTATAAGAGAGGAAATTTTTGCAAAGTCTGACAAAAAGGACTTTCTGAGGTATCAAACCCACAGGAAAGGGATGATAATGAAGGCAGAGGATGCACCTTGTTCCCCAATATTTGATCAGTTCATCCCTAACTTAAAGTGGGCTTCTGTGCAAAATTTGAGGAAAATCCCAGAAGCAGTCTTGTAATATTATTTTAATGGGGTTGCATTCACAAGCAAAGGACGATAAAGTGAAGTTTGACTTAACCTTCGACCTATCATCTCTAAAATTTTATTAATTAATCCTCAATGTCTGATGAAAATGACCTCAAGCTTTCTTGATATCATGCTCGAAAGCAAAGGATGACCAAAGACTCCATGACCATGACTTTGGCCTATGGCCTCATAAATCTGACCGATAGATAGATAGATAGATAGATAGATAGATAGATAGATATATAGACAGATAGACAGATAGATAGATGTGGACATAGTTAGGATTATAAACAATGCTGTTAGCTAGTCTTAACATATTCCTATTGTAAGCTGATTCATGCAGTCCTTGCTGTTTTTATGGCTTGTTTTCTCCAATATTTCTTTTAATTATGTGGAAAGTTTGACACCATGTAGAGCAGGCATCACCAAATGGCGGACCTCGGTCCGGATCCGGACCAAGTGATGGTTCTGTCCGGACCCTTGACCAATCTCTGATAAATTCACAACAACAGATTTTAATTGAGCATTTTTTCCGACAGTCGCGGATATACACCGGGCGCGGCTACTCCAGTTAACATTAGAACCGCTACTGTGGTCTGATCACAAGCTGGTCATGCCACGAGTGTTCCTAAATATATGTTCTGTATGTTTTCTTTAGCTTGTAAGGTTGTTTAATGAAGCACTAAAGAGGAACGACACATGATTCATTTAGCGGAGGTGATTTTCCTGCCGCTATCGTGTTTACAGCACAAACTGCAGCAGCCACACACACCAGCAAACAGGAGGCAGAGACAAATAAACTGCCCGTGCAAAAAAAATAAGACCCTTGTCACCTGCAAGCTTTGCGACCGACCTGTGTGGGAAATACTGATGAGGGCTGAGAGCTTTTGCACTGTGGTGGCGCTGCACTGTCCACGGGGCTGATCCTGTTCTTTTTCTCATTGTTTACTAATCGAGTTGATCATTTGTTCGTGTTATTTTCATTGTTGCAGTTCTACAGTTTTTAGCACTAGTTTTTTTTTAATGTTTCACATTTTGCAAGTTCTACCAACACTTTGCTGTTTATTTATTTATTAGCCTATGTGAGTGTGGGTTCATGCAATGCGTATAGCGCTGTTTGTGTGAGAGAAAGAGAGGGAAAGACCGAAAGACAGAGAGAGAGAGAGAGAGAGAGAGAGAGAGAGAGAGAGAGAGAGAGTTAAGTACAGAGAGCCAAAGAGAGAGAGAGCAAAATCTGAAACATGCGCAAATAAAATATTTATCTGCCTATCACTTTCTTGTTACATTATTTAAGATAAGATAAGATAAGATAAGATATCCTTTATTAGTCCCACAGGGGGAAATTCCAACAAAATTGCAACAACACAGCAGAAAAGCAGTTACAGATGACAAATGGTTGTACTTTTAAGAGTTAATTTCTTGTATTATGAAGCTATTGACTTTTTTACTGAAAGTGTAGGTCTTCATTTTTTAGGCTGTGACCTCTCGTATTTAAGAAAAAAGAAGAGAAAAAATATTTAGTCAGTGCTCTGCATGCACTTGTTTTTTTTTCCTAAAAAAACCCACCTTTTACTTATTGTTTTCTGAAGATGTTGACTTTTTTACTTGATGTGTAGGCCTTCAATTCTTGACTGGGACCTCTTTCATTTAAGAGACAAAATGTTTTTTTGGCTCTGTTTACACTGTTTTATTTATTTTATTTTATTTTATTTTATTTTTAATCTGAAATAAAGGCCTTAAATTAATTTGCCAGGACTATTTTTATTAATGGTAAAGGAGCTAGCTGTGCACTCAATAAAACATATCATGCATTAAAAATTGACAATAAATATTGTTGAAACCATAAAAATGTGGGCATAGGGGAAGGCTATAAGACACAAACTGGACTTCGGTTCGGACCTTTTATTGGTGGAAATTTTATTAACTGGACCTTGGTGCCTTTCACTGAATACCCCCGATGTAGAGCAATGTATAGCATTGGCATTCGTTCAGGCTCATGCCATGTACCTCACACAACCCCACTTTAAAAAAACCCAAACTGTCCCTTTTAAACAAACAACTGATCAGTGACAACCTGTGATTCTGATAAAAACATTGTCTGTCCAGCTAGTTGTGAGGCCTCTTTTTTACTCAGTGATCACAGTCAGTTGTTAAATGTGTCACCATTTAGTGAACACGTGGTGATGTTTGAAACAGGCCGAGAGGAAATGGGTTAGCTTTCCTAAATTGTCCCTAAAAAACTTTCCTGCCTTATAGCTGTAAAAATCATTCTCTCTAACAACACTGGTCAACCACAGGGCTGTTTTTTCACTCTGTGTAGGTGGAACCTCTCACCTGTTTTCTCAGCCTCTCCACCAGCTACACTTCTTGCTCTGAAATCATACAAAAATGTGGCAGCAGGTATTACTGTAGTGTATGGTTTAAATTTGTAACACAGGCAACAAGGTCAGCAATTCCCAAACTTTTTCCTTGGAGCCTCCCCTTGTTTTATCAAAGATAAAACTAACCCTGCGTAATGTTTAGCTTTGTGAAACACAGATACATACACGCGTGGAAAAAATGGTCACTGAAATAACTTGAAACTGACAAAAGTAATAATAAATAAAAATGTAATGAAAATTAACTAATGAAAATCAGACATTGCTGTTGAACTGTGGTTCAACAGAATCATTTTAAAAGACAAAATAATTAAACTGGCCTGGACAAAAATGATGTTACCCTAAACCTCATATTTTGTTGCACAACCTTTTGAGGCAATCGCTGCAATCAGGTGATTTCTGTAACTCTCAATAAGACTTCTGCACCTGTCGACAGGTATTTTGGCCCACTCCTCGTGAGCAAACTGCTCCAGCTGTCTCAGGTTTGAAGGGTGTCTTCTCCAGACTGAATGTTTCAGCTCCCTCCTCAAATATTCAATAGGATTTAGATCATGGCTCATAGAAGGCCACTTCAGAATAGTCCAGTGTTTTGTTCTGAGCCATTCTTGGGTGTTTAGCTGTGTGTTTTGGGTCATTATCCTGTTGGAGGACCCATGACCTGCGACTGAGACCAAGCTTTCTGACACTGCAGCACATTTCGCTCCAGAATGCCTTGATAGTCTTGAGATTTCATTGTACTCTGCACAGATTCAAGGAACCCTGTGCCAGATGCAGCAAAGCAGCCCCAGAACATAACTGAGCCTCCTCCATGTTTCACAGTAGGTACAGTGTTCTTTTCTTTGTATGCTTCATTTTTGCATCTGTGAACATAGAGCTGATGTGACTTGCCAAAAAGCTCCAGTTTTGTTTCATCTGTCCAAGGACATTCTCCCAGAAGCTCTGTGGCTTGTCAGTATGCATTTTGGCAAAACCCAGTCTCACTTTTTTATGATTTACTTTCAACAGTGGTATCCTCCTCGTCGTCTTCCATTAAGTCCACTCCAAAGTTAGATCACAGTGGTGGCACCCACATACTGGTGGCAAGAAAGTTATGTAAATACAGTATATGTAAATAAGTAAGAAGATGTCACATAGTTTATTGATAGAAGGGGGAAAATGTATTGTTGTGCCACAGGATGACAGCACCGAAGATTTATGTCTTTGTCTCTAGCATAGTGTAACTGTGTCAAGAAAGCCTGTGTTAAGTAGTGACCAGCAGAAAACATTAAAGATGGAAAGTTTAATTGATTCCTCTTTATTGAGGCTTTCATCAAAACTGTATCTGATGTGTATTTTTTAGCTTAATGATTATAAAGATGTTTGACGTCCCAACATCTCCATCATGAAGACAAGAACAGACACAGTGTGTATAAAAAAAACATGGAGCCCAGTATGGTGTTCTTTCATAGAGCCCACAGGCCCTTGTCCTAAACATTACTGCCCTGTCACCCTCTCCTTTCATCTTTGCTTATGTCATCATGTGGTTGTTTTGGGTGGCTTTTTCTGACACAGCGTTTAAAATTTCTCCTGCACCACTTTGTTTTTGTGTATTATGTAAGGGAGCTGACTCAAAGTATTCCATCATCACTTTGTTTCAGACCGGGGATCAAAGATGGTTTAATTTAAGCTCTCTGACCACATCACAACAGTGGATAATTGACAATGCAACTGTGTCTCAGAGGCCCGCTGCCACGTTACATGGGATTTGTGAGGCAAACTGTAAGCACAAGGACTGGCAACTTTGGTCTCCAAGAGGGAAACATTAATTTTATTTTTGGTGTAAGAGGCCTAATTGTTGCACATTGTTGGTACCTGGAATTTTAAAAAAAATTACGATTGCTTACTGGAGTCCAATAATACAGAGGCTACCTTAAAAGTTGTACTTCACAACATTGACAATAATGCATTAGGACTCTTGTTGTTGTTTCTTTTGTATAAGCCAATGGCAGCCAAGGCAAGAGGCATTATGTTTTTGAGAAGTCCAATGAATATGCCAATTCTTGTGAATGATATACCTTCAAAATGTTCTGAGATGTTGCCTTAGACTTTCATCAGATATCCACTTAGATTTTAAGATGTAGACCTTAAGGGTCATAGGTCAAAGGTCAAGGTAAAGGAGCCTTGAAGAGTTCTATAGCTTTTGAGAGCAAAATCTTTAAAAAATGCTTAAAAGGATTCCAAGAATCCCACTCGTTAAGTTTTGGAGAGTTTTAAGACAAAGGTCAAGATCATGAAGCCCAAAGGCCATCCTTTGCTTGTGGGACACAATATCTCAGGAAAACTTTAAGAGATTTCAATGAAACTTTCGACTAATGTTCACTTTAACTCAAGGATGACCTGGTTCGATTTTCAAGATCACGTGTCAAAGGTAAAGGTCATAGATAAAGAATCTCTGCTTGTGAATTGTGAAAGTGTGCTTGTAAACTTTATATTACAAGAATGTATTCACAATGTCCTAACTGAATCCAGCGTGCATGGGCGTCAGTGACTGATTACACTGAATCATAATGTGAGTGTCCTAACCGCTAACCAGTGATGCAGGGTAAAGCTGTACAACTCAGGGCATTGCCACACGATGTTTTTCCCTCAACAAACCATCTTTTACCTCTTTGTCACTCATATCTATGTGAATGAGGAGTGAGGAAAGAGGGAAATAAACAAATTGCTAGAGAGATTTTCATAGTTTTCTTTGGCTTTTCTCACCCATGAGAGCTTGATTTGTTTTACAATCTGGATATAATGATTGTTTATCTGTTTTCATGATTGAAATGTTTTACTTTTACTTTCAACACTGAGAAATAAACTATGACTCACAGAATGCTGTTAATTTACAAGCCTTTGAGTCCATACTCGTCAAAATGAAGAACTTCACATCTGTTTCTCTACTTGTTAAATCAAAATAGGATGCTCTGTTTACAAGAGGAAGTTTAAGGCATAGAATGAAACATTTAACAGATACAGTGTGGACAGCAGACATGCAACACTGAGCAATGCAGCGCAACATCCGACACTCATGTTCAGCAAGGACACAGTGTTCAAGGGATTTCCTTCAAACTTTGTTGAAATGTCAGATTAAACACAAGAATAAAATTCTTACATCTGAAGGTGAAAAGTCAAAGGCCATCTGATGTTCTGTGCATTGGCTTATTGTGAATGTGATATTAAAAAAAGAACTTCAAGGGATGTTCTTTGAAATTTATCACCAATGTCTTTACTGACCAAAAGATTGACTTGTAGTGTTTGGACATTCATAACTCAGAGATCATGTCTTATTTTTGTCCTTTGCTTTGCTGTGATGATTCAAAATCACTTTATAAGAATTTCATCAAACTTTGCAGAAATGTCTACACTGGCTCCAGGATAATCGGTTGGATTCTGGAGGTTGATGTTCATGGTAAAGGAGCTTTGTGGTTATCTTTGGACTGTGAATACAATATGCCAAGAATACCATGAAGGATTTTCATAAGAACGTTTGTACAAAGGTCAAGGTCATGAAGCTTAAATTAATTTTTTGGGTTTTGGGGCACAATATTTCATTAGAAATTTGGGACATTTTTTCCATCAAACTTTGTGCTAATGGCTAGGATTACCTATCACCTATGTAAAGGTCAAAGGTTAATGTCATGGACCCCAGTGATCATTCTTCAAGTGTGAACAAACCTTGTGAATATCACAAGAATGCTTACTGGGATTTTTTCAAATTTAACCCAGATGTCCACTCTAATCCAAGGATGATTTGATTTGACTTTGGAGGTCATAGGTCAAAGATAATCAGGCATCATGTTGAACCCCCTGCTTGCATTTTTAATTTTGTAGAAATGTCCATTTTAACAAAAGGATGAACGGGGTCAAGGTCAAAATGTCCTAATTTTGTCATGTGATGTGTAAATTCAAAAATATTTAAAGGGATTTTCATCAGACTTTGAGCAAATATGAAAACTGGCTTAAATACAAAGTGATTGCATTTTGGAGATCAAAGGTCAAGGTCAAAGAGCCTTGAATTCATAGTTTGGTAGTGAATGTAATATTTGAAAAGAGAAAAAAAGCACAAATCACCTATCTGACTCAAAGATAAAGTGATTGCATTTTGGAGCATTTTAGGCCAAAGGTATTTACATTTTAAAAATCTGCCTTGACTAGAGGATGAACTAATATGATCTTGGAGGTACAAGTGAATCCTTGGGCCTCATGTTTGTTCCTTATCCACCAAACCTCTTTAGCCCCATTTCCACCAGAGGGTTCAGTTTGGTTCGTCTCGATACGGCTCGCTTTTTGTGGCGTTTCCATAGCCTAAAACCGGGACAGGACCCCTTATAAGCAAACCGTACCATCCTACTTTTTGGGGCCCTTCTGTTGGGGTGCCAAGCATGCCAATCCGACCCCAGAAGGTGGAGCTAGAAACACTGCAGCCCGTTGATTGGTCGAAGGGGGCTTTAGAATCTCACTACCACATAAACCACTTTGGGCCCTTCTGGCCCACCCCTGTTCTTTGACTGTGCAGCATTTACATACCTCGTGGAAGCATTAAAGGTCCCATGTTCTGGTGTGTTTGATTGTTTGCATCATGTCTTGAGTGTCTTCTTAGCACAGATTTTATTTAAGCTGAACAAAAAAAAATTAAAATGGCATCTCTGTAGAAGACCAGATGCAGGTCTTTTTCCCTCCCCTTTCAAAACTTTTAGATCTGAGTGGGCATGGAGGCTACAGCAGGCTATGATCATGAACTCTGCCCTTATTGGCTTCACAAACCATGTCTTTTGGGAGGGGCTTCCAGGCCACAGAGCAGACTTTCAAAACTGTCTTGACCTCTGCCTGTGATGAGCAGAAAACACACATGAGGCTGTATCACTATGACATAATAAACCCCAGGAAGAAAAAAGCCAGAGCATTGTGAGGGGCAATTTCTTTAAAGAGACATGGCGCAAGAGTTCAGAAAAAAGGTGTGTTATTCTTCTGCTCCCCAAGACCCCTCTAACAATATCAAAAGCAAAAAATGATACTGCAGGACATGGGTCTTTGAAACAACAGGCAGAAGTTCTAGTTTATTTGTTTTCAAATATTGATGAAGATAATAGAGAGTTGTCTCTTGTGGTGATATGTAACAAAACTAATGTGAAAAAAGTTAATCACTGTAATGGTTTTAAGGCTACTCTCAGCTAGCCTGAAACACCAGTTGGACTGCTTAATATATTTCACTAATTTGGGGAAGAGCCCATATAAAGTGTTTGGGAATGGGCAGAACCTTTCAAAAGGATATCTGACAGGTGATTAGACGATCGTTCCCTCAATCACATCCATTATGGGCCAATCAGATAATGCAGTACGCAGGTGCTACAGCTACGCGTAAAGCACAGAAACTAAGCCACTTCGTAAAACAAACTCTTGCCAAAGCATGTCGGAATGAAAGCAAAACTATCCTTTCTATCAAGAAGTTTGGAGTGATGTCATTTGTTTTTTATTTAATAATGAAATGCGGTCAAGATCTGATAAAACTGCTCCTGGAGCTAATAGCATCTATGCTTATCTGTGTCCAGTCCAGTCCAGTCACGTCTTGCTACCGTCTAACTCATTGGTCTCACCTCTTCCTGTTTTAAAGGACTCTGAATTTGCCATACCGCTTTGGGCCGCTCTTAGTCGTTGTAGATTGGGGCTTGGCAAGATGGATCTGTCAGATAACAGACACTGAATCAGGCCAGTCCATCTGCAGGCAAGGTTAAGTCTCAGCCATGGGCCTTCAGAATCCTCATATGGATCGCATGTTTTGGATTTAAGGGGTGTTAATGCACAAAACAAGCTAAAACAAAGTGCAACTAACTGGTAAGTGCAAAGGAAATTGTGGGCCATATCTTATGTTCCAGCTGCAAAACTGCCACTATACAAATTATGATAATTACACATTAACAAATGTGTGAAATAGCTAAACATCAATTATTTACATGAACCTAACTGCGAAGGTTTGTGTTTCAGAGCTGCAATACATCATCCCCATAGAATGCAGTTTAAGAGTCCTTGTGGAAACACAGCTACCTCGGTTTCCTGGCCTTGTATCTTGCGGTTTCTTTAATGCTCATATTCCACTGAACAGTGCAATTTAGCCTATTATTTTAAGATCAGATGTCTGCACAGCACTATAATGCTGTCATTTCAGAAATCAACCCATTTATTAGAACTTTCAGCAAGGTGACGGTGCCAAGTGTTATGTTATTTACTGTGATAATCAGTTACCATTGAGAAAAATGATTTGGAGGTTTGAAAAGCTGCGATTGTGTTCAGTGAAACTGATGACAAACTACCCTGTGCAACCTGAAAGTTCAGTTCTTTGAGAAAACGCAGATGAAGCACATAGCAGACCAATTTGGTGGTTTATTGGTCATTTGGCTGCCTCATGTTGGTGCTTTTAGTGAAACCAGCATACAGTGGTACGTAACACTGTGGGAGAGTGCTGTACAGCTGTGCCACTTTATGAGTGGGTTTGTCCCTGCGGGTGCATTTTTTAACACGATAGGGGAAGGAGCAACGACACTGCTGAGGATTAGACCGAGAATTTCAGTGAACATGCAGCAGGAGAAAGAGCCTGCTTGGTGATAAATTAATTTTACTACCAGCCATCTGAGACTGCAGCAATTTATTGGGTTTTTTTTTTTTAAGTGTGGTGCCTCTGTGACTTTTGTGGAAGACTTATTTTCTTTATGCAAATTAAAAAAAAAAAAAAAAAAAAGAAATGTTGAAGAGTGAAAGGAACAATTCAATTTATTTATGACAGCAGTAAAATTAAGCAATTCTGAAAAATGGTCATAGACAGATTCCCCACAGTTGATAACTGACTAAAAATCATTAAGACAGTGACAATTTTTTGCCCTAGAGATGGGAATTAAGAACATTTTATTGGTATCAATGCCAATAATGATTCTGCCTGTGGATCCAACTCTTTGCTGATCCCCTCATCAGTTACAACAACATAAACACATAGTACTCCTGATATTTAATCCTGTACTGCACATGTATATCTTTAGGTTTATGGTGTTTCCACTTCTGCTTTAAATCGCAGAGTCAGGAAATCTTCACACTTACACTGTTTGGAAGTTGTCCCAGTGGTTCTTTGAATATATATGAGCACAGCAATGGATCTTTTTTTTGAGACACACAACCGCACAAAGCTCGCCTGAAAGAGGAAGTCTTGGCTTGCTTCTAATTGAACCCTCGAGTGGTTCAATTGACAGACAGACAGACACTTTATTGTCTGCCCCAATCACTGACAGACAGTCTTCTTTGACAACAGCTATAACAATAAATACAACACATTCAGCTCTCTCAAGAGACTTCAAACTCATTAGATAAAACAGAGAGGCCACAATCATCCCAGCTACCAGCACATACAGGGTAACTCGAATCACTGTCACACTAGTACAAGCAGAAGTAATAATAATTGTGTTTTCGCTACGAGGCAACCAGGCTGATAAAATGTACATCTTGATGATAATGTTTTGGATTCCCTGGTGTCACTTTCTGCACACAGGTACAAGATATCATGAAATTAGCAACAGGTTAACATGACTCACTGATTGTCACAGGACTCATCAACATTGACTGACTCAAACTGGTTGAGTTCCCAGAATTTAGTCCAACTAGTTCAAGCAGGAGAATTTATCCCCTTGTAAGATGCTCTCTGACTTTAAGAATCACTTGAAGTTTCTCTGTGGACACTTCTACAGGTGTTACATTGTAATAAGTAACTATGCTATATGGTGTCCTATGTGGGCCACTTTTGACATCAGGGAGCAATAAAAGTGTCTTTTCTTTGTGCATAGAATTTGTTTATGATTGAAAATATAAGGTGTGTCAGCCATTGATAAACATGCTCATCTGTTAAATCGTACATGAGACATTTTATCTCCTTTATTGAACAACGACTTGCTTTGTCGATAACTTAGCCTTGCTTACTTCCTTCTCATAATGCAGAGCATGACTTGTAATAACAGCAACGTTGATGTAATAACATAAAGTCAGCCCTGCCTTTCTTGTGATTTTGAACATACTACTATGTAAACATGAAACAATCCAATGGAAATATGCATTTTTTTCCCAACTGAATCAAAACAAGGCAATCAAGCTTTGTCTGAAAACCACCTAAGACACTTAACACTGTGCATTACTGTCACTGTAACTATCAAAGAGGTTATGATTTTGCAAGTGTTTGTCTGTTAGCAAGATAACTTGAATTGTTAAAAATGGATTTTGACCAAATTTTTAGATACTGTTAGTCATGACACACGGAAGAAGTGATTTCAATTTTGATGATGATCTGAATCTAGATGTATGTCAAGGATTTGGATTTGTTAACATCGCGAGAAATGGCGGAGGGTTGGCTCTCAGAATACTTGAAGTTTTGTTTAAAATAATGCTAAAAATTTGGCCACTTCTGCTTCCTTTGCACCATGATAACATCTTTGGTTGTTGTTTCTGCTGACTGCCTCTTAAGAGTGTGATATCCTTGATTTGCAACGCATGCAGAACAAGGTGGAAGGATCTAATAAGAGAACTATTGAGAAGAGAAACAAATGATACTGATTCCTTTAGCTAGTTGTTATGGATTCTCAACTGGATTGTGTTTCCAACTCCCATATGCACAGTACACCAGGAATTTTAAGACACTGTGCCTAGGACCCCTTTTATCCCCATTTGCAATTTGTTTTAACCACTGGTACATTACATCAGCAAATGTCTCAGCATATTTCCCTATTTATTTGTGAAGTTAATAAAAATAATATCATTGGGATAATTGTCAACTGTCAAAATTTCTCTCATTAATTCAGTTTACAATGATTCAGTCAGACAGCTCATGTCTGTATTTACTTGAATCATTTTTTTTTTTCAGCAGATTCATTTCACATGAAGAATTTGAGGATGAAAAAGAAGTAACATCTTAAATTCCCAATTGGAGCCCACAGGTGGCTGCTGAGCTGGTGGAGGGTTAAAAGCAAGAGAGCAGTACTGATGCAGGTCATGCTGGCAGGGGAACAGAGGACAAAAGACATTTTTCAGCTCAAATAGACTGCTTATCAGAAGGATATTTGTCAAGTGATTGAATAACGACACTAGGGCAGCTTAAACTGACTGAACTAGTCTGCAGGTGTCAGCCATTGAGTAAATATATTTGAATAAAAAAATATATGATAAAAAATGTAAATAGAAAAATAAATAAATAAAATAAAGAGCATGATATCACTTAACTCTTTACTCTGTAAAGTGTCAAGAGATAACATTTATTAAAATTTGGTGCTATGTAAATAAAGAATAATCGAGTAATTGATTTTATTTTTCATTTTTTCTGTCTACTCATTTGCAGCATTAAATAAGTCCCCTGGTGTGTGTGTGTGTGTGTGTGTGTGTTTGTGTGTGTGTGTGTTTTATTTAAGTACTAGCAAAATCGGTGAACACATATTTTGATATATAGTGTTTTGCAACATCTAAAAAGACAAAAGTTATCAATGCATTGATGTCACTGATAAAGTATTTCACCCCCTGGTGGGTCAGGACTCCCACTTTAAATTGTATGGCACATGGAGTTAGATTTCACTGTCCTTCTCTGATTGATATACAAATCATGAATGATGTGCAAAACAACTATGCATAAAGTGAAACTTTGGCTGCAACCTTGACATTAAACACATTTTACAGTGATGTAGCTGTTTCGTTGAGGGTTGATGCTGTTTGTTTTGAAAAAAAGTGGAAAAAGAACAAATCAGACAAAAAAAAAAAAAAAAAACTTCCTTGCATCAGATTTGACATGTGTTGACTCATCAAGCGTATATATTTTAATTTCACACTTGAAGCTTATTATTTCCCCATGGTTGAACAGATTGATAAAAGCTTAAAAGTAGATTCTAACTGCTTGTTTTTAAGGTTACATTGGGCAAATTATAACGGAATATATTTTTACAAAACAAGAGACTTCAGCCTTTTTTCTGGCCTGTCTTAACAGTGACCCTTTGCGTTGCATTTGTTATTCCCTGGCTCCCTCTGCAGGGTCACAGCTGCAAATGCACATATGGCTTCAGATCAGAGTTGGGTTACATCTGTTACCAAACAGGTGGTCAGATAAGTTCTGTTCTCACTTCCTGAGGGCAATATTCTTTCAAATGGAGGGATAGTTTAAATATAAATAAGTTTTATAAGGAATTATTGTGAAATGTTCATCAGAATGTATCATGCAAGGAAAAACACTGAAAAGAGCCTGACACACAATTAAAAACAAACTAAAGCTCTTTAACTCTGCGTATCTTGTCTAGTAGGTACTATTTTGAGTCACTGCTGATACATTTGTTAATTGCATAAACCTAATTTGGCCTTCTCTTCTACTTAGCTGTGGTATATTATGCAGAGAAAAAGACACTATTTTCATTTTTTCTAGAAAATTGGACGTTTTTGAATCTGCATCCAATTAGTAATCTGAAACATAAAAATCACTTTTTACACAGTAGCTTAGTCTACTAAAACTTTTGAAATGAGATGACATACTCAACATATTACAGTACCAGAAGTGTATTAAACTGTATAATGTGTATTTAAGTTAAAATGAACAAAAACTCGGTTCATTGTAGTGTTACTTTTAGGTTAGCAGTAAGGATTGCCTCTTAGTTTATATGTTGATAAAAGAGTAGGTATGTTTGTGCTTCAGCCTGCACCTTTTCAGTCAGTTGAGCTCCTTGTGGGTAAATTGTGTCTGTCCTGTGGAATTGTAAATACTAGCTGAACACACTATTCATTAATTGATTGACTGAGTGACCTTATTCAACAGTAGAGAATAACCTAATAAAATTTAAAAAAACATTTTATCTCATTTTGTTAAAATGGCAATATAGCGACCTGCAATTTTCAAATCTTAGGAGGTGCAATATTTCTATATGATCAAATGTGTCAACATTGAACATACTAAATGATAAATGTTTTCACGAATGTGAAAACATTTATCATGTTTAGTTTGCAGCAGTTGTTCAGGCCAAAAAGTCACACACAAAGGGGAAAAAAATGATGCAGAAGTTGAAAAAATCATATGGATCAGTCAATTTCAATCATATCTCAATCTCAGTATTATCCTGATATGGTTTTGATCAAAGAGGACAATGACCTTCAAATGGTAATTTGTTTCTTGTTATATCAAAACAAATGCAGTTCACTGATGTTTCCCAAATCATTCATTATTTAAAACAAATCTCTTATCTCAATTTTCTAGGATTTTCTTTTTTTTTTTTAATAAAACAGTGTTATTGGTCAGCTTTTATGTCGGTGTTTTTTTTTTTACAAATGGAAGTTAAAAAAAAAGAAGTCATAATCAGATCAATGCAGTATGAATTCATTCAGTGGTAGAGGGTTATTTCATTTTCTAACAAGTAGCAATTTTAGAGATAAGTTTTAACAGCAACAATCTGGTCTTTCATACTACCGAGCGCGTGTTTATGGTTAAACTATAAAGTTATGTAATGCTATTCAACTGAGAGAGAAAAAAAGTAGCTAAATGAATGATTGCACTGTGATACATTTGGTGTTATTTCGCCATAGCAGTTCAAATAAAATGCAAAAATGATAGACTGATCATTAACTTGTTCTACTTTTATAGTTAGGGTAACTCCAGTCATCTGAAGAGGGTTATTTATTTTAGAAACAAAAGGTGTTTTGAAAAATGTGTTTTTTTATTTTGAGATAAGTGCACCACGGGAGCAAATATTTACATTCCTTTTCAGGTTTAAGGAGTTGGAGAATTAAGCTTCTTTCTAAATCCAATGAACAGATTTTTCATTCCAAACATTTTATTTAAAAGCTTTTATTAAATCATGTTTGTTTTTGACACAAACAATAACAACCAGAAATATTAACTAGACAGCAGCAATGAAGGAAATAATTGCAGGGTATGTACTTAATATATTATTTTAAATTTAATACTTTTAAGATTATTTTCAAGGCCGTCTTCATATGTACACGAACTCCATTGTATCTTTCATTGTTAACCGACACTTGAACAACTCAATTTTATGTTTTTGTGACGGCTAAAATGATCAATGTCACTATACCAATGATTTGGGGCATCGTTTGGACTTGGTTTAGAACAAGAAACAGGTAATGAAACCAAACCAATGCAACTTTAATTAAAAACAATTTCTCAAGCAATAAAAAACTGAAACTAATTAAAGCTTGGGCTCAGCCAGCGCATTATTAAAAAACAAAACAAAACAACAACAAAAAACTACACATTAAAAAAGGATTAACTCAAAAAAAATCAGCTACAACCTCTTCTGATTAAAACAAAACTGAAAACAAACCAAAAAGTGAAATATTTTTGTTTTTTTAGCAGTTTAGTTTTCAATGACATTTTTAATATTCTATCTTTACAGATGGACACAGCTTTAAATGGCAGTATTTCAGGATTGACTAGGAAAAGTTTCCATTTTTCATACTCTGAAGCATTAATAGGTGCATGATACTACTGTACGTGGATCAGAACAAATCCTTTATCGTTGATAACCAAATTGATTTCAGAGGTGGAGCAGAAATGTAGCTGTAAGGCTGCCAGTTGCCTATCCCTTCTCAAGGTGGTGCTTTTATACAACAAATCATAATTGATTTCATGCCAGAAGTACTAAATACTTTTCTACTGGGTGTTGAGTGATTAACCACACAGCAGGCAAGGTTCTTCAAGGACAGCTGCCTATTAAGCATGTTTGTTTTCCTAATGTGTTTAAATGCCTTTACCTGCATCCTTCAAGGTTCCAGAGATATACACACAGAAGTCAAAGCACCAATTTTTGAGACAAAAAAAAGACAAATCAGAGCCAAATCAGCGTCTTTATTTTACAAACGCATTTTTCTATTGACATTTTTCATCATAAAAAAGCAATTTACAAGCTTAAGAACCAAAATGAAGCAGCACAGAATGATTATGAGTAAAATATATAATTTGAATAAATATATTTTATTTCATGCTATAAAATAAATTCATAAATGGCAATAGATACAACATCAGCTCTAGCTAGCTTCATTTACTTCATAGTTGTACAAAAACAGTAGAGTTCTGAGGTTCACAGTTGGGTTGTGAGGTTGTGTGTAGAGTGGACAAAAACAGGAGTCGGGGCATTTCTGCCGTCATGGTTCTGGGTTCGGGTTCTCCAGCGCTCCTCGAGCTTCAGCTCTGTGGAAAATATGGGCTCATTGAGACCTTGAGGCAGAATGTTTGGGAACCACTGACTGAGGATTGTTTCCCCACCTGAAGAGAAGTGCACAATTATACTATGGACATAGGATGTATGTCCAATGAGACCACTTTTAACACTATATACCCTGAGATCTATTTTTTTTGCCTTGTCACCAATAAAAATGAGCCAGAGACGTTATAGTGTAGAGTTTAGGGAGTTGTAAAAAGAAAAAGAAACAACAGTAAGACTGAAAATTTCCCCTCTGATCCTGAACAACTACAACTACAGTCTCAGAGCAAGAGGAGCCGAGGGAGAACACCAAACCTCAACATGACCTCAGGTGACCCGCTCCCAAACAGTGGCTAAACAGCCCAAAATCCCTTTCATTCTTTGACACAGCTGGAGGTGCAACTCTGAACAGTGCCACTGAGTTGGATGACTGAACCACACGCTCAGTTCTTGTGTTGCAGTTCACTGAACCACTGTTTTTTTTTTTTTTTTGTAGCTTTGCAGTTTTTCTTGGTACCTTTGGCTAATTTTCCAGACATTTTTAACATTCTCCTAAACGTGAGAGCTACTGTCTCTCAGATTTTATGGTACATCTCAACTATATCGCATATTTGGAAAGGTAGAAGGTCTCCAAAACATGTTATTACTCTTTGAAAGCTTCAGTCTACGAACATGTAAAGCTGTTTTATTGTCATTTGAGCCATGAAGGTTAATATGGTATAAGCTTTTTTTTTTTTTATTCCTCAAGAGGGAGGAAACCAGGAGGTATCCTAATCAGATACTACAACCACTTCATCTGGCTTTATGTTTTGTGAAGGAGCAGCAGCTCTACTCTGATACTACTCCTGATTTCAAAGCTCCTCGCACTACCTCTTAAGCCTGACTAAAACTTCTGCACCAAAAACCAGATCTCAAGACCATAGGCAAGGATTGGGAACTGGAGTACTCAAAAATCAAAAGCTTTTCACCTCAGGTCCTTCTTCACCACAATGTTCTACTACTATACTGCAGATTTGCCTAACTGTTTGTCAATCTTAATTTAACCAACACTCGTGAACAAGACACCAAGATTCATAAACTCCTTCACTTGAAGCAAAGACTCACTCCCCACCCAGAGGGAGGATTCCACCATTTTCTGTGAGCACGCCACGGTCTCAGATTTAAAGGTGCTGCACTTTATTCTGACTGCTTTGCACTCAAGATACTAAGACATACCAATAGAGTATCATCATCCTCAAACAATAGAGATGAATTATAAAGTCTTCAAAGCTGAACCCCTCCTCCTCCTGGTGCAGGTCGAGATATTGTACATGAAAATCACAAATTATATCGGTGTTAAGGAACACCTTTGGCTGAAGTCAACACAAACCAGGGTTGGGAATCGATAACCAATTCGAGTTTAGAATCAGAAACAGCTAGCTCAGGAAATTTATATTACTTGTCTTTGTGCTTAACAATTCCCTTAATTTTTTCTGCATACTGTGCAAATAAAGAATGTCATGTTCTCATCAGAGACAGTCAGCAGAAACAATGACAAAGTCAAAGATGTGACCATGGTTGGGGAAAATAGTCAAAACACATGGTCCAGCAACATGCTGAAGAATTCATCTGTGCAGCACTGGAGTGTCATGTGTCTAACATTGTTGCCACTGAAAACCTGTGTAGGCCAACTTTTTCACCCTAGAAATGCAAAATAATTCATGAGGGAATAGATTAATAATCAATAAAAAAAGCAGAGTTGATGACAGCATTGGTATCAATAAAACTTATCCATTCCCATCCCTAACACACACCAGGGAAGTGCCAGATTTTGTTCCATACATGCCAACACAACTGTCACTTGACAGGTTCGACAGGGTATGCCACAACAGCACATCTCAACAGCCCCAGGACCCAACGGCGCACCACAACAGCCCCAGGACCCAATGGCACGCCACAACAGCCCTGGGACCTTTTGTCCCTACAGTACCCTTCACAAATCCCCTGAGGGAAGTGATTGCTGGACTCTTGAAGTAAACAAAGTGCATGCAGACCAGATGGGCTTACTACCATGCTCTAGAGCATTCTCGCAAGATTAAAAAGTTAGTTAACTCTTACACAGTCACAATTAAATCCTTACTGCCACTCCAAAATCCAAGGTTAACAATCATCTGGAGTCCCCTTTCCGGAACCCAAAGTTGGTCAACACTTTGACCAGTTTGGCTCAAACAATAACAAAACAACTTTTCATTTTTTGTGGCTGAGGTTCTTCATATCACTTTTTATTAGTGAGACATATAGGCAGAGTCTGAAATTAACGTCTTGACTTCACAAGGTCTACCCGCAAAACACTAAATTGACCCGAATTTGGCAGCTGGCTGGTGCTAATTTTGGACCCTGCATATAGGGGTGATATTGTCCTTACTATTTTGCACCTAAGTACAAAAATAATGAACATTTCTTTAAAGAATGGGAGCCTGTTTGAGAAGTAAAGTTTTCTGAGGTTTGAACCTTGTGTTTTGAAAAACCTGAATTTAAGACTGAGCCAAAGTGTATCAGAAAAACTGCAAACACAATTGCAAGCAACAACATTTGAAATTTTCTGAAAAGGAAGTCACCTGTCCAAAGTTCCAGAAAATATAAAAAAATCAATATCAAATTGTCTTGGTCTTACTTCAATTCAACAAACTCCCTGACATTCAGTTCATTTGATGTATGACAGGCCAATATTTCAATAGGCTTGATGATCCCAATACACCGCTTTTAAAAAGGTTATTGCTTTTTCTCTTTAAATAATACACAGTGGACAGAAACTGACAGAAAAGCTATGGAAGACTTAAGATTTTTTTCTAAGCCTGTATCAGTGTTTGTAAACTACCTGAAGTGAGTTTATTATAAAAAAAGAATAGGACGAGCTGCAATTTCAAAAAGTAGTCTAACAGCCTTCCCCGTAAACACTTCCTTTTGATTACTTGTGGCCCATGATGCAACTCTTGTTCCTCTCTGAGGTGTGGAACAAAGAGCTGACAAAGAGTCCATTTGAGTGTTTGTGTGTGTGTGTGTCAAGTTCAGTTGGATCTGTTGAGTGTGTACTTTCACATATGTAACTATAGTACATGAACGCATTTAAACAGTCCCCCTCCTTTACCAATCATGATCACATGGACTTGTTTAAGCATTTAAATTAGAAAACAAATGTGACTAGTCTAAAAGCACCATTGAAGGGGTAAAAGGTCCTGACCAAAGTGACTGAGGCCATTACAGCTGAGTCCCTTAAGGGTAAAAACTGATGTGATCGAGACTACCCGGATGGAGTATGCTTTAGCTATTGATGTGAAACTGTAAGTGCACAATCGATAACACAAATACAAGAAAACTCAAGTTTTAAAAAATGATCCATTGGCAATTTTATACAATTTTGTGGTTGAGCAACGTGCAATCAAGCTACAGTATATGAGAATAAGCTTTTTTTCCTCCACATATGTTCATTTTTTTTTCTCTGCTAAATACCCAGGCAGCTGTTCCCTCGCCCGACACATTTGGAGAACTGAGTGAAAGTAAATTTCTCATGCATCTCCTTTTTTCATTGAAATGCTTAAAACAACAGTACATTGCTAAGATTGTCCTCAGTCACTAGAGAGGAGGGATACAGCATCTTCTCCGAACAAGGGGCAATGGCTTTCAGGGAACAAGTCTGCCTCATCTGATTGTTATCAACTGCTACAAAAAAACAGTTTAACCTTTTATAGTCTGTCCCATAACAAAGCAAATCATCAAATGATTACAAGCAAAAAGGGCAGAACTTGAGCTAAAACAAAAACCTACTTATGGACAAGTACAACATAGTTTAATTTCTAATCATTCTTGGCATCACTTTACAACAAATCATGAGGCCATGTTCTATTAAAATCTCTCTTTTCAATCCATTAAAAAAGAAAGAGGCACAAGATTCGAAGTGCCTGATTCTAAATGTAAAGCTTGTGGCAAGGCACTAGGTTTAAGATGCCACTTTTTGTGAAGCTTCTCTCTTTAGATTACATTGGCTTTCTACATCTACAATACCTATTGCACAACTTCAAATTGTCAGCTCTCGTATGGCTTACTATATAACCTATTTATGACTTTACTGCTTCATGTCATCTTTGCAAGTTATTTCAATTTTATACAAGTGATTGTTTTTAGCTAGGAAGCATACATTCCTTGGAAATAGCAATGGACTCATCCTACATTAAATCATGAACCTTATCTTCTTAATGAGCGTTCAATACAGTCAATATTCAAAAAACCACCCATGAGTCTTTGGTGTGAACTCTTGGCACAAAGTTGTTGTTGAAGACTGTACCTATAACTCACAAAACATTACTGATAATGCAAAAAGGTGGTATGTATTTCTTCTTGTTGTAGGGCAACACCAATAAAAAGGCCGTTTTCAACCAAAGGTTCAAGGACATTTGGTTACATATATTTCCCCTAATGGAACTAAGTTGTTCCTCTGACTCACTGATGTTTTTGTCTTCACAGCAGTCCAAAGCTCAGGAAAGACTATGCAAATCAGGGGACATATAGAGAGGCAGTTAAGGCAACTTCCCTTGGATATTAAAATGGTGTGCTCCCTCAGGGTGTTGCACGTGTTTTGCACCACACCCAAGCATAACTGCTCCCACCTCCCTTCTTCAGTGATACCAATCCAGCCTGGGCACACTTGTTTGTGTACATATTTTGATGCAATGGCTGGCGTTTTAGACGTAGTTCATACACGAGTTCAACATTAAGACACGTAGTAGCATCCATGGAAACCCTTGTTTATGTTTGCATGTGGAAATGACCTTATTTGTGTACATGCCACTGTGGCTGGTGGATTTAAAATCTAGCCGCAACTAATTTTATTTACCAGATGCTTAATATCAATCAGCATAATGGTTTTATAAAGTGTAATTTAGCAGTCAAGGCCAAAAGCATTCAAAAATTAGGGACTACAACACTAGCTTTTTTGCTAGTAAACAGTACCACTATATGGAAATAAGTGAAAAAAGGTTTTTGTAATAACACCTGCATTATACTCTAAATATGTCGTATACAGTAATGGTAATGAAAAGCTGCATATGACCTTTTAAGAAACCTTGCGGTGCACATGGATCAGCCTGATGCAATGTCTGTATTCAGGCTGATTCATCTTGCCAAGTTCCAAACGATCGTGAGTGTGATGATTGATCAACAGGAAGAGGCAGGAGCTACAAGCAAGACAACAGCAGGAACTGACTGCTGTACAGGGATTAGCATGGACGCTAACAGCTTGGGTTACAATTTTATCAGACTGACCGCTTGTTTTATTCAATGAAAAAACAATATCAACACTTTAATCTTCTCTGTCGTAAGAATATTTTTACTCCACTTCCGACATGTTATGTCGAGAGTTTGTTTTACGAAGTAACTCATGTTGTGAACTTTACACTGCGGCAGTAGCACCCACCTACAACATGATCTGCTTGGCTTGTAATGAATGTGATTGAAGGAATGGTCGTCCATTCATGTGCTGGATACTCTTTTAAAAGGTTCTGCCCATTTCCAAACACTTTCTACGGCTTGTTACCAGATGGACTAGTGAGATATATTAAATGGTCCATCTGGTTACCTAAGAGTTCCAACCAGTGATTTTCCAACCAGCTGACAGAATAATGGCCCTTTTTCATTTTAAACTTACAAACTAAGTTTAATATGAAAACTCCACAAACTTCATACAAATATATGTATGGCTATGATATCTGCTATAAATATCGACAGAAATATTAATATCTGCTGCTGACAATATTTGGCTTTTGAAAGATTGTTTATCTTCCAAATAACTTTGGATTACAATAAGATGTGATACTTAATTACACTATGGAACTAAACTGTGTTTACAGGTGCTTCTTTGATGATAAGTCACAGACATGGCCATTTCATGAACTTAAAACAAGCAAGATATAAATTCAAACGCATCTTTTACAGGTAGATCAATTGATGCAAATGCTTGCTGTGCTCAAAAAATGACGAGATGAGCCATTAAAACCTGCCATTGTACACGTGACACTTGCACTAACACGAGGAGGAGGAGGTAGAGTCAATGATTGTGTCGCAAAAGAGGCTTATTTCAATCTGTACTGTTTAATCCTGATTTGTTATTTTTCATTTCCCCCCCACCGTGGCAGGTAGAATGAGCAAATTCACCTACCACTGAACAAGAACATCCTCATTGGCTGGTGCTTATTTTGGTTTACTTTTCTTTCTTTTTCTGTTTCATTACTTTTTATTTTGTAGCTTTTATTTCATTTACTGTATTCTATTACAATTTTATTTCTATCATTTCATTGTCTTTTTTCTTGTCAAATTATTTTTGGTTTTTAAATGACTGATGTCTATTTCTGTTCTAAATTCCTGTTATTCCACAGTGGAGCACTTGGGGTTGCTTTCATTTTATGTATGAAAATGTAAATAATTAAATAAATACAACAGAAATTGTGAGCTATTAATTGGTAAATCAGCATTTTGATGTGCTAACTGGTCAAAAGTGATTTAAGAATGCAGAGTATCACTGAAGTCTGTTGTTAAACAAAAGACAGACAGTTAGAGCACAGCAGGCTCCTCTCCCCAAAGTTCCTGGGCCATCAGAAAGCACCACCTTTTCAGCAGGTACTTTTCAGAGGCAAAATCTTTAACCCCAGAAAAAAATGTAGACTCTGCCTCCTGCTGTGAAAATGCTCAAAGTTACTCAAAAAGTTCCTTGTTCCTGTGGTTGAAAAGGGCCTTTGGGTTCAAATGAGTTTGTGACTGCTTTTGACAAGGTCAGATCTGCACATCACAACACCAGCTGACAGAAATTAACAAGACTTTGTAAACATTCATCTAAATAGTAACTACAGAGGTCGACGGACTGTGTGGTTGTGGAAATAAAAAAAAAAAAAAGGTTTGTGAACTCTTGCACAGAAAATAAACAAAAAGCTAGCTATACTGATTTTTGTAAAATCCCCCAAAGTTTGGTTTGCTATCTTAACCATTGAGTGAAGCTGTTGACTGCACATTCAGTGGAATATAAGGACTGCAATCATGACATAACCTTAGAAATAAGCAACAAGAAGCACAATTCTCCCATCAAATGCACACAAAGTAGAAAATTATAAAAAACTGAAATAATCAAAGTAAGTTCATTGACAAAAATTCAGCATGAACCAAATGGGACAAAATTAAATCTTATAGCAGTTGCACTACTAAAAGGCAATTACAGCTGAATGGCAAATAGGAAAAGACCTATCAAGTGGAGCTTGAAATTAGCTATAACTTACAGATTTCTAATCAGGCCTTTCAAGTGCCTTTTGTACTTTTTTGTGATTCTCAAAAACACAATGGAAATAAAACCAAGTTTCTATATACTAAAACACCCCCACCCCACCCCCACGGTTCAAACAGTATAGATTAAATATAATGCTGTTACGTGAGTGATTTGTAGCCAATAGTATTCATGTGGTTGCAGAGTCTCATTAAAGTTTACATGTTATAGTCAGAGGAAAATTGTTGCAATAAAGTCATTACTGTTCTGATGCTTCCCCTGCTGCATCAAAATTAAGACAAAATCAGCATATTCATTCAATGGGTCAGCCCCCAAGATCCCACCCACTAACTCTGCAAAGTGCATCAATACTTTGGATCACCAGCTTCTACTAACATTTACCGTCCTCACCTTAATCCTGCCATAACATGTCTTTGTCAATACCATAGAGGAGGACTGACAAATGAGGAAGACATGCTCTGTGTCTGCTTTTGACCCCAAACCAATACAAAGATCCCAGATAAAACATCCTGTAATAAAGGGCATGACAGAATGAAGGAAAAGGAAGTAAACAAATAGCTCTTGTTTCACATAAGGGAAGAAAAACCATGTCAAAATGGCTGAGATTCCTTTGTTCTTATTGTTTGCATATTATTCAGACTTGTATCCTAAATAGATTTGTGTGAACAGATCTGAGGCTGTTCCTACTGTGCTGACTTTATAATGAGTTCTTTTGTGTCTGTTAGATGCTGAGTATTTACCGAGAAGCCTACCTCAGGACATAAAACGATTTACATATACAATTATTCAGTAAAAGTCTGCAATCAGAGTATAGAGGAGTTCAAATGACTTCAACTGCATGGACGTAATTCACCCATCTCATGGATGACAGCATCTAAAAGCACACCTTAGCCAACAGCGTGAGATCTCCAGTAGTGATGAGAAAAGTGTCTTTGAGAAAAAAATGTTACTTGTCAGCAAAATCATTCCTTGTAAGTGTGCAGGGCCATTTTCTCACTCTATTCTCTGTGGATAAAACAACAAACATAGAAGAAAGCTAGCAACTTGAATGCACTCCTTACATAGCACCTTCTTAATCTACATTTTAACCTGGCTGACCATGAAACAATGTACAAGGACTTTGTCCCAAATCCATACAATCAGCAAGGAATATTTCCCCTAAGTATCAAGGCTTTGTGTTGAGAGGATAAACTTTACATGGTTTGGCAATTAGATACTGTACAAACAACCGAAAACGGATTTCGAACGGTGAACACTTCTGTGCCTGGTAGGTTCTTGGCTATGAGGTAGAACCTGGTGAGTTTGATTGAAGTTAAAATACTGTCTGCTATGAGTATGTAGTTGCATCATGAGGTATTGAACGGATATGTCACACGAAGCTTTGCACTGGCAGAAAAATCATTCCTTGTGAGTAAGTGACCTCCAGTGGCCACATGTGCAAAAACAGGTCAGGTAAAAAGGTGATATGACTAGCATCTTACCAGAGCTTTCACATTATCAATTATTGCAACATGCCTATATAACTCTGTTAATATGTTTTAAAAAACATGGAAAGATAAAAAGAGAAATCAATCAGGGGGTCTTGATTATTGAGACCTCCTTAAAAATAGTAAGGTGTAACTCCCTTTGCTTGAAAGAATCATTTCTAAAAAGCACCCATTTGCTCTCTGCATTAAACAGCTAACTTTCACAAAACTGACAGAAACCCTTGAAGAAATGTCTATAGTGGAGGGAGCCGATTCAAAAAGAGGAAAGTCCTTTAAGTTGAGCTAAAATAAACATTTTTTAAAGCTTCCTTAACCTGAAGCAGGACCTAAAAATCACATCTTGATGCTTGCGCCTCCTCTGGACTGCATTTTGAACTCTCTTCCATGTCATCGGCTGGTGCCTCCTCTGCATAATGCGCTTCAAACGCCATCCCCTCTGATGTATCCTCCTGGTCCTTCTGACCTGAGCTGCCCTCCGTCCTCTCTGGAGAGTCCATGTGATTACTACCCTCTGGCACTCCCATGTGCTTCTTCCTCAGGTGCTGGTTGAGGGTGCCCTGAAAAGGGAAGCATTTGCCACAGATCTGACAGTGGAAGGGCTTGTTGTCCGTGTGGCCACGGATATGGTACTCCAGCTGGTCTTTCCTTGTGTACTTCTTGCCGCAGAACTTACAAACAAACGGGGTAATTCCCATGTGCAGGCGCATGTGTCGATCCAGGCTCCCCTTCTGGTTGAAGGTCTTTCCACAGTAGATGCAAATGAGTCTCTCATTGTAGGGGTACCACTGGCTCCGCAGACTTTGCTCTCGTATATCGCTCTCCAAACCTGCAGCTCCTACTGCAGATTCGCCGTCCTCGGAGCCTGTTTTGATATGACTAAGCATTGCTGCAGGGATGGCCAAGGGGCGCTTTGCCCTGGCTCTGCCACCCCTAAAGCCACTGAGGATAGAGCGGGAGGGACTGGAGTTGTTTAGATTGACAAAGCAAGAAGAGGGCAGCCCTGAGTAAGAGTAGGTAGCAGACTGGATGACGGGACCATAAGAGCCCACACTAACAGCTAATACCTGTTCTCCATCTACCAGCTCTGTGTGGTATCCATCATCACCAGCTGAGGAGCTGTCTGAGTAGGTGGGCCTGTCTGTCTTCTCTATCTTCACTTGCACATCTGTCACTTGGCCATCTTTACCGATAAGTTCCACTTGCTCTGTTTCTCCTTCCATGGGAGTATCATGCTCAGACACACTATCGCTGCTGCCTCGGTCTGACTGGCCTTCCTCCTGCAGTCGCCGTCTTCCCAGGCTTTTTCCTGCCAGCTCAAAGCGTGCTTCATGTGCCGCCTGACTCTGGCGGGAGTAGTAAGGGGGGGAGATCTGGGTAGGATTCACAAAGAGGTTGCTGTCATTGACTCCATTGTGGCTAGTCTGCAAGTCGTCCTTGTCTGGGCTGTGGACACTTACTGGGATGCTGATTTTGGAGTGGATGCTCTCCAGGATTTGGGTGCACTTGTCAATGATGCTTTGCATCTGAAGGAAACTTGCAGCTGTAAGGAAACTAATGATATCTTTGAGCTGCAGGGACATGTGGCCTGTGTAGCAGAAAGCAAGAAGCTGCTCGAACACCTCAGGGCTTTTGATGACTGAGATAGAAAGGCCACTCATGGTGCTGAGGGCTGTGTGGTCACGAAAGTAGGGTGAACTAGCTGCCAGCACGGCTTTGTGGGCTCTGAACGGCTGACCCTGTATGTGAACGATGATGTCACACAGCTTCCCTTGCAGCCGCAGCTCATTGAGCTGGGTCAGAACAGTGTTACTGAACTCCGGCACATCGAACTCGATGTAGCTGCCGTCGTCCATTTCTTGGATATGTTTCTCCAGTTTGTCGGCAGCCTGAGATAAAAAGAAAAAAAAACACATCAGGTTTTGAAACATTTCAATTGAAATCCAAAAGTTCTACATTACACAAGGATTTTTTTAATAAACTATCAAAATATGTAAAATATAGACTGCACTGGTACAAAGGTCACAGTTTGATTTTGAGTCACTCAAAGGAAAAGTAGGTTGTTCTGTTTACGACATTTGCAGTTTGTGCTTCCGTTAGCTCTATTACCTTAGCCTCCAGGAAAGAAAAGAGCAAACGGCCTGTGATGATTGTTATCTTCAACTAAGGAATCTCTTCTAACAAATCAACCATAGACACGGACGATTTAACCCTTCAAACTCAATGGTATCACCAGCACTCCAAAGCAGTAACACTCACAGTTTATTTATTCCACTGAAATTGAGTAAGTTGTCTAAGTGTATAATGTAAATAAAAAAACTGCTTTGAAGCTCACTCTTTTGTCAACCTGTGGAGATCTCAAGGTCATATATATCCCCTCTCAACAGTTTTTAATTCAGCCTTTAATTGTGTTTTCTTTTTCAGAAATGTATATTTTTAGATTCAGTATGATAAATCCATAGTTAGTGATTTCTTCTATTACATTTTCTTGATTTAAAAAAAAGGAGTCAGTGATATTATTGGACCTCTATTTTGACCCTTAGAGAATAAAAACAACCTCCTGTCAGTCTCATGGACCAATGGGATGCGCCCAGTTACTACATCTCTTGTTTCCTTGACAGAAGCGTCCAATCAGGAGCAACCAAATGTCACAAATAGTACTTTGTGTGCTTTGAGTTTCTTAGCATACTTTAATTCTTTTTTCTCAAAATAAGCAAGGCTCGAGGGAATCTTATTCAGCTGTGAAAAGACTTGATATTCGATCAGTATGTGATTTTCTAATAGATCTTTAAGATTTAAATTCTATTTGAATTTTAGTTTTATCTCTATGCCATACAATTTTCAATAAATCTGACATTAATACAGCATGAATATTCAGATAGCTAAAGTTGTCCTAAAAACAAGGTATTAAGTTTGATTGCACTTTACAGTGTTGAGGGTTCACAGGTATCCAGGCAGACCAAAAAAAAGGAGAAAATAGCTTGGAGTTGCAAGGGTAAAGTCATGATCTAGCAGTAGGGTCATGGCCTGATGAGGGATAAAGGCTGTCAAAAAGCCGTGCCAACCCAACCATTTTTGTCTCCTTTGCTGAATGTTTCCCTGAGCAGCAAAGCAGCTACTTGCAAGGAACAAGCTACACAATGAACAGGAGACAAATTTAAATTTCAATGTGTGATCGCGGCAGATACACTTGTGGTCATGACTGTGCATATTTCTGCATTGCAGTCTTGCATATTGATTGCATCAGTATGTAAGAGCAAAGTACACACGTGGACAAAACTGAAGGTACCCTTCCGTCAAAGAAAGAAAAGCCCACAATGGTCACTGAAATAACTTGAAACTGACAAAAGTAATAATAAATAAAATATGACTGAAAATTAACTAATGAAAATCGGACAATGCTTTTGAATTGTGGTTCAACAGAATCATTTTAAAAAACAAAATAATGAAACTGGTCTGGACAAAAATGATGGTACCCCTAGAAAAGACTGAAATGATTTGACCATAGGGACATGTTAAACTAAGGTGTGTCCTGTAATTAGCATCACAGGTGTCTTCAAGCTTGTAATCAGTCAGTCTGCCTATTTAAAGGCTGAAAAGTAGTCACTGTGCTGTCTGGTATCGTGGTGTGTACCACACGAAACATGGACCACAGAAAGCTGAGGAGAGAGTTGTCTCAGGAGCTTAGAAAGAAAATTATAGACAAGCATGTTAAAGGTAAAGGCTATAAGACCATCTCCAAGCAGCTTGATGTTCCTGTGGCTACAGTTGCACATATTATTCTGAAGTTTAAGGCCCACGGGACTGTAGCCAACCTCCCTGGATGTGGCCGCAAGAGGAAAATTGATGACAAATTGAAGAGACGGATACTACGAATGGTAACCAAAGAGCCCAGAACAACTTCCAAAGAGATTAGAGGTGAACTCCAAGGTCAAGGTACATCAGAATCAGATCACACCATCTGTCACTGTTTGAGCCAAAGTGGACTTAATGGAAGATGACCGAGGAGGACACCACTGTTGAAAGCAAATCATAAAAAAGCAAGACTGGATTTTGCCAAAATGCATATTGACAAACCACAAAGCTTCTGGGAGAATGTCCTTGGACAGATGACACAAAACTGGAGCTTTTTGGCAAGTCACATCAGCTAAATGTTCACAGACGCAAAAATGAAGCATACAAAGAAAAGAACACTGTACCTACTGTGAAACATGGAGGAGGCTCAGTTATGTTCTGGGGCTGCTTTGCTTCATCTGGCTCAAGGTGTCTTGAATCTGTGCAGGGTACGATGAAATCTCAAGACTATCAAGGCATTATGGAGCGAAATGTGCTGCCCAGTGTCAGAAAGCTTGGTCTCAGTCGCAGGTCATGGGTCCTCCAACAGGATAATGACCCAAAACACACAGCTAAAAACACCCAAGAATGGCTCAGAACTAACCACTGGACTATTCTGAAGTGGCCTTCTATGATCCCTGATCTAAATCCTGTTGAACATTTGTGGAAGGAGCTGAAACATGCAGTCTGGAGAAGACACCCTTCAAACCTGAGACAGCTGGAGCAGTTTGCTCACAAGGAGTGGGCCAAAATGACAGGTGGTCTCATTGAGAGTTTCAGAAATCGTCTGATTACAGTGATTGCCTCAAAAGGTTGTGCAACAAAATATGAATTTTTTTTGCAATTATTTTGCTGATATTTAAAGGGGACTTACTAATCCATGACTGGTTAGGCCCATCGTTCAAGGTTTGAGGGTAAATTACAGAATACATAATCAACTCCAACAAGTCCTAGACAAGCCCTATCAAAGACTTTCAACCATGAAAAGGGGGTTTAAAGCACAGTCATCGGGATCTGATAGAAGCGACAGCAGCAAAGCTATTTCACAGCAATTTGCTATTACATGCCTGTCGACTGTGGCCTCACCAAAGAGCTGTGGTGACTTAAATACTGAACATTGCAGAGCGCGGCCATTCAACTATCCCTGTACACAACACATTAAAAAGAAAATGCATCATCTGTCAACATGAGTTACATATGGGATATGTTCAGAATTCAAATTAAGGTTTTGTTTCAATAATGGTCCAAGATGAATCCTAACATTTTTTTAAGATTACTTTCCTATACAAGGTAGGGCTGGGCAATACATTGAGTTTTTAAGACACAGATAAAAAGTCATATTTCAAAAGATAAAGTACCACGAGTAAAGAGGGTAAAAGACAGCATGCAGTGCTGGTGATCAAGAGGGAATGACAGTAAAGTAATCAACAGGCTTGTGGCAATAAAAATAGCAGATAAAAATGTATATTTTTTTCTGAGATAGTGCAACTCTGAGAATGCACCAAAGAGCTTTAAAACACATCAAAACCTTCCCTTACATTTAGGATTTAAAATGGCAGTTTTCAAAACCACTACATACTACCGCTAGGGATGCAACTAATGTCTATTTCTATCATTGACTAGTCATCAGGTACTGGGTTGATTAGTCGACTAGTGTAACATCCATAATGTACCGAGTTTAAACTGCTTTATTGTTTTATACATATAACGGAATCAATGCTAATGCTAATATTGTTAAGGCTTGCTGTCCGGCATTTTAACTCCTGAGCTGTTGGTGCTATGCATTGTGGGTAACAGAACACAAGGTAGACTAGTCCAATGCACTCTGCTTTTTTTTTTCTTTAAGTGGTATTTTTGACATACTGCTGATTCTGCAAAATGGCAAAATTGTCAAAATCAGTAAGTACTGCTAGTACAGTATGCTGTTTCGAAAACGGCCACAGTTTGTTACTGAAGTGGTGCTCCCTCCACCTGACTGTATTGGTGTCTCTGCTCCACACTGCATCACAGCCTCATTCTCAGTGTCCTCTTGTTTTCCAACAGTCAGTAAATACCTTTCAGTAAGTTTAGTTGCAATCTCATTAAAGCAAACACATTTACATTAATGTTTTTACAGAAAGAGAGCAGAGGTGAGAGACAGTGATATCATAAGGTCCCCAAAAGTCATTTTATGAGTTCCTGACTCCAGACTGATGGCAGCTTATAAATACTACACAAAAAAGACTCCTACAAAGTGTCCAAAACAGAAAAACTAAAAACAAGCAAAAAGCAGATTCACTGCACTCCCTCTGGATTGCTAATGCATGGAAACATTTTACTTGATTATCTCAGAGAAATTTGTATTATTTTGCTTTTTATTATTATAAACAATACCTGTAGTTTGGAAAAGTGTTTTGTGATTGTATTGGACATAGATATAGGAATCAGAAATAACCATCCAGGGGTTAATTTCGGTGCTTTGGCATCAATATATTGTTTGAATTTTAAGGTTGGATTATTTAATTTAATGTAACATGGCATGTAAAACCATTAATTCTGGAATCACTAAACTCATAGTACACATACGGCTCACCTGGGTAAAGTCTGGATAATTCTATGATTTTTTTTTGCAAAGTGTGACTTTTAAAATATATTTATATTTAATGTCATAATCTTAGGCTGAAGATTTTTTATTTGGAAAGTAAAAACTGAAATTAATGTATTGAGTTTTCCGTGAAGATAAAAAAAAAGATATTTAATTTGTGTATGAAGCTTAATCTCTAACACGGCCAACTCTAACACTTTATTTCTCTACTTTTTTCGATGTAACTCATTTGATAGATGAAATCATTGAAACAGAGTTAACTGCTTACGTCGATACCTTCATTTTCCCCAGACACACAACCAATGTAGTCCAAAGTTCTCAGCGCCCTGAGTGGGAAAAAGCTCTCAAGCGTCAGCTGATTTCTGTTGAAAACAGTTCAAATTCTGTGCTAGCACCATTATGGTCAATGTCATTTCTCCCTCGTTGCCCAATCAAAATCAAGAAGGGGCAGTGCCCTCAGCCTCCGTTTCAGAGCTCTTTTTTTCCTGTGCTTAATGTTGCCAGGTAACAAGAGTTGACTTCCGTGACTCTCAGTAACACCCGTAAGGCCATTAAAAAACATTCAGTGTGCATAATTTCCTTAATTCACAGAAATATTACAGAAACATGACCCAAAATTCCAATACCACTGACAGAAGCTGAAGGCCAGGAGAAACTTCCCTTGTGAATACTAGGCAGCTCGTTTTCACCTCCGCCATTGCTGTTTACAAAGCAAACTGCGTCCTGCTCCTGCTTGATTTTGATTGGTTATGAGGGAGAAATGATAATCATTGCGCTTGCTCAGAAGCTCAACTGTTTTCAACTGAGAGCGCTGAGAACACTGAGACCATGAAGACAGAAAGTAACTGAAGCTGAGAGCGTTGTTGCGCTCAGGTGCTAAGAACGCTGGACTATATTGGTTTTGATTTAAAAACAAAACAAGCACTGCCAGCGCAAAATATGCTGCTTGTGTACACAGGCAGTAAAATAAGGAAAACTGGAACACTTTTGCAACCTCAGTGAAGGAAAATGTTGCACATGGTCTATATCTGTTCATAAAAAGCCTTATACTGGAGGTCTGCCATTGTTTCATACAGGTTTCAATCAAGTTCCATTTCAGTTATTAAAAGTACAGAATTGTGATTTTGTGACATCCATATAATACTTCTTTAATGTATTGGGTTTGTCGTTCAGCCATAAAATATCAAAATATGAGTTTTGATCCACTTCGCCCAGCCCTAATAATGCAAAACAATTTCAATAAATACTTCTCCTTTCTCTTGAGAGGCACAACATGAGCCAAAAACCATGCATACATTAAAGGAGTGGCTCATAAAAAAAAAAAAAAAAAACACAGTCAAAACATTAAATTCTTCATAGTTTATCTGTCAAACACTACTTTATTTCATTATTAATTATTATTGACAATTTGACAGAAACATCACAGCCAAGCAGAGGGTAGAAAGTAAAGGTTGGTGAAAGGATAGGGACAGACTGAACAATATGTACCAATGTTCAGTCAACATATACTGCCTGTGAGGAGGCGTAGCAGTCAAATGGGGGAAACCATAAAGGTGTACATCCTGTATTTGGCTGAGAAAGAAGAAAATCTGGTTCCGCTTGGAAAGGGAGTGTTCACCACGCTGTCTAGAAAGTCAGTTGCAAAACCTGACAGACATCTTTGATGTATATCAATGTACGTGCACAGGCGTCGACACCAAAGCAAACACCTTTGTAACTGCCTAACTGTGGTTAGTGCCATTTTAAATCCTGATTTTCTTTAGATGAGTACAGTGACTGCCTCTCCCTGCTTTAAGATATTTTATAGCATACGAGCCAGAACATTCAGGACTTGGCTGCAACACATTTTGGCAAAATGACAGATCAGCTCCCTCGATGGAAAGCACTGCTGCACAAGTAATGGTACGCTGCTCTTGCACAATAATATACTGACTTGAGCTGGTTGATAAAATATTAACAGACAGAGATCCTGCGTTCTCAGCAGAATCACTTACTACACATTTCCAAACTGTAAAAAATGTACTCCGAACTCATCTGCTGCCTGATTCTCTGTAAAGGTAAACACAGCCATGTTATAAAACCTGTGTAAATATATGCATGTATACATATAGAAGTCCATTCTCCAATTCCTTTCCACTCACCCCATCTGCCCTCCTCTCATCTCTCCCCCTGCATCTCCTCCCCCCTCGTGCCCCTACCTCACGATTCAGCATGATGTTCAGCGCGTAGAGTCCCTGTCAGCACTCTGGGTACGTAAACACTTTCTCCAGTTGCCAAAGCTTGCCAAGACACCTGTCTGACAAACCATATGCTGCCCCCCGGCACAAGGAGAGGGAGAATGGAGCAATACACAGAGGCTAAAGTCATAAGGACGTGAGCATTATATCCCCTCAACCATTACCAGCTCTCCAGTGCAACATGTTCATACACTAAACCATATTAGAGATGACTGCCAACAGCATGCATGCTAAACAGAGCCAAATTGAAGGGGAGCCAAAGAATGCATGCTCAGTAGTTGAGATGCACACACTGGGCGAGGGTCACATGCTCGCCTCACGTGGGAAAACCCGAAAATGTTTAACTCCGCTCAAAAAAAAAAATCTATCTGCTGCCCATGCTCTCTGCTGGGAAATAAACCTTTTTGACACAGCTGCTTCATGTATGGAGCTAAAGAGGGATGCAGAGTGCATTGTGATGGTTGTGCCGACCGTAAGGTAAGTATAAGAAGGTCCAGGGGTAGGGCATCACCCAAAGCCTCGGAGTCTTTGCCGTGTCAATCAAAAAAAGGAAGAAAAAAATTACAAGAACTATTGAAGTCAGCAGGCAAGCAATGAATGCTTTCTTCAACATCAGCAGCATTTTGCCTTCTGTGAAAAAATCGGCTTGTGAAGCAGACAGACTCAGAGCAGAATCGCTTAACAAGCAAGAGTTTGGGAGCCATTTAGCACATGTAATAAAATAAAGGATAAAAATAGACTATTTGGATACATCACAGTAGATTGTATTATGTGAGGACCTTTGAAGATGTTTGAACAAAGTGTTTTGTGGGAACCAGGCATGGTGGCAGCTCAGTATGCAGGGGCAGGGCTAAATATTGTATGCTTAGCCTTTGGGTGTGTTCTTGAAGAGGATAACTGGAAACTAGAAAATGCTCATCTTTCATCTCTGCCTACTCATGTGATTATCAGATGAACAGCAGCAGCAGACTTTAGAAGATTTGAGCCCCTCTTTGGTGTTTTCAAGCTCATATATATTCTCAGAAATTCAATTTGTACCAAAAAAAAGAAAAAAAAAACAATTATACTGAGCTGTACAGCACAGTGGAGTACATTTACCATGATCACACAGACACGTTCTTCCTGGAGTCGCTCAAGGCTAGAAGACTGCACAAAGAAATCGAGGGCGTATGATTCAGAATTTTAATGCAGGGGGAAAAAAAGACCTTCAAGTTACCAACGTCTACATTCACTGCCAGCAAGGACAGAAGCATCCAGAGGGGAGTAGAATCATCTGAAGCTTGTCTAGCACCAGCCTTGGCAAATTTACTGCATTTGCATCCAACAACAACCCTGCTTTTGACGTCCAGTGCTGATTATAAAGAATACCTTCCTGCTTCATTATCTTCTTACCTAAAGCTACTCTGCTGTTACGCAACAGATGCACTATAGTAGGCAGCGATAGGCTTGTTGCGCTGCCCTTAAACAAGATTTATAACTGCCAAATGTTCAGGTAAAAATAAAAATCTAATCAAGACAATCACGTAGCTTGAACACAGGAATAAACTGCAAATGACTGTACACACTCATCCTATTTGCTCTTTAATTAGTTCCTACTCGACACTGCAGAAAACACTGTACTTTAATGATTAATTTCAGAATTTCCAGATTGGCAGGACAGGCCTTTCTGTGTCCTGTTCTCAGCAGACATTACTCTACATGCCAGGCATCTCTGCGCCTTGCATTGCTCAATTCCAGCTGGCAGTTAAGACCAATTCATTTTTACTGCTTATCCCTAACAGAAGCAGGGCTCTGGGAGAAAAAAGGGTGGAATGGGTGCAAAGCCATAATGCCTGCTCATGCAAAAGTCGTAATAGGTTTGGCTCTACTGTGTTCTGACATGCCCTGTAGTTATACCATTTAGACTAGTCTCTGGCGCAATTGGCCAGGAATAGGGCATGGTATTGGTTTCACACTGGGCTTTGAACGCAGCATATTGGACATTTCGGCCCAAATGGATGTCCCAGGGATATAAATAAACATCACTGGTGACCTGGGTGAATCCAGCTCTACAGAATAACTAATGTCCCACTTTGTCTGCACTTTGTCCTCGACTGCCATAATCTAACTTTACAGCTACAATAGTTTAACCATGAACATGTATAAGCACTTCCTTTTTTCAGGTTAGCACATGCCCTGTGACAATTATTAAAATAGATAGCTTTATATTTTAGGAAAGTGCTAGAAGATTGCGAAGAGGTCTGGTGCTCTTATAAATCACAATCATTATTTTCTATAAAAAATGGGACTAAATCCGCAAACTCACCACACACATTAATTAATTATAGGGGGTCGCGTGTACGCATGTACGCTGTGGGGCGTTAGCATGTTGTGTTGATACCTCTGCACATGCATACAAACTGTGAGCTTAGATACATTTGGAGTGATCGAGCCGCGTCCCAAACTTTGTCCTCAGCCAATATATTAATGTTAGCTACTGATGCTAACGCCACGGCTCTCGTTAGCGAAACTTTGCTGTCGCATTCACCCGCTTTCAAGTTTCGTGTCTCCTCCATTTCTTATTTCTGCTTTTACTTTAGGACAGACGACTGTTAGTCGAAAACTGATCATCGGCTGACAGGCCGACCCACCAAGCAACATACGATCATAGCTGGCTAGCTAGCGAGCTAAGCTATCCTGGAGTCGGGCTATTTTGTAGAAATAAGGGTTCATTTTACACAGACTTCCTTCTTCCACACTCGGTGTTGAATTTTATTCTTTGGGAACGCTTCGTTTGACTACATACACTTATGACACCATTGGGTGTCTTAGTTGTTAAGTTTCGAAGCCGAAGCGGGTTCAAACTATCGGCTGTCATTTGGAGTAGCTGCAGAGCTAGCTTGGTGAAGCTAAAATGTAGCCATAGAAAACAACATACAGATGTCGATTTCGGGCTTGTGACATGCGCCTGCTCGGGCGCCATTTTGTAGAGGTATAGCCACTGGATACACTTCAATGAAGTTCTTAGAGCTAGCCTATTTTCCTGAACAGGAAACTTCTATCGTATTAGTTGGATCGTCAGTGGGATTGCATGAGAAACTGCAGCGGTCCACACTGCCATTTTACTTAAGTTATGGAAACCCTTTCAGCCCTAATTTATCCCGAAGAACAGTAGATCTGCCTAACTGATAAAGAAATTTCTTGTCAAGCCATGGATTTATCATCCCTGGTATCTGCATTAAACATAATGTAGGATGTCATATTGAAAAGCCCACACCGCCCAGACTTAGTAAGATGAGAATCCTTATCATATGTTCAAAGTAATTACTTGATCCGTTGTAGAGCTTATCACGTAAAGATTGTATATGTTAGTCTGATTTTCAATACCATAAAGAAAATACTATTGGAAGAGCGCTGCGATCCACTACTTCAGTTGGGAGAAAACAGCAAATACTGAATACAAAACAAATACTAATAAAAAGAAAAGACTGCTACGCCGCAGCTGCCCCTCTCCAAAATGGCACCCGCATAGACGTATGACCCCCTCGATGTTGCGGCCCATGCGGAATCTACATGCAAAATCTACGGGATTTAGCACTATCCAGGCTAACAGCCGCTCCATGTCTACTGGCAACCTGTGCTAACTAGCGGCTAGCGCTCGCTAGCATTAGGTTGCTAGCGTCCCGTTCGCTGGCAATTATTCCTCCATTATCTCAAGGTAGGAGAGACGACGCGTCCTTAGCACACGCGTAAATCTGTCACAAGCACGACACAAACGATGTCTCCAACAAACTTACCGCTTTGCTGATTAACATTGAGTCTTGCCCATTCCCCTCAGTAGTCCGCTAACACTACAGCCAGGCCTCCCCCCCTCTCCAGTCCAGATGTGTCAGACAGTTGCTGCTGCAATTTTGCATCAACAGGAAGTGTTCTTTTGGCTCTTTGCATTCATTCTATCAGTGTGTTTTGCAGCAGCCCCTCCCTTGCTCATGTCAGTTGTGTACAGAGACATCATGTTCTTATTATACGACATAATGGAGGACGTATAGGCTGGCGGAAACAAATGTAAAGTATGCTGCGGTATTTTCCAAATACTTTAAAACTGATAAGGTGGCTTTGCTTGAACTCTTATCTCCAGTCTTCACACAGGTCATAGGTGTGCATGGATAAGTCTCCAGTTACAACTTTTAGCACCACTGTTGGATTAAAGAAGTAAATTCAAGCACAATGTATTTTTGTTGTCAAATACAGCCTATAAATATCCAAGTTATAACTACTGTACCACAATAGTTGCCTATGATAAAATCTTATTTGGTTCGGTACAATAATGGTCCAGCTCTGCGTCACTGCGAATCACCCCCGCCCCCAAAAATGAAGCACCACCACCATCAACATAAACACGTAAGTTTGGATTCATGTTTTAAAAGTCTTGATACATTATTATCATGGACCATATAATGGATATATGTCGAACTGCCTTTTCCTTTAACACTTTCTATCCACAAATGAGGTGTTGTTTTAGAGTTATTGTGTCTAATAAAACGGCAATAATGTAATACTTCAGTCTGCTCCCTTTTAAAACCACAGAATGGTCATGTTATTGACATGTTGTAAGTTATTGACAGTTTTTTAACAGTAAAGTGCATCTTTTAACTGAAGTAATTAAGGGAACAGATAATAAGTATATACTCTTAGTTTAATGTTTTCTCATAAATCCTTTTATTTGAAAATATCACCTTTTGGTTCCTTAACTTAATTGATTTTGGACAGTTTGCAACCGCGCCACCAGGGGGCGCCACAGACTAAATTGATGATTAAACTGCAACATGCCAAACCTTCCTTACCATGCCTTCGCAGCACTCAAGTTCAATAAGTTAACAAATGAAAAGTTAAAACAAAAAAGGTAGCTTATAGGCTACCATAAAAACAAAAAACAAGTAATTTTTGAGAGACATGGATAACTTTTGTTTGCTAATTTGTCATCCAAATGACTTGGCATACATGTTTTTGGGGAATGCATCTTTGGACCACTATTTTGCTGCCTTCCTCAATTCCCCCTGTGGTTTTTAAATTTTTTTATATTTTAAAATAAGGGAAAAGATGAAGCTATTTGTGTATCCTTTAAAATTGTTTTTAAAATCATCATTTTACTTTAAGTAGTTGTTCATATTTTTGGTTCCATCCTTGACACTGAATGGATCAGAAACATGATGTTCACATGGGCTGGCCCCCTTTTTTTTAATTTAAAACTTACAAACAGAGTTATGTGTAAAAATACAATTTAGGTGTGATCATTCCATATTTATGAGGACAAATTAAATATGTTAATGTAGTGGGCAGTCATTATTAATTTGGTAATATACATCTTTCTTTTGCAGAGGTAGCAAAGCGCACTTTTTGACTGATATGGTTCATATATGATTTTATTTATACACACACATTGTTACTCTGTGGTTATTTTATTAGGCCAAACATTGTTGTATCGGCATTTTTTACAAGCAAAGTAATATAAAAATAAGTGGCTGACTATCACACTCGAGCTGTTGTCCTTTTTACTCGACATAGAAAAGTGTTCTTACAATGCTCGGTTCTTAAAGTGCATAAAAAATGTACTTTTGACGTTGAAGAGGGTAGATTCACACAGTGCTACTTTCACTGTTCCTTGAGTAAAATTTTTATCAAAGTGTCCTTCTACTCGTATTCAATGTTATTTTATCCTGCCCACCCCTGCAGATGAGTGACATAAATGGCCGCCACCACCATCAGCAGACCCAGGCTACGTACATGCAATCTTCTTCTGATGTAACCATCTCTACCTCATAGCCCCTCACGGCCCCAGGCTGATAGGTGCAGGAGTCAGGGCTTCAAGAGAGTTACCGATACTTTTCTTCTTCTTGGCAGATACCACTGCAACAGGACTGGTGTCAACCAAATATTGTGTAACTTATTAGGGCCCAAGCAGAAGCGTCAGTGTGAGGACTCTGTTGAAGTTGAAGAGATTATTGTTTTTAATTTTGAAAAATGACAAGCAATCTCCTGCACACTGTCCTAACAGCATGGACGCCTGGCAGTGTTCACATTGCCAGATTTTGTGCATTCTGCGACACACAGAAGTTTGCCCACAACTTTTAATGAATTCGTACATCCCTTAAGCACTTTTATATGAAAGTGATTGATTTCTTTATTTCAAACATGCAAATAAAAGAAGAAAAGGTAAACAAGCGAACAAAAGAAAGCAGGATGAAGCAATAAACAATAATCGCTAGAACCTAAACAATAATATCAGCTTACATATTCAGAGTGAAGTAAACAGTATATGACTGAAAAGGAGCAGAGCGAAGCTAAAACTCTTCTTATTTTACCCCTGATTAAGATTTTAGGAGTACATACATTGCACAAATATGTACCTTGAATCAATACCTGAGAAAATGAACAAATAAATCCTTTTGTTTTATCAGTTATAACAATGCCTACAACGCACTTAAGGGCCACCCTAAAAAATAATAAGAAGGAAAAAAGATCCATCAATATGAATAAAAAAAACACTCAAAGTTTGAGGTTATAAAGTTATAAATCAGGGAAATCAAACAATAAAAAAAGGCTTTTAAAACGTCTAAGATAGCCCATAGAGTTAAACAAAATAATTCATGATTAAGCTGTTTTTTTACTTTTTTTTTAACTGAGTGATAAGAACAAACTTGTGGTTCATGTTATTGTCTCTCCATGTTTCTTTTTCTCCTTTCACAATAAATATGGCTGAACCTCTGCATCATCACAACAGCTGAGGGACTGTTCTGATTTAAAAAATGTCTAGACTCCACCTTATGTTTTGAGAATCATGTTTAAAATATATCTAAAATAATTTATTTCAACCTACACAATGTCAGGCATATCAGATGATCACTGCAAAAATGCAGCTAGAATGTTTCTCCACTCCTGATTTTTTTTCTCATTCTGAAAGCTTTCACAGCACTGCTCATCGACAAGCACCGCTACTTTAAACCCAAAAGATTCTCTGTTTAAAAAGACTTTTTATGCCAATATGTGTCATATCTGATGCTGTATGTTTCTCATGTTTATTTGTTTCCAATTTTCTCTTATTGTACTGTGGAGTCTAATTCATGTCGTCTCTTTTAGCATGCACTGTTTGTTGGTGTGTCAGTATCATTATTATTTTGTTGCTGTTGTTTTTGTCCGACCTGACAACAGATGTAAAGCAGACTTTTGGCTAATTCTGGCATATTTACATTGACATGTTCATAAAAACGCACCGTCCATAAGTATATTTTACATACAATTACTGACTTTCGATTCCATGAATTAAATATAGCGCCATAAAGCAATGAGTTTTTTAAGACTTTATTAAGTTGGTGTGAAGATTTACAGCATCAAACTTTTGAAGTTTGGACTTTTCCCATAAACTTATTGCTTTTTAAACTTTAAAATTCTGAGTTTTTCTTTCATGTATATTTATGACTTGGTCATCTTGAAAAATAATGATTTGTTCATTTATTTTTTTAATTCATAATAAAATAAAAGTAGCTCTTTAAGGGTTCAGTACTTTCTGAAGATAGTAATTATTAAAACAATAGAGATTGTATTACTTTATATTATGGCATGGGGGCCTCAAAACACTTGCTTAAATTACACCCTCATTAGAAGAGTTTAATCAACTTTAATTTTGTATTAAAAGATCACAGCTTAACCCTTTTATTACTATAATGACAAAATTCCCAATTTTTTTCTTTTTTTGGTCTTTTTTTTTTTTGTCAATAAATGTGTCAGGAATTGTATGAGTAAATTTTTTCACCATTTTTCATGAAAAATAAGTTAACAATTCTCTCCAGTATTTGTCATGACTATGTTATACATGCCTAATCCTTTTGAATGTAAGCAACACATCAAAATATTTTTTTCCATCTATGTTAAGACAATGAAATGCACTAAAAAGTGAATAAAAACACTTGATTGTGGTTTAAACACTTATTTAAGCTTTGCACTACAAGAATCCTTTTAGCCTCTGAATGACCGTGTATTTGAATCATAAACGAAGACAGACAGGCATTTTTATCCAGCAAAGTGTGAAAAAAGGCATCCCATCAATAATAATTTGATGTGGAAAGACTTAGTAGTGTTTAAAAACTTTTGGGGCCTTCTGCACTGTGGTTTCAAATAGAACCAAATCACAGAAATTTAAAAACTGAAGTCCTGACAAGGTGTATGAAGAATTGATTGTAGCGCAAACATCTCAAATAAAGCAAAAGGGAAGGATGATAAATAAAAATGTCTGAAACACTTTGATTGTTCTAGTCAGTAATGGTAACCATCAGTAAGCCCGACCCTACTTTTTAAAACAGGCTGAAAATCACCAGGACAAGCTTCTGTACGATTTACACAAAAGGGTAGAAAACTATTATATCACACTTATCTTTACAGAAATAGATAAAAAGATTAAGACAAGAAAATGTTATCTGCATGTCATCCATACAGATAAGGTAGTTTGTTTATTCTTGGATTTAAAAGATGCTTCACTTCTTGTGTTTTACTTGATTAATAATGTAAAGTGTGCTTAACACTTGATTAAAGGTAGACAGGCAAATGCTTGTCTGCTGTCTAAGAGGAATGAATGTATGCTGTGTGTCTTTTTTCTCTACAGAGTGTGAGTGACAGGTTGGCAGCTCGGGTGAATTTCTGACCTAATCTGTGTGCAGGTGGGTGATCAGTAGGGAGAAAGGAATCGCTTTGTCATTGCACGTGCTCCTTGTTAAACAAATCACCCCTCTATTCTCCACGATTTCTTCAGAGGGGGGGTAGGAGAGCTTGATGCACAACTGAAGGTGCAGCCAAGGTATGGTGATTAGAGATGGTTTTGTTGATCCGCAGGAATGATCAGGGTATTGATAACATTTCAAACAAAGTCATAATCAAAGGCTTTCCTGTTGGACTTGTAATCTTTTCTGAAATGGGCCTTTGTTAGCTCAGTGTCATTTGCTTGACCAGGAATGATTTGGCGGTGGCCTAATGGGGGCTGCTTTTCTGAGCGGTGCGGAGCCAGCGATCGTATAGGGGGCTCCAGGTGGTGTGGCCTGGGGCTCTGATGTGCTGCTCCTTTTTAATCCCAGATGACATTGCAAAATCCCCAAACCCCTGTGCCCCCGTATAAGACTGTATATAGGAGCAGAGAGCAGATGATTTGTTTAAAGAGCTCATATCATGTATCAAACTCAGGGAATAAGGAGCTCCTCTGTTTTGTGTTAATCCTCGGACTATAGGTTAGGTTATATATGAATTATAGGATCTTTGTGTTTGGATTTTTTTTTTTTTGGCAAAGTAGGAAATTTAGTGTGATTCTGTGTGTATCATATGTTAAATCTGCTGATACATGTGTCTATCTGTGGAAAATAATAGGGATGTACTGACATCGAGTATCGGTGCCAATACCATTCCAAATATTCATACTTTCTCCTAAAATGCCAATATTTTATTAATTCTTTCGACTCTAGGCCTGCAGATTATGATAAAAAAATGCAGCACTCAGAGAGCGCAAACCTCTGTCAAGGTAGCTCATATGTTGCAGTTACACCAGTAAGCAATAGTCCCACGATGAGGTAGCCCTATAACATGATTCGTTGAGTCTGAAAACCTACACCCAGCACCTGGAATCATGTTGACATCATCATTAGTTTGACATTTATTTAGCAAAAACAATTGTTCACTAAGGATGGTTATGCAGATCACCACAAAAATCTGATTATTTTTAAGTTGGGCCATTACCAACATCTGAGAATTTCAGGGAAACCTGTCCAGTAGTTTTTTGCAAACAAACAAACCCAGGCAAAAACATGACCTCCTTGATTGAGGTAACAAGAAAGGCTTATGTGTTCACCAGGGATGGGGTAACGTGTTGCATCATAATCCATTAGAGTACTGTAGTATTTTTATTCTGTCATCATACAAAATATGGCAATACCAAATTCCGTAGACAGACCAAAAAATGTCAAAAGTCAAGTCTAAAGTGATTCTGAACAGATTTAGGCTGCAGCAAAATACTCATGTAAGCCTTTCCTACTGCTTATGAAATGATACAAACAGTTTACAAAAAGGAAAATCAGCAAAAGTAACACTTGTACGCTTCAAAAATAGATTCACAAACTTTAAAAAGATGAAATAACTTTAACACTTCAAACGGGCACAAACCTCTTAACTCCATTCTTTTTTTTTGTATTATTTTATTTTAGTTTTTTTTAATCACAGTGCTCTTGGTTATCTAACACCTTGGTGAGAGGGTTTTGTCACTTTAAATCAATCTAATAATGCAATAAAACAATTTCAAATCTGGACAAAAAATATTTGTTCATCCAGTTTTCTAGTTTTTTTTTTTTTTTATTTAATTTCCCAGAAACTAGCAATTTTGCAGATAACAGGTTTGTGCCCAAGAGTGAGGAAATGTTACATTGGCATCATTCCAGCATAGCTTAACCTCAACAATGGAAACACACTTCCTTTTTTGGCTTTTTGTACAGTAACCTAACAAACAGCTCTTAAATAATATCCACTCCCCCAAAATAAAATATTTTTTTCTACAGAGTCCAGAGATGACTCTGAGTGTGCTCTAAGCATGAGCTGCATTATTTTATAATTATACAAGTTATTACATTTCATAACATGAGAGTTTAAAAAGATCAAATTTGTGTGAGCATTACAGTCAGCATTATTGATCATATAAATATATATATATATTTTTATTTATATGGCTTTATAACTAAATATATTTCTGGCTTTGTATAGTATTGTTATTGACCATAAAATCTTACATTTTATATATTCTGTATATTGTTTCCAAGTCAGGTTATGATCAATCACAACCCAAAGAAATGTGTTCTCATAAACTCTTTCAGTTTTAATTTTACAAAATGTTAACATATATCCCCATTAATTTCTTTTTAATATAGAGACAAATTATTACCATTAAGGGTACATTTTAAGATTTTCCAGCTCCCTTTCAGCACCACACAAAAGCTTCGTTAACTTTTCACTGAAATAAATTTGAATATAATAAATTTATATCATCTGCAAAAATTACTTAAAATAATCAGTAACGCATAAAATATCATTGAAAGTATGTTTGGAACCAGTCACTGCTCCCTCAGTACTCACGTTACTTTTGTAGTGAAATGAGTCAAGTGTTCTGTTATTTGTTTCATAAAAGTTTGTCATTGAAACAAACAAACAGCTCTGTTTCTGTGTTTTTGTTTCTCTCCAACCTGTAGGGGTGCTGGCAAAGGTAAACAAAACTGTGATAGTGCTTGTGTGAAAGAAGCAGATTAACCTGGAACAGACAGAGCAGTCTAGAATACACAGTGGAAATATATATGTTGGGAAAAACAATATAACCATAAAATCTAAGTTCAAAACCTTCTTGTCTCATCTCAATGAAACTGCTGTGGTGCAGGAAAACAGTTTTAAGCACATCTCTGCTCTGTTCTGGAGGAACATTTTTTGACCCTGTGAATGCGTCTTCAGTTAGATTCACAACAAATGTCTATTTTTATAACTACTACTAACAAAAGCTAAAGGTGTAAAAGAAAATTGCTGAAAGTCTTCATTTAACGCAGTCACTCCCTAAAATGAAACCAGGCTGTATCTTTGACAAGCGTCCTCTTTCGGCTTGTACGTTTTGCGTGCAGAAAAAACACAACTTCAGCATTCGCTGTGGTCTTTCCCCCCGTGTACACTGACTGATTACCTCTGCCAAGGAGGCTTTTCTTTGCTGGCATTTGTTGGTTTGTTTGTCTGTGAGCAGGAACAACTCAACCTTTATGACTCAAAAGGTTCTCAACTAGATTTTGATGACATTTTTGGGACATGTCGGCAACAAGGAAGAACTGATTAGATTTTGGTGGTGAGCCGAATGAGTATGCAGATTAGGATTTCTAAACATAACAAGATATGGCAGCTTTCAAAAACTCGCACATCCCATTGAGGATGAGGATCCAGGAATTCCTTAAAGGATTTGTCCACTTTGTGCGACAGGGCAGTGTTTTGTTTTGTTTTGTTTTTTTAACACTTTTCCTGTTGTTACTTTTGGTCTTATCCCATTCCAAATTGATACTTAGCCTCCCTAACTACAACTTATTCCAGGGCCCTATATAGATATTATATGAAATTAAAATTCGCACAGCATTACATCTGACAGGTAAACATAGTATCTAATGTGTAATTACTGAGTATTTATTACTTACGCCAAGAAAGTTATGTTTTCACCGACTTTGTCCATATGTTTGTTTGACTGGATTTGAAGGATTTGTTAATATTGCGAGATAGGACAGTTTTCCACATGTTTGCCAAAAATGCAAAAGTTCTCAAAAGATTTTGATTGAATTTTCAGGGAATATTTATCATGGCAAAAGGGAGAAGTCAAAAGGTTTTAGTGGTGATCTAAATGCAGATGCAGATCCAGGAATATTTTCAATGATTTGTTAACACTGTGCGATAGGACCGTTTTTCATATTTTCGATCACAACTTGGCTAACAGTGGCAGATGATGGAAGTTTGTGCTCTCCAAGCAGTAGTAGTTTTTGCATCAGACTGGCTTTTCTTGTAGATCGTCATGGAGACAAGACAATTGAAGGCTCTTGTTTATAACAAACACAAAAAATGGCAGCATGACGTGCTTTGATTCATGACTGATATTGGACTTCCTGGGATGAGATATTATGCTTGAGCTCATTGACAGTGTGATGTTAGAAGGATATATTATTCAGCCCAAATGGATTCTGAACTCAGCCCAGATGATCAAATCTGAGCATCTCAGACTTGTTCTTTAGCCTAATTTAATCTCCAAAATAAATAAAAAAATCTTTTTAAGATTTAGACAAGGTAGTCCATGTTTGTCAAGGTACCCAAGACTGCTCCCCCCCAAGTGCAGGACCAACAAACTGTGTTCTGTTCTGTTTTTTTTTTTGTGTGTTTTAACCTGTTTACTACTATTCAGTGCTACTGGAATCTTAATTTCCATGAAGAAGTTTTCCCGAGGGATTAATAATGTTATATCTAATCTAATGTAATCTAATGTTTTTGTTTTATTCACTCTGCATATTGGTATGTACTCTACTCTGGTAGATTGCAGAGTCAAAATTAACATTATTATTATCACTCCCATAAAATAACCTCCTTTTGAAATAGCCAAATCATTCATTAGTTTCCTCTTGAATCAGTTGCAGTTTATTTCAGTGGCCAAAGCCATGGAGCAGCTCTGCATTAGATACCACTCTAATCACAGCTTCTTCAGTAATGTTGAATAAGTAGCCTAAATTTTAAGCTTAACATGAATACCACATTGGTTTCTATGTGTGCCAAGAGTCCCAGAATACCTTGGCTGTCAGTGCGGTGGAGAACAATGGTCCCCCAGTGCTCCTGTCCAGAAATAGTCTATAGCTCACTGATGGAGAACATATTTCCCAATAGCAGGTGTCTGAGTCAGTCAGAGCCTGATCCTCAGCAGGACTGTAAATGAAAGGGCCGGCTCGTGCAGGTGCGGGAGCTCCTCTTTAGCCCTCTCAGGTTTCTCCTTGATGGAGCAGCTTTATGTAGAAGAATGAACAAGAGAAATATTGACGTTAAAGCGTGTTTACAACTATTTAGAATAACATACATCATTCCTTTAAGTATTTGTTATAGTCTACATTTTTCTCTCAGACTAATCAGTGACAGACTTTTAATCTCTGTAGATGATTGACAGCCTTTTATTAACAGTGCTTGTTTTACATCCCACAAGAACGCAGGAGTATTAAAATAGGCAGGAAAAAAATAATGAGAGGAAGAAGATATTTTCTTATTATGCAATCAGAGAAAAAGTCAAAGTGATGCGGAAAAAGTTGAAACACCAACAATAGAGCTGAAAATCTGTAACAAACTTTTCTCCACAGAGCTTATTATCAAACCTGACACACCAGATGGAAGGTCTAATATATTTCATTAGTTCAGCTGAGGTTTGACAATGGGCAGAGCCTTTCAAAAGCATATCCAGCAGGTGATTGGACGATCCTTCTGTCAATTACATTCATTACAGAACAATCAGATAATGTAGTAAGCTCTGCCGGGGTGTAAAGGACAGAAGGTATAGCCACATTATAAAACAAACTCTTGGAAACACATGTTGGCAGTGGAGCAATTATACCCTCACTACTGGAAAGGTTGTAGTGTTGTTATTTGTTTTTCATTTACTGGAGAAATGTGGTCCAGATCTGATAAAACTGCTACTGAAGCTGTAAGCATCTATGCTAATTTCTATGCAAGCAGTCCGTCTGTCATCTCGTTGGTTGCTTCCACCTCTTCCTGCTCCAGAGGATGCTGCTTGGGCCGTCCTGCTTTGAGCCACTCACAGTTTTTGCAGATTGGAGCTTGACAAGATGAATCTGCCATATTACAGATATTAAATGAGGTGATTCATCCACACTGCAAGATTGTTAATTATCAGCAGTGATCCAAAAACCCATTGAAAATCATGTAGGCTTTTTCTTGAGGGAACTTGCTGATTTTCTATTTCAGCTGTGTTGAGCAATAAACAGGAGGGTTGGGTATTGACTTTTTTTTACCTGGTGCTATATTAATACATTTACATCTTGATGACGGTTGTGAAAAAACCCTCTAAAAGGACATTAAAAACACTGATAATAGTCATTTTCATTGAGACTCTTATGATAATACTATTGTTTCATGCTGTGTAAGTCTTTCTAAATTCAGAGGATAATATTGGATAGCTTGATAGCTTCCCAAGCAGAGAAGGTAGAGTAGGTTTGGCATCTTTTGCTTTGATAACTTGTGAAAATGAAGCACCCAAAACTGTATTGCGATTCCATTTGTAAGGTGTTTGGCCCATGCAGAAGTGCCAAAACCTGTAGTTCACTTGAGGCTGGCTGCAGAAACCTGACTCTCAAAAGATTGTATGCAGGAAACGGACGTTTTTTACGGCCCAGTCTTTGTAGCCTGGATCAAAAAACAGTTTCTGCCTATAAATATAATACATCATGTGCTCTCCCTATATGGAAGTTGATTTTTTTTCTCTATTGTGACCATTTTCATTTTATAGTGATATCTAGTTTTGGAAGTAAGACATGATTAACATAACTGCACATCCACACAGAGTCACTATTAGTAATAGGGTCTTGAGTCCTGCCTCAACACAGCCTCTTCCTGTGTGAGTAGGTTGAACTAAAGTTTGGTTGAGAAGACTACAGTAAAGGCTGAAAATCTTGATTTACAGTGATTTGCCATCATCCTTGACACAAAAAATTCAGCATTCAAGCATGGCCCTTGTCATTTTGAATTTTTACTCTTGATCTTGTACCGCATCATTATTCTTTGTCTCACTGACTTTCTTCTCTACAACAGTGATTTGGGTCATTCATCAGTATAGTTCAATCTGTAAGGGCTTGGGCTGGGGCCAGAGGGTGTCCGGTTCAAGTCCCGATTGAAACGTATTAGAAATTGATTTGGTAGCTTTAGGGGCTGACTCCCTGGGGCACTGCTGCAGGTTATGGAAGTTGGTAACACAACCAAAGGGGTTGGCATTCCTTGCCTCCCGAGCCTTGAGGCTTAAGATTTGTGCCCTTGTGAACTTAAACTTTATTGCAGGTAAATACCTAATAAATTAGGGTTAACACTGTTTCAGACAAGTTGCCAGGAATGATGAATAAAAAATGTAAAAAAAACAAAAAATCCATTTTTGAAGTCTTAAATTTCTACTTCATAAACTAAAACATTTTCCTTGCAGCTCAGTGTGCTGGAGTTTTTTTTTTTTTTTGGATCAACAATATCATCTTTTCCAAATCAATATCTTGCCCAAATTTATGACCGTGTTGCTTCAAAGTCCATATGATAAAATGATTCTGGGCTAAACCTACAAGTACTTCCTTATCATTCAGTCAAAGTAAATGAGTATAATTTGCTTAGGATAAGTAATGATTTGAGGTAAACACCTCCATCCAGAATAATTTTCATCCATGCTCCAAAACATTTTTTTTCATATTTCTGTGATACAAATGTTTAGTTTGGTTTTCTGAACTTAAAGAACTATTAAAACAAACAATCCAAAAAATAAAGTTTTTTCTCATAATTTTTTAAGATCATTTAAATGTCTTTATTTTCTATAACTTTTTATTGGTCCTAAAATACAATTTCACTTATCAGTATGCTGTCTTTATTCTCTCTATAATGTATACTTCAACATTTGTCTTAATACTTTGACTTTATTGTCATCATTACTACTTTATTAACAATTTTATATGTAAACTTTGTTCTTTACAATCACCTTTCTTTTCACAGCATTTAACTTTTATCTGAGCTTCTACTGTTTTCCTCAAAGTATTGATGGAAAAAAAAATCTAATTTTTTAATCTCCCATGCATGACCTTCTGCTCTTCTGCTCTCAAGTTTGTGACATTTAACTTTTTGTCATATTGTTCAAAGAGCAGAAGAAAAAAGCTTCAAACTTCTTTTGTGTCCTTTAGACTGTGCTATCAAAGCAAACACAGCTTAAGCTTATGGAATATTTATGCACCTTAATGCGAGTCAGTTTGACGTATCTTTATTTCATTTTAAAAATCAGCTGGACTCCAACAGAAGCCATTCAGGACCCTGAAAGCTTGCAGAGTTTAAGCAGTACGTACAATAATCAGTTGTATTGGCGGGATAATGAGCTCTCAGATGTGTCATATATTTGCCTGAGAAATTAAGCCAATTTGTGGAAATGGTGGCCTGGGGTTGGGGGAATACGGAGTGGCTTGTAAAGATGAGTGATATTTGGCACAGCATGAAGAGAATGAGAGGTGTGCTGCCTGGTGCTTAGCTCAAATGAAAGCTCTGATTAGTGGAGCAAAGATCAAAATGACAGAGCGGCGGAGGCTTCAGCTGGGCCTTTGTTATTGATAAGTCTGTCATCTCCACTGATATTGGAGCAGTAATGGCAGCTGATGATTAGGCCACTCCTGAGCTATTAACTACATTTCTTATCCTTTTACTGGGGCCCAAGAGAGCCTGTTTGGGAGACAAAGGAGTCCTTTATGAAGTCGGCTCCTTAAACGCCATCCACCTGACCTAAAAGGCACAACTGTTACTGTCTCTCTGCGCGGCCAAAAGGAGTCATGGACCAGATACATGTCAGAGGTCGCAGTGTGCTGCTGTTTGAAATGAAGGGGTTCTGAGTGAGTAAGCTGTTGAAAGACGGCCGCGGCGAAATTACAGAAAATTGGCTGTTTTGTCAACATTTCATCAGAAGATTTACAGAAAGCTGACCCCGACCCTTTCTCTCCCCCTTCTTTCACAAGGCTAAGGAGACTGAGGGGGTCGGAATTGACTGACAAACAAATCTCTTCTTTATTTCTTTCTCGCTTTCTCTTTCCCTCTGTAGACAGGATATTCAATATGATCTCCTTTTAATGATCCAAGGTGGCTGAAATTACATATCTTCAACACATATTGTCAAGGCAGTTTTGGTCTGAATGCAAGGCACACTGAGGGCATAAAGAGTACTCATCACAATGCTTCAGCTCTCCAATTATAATAAAAACATGGCAGTCATTGTGCGTAGATCCGGCAGTTTCAACATTTCTCTGTGAATATAAATTTCCTGTATGAGAGCTTAAGGCAATAACCATGTGTGACCTTGGGAAGATTAGATGGGTTTTATACTTAAGTTGACTTGTTAGTGTGAACTAGATCAGTAATATCTGACCAGGGTGCTCATTCTCCAGGGGGGTTCTTCTGCAGGTGCAGGGGATTACATAGGAGGATTGTGGAGGAGCTCAACGAGTATAAAAAAAAAAGAGATAAGAAATCTGATTGAAAATATTTAACAAGTGATAAGGGAGGCATAAGCAGCATGCTAATGTAAAAGATAAAATGTCCAAAAGGCCAAAATACATGGATAAACTGTTGAAACTGGCAACTAAGGGGAAAGATGAGGATAGAAATGAGTGCAAGAAGGATAAATATACACAGTCTTGGACAAAATGGTTGAAATTTATTAAGTTGTATTAAGTTAAGGTAAAGTTGGCAAATGGAAAAGCAGTTAAAACAACTATGCTTGTTAAGATTGTCCATAAGGCTCCCAAGAATCAAAATGATCAAGGATAAAGGATATGTGGTTACAACAGTTTTCAAGTGGACGTTGGTGTCCGTGTGTGGGAAGGTAATGTTGAAAGCAGAGGTCGTCCTCCTCCATTTTCAAAAATAGCTTTGTTCACACCCAAAATGTTTCCATGATTACATCTTTGCCCTCATGAAAAAGCATAAATGCATACATGCAACTAAATGCTGTTTGTTCGCATGTACCAATATCAATGACATGCAACATTTTTTCTCACTAGTTCTACGCTAGAGAGCGTTAAATTATTCAAACCAGTCGTCTGACCGGTGCTATTGTTTAACTTGTGAACATGTTAACTGGTATTAGCAGGCGTTTCTTGCAAAAATTCTTGTTTTAATTTTAATCAGAGACATATCTGAGGAGCTTGATCAGACCAGTTAAAAAAAGCACATGAGTACTGTTATCGGTTTCTGCTGTAACTGCAGTTACTGACACAATGAATTGTCAGTCAACACGGTCACTGGTGAAACAATAACAATGGGTGTTGTCCAAAACATCAACAGCATTTGAATCGTCAATTTTGTTCGTAGTAGCATCATACTGAGGGAGCAACTGGGAGTATGGAAGCATATCAGTTGTCCAGTTTGCAACACAGAAGCCTGTGCTACAGAAGCCATAATGTGATGTCACACCAAGGAGAAACCAGCGCAGGGTGTTTGTGTTTTAGGCCCACAATGACGATTTCTCTTTCCACACTTGGACCCTATACTGGGTTTCTAGAAATCTTTCCACGAACAACAGTTATCCAAAATGCCTGTTTTCAATGAGCTAAATGCTGTTTGTGTGTGGACAGAGGGCCAAAGAGTACATAAAAAGCTGCTTTTAGGAGAATACCTGCTTACATGTGGACATGGCCTAATAGCTAGCTAAATTCTCCCTAAAGAAGACAAAAAAAATGCATTCAGTTCACATTTGAAACATAGGAAAAATGGCGTTTTCTACTGTTAAAAAAATGCAAAACTAATTAAAACTAAAATTCACTTACAGTAAATATCAAAGCAATGCTAATATTTTCAGTATGCTTTCTGTGACATGCAAGACATACAGCAGTTTGATAAGTCAGCCAGTTGATTAACTGTCATTTTCAGAATGCCATCTCTCCTTAAGGACATCCTCTTTCTGATCCACAAAGAATTGAGTAACAAAGCAGGATCATTCCAGTTTCAATTTATACTTTAGTATTGAGTATTGCTTTATTAAACTTGGTGTCAGCAAAGTTTAGATTTTGGTATGTGACAATGCTTGTTGATAGAAAACTTTGATCAGTTTTGCTCACCATCTTATTTATTTATACATTTTTACTGATAAATAGATGCTATAACAAATGTAATCAGCCCTAGTATTACAAAAAAACATACTCAAGTAAAAGTAAAAGTTCTAGTTTTAAAAAGCTATTGCAAAAGTACACATACACAGAGGCTACTCAATTACAATATCCAAAGTACAAGTTTGTAACAATAAGATCTCACAGTTATCAGAGTTTTCTAAAGCCAGCAGCCAAGTGGTGCGGCATTTTAGCTGAATTTGATGTTCAACGCTGATGCACTTGAAGCTTTGGTATAAATAAGTATCTACAGGTTTTGATTATTGGGTTTTAGAAAAATCCCTAACATGATCCTTAAGGTTGTCTTGGGATTTACTTGTCTTGGGACATAAATTAGACCATACTCATTTTGTATTTATTTTTTTCCCTTTATTTTACCAGGAAGTCCCTTTTTAGATTAAAAAGCTGTTTTACAAGAGCGACCCAGTCAAGATAGGGGCCAATACAAAATAGCAAAAACATATTAAAACATTAAACAGCACAAAAACTCACAACAATTTAAAACAGGCTGTCAAATAGTGACGTTTCAAGGTTAACAGCTACATTACAGACAGGGTAAATTAAAAAAATCAACCTGCTGTATAGTTGTAGTAATGACACACGGTTGTACAAAATCCTGAGGCAAACCTGGACTTCTCTCAAGCCATATTGTTTAAGAATCACTGGGCTGAAATAAAAGTTGCATAACGCAGCTTGAAGGAATAAAAATACTGTAAACTGTCTGGTGGAAAAGTCAATGAAACAGAACATAAAAAAATGTTTGAAAAGTTTTAAACAAAACATGCAATGCAAAGAATAAATCGCTTGAGGTACAATGATAGAATTGTAGAAAAAACAATTAGCAAAAAGCAAAGAAGAAAAACATATTTTTGTTCGTATTTAGTCAAAAACAGCAAATAAATGTGGTGATCACATGGCTGTAGAATTTTAAATGGTTGCTAGTACAATACAATCCAAATGGATATACTTAAACATGGTTGGTAGTGTAACTTATGGGTTGCTTGAGTATCTTTTGGCAGATCTGTGAGGGACCAAAAAGATTGAGAAATGCTTGTAGATTGAATACAAGCTTGTTTGTGAGCAGTATTTCCATCCACAGCTCAAGGCTTTGTCTCTGACCCCCGCTCAGTCCGCTCTCTGCCTTTGGTATTCCCCTACAGAGGCCAGCAGGAATCCTAGGCTTGTTGATTTAGCCCCCTGTGGCCGGAGGCAAAGCATCTTTCATTAACGTCTAAAACCTCAGGAATGAGATACTGGCCTCACGATAAGATCTGGTAATGCAGTAACATGGAATTATGGAAGAAGAAAATTGCCATTTTGTATATAAGCACCTGTGATCTCCTATGAAAGCCCCCTGTTCCCCCGGGTTGGGTCAGTCCCAGGAGAGAAGAGGGTCCTGGAACCCAATCCATCCTGCAGGAGAGAGAGAAGAGAGATTTCAGGCCTGGAGCGATGCAAGGTGCTGCTGTCTGAGGAAGGTCAGCTTAGAGAAACCAAGACAGTGATCCTGTGTGCCTACTGGAGTAAATCATCTCCTACCCACAGGAGAAACGCACCCCCCTGTTCGTTGTTCTGTTTGTGGTCAGCAAACGCTTTAAGGTCAATACAGAGCATTTATGAGGCACTCCAGAGGTATTGTCACAGTACTTTATCAGTTTACCAGTAAGCGTGGACAAATCAACAGAGCTGCTGTGAGAATATGGGAATTCTTTTTTTTCCCATCGCTCTTTGAAAAGTATGTCAGCCTCACCACTTTTCAGAGAGGTGTTTCTTTATCTGAGCCTCGGTGGAGAAAAATGTCATGAACGATGGATTTATGTGGCATTTTGACATTTTGAAGGAGTTGGATACCCTTTTATTCGTATGCTGAGGTCAAATCAAAGTCCTACGAAGGGCATGGAAAGAATGCTGCTTGCTGTGTAAAGCCTGCAGACAAGAAAAATCTCTCATAGTCAATCTCTGGACCAAGTCCTTCTGTAATCTGTTAAAAAGCTGCAGAAGGAATATTTGCATTATTTTAGGCACAATGTGTTTTAAAATGAGGATTGGTCAGGCACAAAGCTAGTGTGTTCTTGACATAGCAGAAGACTACCATGCCTAAGACCTTATCTTTATACTGTGGCACAGTGTGGTCCTTATATTTAAACCCCAGCTGAATACTAGATCATCAAAGGTTTGACAACGTGTCAGTCCTAAAGAGTATCTTACCTGATAATCCTGTGGTGTGAGGTGTGTTAAGAGTTATTTTATTGTCTCAGAAGATGATCAGGGCCATCCCTACATAAAATCATTCATATTATATGTGGTTAGTATTTACGATTAGGAATCCAGAGTGCACCGAAAAGCAAGTTGAATGAGAATGAGATCATCAACTTGATGGTTTGACAGAATAATGTGCATTTTCTACATATGACTCTGCCTGAATGCATCATGGATCAGCTGTGGTCCATTGCAATAAAATAATATAACGACACACATTGGTTTCTGTGTGTGTGTGTTGATGTATGTTGGTGTATCACTGTTAGTGTGATTGCCACTGTTATTCTGACAGGCAGAAGGCGGAGGAGCAGGAGAAAGAGGCTGCAGTTACACATGTAGACCTTAAAACTCAGCATATTTTTGTATGTGACTGCTTAGATACATTTACCCAACACATGTATCACAACCCTCCAAAAGTTACTCGCCAAATGGATAAATCTACCCACCTCTGGCGGGTGTTAATTTCAGACCCTGCCTGTAAATTTGCTGATAAATGTATTTCATTTAACTGTAAAGAGGGCTGTGACATTCTTTGCTGTCATGAGTAGGGTTCAGTAACACTGTTTCTGGACCTTTCAGCAGAGCTCATTCATTTCAATAAGCCTTTAGTACTGATATTGCATGTTGTAGTCCTGATTAGTGAAATGGGCACTGCAAACACAATGTTTGTCATGATACTGTGCTTATCCTAATAAGCACAGTCTCATTATTTAAAAGCCATACTGCCTACATAGGCCATACATTGCATCAAAAAAAAATTGTCAACACAGGGGCTTTGCCAAAAAAAAGTAAAAGAGTAAAAAAAAAGTTAACAGTCTTACTGAAACATCTAGTTGAGCCAGTGTTGTTTTATGTGTGGTTTTGATCTACACAGGCTTTCGGCTGTACCACTGAAGGCAATATATCCCCTAGCATCGGTACCTGGCAATCTCCCCTCTGGGTGCTTTATTGGCAGTTATATTTACCAGTGTCATAGGCCTTGGGCAACCCCATATAGCTATTCTTTGAGTTTAGTCGCACAATAAAACAAAAGGAATTAAATGAGCCGACTGGAGTTCAGACCACGCATTGAAATCTGCGGAGTAACAACATGCCAACCTGCATGTATATCTGAGCCTTTAAAACAATGAGAGCTGACAGTGTGGTTTGATTCATGTTACACCCAAAACACTCCCATGTATGACCAGGCAACTCAACCTCTCTGCTCTCTGTGCTTGGCTTTGAGCCCTGACTGTGCGCCATCGTCAAAGCAATATGCAGTCACTCCCCAAATAATCATATACCATGTGCTTTTGACTACACTGTCAGAATAGAGCAAGCAGTGATAAAGCTCCTAATAATTTTAGAGTTGGCATGTATTGGTCATTTGAACAGTGTTATATCAAGAAACTTTAAGAAGCCAAGCCAAGGTTTTCTTCATTTTGTCTGGTCCATTTGGGATTTTACAGCAACTATTTATCTGATTTTTCCCACACTTTTGGTATATACGTAAAGTCTGAATGGCTGGTTGTCGACTTGCTTCTATTGCTTCCAATGAGTGTTTGGGGTACAACACATCAGCTGGGAAAGAAAGGCTGGAAGCAGGAGAAAGAGAAAAGTCTTATTGTGGCAGAACTGATGTGTTTTTGTCTCCTCTGGATAGTTTCTTCATCACCTCTTTAAATTTTAAAGCATTTGGCACGCAGCCTGTGGCAGGTTTCTCTTGAGGAAGCAGCAAAGCAATGAGGGTCAATGGCGCCATAAATCTCCTACGGTCCACTTTGGAATCAGACATGGACACTTGAGATATGCATATTTAATCAAATGTTCATGTCAGTGTGAGCTGAATGTCCAAGTCAAATGAAGCCAATATAAGGGAGCTGTTGCTGGATGCTAACAAGTGCAAGCATAGCTGGGGTGCGGGTCCTGCTGAGAGGTTTTTAATGTGTTTTCCAATGATGCAAAATGGATGACATGCATTAAACGACACACAAGTCCTGCTCTCTTTTTTATTGGGGGGTGGGGGGGAAGGTGGTGGTCAAGGAGAACTGGCAGCAATGGTTTTGCAGCTCATTCCAGAGCAATGCAATATGTGAAACAATGGCAGTCTGAACAAAAAATGAGCCTCACACTTAAAGATGAGCTCTCCTTTGACTTTTGACCTCTCACCAGATAAGAAATGAGTCCTAAAATGCAGCAGTGAGTTAGCATTTAGTTAGTCCAAAACTAAATGGGATTTAGAATACTGGTTTCAGATAAATGCCTGATACAAGGTTCATGGTGAACACACGCACATTAGATTGTAATGTTAAATGTGATATAAAAAAGCATCTGATGTTGCCTACTTTAAACTGTTGTTAAACTGCTAACAAGGACTACAAATGGCCAGGGACCCAAAAGCAAGCATATCTGAGTGGTTTTTAATTATCAATAATTCACACACTGTTGCCACAGCCATGAGGACCAACTTGATCAGGTTGTTTAATTAGGAGAAAATGCCCAAAGAAGATGTTACAGCTACATTAGAGGTTAGTTATACATTGGAAATATTGCAGTTGCCTCTCGGTTGAACCGCCATGTTGTAGTTTCATAGTAGCTTACTAATTGTGTGTTATACCCGATTGCGTTTAAGCTTAAAAATTGTCAAAAGTAGGTTTGTTTGTCAAGATTATTACAAAGAACAGAACATGTAAGTTTTATATTTTTTGTTTCACTACAGAGCTTTTTATCAGCAGTGATCCAAAACAGTGAAAAACTCATAAACTTATTGGGCTTGCAGTCAAGGGAACCAGTGCGATTCTTACTTTTGTGTTGGTCTCCAAAAATTCGTCATCCATGTATCACTCTATGAAAGTTCCTCATGTGCATTACTGGACTTTTATACAGCTCATTCAGTGGATATTTTGTGGTAAAGCTTTAGCTGGTGTTACGTAAAAACAACCAAGTAAAATACGACTGACTTTAAGTCAGTCTTTTTCTTCATCATAAAAAAAGCACCAGTGTGTATACAAGACTTTTCTGGTTCATATAAGAGATGCTATCAACACAATTATATTCTGGCATGTTAAAGGTGAGAAAGTAAATTATTGGTATTAGCAGTCAGAAAAAAGTTGACTGATCCTTAAAGTATATCACTATCATGGATTGGCAGGATGAACAATGTAAAGTCCCTGACTTCCTGGCCATGCCATGCCACAAAGCCCAGGCCTGCTCCCATCTCTTGCTAACTTCTTTCTACTCCAGAAGGTGCATTGACTTGTCAGTAAACCACAGTTTTAATATTATTATATAGGTAAGCAGAATATTGATTTGAACGCAACAATGCCTCCCCACCTGTTGTTGTAAATGCATCCAGAATATTTTGCTAATGGATTGCTACGAGGGGCAGGGAGTAGTTTACAATTTTCTGATTAAGTATAAATGATTCACTGAAGAAGCATGAACAGTGTTTTATGGATTAGTTCTTATGGTCCTCAATTCAATTAAACATGTTAGAGTTGAGGCAGGAGGACCTTAGTGGTGCGTCGCATGGTCACTATTGCTTTGGTGTGAAGAGGTTAATGAAGAATGTTTTTGTTGATTTGTGTTCCCGGGGACTTTAAAATATATCTGAATAATGGTCATCACTTGGGAGAGATGCAAAAAATAAAAAAACTTGGGAGAGATGCCCATAATTACTTCCCTATCATAAATGCACCATAGTGCATTAATGCAATATCTAATACAAAAAAAGCTTCTTGTCTTTGTCTTTAAACATTTTTAGTCAATATTACAGCAATCTCTATCACTCAAGAATTATTAATGAGCATTGTTTCATCATCGTCAAAAATAAGCCTTTGCATTAGTGGCTCACCTGCTGTAAATTACAGCATTTTGAAGGACAGCCTTCAAAAACTCAAGTAATACTATTAGAGTGACTTATCAGTGTGCACTGCTGTTGAATATTGCCAAAAGAGCAGAAACACAAAAGCACGGTATTAGTATCATTTCAGATGAGCTTGGACATATCAACATGTTGGACATCAGCAAATATTCCATGCATCCCTCCATCAAATGTTTTCACATGCATATAGCTTAATTGTCTGGTTAATGGTCAAGTCAAACCATCTGTACCAGAGCTTTTAATTTAACTGCAGTTAAGTCCAAGGAAAAAAACACCCTTCAACATATAGAATGTAAATAGTTTCTGGCAACAGAGAGGGGTATAAGTTCAAGACAATATTTGGAGGCGAGGAGACTGACAGTAATTCAATTAGACAGGAATCCCCACCCGTTCAGAGGGTCAGAGTTATCCATGTTAATCAACAGAGACCGGAGACATGTAAGCTGCTGGTTTCCTGCTGCTGCTGCTCCGTCTGACTGAGAGATGTGACCACACCGGGCTTTGAATATTAAGACTTGTGCCAGTTTAAAACCAGCCTAAAATGATCCTTTAAAATTATTGTTGAACAAGTTATGATGTTAATATTACCACAATATTGATGAAGTGATAAAATCTTATTTAAGTTAAAATAAACCATATCATCATGTTAGTTTATTAGGTAAAACCTTTGTCTTCTGCCATAACAAATTAGTAGGGCAACTTGGTTATGTTTTTGTGCTTACACATCTGAAAGGTAAATCCCAAAGCCGTCTACTGTGCACCAACCACAGCCCCTCCCTAGGTTTCAAGTCCCCCCCACCCTCCTCCCAGAAAGAACCAGTTCAGTTTTCATAAGAATTAATATATTATGTCGTATTAGTATGTTAACCTCCCAGAGAGTTACTTTTGATTTTGAACATTTTTATATTTTTAAAATGTATTATCAAACTTGGAGATTTCAAAGCAAAATCAGTAGTCATTGCATTCTTTAAAGACAACTTCCCTGTTTTTTATTGGCTTCATTTTCTCCCCATAATTATGCCCCACATTCATGAGTTAAGGCAATGATTCTTCCTATGCACTGAGACCATGAATTGATCTCTTTTTGTTAGATTCCAATTTAAGTAAACAATCACTCTTAATTAGTAAAAGTAGCAAATAGAAATTTACAAATCCAGAATAACTACTAATGTGACCAGGTGTCTTTAAAATGTATCTTAGAAGGGTGATTTTATTCTTTTATAGGGTGAAAAAATGCTATTCTACGTTTATTCTTCACTGTTCTAATATTATATACTAAGTTATACAGAGGTTAATAAAAGCTGAAAAAATAAGATTTTATTTTCCATCAGATCTAGCCTCTGATTTAAATACATCTGGGTGCACGAGTCATGCCAAAAAATGATCGTGTTCTGTTTTTATCAACAGTAATGATTGTGGCTTTTATTTCTGTTTGTCATTAAAATCTGGAGCTACAAAGCAACATTCTCAATTGTTATAAGAGTGAGCTCGCATCTTTTCAACACTAATTTAAACCTGAAACTGTTTAGCCTTTTATGGTTTAAATCCAGTGTTTTGAGAACAAGAGGATTTGGTTCCAGCAAAATATTTCCTCTCATTCTCATCTAGATTGTTTTAAAACTCATCGCAGCAGCTAATTTCTATAATCTATAGCCTGTCTTCTCCACTAAATTGTTAACCTCATGGTGTTTTGCATTCAAAATACCAGCAGCTCCTCCTCTTTGTTTCAGAACATGCCAAGAGAATTATCTAAATATTCCTGGAGAGAAAGTGACGCGCTGAATGCAAAGATTGTATTACAGCTGGTATTCTGAACGGTCCGGTTTGGTCTCAGACTAAGCTGTGACCCTGAGAGTGCTGGTCGAAGAATGCGTCTGTCGTCTGGACACTTTGCACCCTGGGAGATGTCTGCAGAAAGCAATTACTCCAACCAGGATGCTGTCTGCCCTGCTAGGAGCAAATGATGTATTGTCTGGAAGGAAAAGCAATACGGAGGCCCAAAGCGAACATGCGTTTCCATATTTTATTTACTCTTTTTCTATAATAACAAGTAATTTCTTGGTTTATTGAGATTTTTTTCAGGATATCAAAGTGCATATTCTCATGATGATTGACTCATTTCTTACAGTTCCAATCCATCAATAAAATGTTTAAAAGTCTAAGAATAGTTGTTTTTAACTCAAGTTCATAAAATATCTTATAAGTCTTTTTTTCTTCTAAAGGATCTTAGTTTTTATTTGTTTTAACCAATATCAAACACTGACTGTAAAGCTGATTTTAGTAATGGTGTGTTCATGATGATACAAACTAGAACAAACTCTTGTGATTTTGTGCTCCTACAAGATAAAGCAAAAGTATATCTGTGCCTTAACTTTAATGTGTCTGATGTGCTCTATGGGTTCAGAGAAAGATTAACAAGAGGAGCTGAGGAGGTTTATGTGGTATTGTGGTTTGTAAAATTGTCATCAGCAAGGGATGAGCATGAACCCAAAGACTTTGATAATAACTTCCAAAACCTACTGAGTTTCCTCTTGAGCTAGAGTGGACATTAGTGTTAAGTCGAGGAAAATTCCTCATTTTTTTCACAAGACATGTTTTCAAGCATGGGATATCCATCAAGCCCCAAAAGCTTTGAGCTTTGACCCTCAAAATTAACTCTGCCTATCCCTAAGTCAGCATGCAAAGAATGGCAATAAGTCACCATAAGAACCCCTAAATAACTTTGCAGTGCAGCTGGATCCACCTTATTTATTGTCTTTTATTGACACATCCATATTGCAAAACTGCAGGTCAAAACAATTGAGCTCGGTCTGCAGAGGCACTGCCCAGTCAGCATCCTTTAAAGCAGGAAGAGGCAGGAGTTACGAGCATAACAACAGGAAGAAGCAACTGCTCCTACAGAGATTAGCTGAGACGCTAACAGCTTCAGGAGCAGTTTTTTAAAACTGGACCACATTTCTTCATTGAATATAAAAGAAAAGAAAAAACCCTGAAAACATAATAGGAACGATAGTTTCACCACTGGTCCGACGCGTCTTTGCAGGAGTTTGCTGTGTAAGTTGTTCTTTACACAGTAGTGCCAGTAGTGCCAGTAGTGTAGTGCTAGTACTATTGCATCTGAACGGCTTGTAATCATTGTGATGGACAGAACAATCATCCAGTCAACAGTTGGGCATGTTTTTAAAAGGTTCTGCCCTGTCCAGTCACTTTCTATGTGCTGTTACCCAGATTGTTTAGGGAAATATATTCTGCAGTGTATATTGTACTGTCTATCTGGCATGTCGGGTTAACCCCTGAAGGTCTTCTTCAAAATCAGGTTTTCAAGCAAGGGATGAACATGCACCTTGAATGACCTTGAACTTTGATCTTTGCCTGCCAGAATCTAATCAGTTCATCCTTGAGTCCGTGGGACCTTTTCTTCTTAGTTTTAAAAATTCCTTCAAAGCTTTTTTGGGAAATTATACTCTAAGCAAAGGATGAACATAAGACATGAAGACCTTAACCTCTTAAGTCCTAAATCTGAATACTTATTCTTGAATCAGTTTACATTTATGTAAACCTTTACAAAGAAATCATGTTCTGGGCAGTGCAACTCAGTCCACGAGGACCTAGGGTGGTCGCTTCAAGTCCCAATCAAAATATACTTAGAGATGGTTTAGTAGCTGGGAAGGTGCAAGCTGACTTCAAGGGGCCCTCCTGATGGTTACAGCAGTTGGTAATGCAACTGAAAGGGGTTGATGTCCCTCGCCTCCAATGCTTCAGAGCATTGAATTTGCACTCTTGCACCCTTAAACTTCATTGTAAGTAAACACCTATGAATGGAGTAGGGTTAACATTGCTAATGGTGCATATGAGCCATCAGGAATGATGAATGATGAAGTGCTGGCATGTGCTCCCAAATTTTACCTGACCTGAGTGGTGCCTGCCTATTCTTTATCTGGTTGGCCCATAATGAATGTGATTGACAGAACAATTCTTCAACCCATGGCCTGATATGCTTTTGATAGTTTCTACTCATGCCCAAACAATTTCAATGGGCTGTTGCCTGGATGGGGTAGTGAAATATGTAAAATGGTCCATCTGGTCTGACAGGTTAGATATCACATTCACAACTAAAAAATTGTTTTTTTTTAATGTGGCTTGTCTGGTGCTTTTGCATAATTGGGATTTTTAGATCATCAAGTAAAGATCTGAAAAAAAAAAACCCTGCAAGAATCTTTTTATGACAAAGAAATTGCGTGATAAAATGTATGTATGCAAATAAGCATTTAAAGAGGATAGTGAATTATTACAAGACAAAGATCATCTGAAAGCTTGTTGGAACAAGGGTATTTTCGCAGGCATCAATCCCTTAGTGGTATCTTTGAAATGGTTGGGGGTTTGATCCATGCTCCTGCAGTCACTCCACCTTAAGTTGTTCTCACTGCCGTGTCAGTTGATACAAATGCGTATGAATCATTCATAAAATACTAGCAGTCTCTTTACAAAGCAAGATCTGCAATCAGTGTGTGAATGTGTTGTGAATAAGTGTGAATGGCTAAGTGTTATCTGTGGTGTAAAAAGCACTTTGAGCAAGTCCATTTACCATTTACGATGACATCCACAAAGAAACTGATTGTAGAAAGGACCACAGTGTGATGATTCCTGGTGCTTCTTCTATCAGTTCTACCTGCAGCCTTAAATCCAGGAACAGGTGGATGCTGTTAAAAATGAAGAGAGCAAACAGAAACCCACAGAGAGAGGACAAGAGCCAGAGCTGTCATCCTGACTTTCAGATGAAGTGGGGGATTAGGACTGAGGTGAAAGCATGCGTGAGGACCATGGTGACAGCAGATGAAGGGAGATAGCACAAACTCTTGAGGAATTCACAAGACGAGGAGGGGTGTACGAGGAGGCGGAGGGGGTTGCTACAAGAGAGCCGGAGCACTCTCTGAAGTATTTTTTGGTGATGTAAATTTCATCACAAAATGTCAATAGTAATGATTGAGTAAGTTCTGCTGCGGAGGAAAATTACATTTCTGAAAAGATCTGAAAGGTTAAATATGCTTTTCAGATGACAAAGTCCTCAAGGGAGCAGAACAGATCGCTGACAATCTCCCCCTGTTTTAAACTCTTATGAAATCATGCAGCATGTGTGTGAGAGAAAGAGTGTGTGTGTGTGAGTGTGTGTGTGTGTGTGAGAGAGAGAGAGAGAGAGAGAGAGAGCACTAACCCAGCACACTGCCAGTCACACCCCTGACAACACTGATATTAATACAAAAGATGATGCCTTACAAATTACAACTCCTGCAGAGGAGATTTTTTTTGTGTACATGCATGTGAGTTGGACAAGCAGCAACCTCTAGCATTGGAAAAACTAAGTCAAGACATACATGTAAATAACTGCAGTCCCTAGAGTGTCCACTTGAGGCAGACTGCTGAGGCAGTGGTTGTCACACACACATCAATGTTAAAATGCCTGTTTTTTCAGCAGGAATCAATTTATTTTTAATCTGGTTAAAAAAAACCCAACTCATTTTAGTTTGAAGAGTTTTTCATGACCCAGCATTAAAGACAAAAACAAGGGAAACTTACAGTTTAACTGAAAGGGGGAAATGTTTATTTCATAAAGATTTTGAAGTAATGACGACTGCTGATATGTGAAAACTCAAACTAACAAAAAAAATAACTAAACCAAATCATGACACTGAGCAGAAAAATGCAGATCTGAGCAGAAAGAGTGAAGATAAACTTGCATTGACAAATCAATGTATAGTAGCTGACCTTGACCAAGGTTGAAAAATCATCAAAATGTTGTAAAAGCATGTTTCTGGCTTCAACTTTGCTTTATTCAACGCTGGTCAATGTATCTAAATAGGAGGAATGTGCTGGTGAAGTATGACATTACCTCATGGCCCCTTGACTAATTGTAGATAGATTTTAAGCATTAACCAGAGTAGATGTAACTCTTGTTTTAAATTAGGGAAACTTTGGCCTAACATGGCTTTGCGCTGCTAAAAATAGTAAAAAAAACATAGTGTGACGTCACTCTACAAATGCCATATAAAGCAGACTGCAACTTGTCTTAGTATTCAGAAGCCATGCCAAGATGATGGAAGATGGCAGTCCCTAATAGGTGCCTCAAGTCATACAACAGGAGTCCAGGTCTGAGGAAGAAGCATCTGGACCCAACAGAACTCAACTATGGGTGGGCATACCCCAGTGCTAGTGGGTAGTGAAGTAGGCAGAGGTCAGTTGTTGCTGGTGTTTACAAGTGTTTTGGGTCAAATGTTGGGAATTTTTTAAACAGGTGAAAAATATGTTGATTTACCCAACAAACATCAGCATTGCACAACTGACTTTTACTTAGTTGTGAGTTGTTTACTTAGTTACTTGTTGCCTGATTTAACTCAGTGTGGCCTCCCTACACATATGCAAAAGTTGCTCAAAACATCAGTGTGTGAATGCAACTTGAGGCTACTCAGGTGCGGCAGAGCACCACCCACCAGCCACCTGAAAATAGGAACAGATAGACAGCGAGGGAATGCAGAAGGCTGTCATTACTTCATGTCCTTATGTCTTTACGCTGCACTGGGTGATTTTTCTAGTAGGTTGAAAGGCTGATATGTCCTAAAGCCTTCATGGTGTTTCTGTTTGTCAGGAAGCTGAAGACCATGTTAACACTGCCACCCTGTCCTCTGTGAATCTAACTGGAATTTAGTTTGAGGATGCACTCACAAAAGAGTCCCTCTCTCTGTAGTGCCACGCTGGCAGGGGTGCTACAAGAAATTTCTGACCTAATGAAAAGATACTATTGTGGGCCCCACAGGCCAAATCAGCCCTGCAGAGCAGCTCAGAAACCACACCTTCATTATGCTAAAATGACAGAGTTTAATAAGACAAGATAAGAATGAGACATGAAAAACTGAAACAACGATAATTGAATTGAGGACCAGTTTATACACTGCTAATTTATCTCAGCAAGTTACATGAACTGGTTAGCCAGTTGGCTTCTCGATTGGTCCACTGGCTAGCCAATCAGAGATCCCTCTCTCATAGAAGCCATTGCTAAGCCACTAAGGTCTAACAACTTTTTTCTTAGCCATATTTTCAATGCAAAGTTGTAAAATTAATGTCCTAAATTTGTTACTTCAGCTTTTAAAATCACAAAGAATTCTCAGATACACTTGAACGTAAAATAGAACATGTTCTCTTGTGATTTCATTTGGTGTTGCAGTAATACGGTGCAAATACAAGTATTATTGATTCTAATATCAATCAATCAATCAATCAATCAATCAATCAATCTTTATTTGTATAGTGCCAATTCATAACAAGTGTTATCTCAAGACACTTAACAATAGAGCACAAAGCTCTTCATTTTATGGATACACATATATGCACAGATACGTATACGTATATACGTATATACATACATATATAAAATACACATATACATATATATATACAAATATATACATCCAACACCCAACATGAATCCATATAGCCAATCATGAATCCTTCCATCATGTGTAAGAAAGAAAAAACCTTCTGCTAAGCAGCAGGATATCTTGAATGTGGACCCCAGTCTCATGATGAACAGCAAATCCACACGATGCTGTGTTGGGTGTGTGGGCAAAGGGAGGGAGGTAAGTGGAGACAAGTGGACTAAAGTAAGAACCAAAGTTAGTGACAGATCAATGGACCAATCATAGACCTGTTGTTGTCAAATTTGTTTCTGCTGAAAACAAATTTATTAGAGGTTAGCTTCTTGAGATGCTACATCTTGTTTTCAGGAGGGTCCTCATGTCTGTATGGTTATTCACCAACATCACCATGGTCATATATCAGTAATATTTTGGATTATTTTAAATGTCTCTCAAGATTTTGGGTTATCTTTGGCACTTTTCTCTTTCTTTTTTTGTTTTTTAGTTTAGTTTTGTTCATCATGTTATGTTGGTCCCTGTTTCTGTACAAACAACTGTGCCTAGCTCACCTGAAAGAGGTGATCTGGGCTCGCTTCCAGTCATCCCCTGGAGCGGTTCATTTGCAGTGAGAACACAATAACCCAGCAGCTAGTACAAACAGAGCAATTAGTTAATACATCACACTACTGTAGTAGCATAAGCAGCAGTTATAATAATAATAATAGTATAACGGCTACCTGGCAACTCTGCTGATGACCTCTTTCAGGTGAGCTTGGCGCAGTGGTTTGTACAGAAACAGGGATCATTTACTGTGTTTACATCGAACAGAACTCTAACTCTCCCAAATGATGTAGGTGTGAAAACTACCAAAGGTTCATTTATGAAGGAATATACTTAAGGGATCTGTCAAGGGTCATTAAAATTAACCCTCTGGGGTTATTGCTCTACTAATAAGATTTAAGGGCTTTCTGTGTTTTCCTATTTTTTTCAAGATTGATCAAAATATTGATAGAATACATCCACATAATGATTTTAAAAATATGTTAATTTACTATCTTGAGAATTAAAATTCTTTTGAGAAAAAAAGATGTTTTGCTTGAAAGTAATGACTTGAATTAAGGGCTCGTGTTGCCCCATTTATTGTCAGCCTAACCAGAATAGAAGTGTGATTTGAGTATGACAAAAACTAAAACATAGTTTTTGGTCTAAAGACAAAATCTCAATTTAAAATAGCTGCCAAAATTACACTTGTGTGTTATGCATTTTTCTGTTGTGCAGGAATGTGTTTTTCTGTGCGTTCCTCCTGCTGAGGTCTATCTGCGGTGGTCTCGCGGCACCAGCCATTCGTCCCTCCACAGACACGCTGACTAGCCCGGCCCAGGCTCAGGTATCTCCACTAACCTCCCCTTTGTCCCGCTCTAAAATAGGCTCTTTTGTCTGCTGTTTTCTGCAGGTCATTGTGAGGAGCGCTTCTTAGTGTCAGCTTTAATTCACACTGTAACCCAAACCAGCCCAGCGATGCCTCACAACTATCCACACTGGCTGCCTGGCATTCAGCTGCTCCTCAGAGAGCTGAGGCTGCATTACCCTCCCCACCACCCCTCCCCCTGAAATAACTGCACCCAAGGGACAGCTTGCAAACTTTGTTGCTTAAATATTTAAATAGCCCTTTAATTGACATCCGTCAGACCTCACCCTGAGCTCCAACTGAACGCTGCTCTGTGGACAGAAAAGAAAGTGCTGCTGCTATTCTTTTCTCAGTCATCGTCTACTTGAGATTATTACAACAGTTCAGTTTTTTAACATTAGAAATACAATTTCCAGAGACAGTTTAGCACTTTGTGCTTTGTTACACTGTTTCTCGTGTACCACTAATAACCCTTTTTAATTGGTAGCCTTTTGCAAATAGAGAATACTCTCATCTATTTATTCAGATAATCATACCTATTAATATGGCCAAATATTATTGTTAATGCACATTGTTTTGGTCTTGATGATGGCATTTAGGCAGTAATGATGTGTTGAAGACTGTCTAGTTCAAAGAGCAGCCTCTTTTATGTGATCAAAACAGCTGCTCCCCTTTTGTATTATTTTTCTTTTCTTAATTTAAATTAGCATAAATTAAGATTATTATTTTAGCATAATAATAAATTATTTGTGTGCAACACATACAAAAATCAACAGTTTATGTAAAAATAAAAAGCTAAATATGCCTGAGAGACTCAAAGACAACAATGGTGCTGGAAGAGGAAAAGTTTGGGAGCTGAAAGAGCCAGCTCTCATATCTGAGTCGAACCGAAATGTTTTTTAGCTGATCTCTGATATTTGTAGCAAATATATCAGAAGAATGTACAACATTATTTTACCAGATAATGTGAGGAATAATTTCTTAAACTTTAACATAAGTTTTAAAGTCTGAAATTGAATCCCTAAATAACATTTTGTTTTTACCTTGAGATAAAAATGTGTATTGTGTCACTTCATTGCTTATGTCTGGGTTTTCACGGGGAATCATGTTGTAGACTTGTTGTTACATCTGGAAAATAATTATTTTTTAAAGCTCCATCAGTTAGGGTCACATGTTTATTTTGTGCTCTTCAGCGTTCACGGTCAATCCGCGAGCTGTTATAGTGGTGTTTGTGGTTCTTAAAAAGGCAGATGTAGCTTGGTGTTGCTGTCATTTCCATACAATAAGCATGTTATTTTAAGAAAATAATCTTATTTTATTATAACTGAATGACTGTATTTGAAAACGAGTATTTTTTTAATTTCTTGTAGAATCAAATATTTTTCTTTCTTGTTTTTCTCATCCTAAAACAAATAGACTATCAGAATAAGACTTATTAGTACAGGACAGATATGGTGTTCTTGTTATTAAAAAGGTGTTGACAAATACTACATATTGGATAAAAACTCTATGAAGGTTTATGAGGAATATCTAAACAATAACAACTTTCTACTGAGTGTTTAGAGGGGACTAATAAGCATTAATAAATGTGTATGTTGGGATTTTACTAGAAACCCGCTAAGCCTTATAGTCAGTTTAGACAATTAAGAATTTTTAAACAAGTTCTCACAAGTTTTTTTTTAAAAGCAAATAAAATCTCTTATGACGTCTGGAGAATTCTTATAGGAAATTATCAAAATAGATAAATATCTTTTTAGTTAAAAAAAAATATATATAAGCTTATTTATCTTGTTTATTCAATGTTTATTTACATAGAGACAGTTTAAAGCAAGAGAACATTGCCGCACACTTCAGTATTATTTAGCCTGAGCTAATGTGCAATGTCGTCCCTAGTTGGGCCTTTTAACACATAAAAACAACACTGTTTAAAAAACAACAAAGCAGAACAATACACAAGTACTTACAACAATGCAAAAAAACAAAACAAAACAGGTAAAACAGGAAACAACAACAAGTCTAAATAAAAGTCTTCTGATTAATTGTAATTGTTAATTTTAATTGACCCTATAAAGCCTAAATAATACTGAAACATCATCTTATCAATGTTATAAACTAAATATGCAAAGCTTGATAGCCATATTCCATGTCTTTCATATCAGGCACTTGCACATTTATCTTGCAAAGCTTTCACAGCTATAAAACAACACAATAATAAAAGACAATAATATCCAGTTAAAACATAATGGTTGAATTTAAAGACACAAAAGAACACAATTAAAGCAAACAGGCAACCATGAAGAGGTGAGTTTTCAGGCTGGACTTGGAAGTATGTAAACATGTTACTGGTGGCTTGTGGAAGTGAGTTGTAAAGATGTGGGGTAGCACGGCTGAATGCTCAAGACCCCATGAAAGTACCAGGAGAAACATAGAAGAAGAGAAATGGAGGGTACGAGGAGGAGCGAAGGAACAGAGAACATCTGAGAAATGGAGGAGAAAGGTTGTGGAGGGCTTTGAATGCAAGAAGGAGAATCTTATAGTCTATACGATATTTGACAGGGAACCAGTGAAGCTGTTGGAGGAAGGCGGTGACATGTTGAGTGGAGGATTCTGGACCAGTTGAAGTTTATGGAGGTGTTTGTAATTTTCTCATGCAATTTCTTCCTCTGTTCAAAAGTAGACAAAAAATACCCTCTATTCAAAAAGTTTGTTTTTAGGAGAAAGAGGTGGTAACAACAAGCATGGTTTAATTGTGCTGAAAGGGAAATGTATTTTGTCCTTTGGTCACTCATCTCTTTTGTCCAATGTATTGTCCAATCTACAACATTTTCAATTAATAAGTCAGTAAATAAGTCTTAAAAATGTTGGTTGGGATTTCTTACAAGTAGGAGGTGGTGGAACTTGAGGCTAAACCAGTTGAGAGCCACTGATTAATATGACAGAGAGAGCTTGAAAACTCACATTATATCTTATATAACCCACTTAGCTCAGCTTAGCAGCTTGTATTTCCAGTGTTTCTATAACCTCTGACCTGAGAATGAACTGACGTCAAATGAGAAAGTCCTTAAATTAAAGGAACCTCACTCCAAGTTACAACAACACAACCATATGATGGGAATTGTCAAGTGTCTAATATAAATAAAGTTGCAGTAAAGGAAATGCACCAAAAAAAGTCAACATTGCTGGTATTCCTCTCTCTGGAGCTTAAGCTAAGATCCCAGCTGGGGAGGTAAGGCCCCTGGGCTCTGTCTGCCTGTCTACCCTTGAAGAGCAGAAGAAAAACAACAGGAGAAAAGAGAAAAGAGGCTCATGTTAAAACAGCAAACATCATAACCTGATATCGACACTCAGCGGGGGTTCGCTTCTCTTCTGCAGTCTCTGTTTTTCTCTCCCAGGAGGGTGCAATGTATAAGGGCTTCCTCTAACTATCTGCACGGCTAAAAATAAATCAGACGTACAGTACGGCTGGTGTCAAGAGTTTAAGAAGAAATCCTGTGAAAATATCCTCATAATTCTGATGTTAGGATGATGGAGGCTTAGTTTTCTCTCTGTCCATGAAATTGTTTCACAGTATCGAACAACCAACATGTGGTTTATGCCTACATGAGGTGTACAAGCGTGGGACAGTAACGGTACAATGATGAGTCATTTAAGACAGCTACTGGTGCTGCCAACCCATTCAAATGCTCATTAACACATAAGGCATAATTAACTACCCAATCCCATAAAAGCAACTCAATGCTTTCAGGCATGTAGGTATGGTCAAGGTGACCTGCTGAATTTCAAACCAAACACCAGAATGGTTGAAAGGTAATTTAAGTCGCTTTGAACCTGTTGTTGGGGCCAGAAAAAGTAAGTATTTCAGAAACTGCTGATCCACTGGGATTTTAAGGCACTGCCAATCCTCTGTGTTGAAGAAAATGGTCCAAAAAAGAGTAAATATCAAATAAGCAGAAAATCTTGCAGAGAATGACCAGTGTTTAGAGATGACAGAAAGGTAACAGTGACTCAATTAACCTCTCATTACCACAGAGGTACGCAGAGGACCATTTCTGAACATACAACATGTCAAATGTTGATGTAGATGGGTTACAGCAGCACGAACCACACTGGGTGCCACTCAGTCAGCTAAGAACAGGAGACTGATGAAGCACAGGCTCATCAACATTGGACCATAAATGATTGGAAAAATGTTCACTGGCCTGATTAGTCTTGATTTTCCTGCAACATTCAAATGATGCCTTTGCATGATGTGTGATGCTATCATGAGACTATGGACCATAATCTATGGACTGACCCAGGTTATAAAGAAAGACAAGTTTATAATCTACAGAAGTTTTACCTTTAACAGACTTAAAAGATTAGAGACTCCTTATATGATTAATTTTTAAAAAATTAAATGCTTAAAATGGTCATAATTCCAGAAAGTTCTGTATGGTACAAGGTTTAAATCACCATTTATTCCACAATTTCAACGGAAAGTGTTTTCTCCCCTGTTTGAAGCTTTCTTGTGTCTTTAAACAGAATCACTTGGCAATGAAAGTCATAGGTAGTCCATTTAAAATCTAATCTATCAATCTAATCAATCATTCACAGATGCTTGGTTTGCACCCAGAGCTGGTTTGGGACAGGGCCCAATATTAAACCTTTCATGGAGCCCAAAATTTCTGGCAGTGCCTCTGCATTAAAAAATCATCAGGCCTGGAAGAGGGTTCCAAAAGGGCTCAAGCTTGTGGTTTGCTTTTTTATTTTATTTTTTATTTGGGAGGTATTGAAAGATGCTTCCTGACACACTTTTCGCCCTCCACCTCTCTGCACTGGTCATGTGACTAAAACCTGTAAATATTAGCCATGTGTAATAAAAGTCTAATTTTGTGTGACTTTTTTTTAAAACACTTTTCTCTAATACTACTTAATATACAATTTTATTAATACTTGTATTTGCATTTAATTTTCTTTGCAAAATAGGAGAATAATTGTACTCACCAACCTCATTTTGTCCCCCATGAATAATATTTTTAATATTATTATTCAGAAGTAGTTTGGTGTCTTCTCAGTCAAATATTGGTAAACAGGCACTCAGATTCCACATGTAAATCTTGAGTCGAGGACAGCCCCTGCAGCAGATATGTCCATTTTAATGCAGAAATATGTCACCCAGTAAAACAGTTCATTGCTTAGTTTGTAATACTATTATGAACATCAATAGAGATCTATGACACTTGTGTATGCTCTGTTTCAGGCCCTGACAGTCAAAGAAACTTGATACTAGCATCAGTTCATTGTTGGTTACTCATTTCTTGACATTTATTGACTGAAAGTTGTAAAATAATGTGTGAAGAAGAGGTCTCATAAACACAGCAATTGAGACAAAGATGGCAGATTTAGATGTAAATCAGATCCCTACGAGTGACCATGGAGAGGTAGAGTTTCTCCTTGACAGGCGAGTGCAGGGTCTTTCAGGACGGACTGCTGTGTTGAGGAATGGAGCAGAGGTTTGTGGGAGCCCGTCTCGGCCCAGCTCCCCTCCTCAGCTCACATTCTCCGGGTGAACCCGTGTCCTGGGGCCAGTTGGGCGGCACAGTCTCATGTCTCAAGTCCTCACAGTTCACTGGGCCCTTTAAAGTAAGCACACCCACTGGGGGCCCTGAGGACTACAAAAACTACAAACACTGAGCTGTCCAGGCTCCTATCTGAGACACGCAGATGCACACTTGCACGCACACATGCACACACACACCAACTGGTAATGGCCCATTTATCTCTGATACAATGGAGAGACAATGGGAGAGACAAAGATATTATCTGCATGCCTTGTTGGTTAAAAATATTTGTTATTTCACTGTATAAGTCACAGTCAATTTTAGACGTTTTTCATCTATTTTTTTGGTGATTTTTTGTCATGGAGGAGATCCAGATCCTGAGATGGTTATGGGAGGGAAATGTCAGAGAGCAGATCAGCTTTCAGACATGGCACACTCCAGTGAACAAATGTGCAGAGATCAAAGTGAGCCCTCTGCCTACCGCAGAGCATCCCCAACAGATCTGACAAAGTGCCCCCATTGTGCAACCCTGACCCATTACTGATAATGGATCGCCTCCCGAACCGCCCCCTCAGAGCCCGAACTGGTCCTGCACATGGTGAAGCAGTCAGCCCTCTGTGCTGAGCTCAGGCATGTTGATGAACACACATGATATGACATGTCAACTTTCATGTAGTTTGACAGGTTCAGACTGACTGTGAGTGATGTGAAGGTTTTATCTTGCTTCAGTGTCTACCATAAAGAATGTGACCTCCATGTGTGTGATTTTTATTCTCAACATGTATTATACCTCCGAGTCAGTATTACAGCTGTTCCGCACTGGTTTATTTTACTACCATGATGGCAGCAGTGCGTATGTGTTTTCATGTCCATGAGCACGTTATCAAGTCAGAGCTTTCAGACCGTCAGCATGGGTTGCACGTTTCACCTGTGCAAAAAAAAAAAAATCTTTGGAGTTGGAGGCTCGTCTTTTTGTGCCAAGAGCTGTGCACGTGTCTCCTCCAAAACAGAGAGGAATATGATCAATAATGAACCGTATTTACCTTGTTTTAGCAGATACGTGTCCATGGCAATGGAATATGTCACAGACATGACACAATCAGTTAAAATGCACTTCTTGTCCGAGCCTTTCAGAGTTAAAGCTCAGTCGACCCTTTCCGTGGAGAAACTCCCCTTGTTCATACAGAATTTTTTTTATTCTCAAATCTTTCAGGTCATTTGCAAGGAGATTTATCGGGGAAAAAACCATGGGAGCACAGGCAGCTTGGCAGGAAACAGGAGAAAACTTAGGACCATTCTAGGGGCCCGTGACTGACTGGGGCCCCTAAAGAATGCAAATTATCAGTATTTTTAAATATAAATGTATTAACCTTTTGCCAGAGGTCTGTAAAGATCTCTTCCCTTTAACATACAAAAACACTAAGTTTACTTTTTGCAAATAGTAATACTCAGGCATCTTCTGCATCTGTTAACTCCAACTCTGTTGTCACATTTACAGTCCTTTATAAATAGTTATAAGATGTTATTTGTTTGCTAATATCACGTAAAAATGTGTGGTTCTCTGGAAAAAAAAAAAACAGTTATAGAGCAAGGTTACCTGCACAACCTTTGAATCTTTAATAGGTTTTTAAGTTCAGAGATTAATAAGTGCTGGTAGCACGATAAACAAAAACATTTTAAAAGCTTAAAATGCTCCAAATGGCAGAAGGCTATGTGTAATACTTTGCTTAATTGACCATTTTTTCTATAATTTTTAGCTGAATTTTTGGCTTTTGTTTTTTTTACTGTTTGAAGCTTACTTTTGTCTTAAGATAGAATAACCTGGCTGTAATAATTATGTTCCATAGTATAGTGGATTACTCAAAAAGTTCCAATTACATTTTTTTCAATATGTTGTAAATGAACAGTGCAGCCCTGATGCAGACACAAAGCTTTGGCTGTCCCTGCTGTGGGACAGTTATCCTCTTCCTTCACTCATAGCAGTCACAGTTAAAGCTCCAAAAGGTGATGATAAGAAACTAAATGTTAATGTCAGCTTTATTTAAAGAGCACATTTAAGACAGCCAATGGCCTGCCCAAGTGCTTTACAGTAAATGATAATGTGTTCACGGTCAGCTCAGTAAAATAGCTATCATGCAAAGCCAAAGAAGATGGACTGATCTTAAAAAGGGAGTTGTTACATGTTTTTATTTTTTCTAAATATTTTTTAACCTTTTTGTTAAATAGATTATTTTAAAGACCAAAAAGCATTTTGACTTGAAGTAGCAATGAAATTAAAGGACTTTTTTCTAATGGAAATTAAAGTGTTTTCACTCACATAAACTAATTTTACAGGGCAATAATGACTCAAATACGACAGTAACAGTAACAGTAACACTGTTTTATGTGCAGTGCTTCCCAAAATGTGAACTGCGCCCCTCTGTTGGGTCTTGGAGGTACTGCAAGTGGGCCGGGAGAGTTCATTTGGAGTGAATTTAAACATAAACAGGATTAAATACTTGATACTTGCTTTTAAGTTCCAGATAAAAACACACTGATGAGGATTTATTTAGATGAAGCTTTTTTATCATGTTTATTGATTGATAAACAGCAATGGTGGTACAGTTAAATTGGAGTTTAATTAGCCGGTGATGCTCTGTTCAATAACTTCCTATTTAGCACACCTCCTTAGTGAGTATTTATCAGTGCCCTCAGGGACATTTATGTTATAATAGGAAAAGTTTTGCAGATTTGTTAAGTATGTATAATTTTATCAGATGAAAAAAGATAAGACTGGTGCAAAACGAAGTGTTACTTTCAGATTTCAGAATCAGCTGGTGTGATTTTGAGTCTGGTTAAGTCTGGTTGTATAAGGGTTTTGATGGGATAAGAGTCTGGGAGTGGCTGTTTGAAAGAATGAGACCAAAACTCCATCTGAAATAGGAGCCAGATTAACACATCTTCAAGGTTAATACTGATCACACTTTTCTTTTTCTTGTGTAGTACAGTAGCATGTGAAACTTCAAAGGCAAAGATCCGTTGCCAACAGTTGGCAAGTTTCTGCCAGTTGTTTGATATTTTTGCTGAGGCAGCAATATGCAGGATTTAGTTTTCATCTGAGCCTTTTCTTTCAGTTGCAAGAAAATCTCCACACATCTGCGACTGCTCAGAGCTTTTAAATTCTGCTTGATTTTATTTAGAAACTTACGGGGAAAAAAAAGTGGTTTCACTGTGTTTTGATTTTTTTGAACCAGGCCCGATTGTTACTAGCCTGTCATCTCCTCTGCCATCTCACTCAAAGAGAATCTAACAAGTAATTTTCATTTCATGGCTCCTAAATAATTCAGTGATGAAAATTACCCTATTTTTTTATGACATATTACCATTTGTTGACCCATGGTTGGACAAATAGTTAATGTTGACAACCACAACATTCTTCAATCTTCGTAGGAGCTCCTCAAAGCGATCATGACCATCTGCTGGTGTTTAAAATTTAAAGAGGCTTGGTTTTGTCATGAAGGCCCTATCTCTGAGGGAGAAGCTCAGTCATGATGATACTCTCATCCCCAATACTCTCAATAGGATGATGAACAGGGTAAGAGACACAGTGCATTGTGCTTCACAGTGTGGCACAGCTGCTCCAGTTAGACAGTATAAAAGGGTTTTGAACTTACATTTCATGTTGATGTTCTTTCGACATCCTAAAATTCAACATAACAGGTATATTTCCACAGAGCACTGCAGTCCACACTTTCATCTCTTAAGCCAAATCTGCTTACTTTGCGCACACTGACATGGCTGTTAACTTCCACTTGCATGCAGGTCTGTGCCTATGTGACAACACAGAGAAACAACATCAGTGTTGTCTTGTTCTGCAGCAACAAGTGGAAAGTGGTTTAAGGCAGTTTTTGTTCAGTAATGACTTACTTTCATGAAAAAGGTAACTAAGTACAGATAACTTGTTTTGCAAATCATATAAATTGTTGAGCTGCAGTTTTTAGCCCTTCCACTTTAGCTTCATTTTCATCCCTGGACGTTGCTGATAAGGTGTGACATTGCAAGCCCAAAACACTGTTTACAAGTCCACATGAGGACATTGTAACTAGAGATTATGGAAGCCGTCACCTTAGCAGTTTTCCACTGACCTGAACTGTTGTAGGAAAGGCTGCAATTTTAAAATTACTATACTGTCCAAAATCAATGGTGCATTTAGTTACATAAGTACACGTATGTTGGAGCAGGAAACTTTTGTCACTCTTGCATAAAACAGTGTTGTTATTCCGAGGTGCTATTATAATTAAAGATGAATTCTGATGTAAGGAACTCCTACTGCTATACTGTGTATACGAGCAACTGAAACAATCGAATTTCGCTGTGAGGATTAATAAAGTATTTCTGATTCTGATTCTGATAACAATTTGAGATACTTAGTTAACTAGCTGGAATAAATAGTAAATGGTAAATGGACTTGATTTCTATAGTGCTGTTCTAGTCTTTGACTACTCAAAGCAGCTTTTTCACCACAGGTCACATCTACCCATTCACACCCATTCGCCCCCACATTCACTAACTGATGGTTGGAGTTTCTATGTCAGTTGTCCATCAGTATCAACTAACACATTCACATCCTTTCATACTCAATTATACTCCACTGACTCATTAGTGAAAGCAACCTGGGGTTAAGTGTTTTACCTTAGGACACATCGCCATGTGACAGCCAGAGGTGGGCTCAAAACCTGCAACCTTCTGATTACAGACCGAGTATCTATCAGACTGCACCACCGATGCCCAACTTTAACACAACCATTGAGCTTCCAATCCAAGCATAATCCATCCATCCATCCTTCCATTAACTATACAGCTTATTCCTCTCAGGGTTGCGGGGGGCTGGAGCCCATCCCAGCTGACATTAAATGAGAAGTTCAAGTATACACCCTAAACCAGTACCAGTCAATCACAGGGCCACATGGAGAGACGGACAACCATTCATGCTCACAGTAATACCTAGGGGCAATTTGGAGTCATCTAATGCGCATGTTTTTGGTCTGTGGGAGGAAGCCAGAGTGCCTGGAGAGAACCTAGGCATGCACGGGGAGAACATGCAAACTCCCCACAAAAAAGCCCTGACCGACAAGGGGATCAAACCAGCAACCTTCTTGTTGTGAGGCACGTGCACTATGTTTCTGTGTTCAACATCAAGGTCGTGTGTTCATGTGCTGCTTGAGTTCCAACTGCAAATATGTGCACACACACCCTCCCATGTACACGTATAAATATTTGGGCACACAAATGTGAGCGTCTCTCTCTTTACAGCCCGAGGCTTTTCTCAGTCCCTCCCACTCATGTAATTACTTCAGTGATCAAGGTTAGCGCAGCAGTGAAGCACACTAACCCCTAAACCTTCTGTGAACTCGGCATTAGTCCACCTTCGTGGCTGATGCAGGGTGTCAAACCCCGTCACCCACAACAAGCCTGTGAATTAGCCCTGGCATGAATCTAGGAGACAGGTCTAAAGGGCTGCCGATGCCTCAGACGCTGGGGCAGAGACAGCAGGAGCGTTGGGGGGCCAAAAATGCAGCGTTATCAAACAGCATCCCCCACCCTCCCCAGTCCCCTACTTCGACCCCCTGCTTGGGCTTACAGAAACAGGACAGACTCCCACCATGCACCCTGCCATTCTGCCAACCCCGAGGGCTCCTCCAGACAGCTCAGGAATTCAGGATAGGGATCCGACAAGGTCTACAGCTGGGAGGAGAATTTCTTCTATCCATCTCTTCGCTCTCTTATTGTCTGTCAGAGGCATCCCAGTGTTCCCCGTCTGACTCCTCCCATCCTCCCAGCTCAGTGTTTTGATATTGTTTTTGCTCAGGGGCAAGGGTCAGGTGGGTTGTGACATCTGAGTTTGATGGGAAATGAATTGCAAACAGTGGCGATAATGAAGGTGAGAATGTAAACTCCGGCTGACTCTGACAGAATAAACATGGTGGATGAGGAGACATTTTGTTTTTCAGAAAGTGTATGATAACACAGTAACCATGGTTACACACTAACCTGTCTTGCTTACTATATAGTGTAATGTAATAGTAATTAGGCTAATTTGTAGTCTGAGCAAGCCTTGTTATACCCATATAGTGAGAGGAGCGACCTACATACATATAAAACAGAAGTAGTGAGGCACTTTTACTCAAATCTATGGTCTACTCTAAATTAATAAGGAGTAAAGGACTAATGACAGAGCTTAAATTTTTCTCTGTGATGATAACAGACAAGGAGAGAGCATCATCAGTCATCAATTGGACTACTTCAACGATATGCTCTTGCCAGAGGGCTAAAATGTTTCTTCTTCAGTCAGCTTTCATTCGTTCTTGTTTCAGACATTGATAGAAGCAGCAGAACACAGTTAATTACTCTTGGCAGATTAATACTGTAAGCAGGATTCTCAGAGCAATAAGATAATACTTTAAACTTCTACAGGTGGATGCTTAGGTGGCTAAAAGCAAGAGCGCAGTACTGATGCAAGTAATGCTGGAAGAGGCAGAGAAAATAAACCAGAATTCTTGGAGCTTAAATAGACCGCAAACTGGCAGGATGTTTGTCAGGTGACAGGATGATTATTGATGACGGCTGTGTCATCAGCACCATTCTAAAACCTGCCAGTGTTGCCCCACAAATTGTTATCCAGTACTTTCAACAGATACAGACTTTCAACAACAGATATGATAACTTTATAATATAATGAAATTTAAAAAATATCAAGAAATTATCAGGATATACAGTGCTTACAGAATTTATAAAACTAACAGCAAATGTAAGATTTATTTATTAAACCTTTATTTAACCAGGAAGGTCCCATTGAGATTAAAAACCTCTTTTTCAAGGGAGTCCTGGCCAAGAGGCAGAAATGATTTATGCCACGGCTGCCCTAAATAAACATCATTGGTAATTACTAAAATCATTTATGATGTTTCTGTCATTGTTAATACACCAGCATGTAAAAGCAATTCAACTGAAATGATAATTTTTCATGATAAAATATAAATTGTTATGTATGAATTTTTAAATTTACTGTTTAAAAAAGCAGAAATAAATAGTACAGCACATTATTATTCCTATTAAGATGTCAAATTATAGTTGTGTACTTGCATTCCTGAAGAGAAAAATTAGTTTTAATGGTTGAATGTTCTGCTTGATTATTTTCTAACATTTCAGAGAAGCAGCGTTAGCAGCTTAAATTTGGGTATAAAAGGTGAACTCAGTTTAAAGCTCTCATTCCTGTTTTAAATGAGAGCATTTTCAGTTTTAAACAAGTTTAGAAATGCCTAAAGTTTAAATGTTTTTATTAGGTGGTCTAATAAATTTGTTCAGCATTGTAATTACATCTGTGCCAACATTTATATTTTGAGAAGTAAATGCAATTAGTGAAGCTGAATTTATTGATCCAAACACAGTATTCAAGACACTTTAAAATATTTTTTCAAAGCTTTAAGCACCAGAGTAAAATGTGATGAGTTTTTTTTTCTTTAATAATAAAACACTTTTACATGTTTTTTACATTTGTTAACAGGAAAACTTTAAAAGTTATGGCAGGATTTTGAGGAAATTCTCATCATGGTAGAAGGAATGAGTGACAAAATTTTGATGGTGATCTGAATCTGGGTGCAGATCCAGGATTTTTTTCCAAGGATGTATTAGTACTGTGAGACAGGGCAAATGGTGTCAGAAATGTCTTGGCGGAGGCCTGTGCTCTCGGTGTCAGGGGTCTGTCGAAAACTAAACTGGGTAAAAGTAGAAGCTGGACACAAATGCAGATTAACAAAAAATACTTTACTCTATCCTAAACAAAAGGCTAAAAAAAAAAAAAAAAAAAAAATCTCAAAATACAAAACAAAATCTCCCACAGAAGTTCTAATACAAACAAGCTACCTACAGAGAAAAAAACACTAGAAGCAAAACTCAAAAGACAAACCAAAGTTACTACAAAAGTTACAAAAAAATCAAACAAACTAACTACAATGGAAAACACCGGAAACACTGGAAACACTGGAAACTTACTTAGGGAACGTGGCATAAAAGACAAATGAACCGACAAGGACAAGAGCGAACACTGAGATTATATAACCTGGGGGATAATCAGACTCAGGTGAGACAATAACACAGGTGGAGGGAATCACAATCAGGGTCCACTCAGAGGTGAGAGCAGGAAACACAACATGAAAAAGAGGGACTTCAAAATAAAACAGAAAAGACAAGAAACATGAGGAAAAGAGGTCTCAACAAGGTATGACAAGAAACATGAGAAACAGAACATGAGAAAGAGGAATAAACATACTAAATAAAACAAAACTGGATACAACCATGACACTCAGAGCACTTCTAGAATTTCAAATGCATTTAATGCATTTATATAACTATTTTTCTTTTATTCAGCCTAAGAAAACACAATTAAACTCATTGTTTTGGTATATTTATGATATTCTGTCAGCAATTTACAATCTGTATCTCCCACAGTACATTGCCCTTTCAGGGTTTGAATTTCTACACAATCCACCGTCAGGTACATGTTCATGTGCTATCTTAAAAAAATATGATTTGATGGCTTCTTAAAATTTTGAGTAAAAAGTTGGAAGAAGTTGAAGCATTAGTTGACTATGTATGTTTAAAAAATAAAAAAATGGATTCAGTCTGTGAACTCATAGCTTGTTAGTGTTCATACTGTATCTTGCCCGTAATAGAATAATTTAATTACTAATGTACTTTTCTTTTTATTCCACTTAATCTGATCCCCCTCTTTTCTTAGTTTGTTTGAGACATTATGCTGAAGCTACTGTCACTTTGAGGTCCCCTTATTCCTTAACCACTCTTTGGTCAAGTCAGTATGGTTTAGTTCCATGTTTTCAACAGCTCTGCATTCTTTCTACATTCTGTGCTCTGCAATGGGCTTGTCCCTCCTAATGAACTTTAACTACTGATGAAGCAATGGTCGGATGCAACACTGGTTTATTTAGGGTGGCTAGGGGGTAAGAAGAGATTATAGGCACCTACCAGTGCTGTTCACAGGAAGCGAGAGAACTCCTGATGCCACAGACTTAATTTTCTCTGCTTTTCTTCTGCTTTTTATTTTACGAATCATTCTCTGATTCTTGCAAACATTTTGACCGTAGATAAAACAAACTTCACTTTACACTTATAAAAAATTATGGGTTACATTCATCAGGCATAGGAACACTTGTCATATCATCAAAAACACATTTAGAGGTCAAATTAAGTTTAATCAGGGTTCCAAAATCTGTATTTTTTGTTATTTATAGAGTAAAGTGCCAAGAAATATGTTAACATGTCTGAAATTTGTACGTCAGAGCAAAGTATCCCCCAGGACTCAGACATTTGATTCCACTAAGTAAAGATGGGAGCATCGATATTGAGCAGTGACGTATCTGTACTTTAAGAAGTATCCCTGTGGTTTACTTCCCTAAAATATCAATATCAAATGAGTCTCACAAAATGCTTATCTGTCAAGCTCTTTGGACTGTTTTCAGTCTTTCTGTCTTTCTCTGTGCCAAGAGAGCGCCTCTTCCTGTACCATGTGACTGTGGAGAGCAATCAGACCTATCAAACAGCACTCAGCTGCACTCACAAGCTTACAGACACATAACACATTTTTGTAACAAAGTAAAGGGAAAATATGGAAAGAAAACAACTGCTACTCCCCACAAAAAAAACCCCCACTTTAAATTCACTTTTTCATTTAGAATTTTGATTTAGAAAGATTTATCAACTAGTGCAACACAGGCCTACAGGTTTGTATTTATGGAATAATTATCAACTCATCCAAACAGCATATCAGTGCTGTCGGGCAAAAACCTCCTATCTCCATTTTTAATGATTTTCATTTTTTTCATAAAACATATTGATCACCTTCCATGTTGGTGAGTGGGTTTTATAACCTTTTACCCAAATCAAAGTATATATATAAATAAAATTGTTATCAGAACAATATGCACTCATTCAGTAATACAGCTTTTTTTCAATTTTCTAAATAGTAGCAATGTTGGAGATAGAAGGTTTGTACCTGCCTGAGATGATGTGTCACTTAAGTCTTTATTCATGGACTATCTCTACTTCTTCATAGGACTTAGAATTAAACTCACTACAGGTCTGATGGTCTAGAGTAGAAGGCATGTTTCCTTTATGTACTTTTGGTCAATGAAAAACATCAAATCCATAGACATTACATCTTTATTGTGGGAGATCATAGGTATTTTTCTCAGTATCCTATTGAAAAAATTACAGCAAAAGTACATTGAAAAAATAAAAAGGTTACAAAAACAAAAAAAAAAACTTCAAGATATCTGTCTGCACTGGATTTTTGAGCTTTGGGTCCAACTCATGATCCTAAGTTGAGCAACAAACTACTTAACATTAAGATAATTGAAGACATCAGGCAGCCTGGTTGCTCACCATTGCCCCAAACCAGCACCCCAGAAAACCTGGTCTTTACACAAACCATGTACACAGAACTTGGTCTGACCTTAGACCAATTGTTTGAAGTTTGACCACTTTAGTTAAGAAATGAGAACCAACTTAACTTAAAAAAAAAATCTTACTAAAGATAGCTGACATTAATACATTGATAAAGTTTATAACACATTAATGTATTTAATGTATGTAATTTTCAGTTTCCATTATTCCAGCCTATTGTGCGGGTTTGAAAAAGCTGCGCGTCAGCACTGTGGGCTGTATTCAGTGAGAACGGACACCAAATGAATCCTCCAGACCTCAAATTATCCACCTCTGCTTCAGACCATTGTTTGAACTCACAAATAAACAAGTACATGAGATGTATCGTAAAAGGTTGATTATATTTCCAAAAACTCACTGTATTTTTTCTGTCTTCATTATATCTATTTTTAGTGATACATGTATGGTTTTCTTTTTCAGTGCAATTCTACACCAATATTTAGTACTAATTTTTATTGCTGCACAAACTATGTGAAGGTGTTGACATCATTCTCAGCTCCAGAGGAGTGTACAGTTTTTGTCTACTGTCATTGAGTGCACTATACTTAGCTATACACACTTTCTACGTAGAGAATAGGGAGGAGGGAGTGAGTGCGGGATGCTGGACACAGCTCTTGACAGCTACTCTGGATAATTTCTGCATTTTTTGGTCCCTGTCATGCATAATTGCTTTTAAAATTATTATAACTTAATCATTACTCTTTAAACTTTCAATCTTGCCAAAATGTTCATGACTAAGGCGTTAATGCAGTCCATACAGAACTCTACTGGAAGCGGATGAGAGGACTAAATGATCCATCCAACAGGCTGCCATCTTTCTACACCCTCATCCAGCTCAGTTGGTTGCAGTACACAGATTATATTCCAGGGGGCACTATTGAGCTGAGAGAGAAACGCTTGTGCAGCCACATCGAAACACACTGAGCCTCAACACTGTAAGGCTTCATGAAATCAGGGCCTTATCAGTCATTTGATAGATTTTACACTCTCACTGATTTAGATGCTTAAAAAAAGACCAAATAAACTTCAGATTTAAAGTAGTCTCTAATGTTTAAATGACACAACTTTAAGAAACTTCATCCTATGAACCTTTTTATACCACTCGTTTCATTTTAAAGTTTAATGCAGGAAAAGGAATTTACTTTAGGTTTGATCAGATAAACTGAGATGCAGAAATTGCACTGTCAAGGTTGATGAGATGATGACTTTTTTGACAAGCGTGATCAAATCTGTAAGAAGTCTCACAGAACTTCTCACGGTTCCAGGTACATTGACACCTATTCATGAGCAAAAACAAGGTGTAACAGCAAATTTAGAACAAGATATCACCTATCATTTAAGTAGAAGTTGAAATCAAACCCTTTACATGAAGCAACATTGACTTTATTTGATCATTTTTAACTCATTTGTAGGCAGACTGAACAGAGAAACACAAGAATTTTAACTTTTGAGAAAATTTTTGAAGTAAACTCACATTTATGCTGACGTTGCTGTGTAATACACTTCAGGTAGTGATGTCAAATGGCTGTGTTATTCTTCTACCATTATGTTTCAATATAGGGTGTCATCTTTAAAGTCTTTTTTTTTTTTACTTTAAAGTGAGTGCAGTTTTAGTGACAAAGACAAAAAGGAGCCAGTAACTACAGAATCAGGTTTTATTGCCATGTAAATTAATACGTACAAAGACTTGACCTACTGTTAATAAGAATGGTAACTGTCATTAAAATCACCAGTGCTTCTGTTGACAGGAACAAATAGAATTAGATAATGAAATATAAAAGCACTGTAAAATATGAATTCCTTCAGTATAAGAAAAATAGAAGAGCCAAACAAATGTGAAGGGATGTTAAAAGTTAAAGCTCAAATATCTTTCTGCACATAGCGTGCAAATAAATCCTGAAAGAATATAGTTTCATGAGTAAGATCAGAAAGATTCAGGCGGTAGAACAAAACAATACAACCTAAATATTTAATATATGCCTATATCAAAGACATAAAAATACTTTTTCTATCACACCTGACATTTTTGAAGGTAAATACTGGATGGGGAATGTCCACAATAAGAAAAAAACTTGATTAAAAGTGTTTTTGGGTTTTTTTTGTTCATTCTAGGAGTATATTTAATCAGTTTCAAACAATATAAATAAGAATGCCAGGGCTGAGTTAAGAAAAATGGGGGAAAATAGTCAGAATTTTTTGTTTTTTTTGTGAAACCAAAAACTATCATCTGGATATTCAGGATATATATATGTCATTCTTTCATTTTCTATGCCGCTTATCCCTTTCGGAATTTCGGGGAGGATATATATTTTTGTTCAGATAATTACTCAATTCAAATCAGTTTTACGTATCAGCTTTATTTGGATTTATATCTAATAATATATTGTGTGACATTACATACCATTTTGCATTTCTTTATCAAATTAAACATATTTTTTTACTTTTGCCTCAAAAACTTAAGATGTAAATATTTTCTTGATATTTACTTATTATGTCAATACTCCGCAACTTAAAATTGTACTCAAAATCTACTCATTAATGTGCACGTCACTTTGTCACTATTAGTATTTTAAGTGATAACGGTCGGACTTCTTAAGGCCTTTGCACATTAAACACACTTTTTAATCATGTAAATAATTGAATATTATGTTAGTTAGTTTTTATTTATAACAAGTCAAAGCTTACTGAGAAGAGCTGCAGCCTTTGTTTTTAAGACCCTGGATGTTTAATCTAAAGTTTCGTGTTCGGCAAGCCAACATCTGACCATGACATCATGAGTTGTCAGCATGACCAGTTTATCAGAGTCAAAAAATTTAACACTATGGTCAGCCTGATAAAGTGTTTGCTTCCCAGCATCAATTTTATTTTACAAAGGGCAGGAATAAAAACAGTGGTAAAAAAAATGTAAAGATAATGTAAGAAGAACGATAACATTGGTGCTGCAGTTTTGCTCACTTTCAGCTCCTGAATTAAACAGTAACTTGTGTGCCTCCTTCTCTCCTTCACAGGATCCGCTGTGCCAATTCAGTTAGTCTTCTTATGTGTAACTATCCTAAATGAGCATCAGTTCATAGACATATGAAGTCGAAGTCAATTTTGATGATTTTGATCAATGGTACTATTGCTACAAAAATTATTTCTAAAATCATATCACTCATAACTCCCCATGGAAGTTATGGAACTCCCTCCCTCCTGATCTCCGCAACACCGAGTCCTTACCCCTTTTTAAAACCAGACTAAAAACTCATCTGTTCAGACTCTCCTACTGCCTCTGATCGCTGGCACTGTCAGTTGTATTTCTTGTTTTAACACCTGTTTTTACACCTGTTTTTACACCTGTTTTTATGCTTGTCTTGATGCACTTTTTATTTGTACTTTTGTAAGGTTACCTTGAGTGTCGTGAAAGGCGCCCTTAAATAAAATGTATTATTATTATTATTATTATAATGTGAGTAGAAAGGTGTGTCAGAAAAGCACCTCCCAAACATCTGCAATTTCGTGCCATTTCTTTGGATCACTCTTGGTGAGTAAAAGCTATTGCAGTGTAATCTTGGCAGTCAGATCAGATCAGATTAATCATTACCCACTTAAGTGATACATAAATTAGACTGTTAGTCTTGAAAGGATAATAGCTTTATTGACAAGAATGACAAAATCATTGGAGGAGTTTTTGGATCTATTTGATATTTCTATTCTTTTAAGCTTTTTAGAGGTTAAAAGATGTGTTTGTTTTGGCAGCTATTTGAGATAAGATTCTTTAGTCTTGTCCACACGTAGAGGAGTATTTTTGATTATTTTTACTTTCGATAATGTTTTTCTTGCCCCATTTGGCTTTTGTGCACACAAACTCCATTTATTGTCACGGAAAATGAAGAAATGGAGAAAAATGTGTTCCTGTGTTAAGGTGGGGAAAAAGTCTTTTAAGGCTTGATATGTCAGACTGTATGCCAGATTCTCCAAAGTGTGATGTCACTGTGCAAAAATTTATCCTCTGTGTGATGTCACTGTGCACCAGTTTCTTCATCGTGTGATGTCACTGTGTACCGGTTTCTTCATCCTGTGATGTCACTGTGTACCGGTTTCTTCATCCTGTGATGTCACTGTGTACAAATTTCCCCTCTGTGTGATGTCACTGTGCTCCAATTTCTCCATCATGTAATGTCACTGTGCACAAGTTTCTCCTCAATTTGAAGTAACTGTGCACCAGTTCCTTCGTCATGTGATGCAACTGTGCGTCAGTTTCTCCTCTGTGTGATCACACTGTTCACCTGTTTCTCCTCTATGTGACGTCACAGTGCTCCAGTTTCTCCTCAGTGTGATTACACTGTGTCTGTTTCTCCTCTGTGTGATGTCACTGTGCACCAATTTTTCCACGGTGTGATGTCACAGTGCACCAATTTCTCCTCAATTTGAAGTAACTGTGCACCAGTTCCTTTATTGTGTGATGCCACTGTGCAGTAGCGTCTTCTCTGTGTGATGTCCCTTTGCACCAGTTTCTCCTCTGTGTGATACCATTGTGCATTGTTATCAATCAATCAATCAATCAATCTTTATTTGTATAGCGCCAATTCATAACAAGTGTTATCTCAAGACACTTTACAATAGAGCACAAAGCTCTTCATATTATGGATACACATATTTGCATAGATACATACATACATATATAAAATACACATATACATATGTATACAAATATATACATCCAACACCCAACATGAATCCATATAGCCAATCATGAATCCCTCCATCATGGTGGCAAGAAAAAACCTTCTGTTAAGCAGCAGGAAATCTTGAATGTGGACCCCAGTCTCATGATGAACAGCAAATCCACACGATGCTGTGTTGGGTGTGTGGGCAAAGGGAGGGAGGTAAGTGGAGACAAGTGGACTAAAGTAAGAACTAAAGTTAGTGACAGATCAATGGACCAATCATAGACCTGTTGTTGTCAAATTTGTTTCTGCTGAAAACAAATTTATTAGAGGTTAGCCTCTTGAGATGCTGCATCTTGTTTTCAGGAGGGTCCTCATGTCTGTATGGTTGTGGTGATTATTTTATAGAAGTATAATCAATGAAAGTCTTACTGAAAATAAGAATTTATGGTAGTGACGAACTCATGGGTGCCCAGACCACAAGTGCATCCCTACCATATTTGTCTCCTTTAAGTATAAATGTATTAAAGGTAGACCTCTTGAGATGTGACACCTCATTTTCAAGAGGGATCTCATGGAGCAAGTGATAGTTACTATAGATGTATCAAACGTGGATAGAAAGATCATGCTAATATCTACATTAACTGCTGTAATGATTATGAACTGGAATGATATGGCCAAATATGTGTTATGTCTGTAATTATAGTTATTGAGGCTTCGTGACTCCACAGCAGCAGGCAGTCTCCACCAAGGATCCCAGGCCACCTAAAAGACAAGAGCCAGAGACGAGTACAGGAGCAAACAGAAAGGGACAAAGGCAGATATGGAGAGAGAGTGTGAGAGAGAGAGGGATAGAGCCCAATGTGCCAGATCCCCCCGGCAGTCTAAGCCTATTGCATCTTAACTATGTGTCTAAACTATGGACTATGAGCTGGTCCCTAACTGAAAGTTTTATCAAAGAGGAATGTTTTAAGTCTAACCTTAAAGGTACAGAGGGTGTCTGCCTCCCGAACCGTGGTCGGTAAATGGTTCCAGGGAAAAGGAGCCTGATAACTGAAGGCTCTACCTCCCATACTACTTCTAGAGACTGATGGTACCACGAGCAGGCCAGCATTTTGGGAGCGTAATGTTCTAGAGGGGTTGTACGGCACTACAAGCTCTTCGAGATAAATTGGTGCCTTTCCACTGAGAGCTTTATAGGTGAGAAGAAGAATCTTCAATTCTATTCTATATTTTATGGGAAGCCAATGCAGAGAAGCTAATACAGGAGTAATGTGGTCTCTTCTCCTAGTTCTAGTCAGTACACGTGCTGCAGCATTTTGAACCAGCTAAAGCGTCTTAAGCGACTTACTAGGACAGCCTGAAAGAAGAGAATTACAATAGTCCAGTCTAGAGGTAACAAAAGCATGGACTAGCTTTTCAGCATCGTTCTGGGACAGGATAAGCCTAATTTTAGCCATGTTACGAAGATGAAAAAAGGCTGTTCTTGAAATTTGCTTTATGTGAGGGTTAAAGGATAAATCCTGATCAAATGAAACCCCAAGATTTCTAACAGTTGTGCTTGGCGTCAGGCTAATGCCATCTATGGCGTTATCCTGTTTTCCATTTCAGTGGATGATGTTTCACAACTTGTGCTTTAGTTCAAAAGTTACTAACTGGACTATTCATATGCTTAATGCTACACTATGAAGTCACAGAACCTGTCAATGTTTTGGTGGAGACTCTTTGTCACTTTTCAAAGAGCAATCATGTGAACTGACGACCAATGGCTACCTTGGTCTGTGGTTGCCTTCATAACAATAGATGATGAGACTGCTAAGAGTATTGAATAATGCTTCTCAGCTGTTCATTCTGGTGTGATATGTTGCTAGTCTGATCTGTCTCAGATTAAAACTAAACAAAGAAACTGTTACTTTGAGTTGGTGGAGAAGATCTTTTTTAAGGGTGTTTATTCTGTCTTTATTGGATATAATGACTGATACAGCCAAGAGAGTTGAAAATTGGTGAGAGCTGATGAAGAGATGCAGCAAAGGGCCACGGCCAGTATATTAGGTTGCAGTTGCTGTGGAGTGTCATACATAGAATGTACTGGCCAACGGCGTGGATGAAACAGAATTGAAAATGAAAAGTTCTTTGTTGTTTAGGTCTAGTTTAAGTCCACAACAATAAAAAAAAAAAAATAACCATTCGACCGGAGACAAAAAAAAAACCCCACAAAAATCATGTTAACAAAAAGTTTTGTGGGTACTCTTGTTGGTTTCAACAACTGTTATAAACATGGCAACTGCAGACAAAAGATGCCATGGGTCACCAGTCATCATGGTCAGTTGAGAAACAAGAACATTGTGTCTTGTTCAAAACCTTGACAGCATTTGTACCGTCAGAGTCTATTTAAATTAGCATCATAGTGAGGGAGGGACAGAAAGTCTGTGTGAGCATGCATAGTGCAGTTAGCAACAACTTCTGCTGCAACATATGTAAACAACAGTGAGAATGTCGCACAGAGTAACATCAGCCCAGGGAGAGGAGGCGGAGCAGAGTGTGATGTTAAAGGCCCCAAAAAATTCTACACCTTGGCTTCAGTCTTCTAAAGTATGTTTTCAATTATCTTAAATGTCGTTTACATGTGGACAGAAGGACAAAACACACACACACAAAAAATTAGATTTTAAAAAAACCCGTGGACATACCTTAATATGCAAGAGCCCACACGATGCTTTATCACATGCCTTATTTGGGTTTCCACCCCTTAGTGTTTTAATATGTCTCCTCCAAGTCAGTACAAGACAAAAAGTCACGACATCAGAACTCACTCTCCCCCTGTAGCTGCCAGTAAACAGGTCCCTCAAATAAACCTACTAGAGTCTTACCATAACTTCCTCAATAGTTAGAACTCATTGGTTTGGTGTAGCAATTTCAGAGTGAAGCAAGCACTGTGGCCCCTCAGACAGCCAAAATACAACTGGATCAGGAGTACATAGTATGAGAAAAGTAGAATGTTTTTGAACATAAGTGATAATGAACATACTTTAATATTCAATGAAATATACAAACAAAAGTTAAGGCAAAACATGGGCTCTTTAACTGCCAAATTTCAATACTGACTGAATTAGAAACACTCATATGAAGGCATTTTAAATACTTTAATATGTTTATTTAAAAAAAGCTTAGAAAGATAAATACAGAAATACCTTAAATGAAGGACTTAACTTGTAGAGTATTTTCTCGGTAGGCTAGTTTTATCAGTCTAATCCTTTCCAATTTTTTTTGTATAGCACATTTTAAAATCAATTAAGTTTACCAAAGTGCTACAGAGATAAAATCAAATTTAGTAAAATAAAAATTTACTAAAATAAATAAAACTAATACTAAAAACCAAATGATAACATATGATCAGTTCTAAAAATAAAAAGCATATTAAGACGCATGGGGAAATTAGAACAAATAACAACACACTACAATTTGCCAGTCAACTTAAGGAGATAAAAACACATAAAACAGGGACCACACAACTCTCATGCTGAATTTAAAGACATCCAGTGAAAGGGAGTTTTAAAAGTAGGTAAGGTGGAGGTCATTCTGATTTCATGAGGTAGGATGTTTTACATTTATATGAATGCCATTATTGCTTCTCCCATTTCAGTGCATTTTTATTGATTCCACTCTACATGTTTTCTTTTATGTTGTGAAAAGTGTAAGAAACACAATATATTTCCAAGAGAACCAGTTTACCTGTTATATGTCAATGGGAAACCATCATTTTCACCTGAACTATAATAAATGTTGAATGTCTGACAGCTCATTCCAAATGTTTTGGTTTCATATTGCTCCAGTAGTTAACGAACAGCCAAGTAAGATTCTAATAGTAGTTTTCATCTGCAAAATTGAGCTGGCTAAAAGGAAAGAGGTGGAGGCTATGTGTGGAGATTTTAATCACAAATAAGAAATACAAAGAAATTAAACAATATGGCCACTAACTAATGCTAATTTACTTATCTCGGGGGCATTTAAATTAAAGCGACATGTAGAGAAAGACTCAAATGGAAGTCAAAGGCAGATAAAAGATTGCACAAATTATTGCCTCCACAGGATCTGAGCACCAGGACAAAAGCAGCGCTCACAGCTGAGGCCGTAGTGTCGCAGTCACGTTGACTTTAGTCTGAATGATGGACAGATCAGATGCAGTGGGCAGATATTAGAGGAGTGGGAGTAGGATATGACTGGGATGCAGATGAGGCTTGTCAGAGGAGGAGGGAGGATGGGGAGTGGGGTTTGATGGGGTGAGATGGGGGTAGGGAGGGAGGGTGGGGTTCATATCCAGGGAGACTGGGCGAGCAGCAGTATGCAGGTGGTGGCTGGCTGGTGATCCTCAGCTGGGCCCGCCGCCAGCTTGGCCTCTGGGTGCCGTGCTTTGAATTCAGGCCTTTGTGCTGCCCTGGGGAGGTCAGACAAATCCACGTCTCATCATACCCTGAGATAGAAGTGATACAGGGTAATGACTCAGCTGCAATTTCAACCCTGTTGCCTCTGCTGCAAGAAATATTCATCAAAACAGCTTATCGCATGTGGAGCGATCAGCTAATACTGATATCCTTTTATTGGTTTCAGACTTTTCTGATGTACCCATTTGCATATTTGAATCCATATTGTCCTCTGAAAAACAATGCAATTTACTGAGATTTTGTATTGTGGGTATGGGATATGGTAGTGGGTTGTGATACTGTAATACAATGTAATATCTAACTGCATGAAAAGATAGGAGTGATAATATAAGATTTAAGAGTTTTGAATACAGCATGATAATATGGCATATTTCATGATAAGATTTATCAGACAATACAATATGATTTTAAACAATGTGTTACACTTCATTATGAAAAGGGATGCTCAGTGTTATTGGCAAGACATTAGTATTGGCATTTTAAAGCCTAAGATGCTGATAACCAATATCTATGAAAATTTATGCCAATATCTACAGCCAATATGTCGGCCATGTACACCCCATATATCTGCAGTAATATCAGCAGGCTGTTTGAATGTACCATAAAGCCGGGGATATACTTGCAGTTTGTCCGTGCATTAGCATCTTTTGGTGTCTTGAGTGTTTTTTGTTTATACACTTGCCTGTGTGTGATGATGTTACTGGAGGACACAGCTAGAAGGCGCAATAGAGCTCAGGCTACACGTAACTACCTGTGTGTGAAAGCTGAACTGCAAACATGGCGGTAATTCTGAGAGTAAAAGTAACAAAATAAACATCAAAAAATAATATTGCCATCAAGTATTTGTTGACAACTGAAGACCAGTGGCAGACTTTACCATAAGAATCGTCTGCACTAAATTTGTACAATGTTTTCCTCTGTGCACCATCGGATCTGTCTTGGTAGATGGGTGTAATGAGTTATGGTGTTAACTGATGACTTGCAGCTGACTGTGCTGAAAGATGTCGTAGTCAAAGAACCAGAAAAAGCAGAGGGAGGATCCTTCAATGCTTCACATTTATTAAACATTTTATCAGTAGTTTAAATGTTGCAAGAAATGCTAGCTATTTGATTCAGCTCAAAGTTACCAGCAATATTTGTTGCTCGGATAAGGGCTCTAATAAATCTCTTTAGTCTACGTATCAAATCTATCCATCCATCCATTATCACACCCGCATGTCCCTTTCGGGGTTACAGGGGGCTGGAGACTATCGTGGCTGACATTGAGCGAGGGTACACCCTGAAGCAGTTGCCAGTCAATCACAGGGACACTTAGAGAGTCAGACAGCCATTCACACTCACCCTCATATCGTTAGGAAATTCTGAGACACCATCCAACCTAATGAGCATGTTTTTCATCTGTGGGAGGAAACCGGAGTGCCCAGTGAGAACCCACATATGCCAGGGGAGAACATGCAAACTCCACAAAAATATGAGGATCCGATCAGCAACCTTCTTGCAGTGAGGCAAGTATACTACCTGCTGCATTACCATGCCACCATATGTATGAGATACTCAAAATTATTTAGACTTTGTGTGTTTATTAATAAATCACATACTTCATTTTAGGACATTTAAAGGCAGGGTTGGCAATATGATTTAGATGCACTTTTTGTTATACTGGTTAACCTGATCATAATGTCCTGATGGCAATCAATCCATGTGTTCTTAAAACAGAGCGTAAAGCAGGAGTAAACCAGTGAAAACACCAACCAATCACAGCGATCTGCACTGTATTTATTAACCCAATCAAATCCCATACTACCGGTCTGCCCACCTTCTGCGCGTACATTTTGCCGGCGTGCACTGACCCTGATACAATGCGCGTAGCCGAGCTGAGAGGGATCCAAGTACGCTGGAGAATGCTTACCTGTCATGTTTTGGCTTCGAAAATAAGGGAAGCCCGCGGCGAGCCGTCCCACAACCCCAACCAAGCTTCAGTATCCCTCACATTTTAAGACAGGTGTACAAGAAATCTAAAATAACCACTTTATTTTTCTTGGTTTGTTGCCACTCTTGGCACTAATTTTGCGAGAACTGCCACCCAGGCTACTGCAGGTGGCAGTTCTTGCGAGGTTTTTTCTTCTTCTTCGGTTTTACGGTGGTTGGCATCCATCATTTTGGTGCATTACCGCCCCATTCTCGCAAGGGTAATGACAGTTCAGTTTGGAGAGGCAGAGGAATGTTTTTTTTTTTTTTTTTTTTAATTTAATCATAGCACAGGAGAATACTAATATGGGAGGACGGCGGGAAAGAGGGGTAAAATACAGAAAATACGGTAGTTTACGGCCAAAACGGGAGACTTGACAGCTATGTGGAGAATGGCAGAGAAACTACCTATACCCCAAATACTGATAACTGCTCCTCCTGCTAAACAGAGCAAGAAAAGAAAGACGGAGGCAGAGAAGGCTGAAACAAAAAAGAATTCGGAGGAAGCCAGGGCAAAAACATGAGTCAGCATCGGGTTGTGAGTTCTAATGAATTTTCCATGTTTGTTTGTTTGTTGTTTTAACTTTACTATGATAATGTTTTGGTGTTTTCTCACCGCTGAGTGAGACATGACTTGGCATAGTGCAAAACAAACACAATGTGCTAGGGACCTGTTTTGACTTGAATCAGTCATGTGGTCGTGAATCAGCAGCACTCGTGCATGTGAGTGGGGGCGTTGTTTTGGGGGAGCTCCAGGGAGGAGATGGGAGGGGCTAGGTGGAGTCCTGAGGAGATGCTACATTCAAATTCATGCTAGTTTTCCAAGATTACCAACCCTGCCTTTAAGCCATTTAAATCAAGTCACTGGTTCATGCCTGAACAAAAGAACTACATTAATTTGACAAAACTGATATTAATTCAGCAATCTTATGCTGCAGAGTAGAACAAACAAAAAAAGCCCAGTTAACTTCAAAGATCTGTGATTTCAGTATTGACCGCTGATGTCTTAATTACAGGCAAACTTACTCTGAGACTCACCCAGTCACACAGTGTATCTGCTCCCACACACACAGTGCCTCATGTATGTTGGAGTAAGCGGTGCGTCAGTGTCCTGGGTGGCGGCCTGCTTAGACCGAGTCAGACGAGTGGACAGGCTCTAATGAGAAGCAGGAGCAGTGAGGAGGGAGCGGGACCGGCTCTAGGGAAGGGTCACACAGGGTTAACTATCAAAGATGAGTGCAAACCTATCCCTGTGGAAAAGACTCTGAAGAAAACATCACCCTGCACATGCTAAGCTCCCCAAACTGGGAGTTCCTACGCTTAATTAATCCAAGACACAACCCCCACACCCCCACCCCTCAGTACCAAACATTTTGACTTCACTCCACAGAAAAGACAGTGCTAACACACATTTATGTCGTGGTCACTGAGGAGGTCCACAAACATTCTTAAGGACATATTTTATCAAGTTTGAACATGCCAGATAGAAAGCAAGCTGACTTTTAAAAGTCTGGTTTCTTTCCAGTATAATTTATAGACCGTATAAACATCCAAAAAAGCTCAAAAAGGGCTAAAACATATTTATAAATTAAGGACTTTGCTGAAAGAATACTTGGAGGAGAGTTTAAAGTATACATGGTTAACCACAAAAAAATAAGGAACTACATTTATTATAGGAGGTGGAAAGATTTGTGTGGGTATATTGAGAAACACCCAGCAACTTTTGGAAAACCGCATTATGATAGACATGAATTTAAACCCGTAGGAAAATAAAGACAGATGTGGAAGTTTAGAATTAAGCCTGACAAAAACAGTGGCAGCAATGAAGTCGTCTAGACGACTAATTTTTACTATGAAAAACTGTCGGCTGCACATGAATTTTAACTGTGATTAAAACCGAGTTCACTACAACTCATCAAATGTGCTCTGCAGGAATTGTTCAGAACATATTCATATAACATTTGAGTTTTAATGATCTTATTCATAATTCCTTTGTTGGCTCGAGCTGTCGGCAGCTGTCAACATACGGCTAAATGTTTCTTCACCAAACTCAAGTGTGTATGAGCTACTGTGCAAATCTTCATCCTCAAACACATTCATCATACATTCTCAAATCTAATTCATGTGAAACAAATCTACAAATCATAAGGTGATCATTAGCAAAGTAGATGTTTCTATAGATTCAGATTTTCGTAACAAATAGAGACAAATGCAGCTGTCAGCACAGAACTACTACAGCCGGACAAATTAAAGGGGGGTACACACATAAGGATTTCTGAAGAGATTTTTGTGTCTGTTAGAGACCCCACACATGAAGATAAAAAATCAGACATTGAACAGTTTTGATCGTAAATGGTAAATGGACTTGAGCTTATATAGGACTTTTCTAGTCTTTGACTACTCAAAGCTGCTTTACACCGCAGGTCACACCTACCCATTCACACCCATTCACTCTCACATTCACTCGCTGATGGTTCAGAGTTTTTATGTCAGTTATCCATCAGTATCAACTAACACATTCATGCCCTTTCATGCCCATTTACACGCCACTGACACAGCAACTTGGGGTTAAGTGTCTTGCCCAAGACACATTGCCATGTGTTGCCCAGAGCTGGAGAACCTCCCGATTACCGACCAAGTGCCCTATGCAGCTGTGCACCAACGTCCCAGCACGCCCCCAGGCGGTGTGGTGTGCTCCAATAATCTCAACACAGCACACCACACACTTAACGATCCTGTCCCACCACCAATCTAAAATCTAGTCCTCCAGGCCAGAAATCTTGCATGATCAAAGAAAACGAAGAAGAAGAAACATATCAACATGGAAGAGGACATATGAGAAGAGGGAATGATGTCGTTCTTTGGACAATTTTTGATGGAAACTGAAAAAAAAAAAAAACTGGAAAAAATCTGGAGACAGCATGAACACATGACTTGGTCCTCCATTTCTGATGTCCACCGAACTTTATGTCTCAGGTCAGCCATGCTTGTTTTTATTTACGCCTGCTTCCTTGTTCCACAGTCAGCTCAGTTTTTGATGAGCTACATTCTGTTCCATGTCACAATTCACAGAATCATGACTTGGGAGTCGCTGACTTTCCCCACACATATGGAGATTTTTGGTCGTGATCAATTTTGGAGCTGATTATCGGGACAAATTCTCTTTTAGCACACCTCAGGGCACAGGATAATCTTCTTGGATAATCTTATACGACATGAGATAATCTGGTGTTTGCCGTCCTTGGTCAGGAAGGGGGAAAGTTAGGACAAAAATCAGCCCAATAATCCCTATGTTGGTACCCCGCTTAACTTCATGACTTTAGTCAAGGAATACACCAATCTACCTCTCCATTTGGCACACTCATTCCACTGCTCCTCATGCAAATAGCCAGTCAGCCAGTCATATGACAGCAACCCAATACATTTAGGCATGTAGACATTGCCAAGACAATCTGCTGAAGTCCAAACCAAGCATCAGAATGGTGAAGAAAGGCGAGGTAAGTGACTTTGAACATGACATGGTTGTAAAAACAGCTTTATGGACTTTCAAACACAACCATCTCTAGGGTTTACAAAGTGATCCAGAGTGGCAGTTCTCTGAGTAATCTGAGTGGTTTAAGATGAAAGAAAGGCAACAGTAACACAATGATGACTTGTTACAACCAAGGTGTGCAGAAGACCATTACTGAACGCATGTTGAATCTTACAGCAGATAGGGTACAGCAAGAGAAAACCACACCAGTTGCCTGGGCTGATGAGTCTTGATTTCTGCGAAGACACTCTGATGGTAGGGTCAGAACCAGGCAAAAACAACACGAAATGATGAATCCAATCATCCTGCACGTAGCAACAGTTCAGGCTGGCGATGGTGTGGGGGATATTTTTGCCCTCGTAGTACCAAATAGCCATTGTATTAATGCCACAGCCTACACAAGTATTGCTGCCAACCATGTCCATCCTTTTATGAGCACAGTGTACCAATTTTTTGATAGCCACTACCAGCAGGATAAATTCACAAAGCTCAAATCATCTCAGACTAATTTCTTGAACATGGCAATGAGTGTACTTTACTCCAGTGGCTTCCAAAGACAACAGACTTCTCTTTAGTAAGGACATGTTTGTCCTATTTCCAGCATGATCTGATGAGAGTTGGTTTTACAAAGTGGCTCATGTTTTGTTGTGTAGTAGTGCCCATCTATAACTATCTTGTTCATGCAGACAAAGATGTTTTTCAAAAGTACATGTATGTGAATGAGATTCATTTTTAATGCAGGAGAGTCTGTATTTACAAATGCCTGCCTATTTGTGAACATAGCTTAGGTAAAGTACAGAAATTCAAAAGCACTTAGTTTTATCATCAAATAAATTCATTCTAATACTGATTCTTGAAAAATAAGATTCAGTAAGCACCTTAAATCACAAACTTCTATTTCTAATGATAAATGCTGTAGCACACACTCCCTACTCACTCTTTCTTCACACACAGCTTCAGGCTTAATTTGCAATTGATCCTATCTCCCCTGTTTGACTCTTGCTGCCGCCTTCACAATGAGAGCCTTTCGTCACAGTAACACATTAGTTTCCCTCCACTTGTCCAGACAGGGATTTCACTAGTAATGGCCTCTGTAATGGTCTGCAGGTCCTTGGGCATCGTCTGTAAAGGCTATATTATTGAACCATCACTGCTTGACTGACAATTTGTGTACATGTGTAGAAATTGCGAGGTGGCAACTGGAGCCGTCCGTTCAATCAGGCAAATTGACTACAAGAATGAAGCAGATGAAAGGGAAGGGAAAAGCCTGGTGTATACGTGTCAGAGGGCCAGAATCAGTTTCAGCAGACATGACTGTGTCAGCTTTGACTACCTGGAACATGCTGGATTTTGGCTGCAGATGCCTCAGAGCAAACAAAGATTTCTGTTCAGGCATGCACGTCCTTTGACCATTTATATTAAAGACATGTAACAGAGCATGAAAATATCACTAATCCATTTGATTTGTGTTTATTTAATATATCATCTGAATAAGAAAATATCTTGATCAGTACTGACAGTTAACAATGTACTAACAGAGCTGGACGAGTACGTTTTTTCTACGTGTGCATCAAATTTAATTATTTTCTTAGACCAGAGCTCCTCCTGCTGAGATCATTTTCCATTTTAGATTGTTTTCAGCTGAAGTCGTGCTGTAATTCAAGCCCCCAGACATCACATATTAATCCGGTCTGATCACTGTGATGCCATTTGCTGGAGGATCTTTGAGGTAAACACTAAAGATGGCTGGCACCTGTCTCTGCAGATACAGCACAACAGCGGCACCCCTGTGTACTTTGCATATTTATGTTTTAATTGTGTTACAACCCGCATGGTCTATTAATGTTGTTCTGTTCCAATTGCTGCCATGACACAAATATGCCATGTTCCCCATCAGCTCTGCACTGTGTCTGTCTGCTCAGGCATGCAACAAACAACAGGCTGTAGAAAGAAGAGGAGCTGTCTTCTGATCTGTGATAATTGAGGATTGATGGATGCATTGAAACTCACTTTTGAAAATCAAATTTAAGACTTTTTAAGATAGACTAAGAAAAAATAAGAACTTTTGTGTGCATCTTGAACAAATATCAATCAACATGAAGTGGTACATGATATTTTTTTCTTAATGTGCTAAAATGCTGAACTGTCAAAGAAAGATTGTTATTCCATTACACGTAAAAAGGGGTGTAAAAAATTAATTTAATAATGATATTCAGTGTCAGTGGTAACGCATTATAAAGTAATCAGAGCCCTCAGATTATGGATTCGATGCAATTAGCAACTTTAGTTTTACAAGGCTTCCATGTTTGGTAACTTGACAAAAAAACAACACTGTTTCTGTTTCTCTCCTGCCTGTTGTCACATCTTTACCCTGGTTATCCACTAAAGTGCAGTGCTGTGCTGTGATGTAGCAAGAAAGTACTGAGCAGAACTTAACCAGACTGGTGTAAACGTGGCTTGAAAGATCACTACCTTAAGACCTCAGGGCTCTAACAGGCTCATTTGATAAAAGTGAATCAGATAAATTGGTTGGATCAAGACCATTTTGAGATTTATAAACTAACAGAAGAACCTTAAAACTACTTCCAAAAGATAGTGTCCTTTGTCTTAGTCCTTTCTGTTCATATTGGTGTGTACAATTTGCTGTGTTTGTATAAATAAAGTTGATCACAGGTGTCACATTCATTCTGTCATCCTTTTAAATATTTATGCCTGTTTTTTAGGGCGTGTGTCAAAGTACATCATTGCTTTGAACTTCACCTCAAGATGTCAGACCACACTGTTCAGAAACCACAATCAAAATTTTTTTTTCTTTGGAACAGTTAATATTTGTTTTAGCTTAATGACTTTGTACCTCCCTTAAATGGCACTGATGTGGTTTCTGATTCTGCTTTACTTAAGAAAGACACTTTGAACACAAACTGTGGACTAAAAGGACAGACTTCAATGTTCCCAAGGCAAGTTGGCAAGAATTATCAAGAAGAGACATGCATCTTCAAAGGGCAAGCCACAGGCAAGGGTTTGTGGGTAAGTTTCTGCTGTGTGCTATGGCAGCTCTCTGTCAGGGCTTGCTGCCTCCACCTGAGCCTCCAGTTCTGAAACTTCCAAAGAAGAAAATCAGATCAGTCTGTCAACCTGAGGCTTGACAACTCTGTGTCATGGCTGCTAATCCTCTCTGTGTTGCAATTCATTTAGATAATAAAATATTTTTATCTCCGTATTGTGAAATCAACAACTTCAAGCAATAGTTTGACATTTTTAAGGTGTGTACTCACTCACTCTCTTTTTGAGAGTTTGATGATAGAAATTGGCCTGACCTGGAGAAACCTGTGGTCCAGATCTGATAAAACTGATAAAAGTGCTACTGAAGCTGTTAGCATCTATGCTAATCTCTTTACAAGCAGTTCCTACTGTTGTCTCGCTTGTAGCTCTCATCTCTTTCTGCTTTAAAGGACGCTGACTGGGACATGCTGCTCTGGGCCAAGCACATTCATTGTAGATTGGAGCGTGGCGAGATGGATCTGTCTGATTACGGACAACAAATCAGGCAGATCCAGCTGCACTGCAAGGTTAATTTTGACCCATTATATACAGCTTTACAGAAAATAACTAGTTAAGCAAATATCTTAAAGACTGAACATGGGTGTACAAAGTATCGAACTGCACTGAATAGCACCAAGTCTGTTTTTAGTGCCTTTGGCCCCCCGGACTGAAATTTAATCAATTAATCAGACTCTGTTTGTATATCACTTTTTATTCAACAAAATGTGACACACATGCTTTAACAGAAAATAATTTCATTGATTATGATAGAGTGTATTAACTCTTTCAGACCAGTGTTAGTCCAGATTATGATGTTTTTTCCCGCTTTAGGTAACTCTTGGCAGACTATGAAGCTTTCAACCGTTTGCTCAAAGGAATAGTTCTGGATTTCTGAAGTGGGGGTGTATGGGGTACATTGCATTTGCCTGAACATTATCCACAATCGACAATCTGTGTCTGTCAAGAAGTAGAGGGCATGGGAGTTAGAGCTATTCATTTGTGATATGGTGCCACAGGCTTTGAGTAATTATAAAAATGGGGTGAAAACAAGACACAAAAACCAACAAAAGGTGGTTACAAAATATACTCAGAACATTTACAACAACCTACTTTTACACTTGCAAGCAGCTTTGTTTTGGTACTACTTCAGTGCATGGCACAGCCAACATGTCCTTCCGCCAGCAGCGTTCAGTTTGATATATGGTCTGACTTTAATTTTGCCAGGTACACCAATATTAATACATCCCAAACAGAGATTAGATACATTTAAAAATGAAGATAAACTTCAATCAGCTTATGTTTTTTTCTCCAGAATGTAAAATTGCAAATGGGTTCTGTACAATTATAAAAGTTCCTTACTGCAGGGGGGCTCTTCATGATAACAGCTGCAGACTGCAGAGGCTCGTATAAAAGCTGCTATTATCCTCTGACCCTGGAACATCCTGAAGTGATTTTTCATAGTCATACCCTTATTTCATTCAGTTTGACAACATGAGCTCACCATTTACACACCTGTCTTGACAGGTAACATGGATTTCGTGAGTCCTCCAGTTCCTATTGCAGTATCCTCCACACACTGACTTTCCATCTACAAATGTTTCTCCTGTGTGTGAATATCCAAAGTAAACTGCTGTCATATTTGCTCCAAAAGTTGCCCCATGAGTCAATAGCTCAATAACTTCTCAACCTGTTTTGATACTTTTCAGGGAATGATGCTCATGGTCCACCAGGAAAGTGGTAACATTTTGGTAGTGATCGTATCCAGATGTAGGTCCATCATTTTTTTCATGAATTTGTAAACACTGCAGGATAGGATATTTTTCCGCATTTTTGACAATAGCCCAATTCACACTGCCATTTCAAGGCCTAATATTTACGCCCCTGTGATGTTTTGCTTCCACTGTGAAAATCATGGAAACAAAATAGGGGGAATGAATTGACCCACAGGAGTGCTGCAAATGAGTGTCTCTGTGTGTATGTGGGGGCAAACGCTGTGTCATGCACATCCAAGCAATAATGCACAGATGTTACGGCCTTGCAAGACTGACATGAAATTGTAAACATAACAGAGCCTCATTGCGGCGCTTTTGCTCAAAGGCACTGTGAAGTGGGCTAGTAACTCACCCGTTATTGATGGAAATACCTTGATGGAGGTTTGTGCTCTCGGAGCATTTCTACTTTTAAATGTTTTCTCAGTTTACCAGACAAAAACTTCATCATAGGCAATAAAAAGTTGACATCCAACCTGAAAAAGAATGTCAATATAAGCAGCTACCATAAGTTGTATTCCAGATGATTGTGTGGAACTTGTTGTTTTTGATCATAATAACACAGTTGCTTCTTTTATCAGTTAATTAAACATATTTCATAGATTTTTGTTGGAATTGGGTGTTACGATCTAGACTGCAGTCAGACATTTTAAAAATACATTTACTTATTATCTTTTTCAGTATTTTGAATAGGTATGTATTTTTCCCTTATCATTATCTGGAAGAATGAAATGTCCATTCTTCATTCTTCTGACAAGTCCAAACTGAATTGGGAACAAAAAGCTTTTACATTTTTTGCTCCCTTTGCATGGACAATCTTCAGACTGATTTTGAACTGCAAAGTTTTGTTACCCTTAATTTTTTTAAATCCTTGGTGAAAAGTCTTGAATCCAGGCTTTTGGTGTGTATCTGCTTTAACTGATGACTCACACTGTTTTATCCAGGGACTTGATTTGCTCTGTTTAATGTGAGAGTTGGTTGTTGTAACTGTTTGCGCTTCCATTCATGGTCAGGTCCCCCTTGAAAATTTGATCTCTGATCTCCATGGGACCATCCTGAATAAAGAAAGGTTTACAAGCAAACATTTTGGTACTTTAGTTTAAATAATAACATGACATTTTCATTTCAACTTTCATTTTCATTGGAGTAATATTTGACCAAGGATTCTTCATCTTGTCCGCCCTGATTACCATACTAGCATTCACCTTAGGTAAATGATTTTTCTTAAACAAGTGAAAAAATATATTTCATAAAGTGTCAATATATTGTCAAAACTCATTAAATTCAGGCTTACAGGCAGCTCCTCCCATATACATGCTGCATCACTTTGTGCTGTAGTAAAAAAATAAAGGTAAATACAAAAAGTTACAGTATATGGGCTATATCATAAAATTGGCAGCATTAAATGATTCATAACAGAGTCTGACTTGTTTTCTTCAGATCCTGGCTCAGAGGTTAGTGCTCAACACCACAGAGCTGGTCAGGTCTGGCTTGTCAGCAGAGGAAGTCAACAGAGAGCTTTCATCGGGGTGGGCACGGCAGGTCTGATGACATGTATGAAGGTGGAGGTGAGAAACATGTGAAGTCAGACATTGCTGTACCAACCTCAGGAGTCTAGCCAAGAGGTCCATACCCAGAGGAAGCCTGAAAACGAGGACTTTCAGATTCAGGAGTCTTATTCAGACCCTGCGCTGTGCGAGTCTGACTGCACCATGCAGGAGCTCTGAGAAATCTGAGCCTGGTGCGGAGCCACACATGCTGATATTCACTGTAGAGAAGAAAGCACGGGCCGGGGCGAGGGGCAGGGCCGCGGCTGGGATTAAGCCAGATATTACTCCTTTCAAAAAAGCCCACAGTACATGGCTGTGTTCTGCTCCGGTGGCTCCACTTAGCTGACTGTCGGTAGTGTGATCAATATTTACTCATAACGGCCACGCTGGGAGGTTGTGACCTTTCTCTGTTCGTGACTGGTTTTAATCTTGAGTTAGAGCTCAGATCCTGATCTATAGCAGAGGTTAAAAAAAAAAAAAAAACTCACTGAACTTAACGATCAGAACAAAGCGTTCAATGATGGCACCTCAGGACAGCATTGTAAAACAAATATCCAATACTACTAAATAATTTATATGGCACTCAGCATGAATAAAAATCAGTGACAGCATGTTAACATCATGAAATCTTTTTCTTTACTTGTCTGGTTGAACCACCAGCATGTTTTCCTACTTGTAACAACTCCTTAAAGGTCACACTGTCTTTATTACACCAAAACACTTCATCTCTAGATCCATCTTCATTAAACAAGGAGGGACAATGGCCTTCCTTGCACTTTCAACACTTAACCCTGCCAGGCACAACAATATTGTAAAAGTGCAAATCTCTCTCCAAAATGGCCCCACAGTTAATAATTAAGCCATGGCATTTGGAGAGAGACACCAAAAAATCTATATGGTGAAATTTACTAACCTTTTGAAAAAGCTAGGCGGTTCATCTGAGGTTTATTTGAGCTGTTGCCGTAGCCCTTATAATAAAACTGTCAAAAACAAGTGAAAGGCTGTGTTTGGGAACAAAGGATGATTGTGTGCTGTTAACTCGAGGAGAGCATGAGGCTAATCAATGCACTGCAAATCAAAGCTCTATTAGAGGACCCTCTGTTTCCAGGGGGTATTGGGCAGAAAGGCAAGACTGACAAATGATATTCATATGTAACTTTATGGATTATAATTGTCATCATGAACTGATAATCATGTTGGCTCTTGCCACAATGAAAGAGGTCATATGAGGGCAGAGTAGCCAGACCTCTGCCTTCAAACAATACTGATTATCAGGATGGAGCTGGAGGTCAAATGTGGCCCAGTGGTCATTAGATGATCTCTGTGCAATAGCAAGTGCAGCAATCACTGGATACTGATTTACAGGCTCTTAAATGTCTTTTAATTGGAGCTAGTTCATATAAACAAACAATAGAGACATAACAGACTTCTCATGTAAGCAAAGGACCGAGGTCAAGCTTTATTTGAAGAGCAAACTTAAAACTTTAAATTCATTGATGGCCTCCAGAAAGCCCCTCATAGTGGTCATTAGAGTATATAATAAATATACACGCAGGAAAAGGGCCAAATACAGAATTCCTAACAGTTTGGCTTAGCCCTCACCCACTGTTGACTTTCAGATTTACTGTCCACGCTCAGCTCTGAGTGTACACTGCCAGTGATTTATCAGCCTCACAGGTGAGTTCTGTCGAAACATCCAGGGGCTTAAATATACGGCTCAGGGCTCACCTTGTCCTGAAGCGTATCCCACTTCCAGAGGTGATGTTTGTAAGAGCGGCTGTGAACAGCTTCTCTGCTTAAAGTCATGTTTGAACCCAGAGAAACTGCCTTTTCAACCCTTCATGCTGGCAATGCGAGACCATTTCAAATCCTAAAGGTCAAATATCATGCAACATAATTTTTTTAATGCTTTTTATACAGAATATGTATCCATGTCCTGCCTACAAACCACCCCACACGTAAAAAATTGCTCCCCTCCCTTCTCTGTTACACATTTCAGAAAATTTGTGCTAAAACAGGCCACTTGAAAATTCTCCCCTAATGATGCCATTAGAGATTATGCCACCTTTTTCAGATGGGAGACACTCACAGAGCTAGGTTTTTGTTCAGCCCACAGGTGGATACAGCCACAATGAATATTTAAACACAGACCTGGATAGATGAATCAGCATTCCTTTTAACTGAGAGGGGTGTGTTCAAACACAGATCATGGACACACTGAAACAGCCTGTTCTGAGCAGAGCTGAAACAAGTTTATCAACCTGATCAATGATAGTCCCATTCAAGCTGCCGTTTGAAGCTGTAATATTTATGCAACATGTTGCTTTGTGTCCATTGCTAACATCACAGAGATAGAACAGGGACAACGAGTTGAGGCCCCAACTGCTCCGTCTCTTGTGGTAGTATCAGGGGTTTAACTTTGGTGAAAGGGGGGCACATGGACTCAGCATGGGACAGGAGTGCTGTGAGTGTGAGCCTCTGCGTTTATTGCTGTACTGTCCTGTGAATTGACACCAGTAACATCCTCACAGAATTCATGTGAATGTCTAGTAGTGTTATGATGATGTAGCTTTGTCGTGCCGCTTTTGGGTGTGAAAAGGGCTTTGACTGCCTTCCAAACCTGCACCTTTATTTTAGTTTTTTATCTTCACTTTGTCTTATATGACCAAAACATGGCATTTCAAGTATTTAGAAATACTAATATCTCAACTACTTACCATAACCTTTAAAAATGGTAATTGAAACAATAATAGCATTTAGAAAAAGATTCCCTGATTCATTTGAGGAAAATCTGTGGATGTTTCTGCCCGTGGTTTGTCATGCATGACAACATTTGTCCCATCAGATAAATTAATTGGGTAACTGTACCAGATATGGGGACTTGAGTTTAAGACTGGGACTCAAGTCACACTTAAAGCTGCCGTATGCAGTTTTTTGTGTCACTGGACCAAAAAATATTATTACCTGCAAACATGGTATTATTGAAACCACATGAGAGATAATTAGAAATCTGTTCCCCCTCCTTGCTCTATATTAAGCCTTTAGAAATTTTAGCAAGGGACACCCACTATTCGGCCAATCAGAGAATGATGGAGCTTGTGGTTTGAGGCTCTTTTGTAACTACAAATACATTACACTGGCGTAATGCTAATGGCAGCTAATGCACATGAACACAGTGGATTAGTTTGCATAATGGAAGGGATGTTGCTAGAAGCACAACCATTGAAGAGAGGGCCTGAAAGACCTCATATGCGACTCGGACTCGAGTTGGAGACTGATGCCCAATCATATTATTTCTACCTCTGGTTCACTGTGAATATGAGCTGCAATGATAGGTCATCCCCTCATATCATGCGTAATCCTCTGCATCTGGCGTGCCAGTTGCCAAACTCCCTGTAGACTGGAACGGCAGCTGCTGCAGGCACAACAGGCAGGCTTGTGACATTCCCAGCACAGTCAACTGTGATAAAACGCTGAAGAGGAAACTTCAGATTTTCACCTTGAATGCTTTGAAGAAACCCTTTATGTGATGGTATAGACAGTCGAAGACCCTCCCCGCTCTCCTCAAATTTACAGCTTTCTCTTTGTGCACCTCACTCATTATGCACGGCCTGACACAGGTCAGGGTATGTGTGTTTGCGTGTAACATCTAGTTGATGTCTGATTTAACCTGGTTTTATATTTTTACTGACATTATATGACAAATAGTTGTAGACAAATAATTGGCAATTGTAAGCCTTGTATCAGGCCACACCATGTTACCATTAAGGCTTACACAAAAGGATCTGAAAGCTGGCTTAAAATCATCCAATGTTTGGCCAAGATCATCCTGAAAAAAGAAAAAAAACTGCATATGACTCTACAAGCTTCCAGACAGCACTGATCAAATTCCTCTTTGATATCAAACTTGTTTTTAGCAGAGGGATGAAAACATTTAAAGGTGGATCTTTATTGACAAAGTTAAGTATGAGAGTAACCTGAAACCAACGCACATCCAATCCAAATTTTGTGGTTACCATGTTTGCTGCCTCCATCTGCCTCACTGACAGATTTAATTCTCCTCTCCACTTTGACAATGCACATCCAAGCAGCACACGGGTGGGAAAAAAAAGAACTTTTATTAGTCAATGCCGGAGTTGACTGTTTGTCAGGAGGTCATATAAGTACAGCTTTATTTATAAACCAAACAGCTATCAGTTGGCTGTTCATATAATCAAGAGGAAAACCTATCAGTACTTTTTACCAGCTACTCTTTGTATCAGTCAATCAATCAATCAATCAATCTTTATTTGTATAGCGCCAATTCATAACAAGTGTTATCTCAAGACACTTTACAATAGAGCACAAAGCTCTTCATATTATGGATACACATATATGTATAGATACATATATACATATAAAAATACACATATACATATATATACAAATATATACATCCAACACCCAACATGAATCCATATAGCCAATCATGAATCCCTCCATCATGGCGGCAAGAAAAAACCTTCTGTTAAGCAGCAGGAAATCTTGAATGTGGACCCCAGTCTCATGATGAACAGCAAATCCACACGATGCTGTGTTGGGTGTGTGGGCAAAGGGAGGGAGGTAAGTGGAGACAAGTGGACTAAAGTAAGAACTAAAGTTAGTGACAGATCAATGGACCAATCATAGACCTGTCGCCGTCACATTTGTTTCTGCTGAAAACAAATTTATTAGAGGAGGGTCCTCATGTCTGTGTGGTTGTGGTGAAAAATTTATAGAAGTATAATCAATAAAAGTCTTACTGGAAGTAAGAATTTATGGTAGTGATGAACTCATGGGTGCCCAGACCACAAGTGCATCCCTACCATATTTGTCTCCGTTAAGTATAAATGTATTAATGGTAGACCTCTTGAGATGTGGCACCTCATTTTCAGGAGGGATCTCATGTCCATGTGGAGCTAGAGATAGTTACTATAGATGTATCAACCATGGATAGAAAGATCATGTTAATATCAACTTTAACAGCTATAATGATTATGAACTGGAGTGAGATGGCCAAATATGTGTTATGTCTGTAATTGTAGTTATTGAGGCTTCGTGACTCCACAGCAGCAGGCAGTCTCCACCAAGGATCCCAGGCAACCTAAAAGACAAGAGCCAGAGACGAGTACAGGAGCAAACAGAAAGGGGCAGAGGCAGATATGGAGAGAGAGTGTGAGAGAGAGAGGGATAGAGCCCAATGTGCCAGATCCCCCCGGCAGTCTAAGCCTATTGCATCTTAACTATATGTCTAAACTATGGACTATGAGCTGGTCCCTAACTGAAAGCTTTATCAAAGAGGAATGTTTTAAGTCTAGCCTTAAAGGTAGAGAGGGTGTCTGCCTCCCGAACCGTGGTCGGTAAATGGTTCCAGGGAAGAGGAGCCTGATAACTGAAGGCTCTACCTCCCATACTACTTCTAGAAACTGATGGAACCATGAGCAGGCCAGCATTTTGGGAGCGCATTTTTTTTATCAGGAAAACAGATTTTATATTGTCACTGGTTTGTGAACCAAAAGAAAGCATGAAATAACAAGTACAGATTTGGAGTCTTTTAGATGATACTTGCTACATTTTATATGCCATTTAGTGCATTTTACACATCACAACATGAAACATGGAGTATTTATACTCACAAGACAACAAAACCCTTGGTATCATGAGTTCTGTCTCTCCTCCTGTTAACAGTGCTGGTAGCTGCCTGAAAAACCTAATGCCACTGGCTCCCTGTATAGGCCTTCTGCTGTGACGTCCTCCGACTGATACACTGATAGTTCAAGCCCATTAGCTTAAGACAGCAGGCCAAGTGAAGGGCATGGACTGTCAAGGGAATGCAGAGGCATTTGAAACATGGTGGGTAACTGATCAGTTACCACAGAGTAGACCAGTCAACTAATCAGAACAGACTGGGTCTATCAGGGAAGAGGGCCTGGGGGGGGTTATATCGGGGTTTTTTTTTCAGATATAGGGCAGTGTATTTTTGGTCTGGGCAGGAAAATAAAAAAGACAACCATTCACACTCACACTCATATCTAAGGGCAATATACAGTCACCAGTTTACCTAACAAGCATGTTTTTTGGTCTGTGGGAGGAAGCCGGAGTGCCTGAAGAGAACCCACACATGCACAGGGAAAACATGTAAACTTCCCATGAAAAGGCCCTGACCAACACTTGGCTCGAACCAGCAACCTTCTTGCTGGGAGGCATGTGCACTACCTGCTGTGCCAATTTAATACCTTGTTGATATTTCTCATCCTTTAACTGTGGCGTTATATCTTGTTGTTATTTACTGTGCTGTTAGCCTTGTTGTTTAATCATTTCAATATGCTGTTATTCCTTCTTGTTTTGTCTGTTTTGTCATGCCACCTTGTCAGCTTACTATGTTATTGAACCTTGCTATGTTTTGTGTCATTTCACTGCGTTATTATGCCTTGATTTGTTTTGCTATGTTGCTTTATTGTGTTGTTGTTCTGCTATGTTATGTTGTTAGGCACTGTCCCTATACCTTATTGTTCTGTTGCACTATCTCACTATAATGCATAGTCTCGTCAATTACATGTGCTGTTTTCCTTGTTTATTGTTTAAATGTTGTTGTTATTGCTTCTCATTATGTAAAGAGCTTTAATTTTGTATTTATGCCTTGTTATAGTTTCAAATCACTTACCATTTTATGTCTTACCAATTAATGTCACCTTTTATTGTACTGTCTTTATCTAATTTTCGTCCATGCTGTTATATCTTAATGTCATGTCATCTGTGTTGTTATATCTTGTTTTATATCATATTATTTAATTGTGTTTTATCATGTTGTTGGACTATATCATTATATCTTGTCTATTATGGTATTTTTAAATAATCTTTCAGACTTTTAACGGTGTATTGTTTTAGCATCACTTGTCCAGACATGTCATGGCTACAACATCTTTTAGTTGCCAGACAAAATGGCAAATTTCAGCATGTATGGCGTCAGAGGCGGGAGAGAGAGCAGGACATGGGATTCCAGCATGAAGGGAGAGGCTCCTGGAGGTTAGCTGTGCTGGCTTGTGTTAGACCTTAAAGGTCATCATTCCTCCAACTAATGCCCCTGGCATCACCTTCCTCCCTGACTTCAAACACCCTGGCTGCATTCCTAGACCATGTACCAATAAGCACTAATAATGCAGAAAAATGAAAACCAAAACAGATGGGCTCCAATAGTGGTAGGGATTACTGAGAGCTATCATGGGCTCTATCTGCACCCCTGGGCGCTAGGAGGTGAATCCCACACCATCTTTTTCTCAGCACAGGAACAGAGGCAGGAGGTCAAAAACAGTTGCACCAATATGTTTACACGTCCCAGAGAGGCCTACGGAGAGGTTCAAGTGGTCATTTCTTTTTTCCAAACATGAGGACTGAATGATTCACCTGAGATATCTCTGAAATACTATTTTTGTGTGTGTGTGTTTTTTTTATGTGTATGTGTTCTGTATTTCTAGTGCTCTCTCAGTCAGTACCCTGCAACTGGTTGCATTGCATCAGTTATTACCTCCGCCAAGGGGGTTATGTTTTTGCCAGTGTATGTTTTTTTGTTTGTTTGTTTGTTAGCAAGATTACACAAAATCTACTGGACAGATTTAGCTGAAATTTTCAGGAGATGTTGGCAATGGCACAACTTAAAATTGAAAAGATTTTGATGGTGATCCAGATAACTGCCATTAGTGAATGATCGTTTTTGCTTAATAAATGTCTAAGTAATGATGACATCAACATGATTCTGAGTGCTAGGTGTGGGTTTTCTGGGTCAAGGAATCATATTATCATGGTAACTGTATCATGGAACTACTGCTTATAGATGTAACAGCAATATGTGAGCTACCTTGGTGGAGGTTTACGCTCACCAAGTGCTTTCTAGTTGTGACAGAAAAAAAGCTGTCTTCTATTGTTTACAGTGTACTTTTTATTAGCAAAAAGCATTACTACAGTATTGGACAACTGCTTCTAAATGCTGCTCCTTTACTTACACTGCAATTCTCAAGGCCCACTTCCCCAGAATGGCTCAGTCGGCTCTGATTGGTTAACAGATAAACTCTGTGGTGATTGTTCAGTACAGCACTGCTCAGCTCCATGACATCAACGACTGTATTCATTCAGCAGTCTCTGCTCTGCACTGGGCTTACCCCGTCAGTGGACTTAGGCTCTGTCCACATGGAGATGCATTCTCATTCTTAAAACATTTCTGTTAACACGGTATCATTTCAAGAAATGTGTCCTTCCACATGAAAACACTGAAAATGGAAACGTTTTTCAGGTATTTTAACTCCTCTCCCAACAGGTTTTGAGTTTGACTTAGTAACTGGCTTTTGCTATAAACTTTACTCCTTGGTAGCAGGACCTTCCAATTACATATTTTGATTGGCCTGTAATGAATGTGACTGGCTGAATGATTGTCCAATCACCTTACATTTATGTTTTTGAAAGGTTCTGCCCTGGTATAGCATGACGGAGTGATGAAATATATCCTGCGCTAGATATAGTATATTGAATTGTATGGAGTGTCAGGTAAGGGGCACTGCTGACCACTGAAATCGCAGTAACAGGACTGAATACCAGTCGCATAAAAAACTCCTTGCCCATTCTCTAATACTGTGGGACATTTAGTTACTTAAACCAGACTAAAACACGTGGGGGCAAAAAATGACATAAATGTGAATGAAAGAAATATGATTTTTGTTTTGAGACAAAGAAAAAATCTGAAAAAAGATCTCAAAATTACAGATTATTTCACATATCTGTTTGTACCAGCTTTTTGCCTTTTTACCTATGTAAGTAAATTAGAAAACTGAAAGAAAGTGTGCATTTGAATCTTAAGTCTTGCTTGGATACTTGGCTGCAAGCCCTGTAACTGACCAAAACCACTGCTTATGTTCTACCGCTTGATTATACACATACCCTTAAGGCTCATAGAAAAAGTGTCAGACGTTGGTTTAAAAAGTCTCCCTTTAAACAATTAACCACACACCATGGAAAATGCCCAATGAAAACACCCCAAAGCCCCCCTTTCCCCTTCTTCACTCCCACAGGGGACTGGCTGTGAACTCCTGTGAACTCTGTGAAATCATAAGAAGAAATCTAGAGCCTTCTGAAACCCACAGACGTCTGAGTGTCTTTGCAAAGCTACAATTAATAGGGCTTGGTTTGCTTAAAAAATGTTATATTGGTCTGCTGTGAATGTGAAGTTGAGAAATGCCAATTACAAGAACAGTACATTTGAAACAATGGCCGTTTGGATATCAAAGTGTTGCATAATTTGAATGAGCCACTCCCTGACTCATGTTGCTAACTCTTAAGCTCGTGTCCAAGGCCATGCTGCGTTTTAATGGTGCTGCTGGCGAGAGTCTTGCTTTAAATGACCACAAATAACAAATCAAGCTGCATGTGTTATTCATGGGCAGGGCCGTGGAGGCTAGCACTTAAAGAAGAGAAAGCAAATCACAAACCTCCAATTGTGTCTCAGGTGGAACATTTCAGGATTTTGGTTATCTAGTGAAAATATTGTCACTATACACTCATTTCCTATGTGGTGCCAGGACGGCAGAAGAGTAAATGTGTGAATGGTTTACTGAAGGTCGACTCTTTAACTTGCCATGAGTTTTGCGTGTGTGTGTCTTCAGCTCAGGTTTCATCATGACTGTTTTCATATCGAGGCCACGCTTACCTCAACCTCAGAGGGTCGTCTTTGGCTGATTCACGTCCCAGCGCCAGAGAACAAGCAGACGTGACACGGGTTCACTCAGCACCTTGTACTGTTTGTCAAAGTGGAGGTTTGATGTGGAGAAAGCAGGGACAGGAGGAAAGGGTCAAGGAAGGAAAATATAAAATAAAAAGCTTCCTGGACTTTTTATTGGTTCTATTTTGTACTCCTGCATGAACAAGTTACACTGTGCTGCATCACAGATTCAAAGCTAAGAGGTCAGACATTTAAAAAAATATTTCACAATTATAGTTACAATTTAATGCATCTGTTTTCTTTAATATTTAAATCCTTTGCATGTTGAGTAATTTTCTTTGTCAAACACTGCCACGCATTTAAAGCCAGAGATATACTTGCAGTTTGTCCCTGTGTTTGAGTTTACATCCATTCTGGTCATGAGAGATTTTGTATATATACAGTACCTGCTTCCATGTGACTCGTGTTACTGGAGGACAACACTAGAGGGTTCTATAGAGCTCAGGCTGTAAGGATGTAACTACCTGTTGTGTTAGAAGTAAACCGCAAACATGGCGGTAATTCTGAGAGTAAATTAACAAGAAAGACATCAATGATCAATAGCATCGTCAAATACTTGTTGACAACTGATGATCAGTGGTCAAACTCTACCATCAGCATCATCTAAATGCTATACTACGATATTTCTTTCCATGCACCGTCAGAACTGTATCGGTGTGTGGGTGTAATAAGTTACAGTGGCAACTGATGACACCTGAGAAAAGCAGAGGGTGTAACCTTCAGTGCTTCACTTCTATATGTCATTGTATCAAAGAATACTTCATTAGATTACATGTGAGAAAATACAGGTCATCTCCAAGTCATCAATGTACACAGTCACCAGTTTAATTACTACACCAAACATATATCCTTTGTTTCCAACTTCTAAGGGAGAACTTATCCGTCATCATCCAGATAAATTATCAGGATTGTGTCAGATGTTGACAATCGTCTTGATTTATCAGTTTGCCTTTTAAAGGTAGGGTCTGCAGGAATTTCCTTAAAAATACATCAGTCAACTTTTTCAGGAGAAATCCTGCTCAATCGTCTCCTATGGGTCTCTATTGATGTGTGACGATGTCTTTGTTTACCTCACCCACCTCCTCAGCCTGTATTTGGATGTTTTGGTTGTCTCAGGATGCTTTGGGTGGAGAGGCTGGGATACCCCAGCCAATCACAGCGCGCCCAGTGCGCAAACGACTTTGAGTGTTATGAAATGCACTAACAGAACGCTACGCAGACCGGCGTTCTGTTAGGCTTCCCCGTCAAAAAAAGCTACCCTCACCCCAACCCTTACACTAAACCTAACCAAGAGAGAGAGTGAAGACGTAGGGCGCATGCGCAGAACTACCAGCGCATGCGTGCACATGCGCAGTAGCATAGGTAGCTCATCTCGACAGGTAGCGTGTCTCGAAAGAACACTGGTAAAGATGGCAGACGCTATGTGAAGAAAGAAAGATGCAATCAGGCAGAAGCAAAATGCCAAGAGGACAAAGCTCGGTCTAAAACCAGAGTGAACCTAGGGTTGGCTTTTACCCGCTTCCGAGCTCTGAAGGACCGTCTAAGGATGAAAAGCGAGGCGGAGTTAGCCGTCATGCTGTTGGACAAGTAGGTATTTTCCTGCCGGCTGCAGGGCCATCGGGCTGGGGAGGCGTGTTCTCCATCTGCTGCCGGAGAGGAGGGTGCCCCCCCCCTCCCCATCAGGTAGCGAGGAGTTCAGGGGGAGGAGCTTCGTTTGAATGTTGTGTTTATAAACTGTAATGAAAAATCCTGCAGACACTACCTTTAAACTTCCTGGTAGTTGTTCCTGCTGCTGTGATCAATCTGTCATCTCTGCCTCTACACTGATCCTACTGGTGATGTGTGGACTGCAGCTCGTGTCTGCTTCGTGTTTATTCTGGACTATTTGCACAACTTATGCGCTGACTCAACGCAGCGGACATATGGCGGCCATCATGCCTATGAGAAGAAATACAGTTTTATGTTTTGTTACTTATTTTTGCACACTGACTCCAAAAATCTCCTGTGTCCTTTTTTTTTTTTTTTTATAATTAATACTTTATTGAACATTTGAACAAACAAAGTCACATCAGAGTCTATAGACCACATGGTCTATTCTGCATTTTTATGTGGCTTAAAAAAAGAGGAAAAAAGGAGTAAATAATACATTTTAAATACAAAAGTAAAAAAAAAAAAATATTAAAAATAATAAAAGTATACAAAAAAGTACAAGGAAGATAAAATAAAGGAATGATAAAATATGAAGTAAAAGAAATCAAACTTTTATACAAATATATTCACCTTAACACACGTTTTAAACACATATCTTTACAACACCCTTAAGTCTATTAAAAAGATATATATATATATATTTATATATAATAATAATAATAATAATAATAATAGTAATAAAAATAAGAATAATAACAATAAATTAAATCTGGAATAAATGTATCTGTATCTCCATCAACAAGCACCATAATTCATTCATTTATTCAAGGTTAATTCATCATTGTGTACAATTTATATATTCAGCTTAAGCCCTTGCCTTAGTGTCAATGTATTGTAGTATTTCTCAGTCCTGTTATTGCACCTAAAAGATATGTTTTCATATGATGCCACCTTTGCCAATTCTGTGAACCATTCCTGAGAAGATGGTTCACCTGAGTTCCTCCAGTTTCTCATTATAATTTGTTTTCCAACCATTATACTTGTCCGAATGAAGTCACCTGCTCTGTAGTGAGACGTCAACTGTGGGTCACTGAGAACATACAATCTCAGACAAAAGTCAAAATTTTTTAGACATTCATGAACCCTCAGCCAGTAATTCTGAATCATGTGACATTCCCATAACAAGTGAGGAAAAGTCCCTTTGGAAATACAACATTTCCAACAATTATCATTGTCCCGAAGCTTCATCCTAAAAAGTCGAGAAGGGGTCCAGTAATAACGATTTAAAATCTTAAATCGGATTAATTTAATTTTTATATCTCTAGAAACCTTTGAAATGTTTGCATATATATCTTCCCACTCTTTCTCTGTGATGTTAATATTTAATTCAGTTGTCCAAGTCAATATTAAGGCATGAGATATGGGAAAAACCTGTTTAAAGATCATTGTGTAATAAATAGATGCCTCATGTCCCAGACCATACACCTTTATAACTTCAGACAGGAGATTTGACTGTTGTGGGGAAGCCTCTCTTCCTATGACTGTTAATAACAAGTGCTGTAGTTGCAAATATTTCCAAAAATTATTTCTTGGCAGGTTATGGTCTCCTCTGTCCTTTTTATTTTTTTTCAAATGGGTTTAATTTTCTGCATTTATTCATATCCAGCCATGTCTTGGAAAGGGTTGCTGCTTTTCAGGCCAACTGTCCATGCCAACATCATCTACGAAGATGGAATTTTACAAACCAATTCATTATGTTTCTCAAACAAAGCACCCAATGACAGAAAAAACTAAAATCTAAAACATAAAGAAATGCTGAGATAGAACCAGAAATGTGTTAACTATTTGGGATAGGAGTTTATTGAAAACTCAGTGCTCCAGCTCTTGTTTTCTATATGAACAGGTACTTGAGTATTCTTTTTGTAAGCAATCACAGTCAAATCTTCCGTAAGCACAAAATCTCTGTCTTCAACCTTCAAAACAAAAGATTCTCAAATGCCATACTGTTTACAAGAGACAGAGAGATGGCAGGGTGCAAAGAATGGGCCCACTCGTTTTATGAGATAGATTAACATGAACATATGCCCTTCACCAATAAGCTCCTCTCTGTTTTCTTGCTGTTGGGCATTGTTGTGAGATACTTTTACATGTGCTAACTGCTTCTGCTGCTTTCCCTCTATTGCATTTGTGCTAGTCTTGGTGCTTGATTTGGCCCCTGTGTGTCACTCAGATAAGCTTTTAAAGCTGGCAGCAAAAACTGCTTAATAGGGTTATTATTTTGGTCAAAAGCCCATAACAGTTTACTCCTTCTCCTTTCCTTTCTTCTCTGGCATTTCAGCCTATGTTCAGGCTCTAGTATTGTTAAATTAGTCCAGCATTACTGGCACAACAGTTAAGTTCAGAGGGACTGTCCAAAACTGTAATGAAATCTTGGGTGTTTTAGTTGAAAGTTGTGTTTTGATTGCCAGTGCTTCAATATGGACTAGTTCATATCTGACTTCCATGGGCCCCCCTCAGCAGCTGAGCCCCAGAAAGCTTTCTCCTTTATTCCCCTTAAGGTGCATTCACACCGAGCGTGACTTGGCAACCAAGATCATATTGCCCACCCAAGTTGCGTTGCCTGTCCATAAAGAAGCTCTTTTTGTGACTGTCGCGTCGCTCAGCTACGTCACGCCCGTTTGTTTCACCGCGATCATATCATATCATAGATCATATATTTGTATATATGATCTATGATATGATATGATCTATCCTTTTCACTCATCTACCAACCGTAAAACACTGCAGCTGATGCAGATGAGGAAGGACAGGACCGCAGAGAACCACCACTTGAATAAGGTGAAACTACTGTACTCACTAACTAATGTTTCCACACAGATGTGGATTGTAACTCTAATGTGATCCGGAATAAAAACAGTTGTCTTTGTACGTCCCCTGCACAATGCTGATTGGCTGTCACGGCACAGCCACGCAATGTCATCTGAAGAGTTCAAATTTTTCAACTTTGGTGACCAAGCGATGCGACCTGGTCGTGCAGCTGAAGAGAACTGGTAGTGCGACCAAGTTGCCATTAACAATTCTGCTTATTGATCTGTTTCGTAATGACTCCCTCACCAATTGATGATTTTCTTTGCGGAAAAAGAAGGCCTTCATGAGGTATGCAGCATGACATTCCATGCTGCATAGAGAAATGCTGAAGCAAGTTGCTGGTGTCTCCACTCACTAAAAGTTGTGCAGTAAGTGTTTTTTTTGCCAAAAGTTAATCCACAAATCCCCTTGTCTGCTGTGATTTTTGAATTCTTGGTTATCATGACTGCCTCTAATGAGACTGTGACTGCAAGGCATGCAGAACAAAGTGGAAAGAATTGATAAGAGAACTGATGAATGAAAAGACTTCATGTAATTGTTATCAATCCTCAAGTAGATTTGGTTTTCGATTCCTATCCCTACATGGCAGTGGCACACTGTTTTAAGCACAGATCGTGTGCAATAATGTGAGTTTCACCGAAAGACGGTGAACAACAGCAGCTAACATTGCCTGAGCCACTTTCAAACATTGCCTTTAGAAAAACAAAGTTAAATATCTTTGAATGCAAAAGTAAATATCATTAGTTTGGATTTGTTGAAAATACAGTGACTGCATACACATTACTGACCACAGCTGTGTTTATTAGTGAAGTGATTTTTTCAAAGTCCGTACCGATTACTGCAGAGGATATTGTTCATGTTGTTAAAGTCAAATTTCCCTGTGTGACATTTGTAGGAAATAAACATGCTCATTTTGAGCATTTTCATTTAAGACTTTTGTGCTCTTCTATTTGCTGGTCTGTGTTCTGTACTCAGGGGTTTACTAATGTGTTGATAATTGTGCACAGTCCTTATGTAGTTGTAATTAGATTTTTTAATGAGTTACACATACCGCAGAGACATACTAAACTATGAGGATGTGGTGTCGTTGAGTTATGTTGCTACCAGAGGTAATGAGAGGTGCTGATGATGTAAGTGTATGTTAGTTTATACAGAACACTTGGCTGTTTAGATAATTAGCACTGATACCTGAAAAAAGATGAGTCACAGGTGCCACGAGCCTGTGATTAGAAATGTCAAATGTTTTTTTTTTAATGGAGTATGTGCTTTAACCAAACATTTCTTTCTTGCAGTTAATTTTTCTCAATAATATACAATACTATAATATACAGCAATGTTTTCACTTTGCAATATTAATTAAAGTTAACACTTGAGTAGTTAAAACATATTCTGAGAGAGTGAATTCCAAACATTACATAGAAGTGTTGATCAAAAGGCACACTGTTCAGTGTGACAAAGCATTACTCCAACAAGAGTCAACAATTACACTTTATGAGAGTTAAAGCGCCAACTCTCCAAAAAGAGTGAAAACTGTCAGAATCTGTATGGTGTTGACCTTTATACACACTTAGGAAGTGTTAATATTAACTCTGGTAGTGTTAATGAACCGAGTTCAGGCAAAACACAGGCTCCTGGAGATGAATCACAAGGCTGATAAATTTGGTAAGTGTATGGGTAACTTTTGTAAACATGCTTCCAGAAACACTGTATACAGTGGTCTATTTAGAAAAAGTTGTTGTTGGTATACATGATAGTGGCGTCTGGTGTGAGTGTCATCTTTTCCCTGGTCCACAGTCCCTGGTGGCGCCCTTGTGCATAACTTCTACAATGTGCGACTACGATTCACTTACATACACTGCTGCTGATCCTGAAAGCAGGCAGAGTAGGGTTTAAACCTTTGGTAAAGAAAGGGTTAATACGATGTCAATCATAAATCATTCAACTGTTTGATTGTTTGATTTGTATTTGCATGCTTTAACATGTGTTGCCTAACTTGATCTACCATCTTAGCCTTTTCCTCCTACAAGTGTGTAACCACTTTAAGGATGTTTAATCCTTGACAGTTTCAAGTGGATCAGGGCTGCAATACTGAGTTATCAAAAATGAAATGTATCTTCAGATTAAACAACAGAGAGTTATAGCGTAAAGAAGGATGATCATCAATATTTCAGCACACAATTGTTAGAGAATTTCTGTTTTTTGAGGGTTTCCTCTCACATTTTTCTCGTCATTGTGAACACTCGACCCTCAGTCCTCATCCACATGCAGACACCTCGCTGTAAGCTCACCTGGCCTGCCCTGAAAAGGGAGAGGCTCAGGCTGACTGTCACCTCTATCCTGTACAAACAGAAAATGTGCGTGGCAGCCCCGTCCATGTTTACTGTAAATGTGAGCCTTTGTTGTGTCTGTGTGCTCAGTCTTTCTCTCTTTAATCCTGAAATAGAGCAGAAACCTGATGCAAAGCCGCTCTTTGTCTGTCTGACTCTTTATTGTTATATTCACATGCATGGCCACGTAATTTACATAGAAGGGTTGCTGCACACTTTTTAAATTCATATTCAAGACATCTGAAGACCCAGTCAATAAAAGTTGCTTGATGCTTTTGCACCATGTTACGTTGATCCTTCACTGGAGATGAAGTCGAAATCAGATCCTCCTTCATTTCACAACTAATTATCTGCATATTTCAGTCCAATACTGTTAGGCACTGTTAGGTTTGTGAGTATGTACGTATTTTGATGTCTATTGTCGGCTAAATGAGCAAATTCATGCAAAATAAAGTACAATAGCATAATCCTATCAAGGCAGTGCAGATATGATGAAATACTGAGTCAAGGTGCTATATAAAATTTGATTTTGACAAATCATGTACTTTTAAAGAGCCAATATTGTGCTTTTTTTCAAGTTTTATATATGCCTTGGTGTGTTTTACAGGCCTGCTCCACAAAACAGAGCTCCTCCATACACAAGACAAAAGTTTGCAGCATCAGGACTTATCTCTCTATCCATCTTGATGGTACCGGTCTGAAACAGCTTGTTTCCCTGGAATACCCTGGAGCTGACTGGGCCCACTTGGGAAAGTGGAGCTCTAACAGAGCATCTAAGACCGAGTGAGAATAGTGGTGGATCAGTGCTACTCAGTATATCAGACCTAGAAGAATTTTTGTACATTAGTATTTGTGAACATACTCTAGCAGTCAACAAAATTGAATATCTCCACTTAAGGCAAAATGTGGGCTCTTAAGACCCAACCAATTGAAAAAATACAATTTTGGCTCTATGTAGTTGGTGCTTTTTAGATTCCCCTGCTCGTCATTCTTCTATCTCAAGTTAAATTTCCTTAAACCCACATGTCCTTATCTTCTCTTTAGGTTTTCCATTCATGGTTTATAAATCTACGCATGGATAATTGTTAAAAGAGGAAGGAAATTCTCTTAAAAGAAAACTATGAGGTGCTGGTTTGGCGGGGTGGGTGAAAACCATCCATGTACAAGATATGAGGACTCTTGCCTTGTGCAGGCAGCCCCAGTTCCATTCCTGCCTGACCTAGGCCAATTTGCAAGTAGTTGCAGAAACTTGATGGAAAAAATTCGGGTAAGTGGAATGCAAAATTCCATCTATCTAACTCACAACTATATTTGTGACCATAACATCTGTCTTTTTAGATGTTACGTGTAAATATTTTAAAATCAATTTCATCATTATGTTTGCCAGTTGTTTGCTAAAAAAAATACACACCAAAATAGATGAATAAGAATAAATGAATAAGAAGATGAGAACTGGAACTACAGCATGGCTGTGATAAGCACCCATGAGATATACAATCGTCATACTGTGAAAGTACAGTGGTAGAAGTTTGAGTTTTTTCAAAGAGACCTATAAAAAACTTACTGGTAATGAATAAAAATGAGACTCGATAACCTTTAACCTGGCACACCAGATAGACAGTTCAGTACATTTCACTACTCCATCTGAGAAAGAGCCCGTAGAAAGTGTTTGGGGAGGGCAGAATCTTTCAGAGGCATATCTGGCAGGTGATTGGACAATTGTTCGGTTTATTACGGGGTAAACCAGATAATGATGTAGGCGGCTGCCTAGTATGTTATAGAATTTGAGCCACTTTGGAAAACCAGCTCATGTCAAAACATGTTGAAAGTGGAGGGCTAATATCCCTAATATAGAGAAGCTTATAGTGTTTTTATTTGTTTTTCATTTAATAAAGAAAAGCGGTCCAGATCTGCTAAAACTGCTACTGAAGCTGTTGGAATCTATGCTAATCTCTGTACAAGCAGCCACTTTCTGCTGTCATCTTGCCTGTAGCTCCACTTCGTCCTGCTCCAGCTGCTGTGCAAGGTTAGATAACCTTGACCTGTGATCTTGTTCATCCCATATGTAACAAGTTCATGATGAATTCTTCTTACAATCATGATTGTTTTTGTAAAATCAGAAATTAAGTGAATGTCTACAAAATGAATTGTGAGATTATCAATTGTAAATACAATTAAAGAAACATATCAAGAACCTATATGTGTTTTTTTTTTTTTATTGTAATGGAGGCTTACTTATAAATTTAGCAGGAAGGAGCATTATGAAAGGGATAAATTAAATTTATGAAACAGAAATTATCCCTGCCCTTTTTGACACACCTCAGCCTGAGAGTTTGGAAACCTCTCAAAGGCTTAAAATGCCCGGTCTGTAGGTAAAGCTCTGCTGAAACCTCATATCTTTTATCCTCTAGTTTCCCTGGGATGTCACTCATGCCAGTATCAGGTAAAAAAGAAAAAGATGAATAAATTAGTTTTTATGTCTCTGTTGTTGATCTGTTTTATTCCAAATTATATGCACAAAAATGTCTCATCAAAGCTCTGCTGATACCTCATATCTTTTATTGTCTGGTTTCCATAAGATTTTACTCATATCAGGGTCAGGTAAAACAGAAAAAGATGAACAAATTAGTTTCTGTTTCTCTGTTTTTTATCCATTTTAATTCAAATTTTATGCTTAAAATGTCTCATCCAATCACCGTCTAGCCTCAGATGATGTCCCTGCTAATGCTAGCGGGCATACTCACCTTCTTGTGTGACAAGTTAAGATAAATGGCAGCGTAACCCTGCCAACAAGTCCAACACCTGGCTGTCAGATTGAAGGCTCGATAGCAGAGACATATTTATACGTATGTAGCAAACGGCTCTCATGCTCTAAATCCTCACACTCCTGACAACTTCATGTTTTCCTCAAGCTCAGAAAGAACAGCCTCAGATTATTAAAGCCTGTCATGATTCTGACACTCACCGTCCATGGAGTCGTAGTAACAAAGAACATCATAAAACACACTGTTTATCTGCGCGCTCACGTGACTACACAGACAGAGGGTGGAGGCTTGTCGGGCCACATTGAGAAGCTGTCAGAGAGATGAAGAAGCACCCAGATGGTACTTCCAAGCAGCCGCCCGACGAGCCCTCAGGTTATAGGTGGGGTCCTCTCGCTCCTCATGCAGCTGTACTGGTATGTCACCTGAACTTTTCTTCGACCTCACCCTCACTACATGTTCATGTTTGTGCCTCACAGACAGCTCACGGTTATGGAACGGTTATGAACTGAAAGTATTAGGTCAGCTGAAAAAAAACCTAGAGAGTGGAGTAAATGAACAGGGTGTACCCATGCTTAAGTTGAAAATATGTGGGCCAAAACACAGTGTTAATTTTGGCAACTACTTTGGGTACAGTCACAGTCTTACAATGGAATTCAAATTTAAGAACAATTTTCTTCACAATTTTCCTGTTGTAATCCCTTGTGAAGAAACAAAATTAGTATCCAACACAGCCCCCACCTTCATAGAAAAAAATCACCACACAGGAGAAGCTGAATTTTGTTAAGGTACCTGGCAACTTTGTGAGGATGAATATAAGCATGCATAAACAGGAACCAATAGAGTAGTGCAGGAATTAGTTCAAAAACATGAACGTGAGTTAGCACTTTCTGATTCCCAAGGCCAAAAGAACACATGGATAAATACCTGAATAAGATAATATGATACAATATATTAAAGTTTAATCTATAAGATGAATTGTATTTGCTATTGCCTGCTTTGAATTTTAAAGCATTTTTGTATGTTTATCAGGACAGTAGCTAACAAAAGGCTAAAAAGGACTACAAAATAAATAAAGGCGATAAAAATGATGCAGGGTTGAAGCCGCTCCAAATGAAAATCGACTTGCCATGTAATTCCAATAAACCAGTGTAGAGACTGAATGAGGTGCAGGCTCATTGACAAGACTTGGGGTGATTTACTGCAGAGAGCAAGGCATGTATGGAAGGACTATGTGGAGACTGGGAATAAAGGCGCGTTCACACTGAACATGACTTTGGCGACCTGGGCATCCACTCTCCATGCAAAGTTAATGTACAGCCTCGATGGGGCTGGGCCAGCTCTCACGTGATGCGACAAACACAACTGGGCAACTTGGTCGCGCTACTGGGTTGCTTTGGACGTGCGACCAGGTCTCGTTGTTTGAAAAATTTGAACTTTTCAGGCGACGTCTAATGTGACTGCGCTGTGAAAGCCAATCAGTGTTGTGTGGGTGTGTGACAGGTAGAAACAGCTGTTTTTTCGGGATCACATTAGAGCGACAATCCATGTCCATGCCCCCTCCCTGGAGCTCCTCCAAAACAACGCCCCCTCTCAAATGCATGAGCGCCACTGATTTGCAACCATCTGACTGATTCAACCCAAAACCGGTCCTCTGCACATTGTTTTTGTTCTGCACTACACCAAGTCATGTCTCACTCAGCGGTAAGCGGTAAGTTAAAAAACAAAAATATGGCAAGTTAGTTAGTACTCACAACTGTGTTCTCTGCCTCCATCTTGAATCAGGGTCAGTGCATGCTGGCAAAATGTACCTGCAGAAGGTGAGCAGAACGGCAGTACGGGAATTGATTTGTTTAATAAATTGGGTCCCAATCGTTGTGATTGGTTGGTGTTTTCCCTGCTTTACTCCTGCCGTAGACAGCAGCTATTTTTCGCTCTCTTTTAAAAACACATCACGCATTGATTGGCATCGGGACATAACGATCATTTTAACCAGTATAACAAAAAGTGTATCAAAATCAGATTACTAAACCTGCCTTTAATTCCTTGGGTGTTTCGAGGTAATTCTTCACATAGGTGATAATCGTACAGCTAAGAGTGTCACTGTGAACAGGGTTTGTTAGAGTAGTAAAAAAAAAAAACAGTTCCAAGATCAGAAGTTTCAGAAGCAAGAATAGCTGTGATAAAATTGTATATGCTGTTAAAAAAAGTAAAATTGATCAAATCATAACACTTTATTTGATTTTTGTTGTACTCTTGAAATCTCAAGAAGTCTCTGATGTGTTGCTGTGAGTATCTCAAGCAGACAAAATAAAATGCAAACAACAATTTCATATAGCTATATTCTCCGAGAAGCCATAAAATGGTCAAAGGAAATGTGTAACAGTTACTATTAATATTTCCTCTCAACCTTTGGGAACCCTAAGCCAAAGACTTTTGGATGTTTGTGCTGCACGTTTTCAAAATTAGATTCACACATTTGTCAATACTTACTGGATAGTTTAGAAAAATGATGTAGAAATGAATTAATGAGGAATAAGCAGCTTTTTTAGGCTTTAAGTATTTATGTGTAGCAGAGGCATTTGTGATGCCACAATTGGCAGCATGTTATACTACCATTATTAAACAGCTTTTTAGTATTGATTTTGATCTACCTGGTGTCTCATTTGTCTCTGTTGTGTCTGTTTTTTTAGTCTGTCTTTGTTATGTATACGTAGTGTTTCAGTGACTTTTATGTTTTTATGCCTCCAAGCCAGCATCAGTCCAGAGAACTGGCACTAAAAAGAACTCAAAGTTCTCCAGAGGTCTTTAAGAGATTTCCTTTTAACTTTAACCACGTGTCCACCAAGATTCAAGAATGAACTGATAAGATTTTGGAGGTCATAGGTCACAGATCAAGGTCATGGTTTCTGGTTGTCATCCTTTGCTTGAATGTGATATCTCAAGAATGCTTTATTTCAGCAATCTTTGAACCAGTATTCAGTTTGGAGTTTTCTGGTCATCCCTTACCTGTGAATGTAAAAATCTCAATAAATGTTCCAGAGTTTCTGACAAACTTTGCACATTCTTCACATGATGACCTAACCAGAGTTTATAGATTAAAGGTCAAAGGTTACCAGGCATCATGTTCACCACCTACTTGTGATTGTAAAATCTACATTTCCAGGATTTTCCTTTAAATTTCTACAAATGCCCACTTTGACTGGAGGACAAACTGATAAGATTTTTGAGAGATGATGTAAAATGTCCTTAGGCCTCATGATCATGCCTTGCTTGTATACTTAATATGTCAAGAATTCTTGGGGGGATTTCTTTCAAACTTTGCACAAATGTCTTCTCTGACTTGACAATGAACTGATTAAATTTGGGAGGTATATGCTCACTGGTGATGTACAGTAGTTTTTGTGGTAGTTCTAGTTTTTGCATTTAGATTTTTTTTTTTTTTTGGTTCAAATGTGTTTCACTCTGTATGGTACATATTTGCAAACAGGTTGAATAGCTCTTCCCTCATCAGTTTTAGAAATGAAGAAGGTCTGTGCAGAACATCTTCAAGAACCTTATCCAAATCCAGGTTCCCGTTTTGGATAAAACTTTGGAAAACATGATCTGGATGAATAAGATTCAACAAAAACATATTGACAATTTCCTATTTTCTGTTCCTTATTATTTCGCATAGACCAGTTTGGAGGTGATCTCACAATAAAATCACAGCAAATGTGCATGTACACTGGCGGCAAAAACTCAGTATAAGTATGTGGAAATAAATACAGAGATGCGGTTCAGATTTCTGGTTACAGGGGGGAATGTATAATTGCTCCAAGGTTTCTGAGGGTTTGAGCACAGCCCCTGCTGTCACACGTTGATGTGTCCTTGGGCAAGACACCTAACCCCAAGTTGTTCCCGCTGCTGCGTCAGTGGCGTTTAAATGGGTATGAAAGGGCGTGGATGTGTTCGATGATACTGATGGATGACTTACATAGAAACTCAAAACCATCAGTGAGTGAATGTTAGGGCAAATGGGTAGATTTACAGGCCTACAGTGTAACAGCACAAAGAGAAGACAAAAGTGCTGCATCAGCTCAAGTCCATAAACCACTTACCATTTCAAAAGGATGTCAGTAAAGGAAGGCAAAATATATATATACTGCTTAAAAATCCATCCCCAAAGACACTCCTTTGGATCAAATGTATGCACTCATGGTTATATGAATAGTAGAAAAAACCGTACTTTTAGTTGAATTTTATTTGCTTAGCTGGATGTTGCAGCGTACAGTGTGACAGTGTTAGCCGGTGACTTTCAGTCAAGTAAATCTTTTACACAAGGTAAGTTTCACAACAAAGGCCTTTGTGTGGCTCTTCATTAAGCCTACATCTAATGTGTATTTTTAGCCTTTAATTTTAAGGATATTGAACTTTTTTTTTTCCGCAACATTTTTATTTCATCATTTGGTGTGCTCCATATGTTCTTGGCTCTTGTCGGGTTTTCCTGCTGTACAGCATACAAACTCTGTTTGTATTTAAAGTGCTCTATAAATAAAGCTGATTGATTGATTGATTTTAAAGATGTCTTGTAAGGATGAAAACAGAAGTTAACACAGTTACTTTTTGAATTGTTACACTATGCATAATGTTGGTTCCTCATACACAAAAATCTCTGGTAAGTCTAAGGGTGTTTTCACACCTGAAAGTCCAGACCAAGGTCTGTGTTTTTGTTACATTGTATATATTTGGTTCAGTCTGTTTGGGTTTCACACTGTCATTATTGCAAACGGACTAATAGACTTTACATGATGAACCTGAACCTACATGATATCGTCATCAACTGCATGCTTTGTGTGTCTCTGTAGTTTACATTGATTGGTCATTTGGCTGATGGGCGTCTGACATGACTATGTTTAAAAACGAGGGTCTTGATTGTTGACATGTTTGTAAACATGAATGAAATCATCATTCCCAAAATCATATTATTGTTGATTTTCTACGACCAACAGCCACAACTTGAAGAGCCGTACATAAGGCTGGTCCAAGTTCAAATTACGAGTTTTATAATTAGATGACAGTCTGACATCTGACCAAGTACCTTTAAGACATTTGGTCCTCCCTTCTCATGAGCTTCCGCTGTTTTGGTGATGGATTTCCTTTTTCAGGCTGTCATGTCGTAATTTCCTGTCATTGATACGAAGGTCTGAACCTTTCAAAAAATGCTTTCATGCTGGGCATGAATCGCACCTTGAACCACCAACCATGGTTCCTTTTGGTCCAGACTGAGACCATCTCTTTTGCTTGAACCAAGGTCCAGGGGAGGTTTCACACCTATCATTTTGGTTCGGACCAAACAGAAAAGTCAGAGAGTCTTGACCAATCGACGTTGGTGTGAAATTCCCCTAAGTATTCAAGATCCCAGACATGATCACATATATCAAAAAGTATGCTGCATCAAATTTGTGTACTTTTTTCTCAAGTATAGATGCCAGATATATCCACAAATTACACAATTATCCACAAAGATGTCCAGCATCTGTAACGTTGTCTGTTTGGTTGAATATTTGACCCAGTGTGCCCACAGTAATCAGCATTAAAGACAACCCCTTCCTACGCTCATAAGGGTTACTTGTCTTTATAACCCCCACTTTCCACACAGTCTGCCTGCATAGCATTCAGTATGAATCATGCAATCTACAGCAAATTACTCTCAGTCTCATCAATCAGCTGGTTTCCACATCCTGCACCACGATCCATCTCTGGCACATATCAGCAGCACAACTTTATAGGGCCAACCACAGAAGTAGCATGGCCCCTGAAAGGCCTCATAAATGGGCCCCTAATGTAATCTGAAAATATCAATACAAAAATGCTGGACCTTCAGTGTTAGTGCTAGTTTCCTAAACCTGACCCCAATCAGTACTGGTGTTAACAAGAAAAATAAGATATTAAGAAGAAAGAAGTATGATAATTCTATCCTTAAAGCTAACTGCAATAAGTCAACAACAATGTTCACTTTACAAAAAGACTTGCACCAATTTGCTAAGATGGGGCCTTCATTATGAAACATGCAGCATTAAAAAAAATGCATTAAATGGTTTTAACAAAGTTGTGGTGCATACTTACATCAAAGCAAATACTAAAAACAGTAGATAAATTAGCCATTTCCTAAATTTAGGATTGACCATATTACTGCCTGTCCTTTGGGTCCCCTCCAAGACTCAGAGCCTTGGAATCTTTCCCCTCTATTCCCCCTTATGGGCAGCCCTGAAGCTTCATGCCAGTTCACTGGACATACGTGACAAGTTTATTTTCAATCCTTCCTCAATCTCTGCCAAGCAGATCAACCAAAACAGGAGTTTAAACTTAAAAAATGCAGCATTATGTGTAAATAATATTGATGCAGACACCAAATCAACTTCAGTCAGGAAATTAGTGAGTTATATACACGTTGCTCTTCCTGTTATCTTGTGATCTCTTGTTTCAAGCTGCTAAAGGATGTTTTTAGCTGCGAAATGCTTTAAATGTGCACCCAGTGGGTAAGGACGAGCACCATCTGAGCAATACTGCAGGGATGGGATGCTACACTGGCAGACTGTGGAAATTGCAAGCTTGGCTTTTGCTGTCAAACTGTCAAAATCATTGGTGAAAGTGTCATGAACTTAGTGTTGTGAACTGACCACGACCCAGCTAACTTTCTGATACAAGTTAGGTTTCTGCCACAAAATACGACGGTATGGTCGAAAATGGTTTTACTGATGTGTGTAGATGTTTTCCATCATATTTAGGAGAACATAACTTTTTGGAACTTAGACATAGAGCTACTTAGTTGAAAAAAGGGGTCAATAATTTGGTGGTTCTGTCCGTGCCTCCCATGCACAGGGGCTTTTATCCCCAAAGTGAGCAGTCGGGGTGACTAACCCTCTGTCCCCCTGTCCTATCTAAAGCTTATTTGGGACTTCAAATGTTCCAATTTGAATGACCACTGAATGGCATTTATTTAGTGTTATCAGGAGAAAGACATTGTTTATTCATCAAACCAGTCAACTTTGGTCAATTAGCAACTTTAACATTTTTGAGAATGCACAAATGACAATGACAACAAAAGGTTTATGGTCTGTACGAAATAAATAGCAACATTGCTCATTTACAGCTTGGCTGAGGAAATAAACAAAAACAAAAAAGGGTTAATCTTCATATTAAAAAGGCATACAGATGAGATTGTGACACTCATGAACTCACTAATCGCTCAACAAAAAAATGCTCTCCTTTTTAAATAAAGCTTTTCAGTTTTAATATGCACCTTCAAAGAGCCTGTTATAGTTAAATAAATAGAATGCTTTCCATTTTTAACATGCACATCCAATTTGCCTGGGGAAAGTATTTACACTTCACTGATCCTACATGTCTCCACTTCTCCACACTTCTTTTTTGTTGTCCTCTAATCGACTCGTTCTCACCACAGACTCTCAGACATACACAATAGTACAGTCACTCCTGCAGACATGCTGCACCTATTTACTATGAACACAATACCTAAATCTATTGAAAGTGATCAAAATGCTAACGGTGAACATGGAAATCCATGTAGTGTGAAGAACAAACAGTCCAAACACCACATCTTAACTGGGGGGCGGGGCTTACAAAAAGATTTAGTTTACAACTGATCATGCACTGTATAAATTCATGGTGTTATTTGGTTTGTGTAATAGGTGGCTTCAGTTTCTACTTGTTTTGTTGATGTGAATTAAGAGTAATATCTCCTGTGATGGATAACAATCCTACTGAATAATCTCTAACAATATTTAAGTCTCCCCCCCAGGGAGCTTCGCTGTCCTACAACAAGTGGTTTTACTATCTCTGCGTTAGCTTCAGCACATAACCAGGAGAGGAGGTGTTCCTTCTGTCGAGTCCGTGACGCTGGAGAAATAAGAACTCCTGGCTGTCGTGCTTCAGGGTTGAGATGGGCAGTTTATACTGTGCTGATGTTTTTCTCTCCTTTCCCCCCTCACTCTTTCATGACGCAAAATAAGAGTTCTGCATGGAGTAGAGGCGGTCGATGGGGTTTCCCACACGGGCCTGCAGGGAGCTGACTTCTGATGACGCCATGAAGCAGTCACTGAGGCTGGTTAAAGACGTGTCACTGTCTATGTCATGGAAAGCAGAGTCATTACCTGAAGAAAAGAGACAACGCAGAGAGAGACGTCAGGAATAGTCGCACAGGGTTCAAAGCTAGGCACCAATACTCTGATGTGTATGGTGGCCCTGAAGTGCAAAACACAAGTAAGAAATCAAAATCAGAACTTAGAAATGCACAACACCAAGTAAGAAATCAATCCACAAATGAAATAAAAAAACACAACAAATATGAAATCAAAACCAAAAGTCAATAATCACCAAGCAAAAACAAAATAAAAAACAGCAACAAATCAAGAAACACAGGAACAAATAAAATCACAATCAAATAGTATAACATTATTCAAATTATATAACAAAACAACAAAGTAAAATGCACTCTGGCAATTCAAACACACAACAACAAATAAGAAAACACAACAGAACAAAAAATACAACAGATAAGATTTTTTTTTAAAGATGCAGACGATTACAAAAACAACAAATAAGGAAACACCATTTAAAAACACAAAACAAAAAAAACAGAATTTGATCCTCCCAAAATTTGAAATACATGGCAAAAAATACAACAGCAAGTCAAAAGACATATCAAAAGCAACTACAAATATGTAAACACGAATTAAAAAAAATAAAACTACCATGAATCTAAAAGCACAATGACAGAAACTATGGCATACCAAAAATCACAATAACAAGTCAGAAAACACAACTACAAATGAAAACACAACAAATGAAAAAAGGGACAAAGAATCAGAAAAAGCAACTACAAATAAAAAAACACCACAGCAAACCAAAATGCATGGTAAGCAATGAGAACACACCAAGACAAATTAGATAGCACAATAACTGATCAAAATACAAAAAAATAAAAATAAATTATAAAAATCACAACACTAATTTGGAAAAAAACTGAAAAATCACATCACCATTTGTGTTTAATAAACAGGTTTAGTGTTTGTTTAATTCATGCATTTCTTTATGTTGTTCTGCTTACCTGTTTTTTGATCTACTGTATTTCTTAATTTCTTGTTCAGGTGTTTTTTGTTGTTGCTGTGTTTCTTTTTTCGTTGCAGTTCTCTGTTTTGTTGTTGTTTTTTAAATTTTTTGTTGCATTTTTGACTTGTGTTTTTACTAAACTGAGGTGTTTTCCTATATGTTATGGTGATGCTGTGCCTTTTGAGTTGTTGATGTGTTTTCTCACTTTGTTGTGTTTTTTTTTTTCACTTATCTTTCATTTGTTTTAGTGTGTTTGATCTGATGTCAAGTTTCCAGATTTGTTCTTGTGTTTTGCACTTCAGGGCCACCATAACTTTGACTATGAAACCGCTGCAATCTTGTAGTTGAGATTTATCGCAGCGTTGGGAAATTATAATTACTAATAGTCACTTTGAGAAATCTCTGTTGTGTGTCATCACAATCTGGAGAAGTGTTTTGTTAGTTATCATCAAAGCTCACTTTTTGCTGCCCTCGCTGGGACAATTGCGGTCTGAGAGGGAGCATGTAAACAAGGGGCACCCTCCTAAAAGATCTGGTTAATAGCAACTGTTTCCGCCTTTCATAAAACCTCAACGTGTTATTTCTCTGGAGGGAATAGTTAACTTTATTACACTCTGGATCTTAATGATAGTGTTGCACAAAATGGGGACAGTGATTTGAGACATATCTTTTAATGCCTTGCCAATATTGTTCTTTCCCCCAAACTGAAGGCAAGTGATGAGACGGGGGATTTGGGCTCTTACTACCGAGAAGAACTAAATGGAGGCAAATTATAAGGAAGTTATGAACTTGAGGAAACGGTCCCAGTGGGGCCTGTTGAGGACATCACTTAGAAATGTGTTATTCCAGTTACATCCTGTGGACTAACTCTTGATTGACTGACTTTGTCCCCCCTCTGTCCTTGCTTGTGTTTTAATTCTATCATAAAGGAATCAGAGACTTGTTTTTGCAATCTGATTCATCAATCAACTTTAAGCTCTCCGCATTGACCACATGTTTTTACCACCTCTGGAAACATCATCAGCATCGTGGCATGTTTGAGGAGGGGGGAAACCATATTAAACAGATTTTCACATGAGCTTGGGTGTTATCTCATGTGGGAGGAGAAGCCGATCATACGTCTCTGCGAGTGGCTTTAAATCAGGGGGGCTGCGGCTAAAACACATGTCCCACACTGGGGAGCTATGAGGTTGATCAAGGGACAGGCATGTGTGTGTTTTTTAAAGCACGAGTGGGTGTGTGTTTTTTTAGTAGAGAGAAAAAGGGATGGGTGGGGGTTCGTGGATGCTCACCATATGGGTTCATGTGGTCCCCGGGCATCTGTGGGGGGGTGAGACCCTGTTGGAACGGGTCCGTGCTGTAGCCGTTCTGATCCATGGCGACCAGCTGCTGCTGCGGGGGAGCTAGCGGTGTGAAGGAGTTCATCATGCCCTCCATGCGATTGGACATCACCTCTGCAAGGCAATGAAAGCACCACTTTTATAGGCGATGTAAACATGAGCCACTCGGGATGAGGATGTAAATGAACCCACGCACTATGAGACGTAAACAGTAGCAGTGTAGTAGTCTCCCATTCATACCTGCTCATCGTCCACTCAGGCTTAACTCAATCAGACTTTTCTGATTTGTTTGTCTGAGTCTGTTAGTATTCCCATGGTAACCTTCAGTAGTCCCCCCATGCGGCTTCTCCCACAATACCCTCTACAAACACAGCACTGACTGGGGACACAAAACTCTTGTGGCTTTATCACTGGGAACCAACAGAGCTCCCCTCTGCACTCCTCTCTGGCTTTTCAAGATGACGTCAGCCTCCAAACAGACTGTTTAACTTAATTTTGATGGGAAGCACTCATGTTTACACAGAGGAAAATTTACAAGTTGTTATTCTGTGTGATCATGGAAGTTGTTCAGTGTGATATTGCAATATATATGACAATAAAGCAACAAAACCAAGAGGAGACCACAAAGTGCAACTTTTCTTCACTGCTGCTGATGCTGATCTGATAACTTTCTCTCTGCCAACAGGATTTGTTTTTTAAAGGCTTAAAGATCCCGTGTGCTTCTTTTTCAGCTGGTAATGAATAAGAACAAATAATCCAGAGCTGCTGTGGTACCAGTACCAACATATCTGACATCTGCCAAACCAAATCACAAAAACGATGTTAGTGCTCCAGGGGTACACTTTACTAAGTGTCAGAGCCAAAGCTGCTGAACATTCTCTGCCTTATCTACCAAGAGAGTTATCCAGTATTGTCCTCCAGACCAAACAGATGCTTTACCAGTTTGGTCACACCAAGAGTAAACATAATGGTTGCTCTGTTTTTCTTAAAAATATCAACTGAAGAACAGTTAAGGCACAATCACCATTTTAGAAGTACCAATTTGGCACCAGTATGAAAATTTAAAACAAACAATACCCAACCCAAGTATTACAACAAGCAGAAATCAGTTACTGATGTCTCATCATGACCCACATCAGTAAAAAAAAATAAAAATAAAATTGATAATTTAAAATAGTTTCCTATATGACTGTCAACCCTGCCACAAGGTAGGTGCCCGACAAGGAAATAAAAGCTTGCTGTGAGTACAGCTTTTGTGAAAATTCACATGCAGAAAAAAATATCACAATTTAAAGAGGAAGATTAAAAAAGTCCTGCTTTGTCAGTGGAGGAGCCACACAATTATCCTAACCTGAATTTCCTTGCAGGACCTTTAAACATGGAAGCAAGATATGATAACTTAAATCAACTATTTCTCTTTTTTTAGTTATTCAGTCCAAAAGGTGTCACAACTAGGCAGAGATTTGCATATTTATCATGTCAAAAAAACAATAACTTACACATAATTTAGGGATAAATTACAGTTAATACCTCTGAAGGAATTTGCACATCAGATTTTTTGCACAAATAATTTGCACATAATTATTATTTTCTGGACCTTCAGCCTGTCAATGCAGGCTTCCATGCCAGTGATATAATTATGTCAAGCGCTGCTTTTATTTCTTCAAACTGGAGGACTGGTGGATTTTTCTGAAGTTTTCCAATCTGACCAATGAAAGCCTTTGTTGTTGGCACATACGTCACAGTTAACACATTCAACGTGGTGGATCGATTGCACCACAGCACATATTATATTTGATAAAAAGTGGAAAAATGACAAGGATAATGAAATTCAATATGAAGAGTCAGAACTGCGGTACAACGATGGTGTGCTTATACTCGAGCTTCTACCTCTGTGTTTATACTGAAGTGCCTGTGTTTAGAAAAAATAAAAGCCAGGTCTTGATGTACAGAATGTTTATTTGTAAAATTGTGTCTCTTCTGATTTTAAAGAAAAGTTTGTCAGTTTTATTCCTTTCATTTGCAAAAGCCTTAAATGTTTGTTATAGTAAACACACCTAACTAAAAAACTTGAATTAAAATGCAAATCTGTCTTTAATTGCAAACATGTTTTAACTGAATTTGGCATCAGTGTCACTTAACATGAAGAGACAAAGTTACACAACTTAGATAGAAAACTAGAACAGCAGAAACAGAGGATCGTTGGAAATAGTCAGTTTATAGTAAATTCAGGGTCTGCTCTTTTAAGGAGAAACAAAACAGACCAGTAACCCAACTTTACGTCTTTCTTTTTTCTCTTACTGATACATCTTAAACTGAGGTTTCAGTCAAACATGTAAACTGTATTCTGGTGTCAGTTTCAGCACATCTCACTGTCTAAAGTAGCACTAGAAAAAGGAAAAATTGGCCTAGAAGCACCTTTAAGTTTGCGCTGAGTGGGCAAAGAAGTGCATCCCAACTTCGTTCTGATTTTGCCGTGTACACGTGTAAGTAGTGTTTAAAACACTTTCATTACAACTAAACATACCTTAGGTATCTCATCTTTGCTGTGGAGGATATTAAAAATGTCTAATTTCTTTTTTAAACGCATTTTTCATGACAACCACCCTGCAGCAGTATTTCTAAGCATTGATAGATATAATGTTGCCAATGGTGTTATCCGCTTTCAAGGGTCATGTGGTTGCTTCAGCATAAACTTAAGTCTGTTTCATGACTGATGAAAAACTCTTCAAAGGGGCTTTAAAATCCAAGGAAATGTAAAAAAGAAAAATGTTGAAACTAAGATACTGACAAATTTCCCAGATTTGGAGCTCTGAGGCAGAGATCTCCCCCCATTTGTGCAGGGTAAGTGCAGTTTCATACCTTGGCCAAGTCTCTGAGAATTCTGTTGTTCTTGTTGTTGCTGCTGTCTTCTCGCCAACTTCTTCATCTGAAACGAAAGGAGTCAAAGTTGTGAGGAGCCCCCAAAACTAACATGCACTCTTTAATTTAAAAAGGATGCTCCTCGCTGTTCACCCTCGAGTGAACTGCACAGAATCAGTATCTGAGTGCTCTTCATTGTCGACTATCAAAGCTTTTTCAGGAGATAATCATCAAGAAAGAGGAGGGCGTAGACATTTAATGCAAGACTGAGCTAGATTTGCAACTCCTTGTGCTCTTTTTTTTGGACATTTGTGGAAGGAATGCAGTGATAAGTTTAACACACATAGTTGTGCTGATTTATTAGTCGCACTCAGAGATGGAACAAGGCTGTTTCATGTGGACACAAAAATCTGATTCATCCTGTGTGTTGGACAATCTCACCTTAGCTCTCTGGTTCTGAAACCACACTTGCACCACCCGAACGCTGAGTCCCGTCTCTGCAGCCAGCGTCTCCCGCACCTGAAACCACAAAGACAAAAGATTTCCAGCATCCCATTAGGAAACAGAACACCTCAAAGCACACCAAAACACTGAACCTCCTTAAAATATATGCCACATTTTCCAACTGGCACAGTACCTTTTGATTTGCTTTGACTTCAGTGAGGTTTGAATGAACACAGTGGTCTTTTTGGACCTCTTGGTTATTGGCTCTTCAAAGCGTTGGCCCCGGTGCAGCAGCTGCTTTAGGGCCGGGGCTACAGAGGCAGCTCTCCTATCTCAGTTTGATATTTTGTGCAGGCGGACTGTGTTACAGCAGCCTGCCTCAGTTAACACAGAACAGAAAGCTGCTCGCCACTTCAAAGCTACGCTCTGAGGAGGGAAGATTTTTTTAATTTGAGAATTTTATTTGTGAAACTACTGTAGGGCTCGTGGTCAGCATCTAAATACCAAAATACCAACCACAGATTATTGAAAAAACATTGTTCGAATGTTTCTCTAGCTGATTATCATTATTATTTTATTTTCAAGAATTTTTGGGGGGATCTTTTGTAGACATTTCTTGATTTTATCCATTCAACAAGATACATGCAAATATTTATTTAGGCATTCAAAATAACAGAGCATGTAATAACGCCCCAATAGCATAACCTTTGACAGTCCAGTATATGTTTATATATTATATTCATGCACAACATTAGAATGAAATGAATACTACAATAAATCAATACTGGGATGTTAGAATGAAATATTGTTTCTCAGGTTCCACTTCATCAGAATAAACCTCAGGTGAGTGTTGATGGTTTGAGTTTTGCCTTTTCACATATTGTGCTCTTTTAGCCACATACGTTTTCTCTTGTAGATCTAGAATCAATTCTTTCTTTTACTTTTGCAGTCATCTTTATGACTTAAGCACAGCCTTTGTCTGAGTGTTTCTTTTCAGTTCACATTTCTGCTTGATTTTATTATCTTTCTTTTTTTAATTGTATTGATTGTTTTAAAATATTACATGTATGCAGTTTTACTGCCTTTAATGCCTGTTCTGTTTTAAAAATATCATTTTTTTAACTCTGTCAAGCACTTCAAATTGCTTTGTGTATGAATACCATAAACTATCCTGCCTTGTCTAAAGTAGACAGGGGCGATGCAGGATGTGATCTAACCTGGGCCTCCAGTTTCAGGGACATCAGTCTCTGTACTTGGTAGGATCAGAACTTGTATGGGGTATTTTGTTTTACCATAACGAATATGCGAAACAGTGACTTGTGATGTAAATTACCTGACTAGGGATGCCTATTATTTTCTGTATGATATTGGTATTGGCAGATAATAGCTTAAAATGTTTCATATCAGCACCTGCAGATAAAAAAAAAAAAATCCTGCTTATATTTACAGCCCATATATCAGCCATACATACTGGCTGTCTATCCCTCACGTTGTCTGAAATATTAGCAGAATGTACAAATGTACCATTATGCTTCAACTTATTATCACGAAAAGTCTAAATTAAAAAAATACTTTCCTTGTTTCATTTCTGTTTTAACACAAATAAACTGCCAGAGTATCATGAACAGGTTAATTTTAGTTTTGTTTGGGCTGCATACGCTTCACCAAAAAACATCAGTATCCGCAATAATGAGTTCAGAAATATTGGCACATCAGATATTAGTAAAAATATTGTGCATCTCAACACATGAACCAAGGCCCTCCATCCTGCCCACTGTCTTGTTGGTTGGAAATCAAATCTTTGAGTCATTCATGTCCATGACTAATCTTTCTAAAAGCCAGTTTAAGTCACCATGGGTAGTCAGAGATATCAGTGTTGTGCTGGTAGAGACAGTGTCTGAAATTATGCACTCATTCCCTGCTCCCTCTTCGTGATTTAGGGATAGGGAGCTGATTGCAGAGGCCTATATGGTGCAAGCATAGGTACCTAAAAAGTTTGTTCCCAGACTCAACTATGGCTTCTGTCAGTGATGTCAGTGACGTGAATGCTGTAGCACTTTAGACCATATAGCAGGGGTCACCAAATACATTTGTCCAAGGGCCGGTTTTTCTAGACATACTTGAGGAAAGGGGTGAAATAATTTAAAGCCATATACTATTTTTAGGGTTTTTTCTGAACTGTAGATATTTTTAGTCTTCAAGAGTGAGATCAGTCTCTGTTACACATACTGCTGCCAGCCGTATGGAGCAAATAAGATATTTTTGCTTTTTAGTTCTGGAGCTGGCATGTTTTCCATCTCTGAGTTTGACTCCAATTGACTTGTTTTTTTTCCTGGTTAAATATTGTCTAAATCCGGCTGACGGGTGGATTTATGTAGAACAATTTCATGATTTACACATGAAAGTGTTTGAAACTGTTTCATGCCCTATGAAACAGTTTCAAACTGAGGTAATTTGGGGGAAATGTTAGTAGTTGTTGGAATTTCTCAACAAAAAGATGCCCCTAAAAACAACAACATTTAATGAAACTCTGGGGAACAGGAAGCTTTAGTGGGCCTCATTTGGAATCCAGGCCACCATTTGATGATCATTGCCATACAGCAACAATGGTCTGGGAATCTAAACAACAAAGCATTCATCAGGACTCTCTGTCCTCAAAACCAACCATAAGTGCAACAACCACGGACGCTAAAGCCACCAGATCACATGGTCTGTTAAAGATGAAACAATAAGATGACCTGAGTAACGTGACCGTGAGGCATAAATGAAGATCATAATAAATGGTAGTACACAAAAGTATAGCAATTGCTATCCACCAATTTATCTAAAGTAGAAGAAGAAACATGTTAGTCCAACCACTTCCCTTTTTTCCTTTACTAATACTGATTAGTCCAGCATATGGGGCCGGAGACCACCAGGCCACTCGCGCCCTTAGAAGATCATTTTGAGTTTCTCTTACCTTTCTGCAGGGTTTCGAGGACACCTCAAAAGATGCCTTGAAAGCCCTCCTCTGCTGAGTGGTCAGTATGGTTCTTGGTCTTTTAGGCCTCCTGGGATCCTTTGCATCATCCCCCTTCCCCTGGCCTCCGATGCCTTTTTCTGGCTTGATGTCCAACTCCTCATCATCACTTTTCTCTGCAAAGAGAGACATCATTTTTTTTCTATATTGCTTGAACTGACTACACCCTCCTCCTCAGTGACAGTCTGCTGATAAATTCATTCTTGTTCTTCCCAATTTCTGGAGGATTCACACAGCACAAGTGCATAATCAAAGGAGACACATGTTTCTGATACTTTGTTATCAATTTATAACAAAAGGAAAAGGCCACATGTATGATTAGACTTTCAGGAGGCTGCGGCTCTCGCTCTTGGAGAGAACAGTGAAATATGCACATTTGTCATTGAACTGGACACTGCGTCACATGAAATTTATGGTGGTCAGCTTTGTCTGATTTATACTAAATCAATCTCTGATAAGAATACTACATCATAAGCAACATGAAAAAGGCAACGCGAGTACATGAGGGAAATGCATCTCCTATGACACAGCAAAGACGTCCAACTTTTTTTTTTTCCATTTCCTCTTTTACTCTCAAAATAGTAACATCCTTCAAACAGACTTCTAAACTTTTACTGTCCGCAGCAGGATTTTGTTGTACTTGGTTTTAAAATCTGTGTTTATTTTAGATGTTCAACAATGAGATATCCAACGAAGTTAAAAAATCATTTGGATTTTTTTTTTTTCAATAATTATTGAAAGTGACAATATTTTGCGTCAACTTGGGTTCATTTATTCGTTTTTAAAGACTGAAAGAGAATGTTCATGATTGCAAAAGTCCTTGAACTCTGAGACATTCTGTTGAAGCTCTAGTCAATTTAAGTCCTCAAGTCTACTCTTGTAATCGGTCAGTTCAACACTGCTTAGTGTCATGTTTTCAGCGGCTCTGCATTCTGTCTACAGTCTGTGCTCTGCACTTGGCTTGCAAGCTTAAGCTTATGGGTTTTAACCGCTAACAAAATAGTGGTGGTCATTTCAGAGGGCCATGGGAGCGAGCCAACATGTATTATTTGCTTTGAAAAATGATAACATCTTATAATATTGTAGATATTTATTAGTAATTCTAAAATTTTAGAGTGTGGTTCATTTTTTTTGTACCTGAAAAGCAACTGAAAATTACATAAAACTCAGAAGCTCACAACATGCACTAGCATTATCATCCTTCATTAAATATACAATGATTTTAAAAAGCTAACTGACACATCTAAATTTGCCCTCTTTAAATCAGAGGTTCTCAAATGGTGGGTTTTGACCCACCAGTGGGTCAGTTGGCTGTTTCTAAAGGGTCACGAAGTGGGCCTGGAAAGAAAAAGTTGTCAAAATTGTATCATATGCAGAAGCCTTGAACTAACATACATTCATTTATTCTCTATTTTTCCATAATGATGATTAAATTTGAGCTTTATTCTCAAAATATTGACATTTTGCCTCTTTACGTCTGATTTTCTCATTATGATTGGGTAATTTGTTAAGATCTTTAGGATACATCCTAATTTCACACATTATCATGGAAAAACTTAGTCAAATAAAACATGTGTACTCATAAGGACTTTTGTACTTGTACACTTTTAAACATGTTTACTTTTGTACAACATTTTTTTCCTCAATTAAATTAAAACGTCTGTAATCTGTCTATGTATGTGTGACTCTGTATGAAGGTGTTGGTGTGTCCCGAGGCTTAACCAGTTGAAAATAGCTTCTTTAAACAGTTCAAGGTAGTGTTTCAGTGCCAGTTTTACTTAATATAAAGGCTATTAAGTCAAACAAACATAACATGAAAAATAAATGAATGAATAACAGAAACATCCATCTCTGTTTGGATGAAAACAAGTGTTCCCAAATCCAAAGCAGCAGTGTTGTTAATGAATCCAAATTATTTTTGGTGTCTAGTTTCTGTAAGCAGAGACGCACACGATGGCTCATAGTTATCTGATAAGTATCTACATTTCTCGTCTGAAAACCTACACCTCATCTGCCACATGCCGAGGTTAACCTCTGCTCATGTCGACATTTTCTCCCGTCTTGAAATCTGGAGACATCGCACAAAAGACATGCCTGTGCGATACGCTGGGACACAAACCGAACAAGGAAGACGCAGAGCAAATATTCCCACAAGATGACAAAAGTTGACACAGGCACAGATGTATTTGACAAATTCCCTCGCTTTTGTGCATGTCTAAATGTGAGCCAGATGGTGGTGAACAGTGAGGCTTGGCGAGGTGCCTCGTAGTGTGTGGAGGCTACAGGCGAGGAACACTCGAGCTGATAAGAGCGGAGGAGCAGCCTTTCTGCAGAAAGGCCCCAAATCCCTCTGTCACTCACCATGATACAGTGATTTAATTCTTTCCAGCACCAGACCCTGCCCACGCATGGAGAGCCATTAATACAGGGGGGCTTGGCTTCGTTCTGTTTCCACTTCCTACTGTATCATAAACCTACACTCTACGCTTCCATTGAAATACTAGGAAATTAGCTATTGGAGAGCTGTAGATGGAGCCATGTTGGAAGTTTTGACTATAAGGGCTTCATGCAAAACAAAATCTCAAATATCTAGGCAAAAATACAATCCTCCCTTTTGCTTTTAATTGCAATGAGGGTAGAATCTGCCACCTGGGGAGGCAATCAATCTAATCAAAACATATGACAAGAAATATTATTTAGAAACACGCTGTCTGCTCTGCCTACCTCCACTGCTTACCTGTTGTTCCAAATTTAGGACGATTTAGTTTCTCTGTTTTTGTTTGATGGATGACTTCTGCATATTAAGCAAGAAAACAAATTTTAAAAATGAATATGTTCATGCACTCAATATACAGAGGCTGTTGCCTTCAATCCTGGTGACATTGATTTAAATCTGGTCTTTTGCTTTTTCCAGCATGTCATTCCCCACTCATTCTCTCCCCAAAGTTCACAACTCTGTTTACTGTCCTCTATCCAATCAAGGCTTAAAAAGTCAAAATCAAATCTTGGAAAAAAAAGGAAGAAAAAAATTGTTTGAGCAAAATACACAGTAGCATTTTATATCACTTTCAGGGCAACCCAGGAAGGCCACTTTTAACTGCTTTTCTCCCCCACAATGTTAAATTCGCACATGAATCAAAACAATGCTGAATCATTTTTTAAGGGACATTTTAAGGAGTACATCTCTTGTTAGGAAGGTTCCTCAATTAACAAGTTAAGTTGAGCAACATGTCTTTCCTTGACTTGAAAATGTCCAGTTTGGCCCCTTTGGATTGATCCGTATAAAAATGGGACAACGTGACTGTGCAAAAACTGCAGTTCCTGAAGTGTCCACTTGAGGCTGGCTGTCACATACACTCTCCATGATACAATTCCCATTTTAACAAGTAGGGATATGGTAAAAATGAATAAAGCATGTTGAAATAAAGTTTCCAGGGTCCCTACACACTTTTAAGCTTAAAATGTATAACTTTTGAACACTTTTAAAAAAAAAATCAAAGAAAATATATTCGTTTTTGTACTACAGAACACATGAAAATCAACACAGAAGTGGTATGTGAAATTTGTTTTTCCATGTTGCGTGTAATGCTAATTTTTGAAAGTGCTGTTGTTATTTTGACAAAACATAACCAGCTACGGTACTAAACATTGATCTAATCACAAGACTTACAGATGAACTGCTCTCCCTAAAGAGAGAACCATCATAGAATAGTATGGGCATATGGGTAAAGAACATTCAAGCACTTGTTGTGTGCAAGTAACATTGCTGCCACCATTTCATTAAAGGCTGTGGAAGCCCAGACAACTGTTAGTAAAGAAGCTCTTGATTAGACTTCCTCTCAGGATTGTGTAAGTGTGGTTGAATTTGTGTGACTGACAGCTTTACAACCCTGTGAAATACATAAAACCTGCTTTGGGGAGGATATGTCGACCCATTATCACTTCAACTGGTCCTTAAAAGTTATGACACCAAAACTCTGACCATAGCCCCACCTGTTTTCAACGTCTCCCAGTCCAATCAACTAGAGTGATTAAAACACCTATATGAGTGTTCATGGCCTTTGAGACCTCTTACAAGTAAAATGAGGACTTTCTGAGATGTTCTATGAACCCGGGTTATGGTTGAAACAGTGCAGCAATTTATGTCTTCAAACTGTACTCATCTGTTTTGATTTAATTTAGGATCTGAGCTGAGCATAATTAAGGGTAGGCTTGTGTAGTGTTGCTGTTTAAAGGATGCTTACTGCCTGGATCTGTTATTAGCTGACCATAAATTAGTTTTTAACAGTGTTTCCAATATGGCTACCACGATGGATTGTACTCAAAAGCTCCCTATAGCAACTAAGGCCCTGTCCACACAGATACAAAAATGTTTCCATAAACACAGCATTGTTTCAAGAAATGTGTCCGTCCACATGAAAACGCTGTAGTACACATGCCAGGCCTCGCACTGTAACGCTGCCACAGACATACACCAAAACTAGAGAAAAAGACATCAAGAATGCAAATACATCATGTGAGATAGAATCAAACACTGGCATATGATGAAGATGAAGATTTCGCTGGTAAAGTCATAACAAACTCAGTAGCATCTGTAGCATGAATGCGACACTATATTCAGCCATTTTTTTCTATTATTGTTAAGTTTAGCGAATGCAGTTTAAAGGAAAGGTAAGGCTACAAGATCATCATTTCTGAAAATGTGGGTATTCGTTGTATGCACGGAAATGCAGGCTTTTTGAGATTCATTCACTCTGGGATCTGATTTCAAAAATATGTGTTTTTGGGATCCCAAAATGCCGGATCCGTGTGGAGAAAACACCCAGATTATAAAAATCCTTTGTGGACACGTCTATACTCGTCTCAAAGTGGACGGCCCCTAAATGCCTGACTTTGCATGTTTCACCCAGGACTTTTGACAGCCTGTGGTTGGTTAACTCTGTTACAGGGTCAAAGGGTGGGGATGTGGAGGCAGCTTTGGTGGCAGAACACTCAAACTATGGCAGAGAATAACAGTGATCCATCAAAAGTAAGCATCACAAAACATGAAAGAGATACAGAGACAGAATGAGCTTCCAGTGGCAGTTCACACTTCCCTTCGTATCAGACTTTGACAATCTGATGTTTTCATTACAATAATATGCTGTGTCTTGTCATTATGTTCACCACAATTACTCAGACCTATTTAACAATAAAAATCAGAATCTATTAGAATATTGAAGCAATGTAAAGGCTTAGCTGAAATACATATAACCCAGAAGTAGTTTTTTCCTTTTAATCAATTTAGACATTCAGTATGATTATTTTGCGAACTGTGCCTTTAATCTCACTGCTATAGCCTTCAGACCAGTACATTATGTTAAATGTCTCCTTTGGCCTAACAGTGATGGAGCAGGGCACACAGAATACAACACCAGGGTGCCATGTGATGATAGCACCTTGGTGTTGTTCTCGCTCCTGTGTGAGAGGGTGCAGAGGGCTCACCTGAGTCTGAGTCATCGGGGCTGACCGAGCTGAGTAAGTCTTTCTCCCTCTCGTAGTCGATCTTGCACAACAGCTGACCCTCCTTCAGGACAAACTCATCGCCCTTCCTCAGCTGCCGGTCGCACACACAGCAGCAGAAACAGTTCAGGTGGTAGACGCACTCCAAGGCGCGCATCACAAACTCTGTGGGGGCAATTTTCTCCATGCAGCCACTGCACTTGGTCGCAAACAACCTGCGAAACAAGAGAAAATAATGATTGTAAGTGTGCTAATAAGAAAGAATGACGTAATTTATGTCCTGAAAACAGATATAAGCCATTTAACATTTAATTACAACTCCTTGGTTGAAGAGTTTTTAGGATATCCACATATAATTTTTAAACAGGAACTAGGTGAAGACTGTTTTTTCTTACGTTGATATAGTTTATGAGGATGTTAGTTTGAAATACTCCCCATTAAACATAAAATACCAAAAACTTTGTGCATTTAGACAAGCTTTAGTTGACAGAGCACATCCAAACACACTTTTCACAAACACAGCTCTTCGGAGGTACAAAATGTAGCGTACAGTTGCTAATGTAAACGAATGACAACAAACTTAAAAAGTCAGATCAAGGTGTGCAATTTCTCTATTTAAGCATCATTGGTGAAATTCATTGTAGTCTTTTTTTGACCCCAAAGTTGCTACTTATAGATACAAAGACTGTGATCCAGCCTATATCAAGGAAGTTAGCTTGCTTAGTTTGCTGTTAACATTGATATATGAATTCATACTTTTAGACTTTTTTTGGTGACTTGTGTAACCGTCCTTTGTAATATTTCCTTTGACCATCAAAGGTTCTGTTTATATGTGAAGAGATCCTGAGTAAAAATTCTAAGGGTCATGGGCACCAAGACCCCCTCACCGAGCTAAAAAACAAAAAAGGGGGCTGAATCATGCTCCGGCGCAGTGAAAATCCAAATGACCCTTATCGAGCCTTGGCTGACATTTCTTTCATAACCTGGACCCTCTATATGCATCAGATACCTTATCAGAGGCCATGATTCATTGCTGACTAGTGGGCCGCCCTCTGGTCTGTTCATATGTCATCTTACTGTCTAATATCATGGCTCTACACTGCCTGTATCTCCATATCCTTGACAACACCTCCATCTTCTTTTATATGCTTTCAGGAAGATGTTTGCATTGTTTTATTGGTGACTGAGAGGCATTTAATTCGTCCTGCGTTGTTCACAAGAAGCCACATTAAACGGAGGAAGAAGGCAGGGAGTGTGGTTGATCTTGTCCAGCCGTAAAGCTGGATTTATTAGTGGCCTCTTTGTTTGCCCTGGTCTGGAAGACAGCTGGCAACCGCCTATCTATGTGTGGCGAACATCTATTTCATTGTGCGAGGCAGGGAGGGAGGCAGCGAGAGGAGCGATTGACATCATCTGCTGGTCCAGGACAGGGATGAGCGATAGTGATGAATATAATGTGTAAATATGAGCGCAGGGAAACCAAAGGAAGGTTTTGTTATGGTAATGTTGTTATAGGTGCTGATTGAGTGCTGATATGCTTTGTGTGTGTATGAGTGTGCAGCACGTGTGTTCACACTTGTATGAGCAGCTGCGTGCATGCTAAAATAATGTAGGTTTTTTAAGGAGGGGGAGTATATTCAGCTTTTTGATTAAAAACACTCATCAGACACACTTTAAGAGGACTACTTTTTAATGTTATCTGAGGGTGTGCTTATAATTCATTGGGTTTGTAAATAATTTTATGGGTTTTTTTAGAGATAAATGGTGAAGCAGTATTGTTTACCTTAATATAGACTATGTTAATGTTGATTTAAAAGCAGATGCCATGCCTAATGCTCAGTAAACAGATAGTCTACATTAAGAACCACTAATAAACATACTGAACACATGATGATCTTTTTGAAGTCTTCAGCGTAAATGTGAATTTTTATTCAAACATTTATACTAACAGTAAAAATCAGTCAATACTGATACCTGTACGATACCACATCAACAAAGATGAACACTCTTGTGCCTTATTCAGATAGGATGGACAATGGACAGAAAAATGGACGCCTGCAAGTCCACATGGGGTGGACGTGACCATTAGACTTTCTACTCCAAGAAGGAAATTGAGAATCTAAAGATTAAGAAATGTTGTCCATTTTTTGTACAATTTTGTCTGTGTGTGGGAGTTTGTCTGCAAATATTGATAATAATAAAACCCCATATTGGGTACTCTTCTTTTGTTACCATGGTATCAGACATATATTGATTTTGTACAGTTAACTGAAATCATTAATAAATGATGAATAAATCTGGCATTGTGACATTCATTTGGTATTTATTTACAGAAACAAAGACCAGGGGGTCCCTGCTGGTCAGATTTTACCTGAAGTTGACTGAAAACAAAGCCATCATATGACCTTTAGATAATAAAAAATATACAGCAGAGAGACTTCATCGGTAAAATTTTTTTTTTTTAGTTTTTTTTCCCAGAGTTTATCTCTTATTTTGCAAAGAAGATCCGTTAAAGCACACGTTATTCATGAAATATCCTTAAATAGTATTAATGCATTCACATTTACATGAATATAGGCCACAAGCTTTGGTTTGATGAGAGAAAACAAGAAAATATGTAAAAATAGACCCTTTAACATCCCATAAGGTTAGAAAAAGGGATGGGAAATAGCATTATCGATTCTACTAATCAATCCAATTCTTAATTGATTCCCTTTTAGATTCTTGTGGATTTTCGGTGTAAAGTCTGTCAGAAGTCACAAGTTTTCTGTGTCAGGATAGTCAAACAGTCAACACACTGCATCACTAATTAATGCTGTGTCAACTAATTATTTCCTTTTGACATTATAAAGACACAAACAAAACCCCTTGACCTTGGCTTAAGTTTGTGCAAAATTAAGTCTCACTTTAGGCCATCTCCGTCTCTAGTCCACCATGGTTACTTTTATGACCCCGTCTTTGTTTTTCATGCTGACTGCCTTTTGCAAAAGCATGGCAAAGCTGTTTTGCAAGACACAAACACCCATTATAACATTGTTAAGAGCATTGCTATAAATAAAGGCATATGATAATTCCTCGAGCTAGGTGATACCAATTCTCAGCTAGAACCAGCTCTTGATTCTCATCCCCAGCTAGAACTGATTAATTATTCTTACAATTTTACTTCCACCAAGGAGGTCATGTTTCTGTCAGCATTTGTCTGTCTGTTTGTTTGTCTGTCTGTCTGTCTGTCCATCTGTTTAACTGTGAGCATGAAAACAAATCTATGTTTCTCACATATTTTGATTTGATTTTCAGGGAGTGTTTGTCACAGCAAAAGGAAAAGTTTTGTAGATTTTAGTGGTGATCCAAAAGCAGATGCTGATCCAGTTTTTTTTTTTTTTTTAAGATTTGTTAATATCGCAAAAAAGGGGAAGTTTTCCACATTTTTGCTAATAACTCAAAAAGTTATCTGATTTTAATGAAAATTTTAGGAAATGTTGGTCATGGCACAAGATTGCCGTGAGTAGATTTTGGTAGTTATCTGAATTTGGATGTGGATCCAGGAATTTTTTTAAGGATTTGTTAACATAAGGCAGATTTCCACATTTTACATGTTCAATACTCATTTGGCTAACATAGTCAGAAATGCCTTGGCAGAGGTTCATGCTCTCAGTGCACTTCTAGTATTTGATTATGAGATTGACAGTCAATTGATGCTTCTTGAAATGAACGGTTGTATATTTGACTATATGGTGCCATCACTATAAACATATTGTGTATTATCATTCACCTAAAATATTGTAAAAAATATTTTGGTCCATATCTCCCATCTGATGTTTGTGTTTTCATCCATTCTCACCTGTATCTGCAATCAAAAATTCCGTTAGAGACCTCCTTTTTCATTTCGACCATCATGTGGCAGCAAAACAACAGAGATATCAGAAAACTGGCACTCAGAGGGTCTGTGAAATCCTGTAATCTTTCATTTATTACAATAAGTTAAGAAGATTATTATTCAAGTATGGAAAAACCTCCAGGATAATCCTTTGAAAAAGAAATTTTGGCATGTTTCTCAAACAAGCAGGGTTCTTGTTAGAATGACCCGCCAATCCGGATCTGCATTGTAAACAAAATGACAAGTTTGGATGCTGAACATCAAAAATGCAAAGAGACTGCTGATGGAAAATAAAAAATAAAAAGTCATCTGACATCAACACTCAGCTTTTGAGATGATCTGAATATTCAGGGGTTGTTTTTGGTTTTGGGAGGGATTAGTGTGTTAACATGCTGGGATCAAGGAAATGAGGTGATGAATCTGTCAAGATGGGTTCCCAGCTCAAACTCTAACATGTAGCTAATGATTGCCGGCTTAAGCTAAGAAAGAGAGGGGGAAAGAAGTTGAGGAAATGACTTGTTAGCGCGGTTTTGATACGTCCAGGGCTCCTCATTCACCTTCGACCGCTCTCTCAAATCTTCTCATCTAGATGAAAACATTCTCTTTCAGCCCTCTCTCCTTTCTTCTTTCTCCTCCGCCGAGTCTAATCTTGTAAGCCATTATTTTTCTATTTCCCCTCTCTGTCACTTTGCATTATTTTTGCTGCTGTAATTCCTATTCGTCCCTTCTGGAATCTTCCTGTCCTGCTTTGTCCTCGCGTCTAATCCGGACTTTCTGCCTGTTTTCAGTCCCCGGTCCCCTTTCTCAGCGGGGTTCAGATGGAATAGCCACGCATGACGCCCCTTCTATGGCAACCACACCTCCACAGGAAGGCAACGGCGACTTTTCGGATGGGCAGAGAAGGCCTTTGAGAAGCTGGCAGCAGAAGTAAATCCTTCTCTAAGGAACAAGGAGAATTAGCAGGGAGCAGTGGACTAGGGATTTAACCCTACCCCTCTCCTTTGAAAGGCACAGTCGGTCCCACTCCTGCGGCTTGCCACAATCAAACAGAGGAGGAGTGGGGAGGTGGTGGCGGGGAGAGGAGAACACAAACTCCCTGAATGACACAAGCAGTGGATTGTGGAGGAGCCTAATCCCACTTTAATACCTTTCCAAGTTCAGCTGCTAAAGAATGCTCTTTAAAACAACACCACTGTGTGAGCAGTGAAGGTTGACCAGGGGGAGGCACGCCATTCAACCTCCCCAACATTACCTGATTAGTGGTTTGAGGAGCAGGCTAGAGGGCCAGCAAGCCAACAGGAGACAGAGGTGGAGAAGTAAATGATGAATTTATACCTAGAAAACACACCAACAGGGGATGATGATAATATTAGAGAAACTAAGATTTCACAGCTCTTTGGGAGGCTCTCGTGGGATATCAAAGAGATGTTGGTGCGAAAGGCATCAGCCTTAAAGTGATTTAGCTGATTATTTACCACGTTCTGGCTCTACTTGATCCCTCTGACCCGATTGAAATCCACTCTCTGGACGTTCAGCCTGCCTGTGTAACACGACTCCTGGTGTCGCAGAGCCATGGCTTGTGTTTAAAAGACACCACAAAGAGGACCACCAGCATGTCCCCGCTCTCGCCTCCTCCCCTCCTCCCACACCTGAACGCACAGATCAAGCCATGAGACCCTCCTGTGTGGATCAATGGCTGCATCTCCAAGCACAGAGAACTGTCAATATTTACCCAGGCCTCCCTAGAACTGGACTCATAAATGGAAAAAAGAGACCGTCTCAGCACATTGCTCCGTCCCACAGGAATCATTACGTCCCTCTCTTTAATCCTGTATCCACGTACCTGTAATCCCTTGTCTGTTCTTTCTTGTGTTATCTACGGCTCTCCTCTCCTCTCCGTGACAGATTATGACACTGCCGAGGCTTGTAACGCTACAGGATGTGTTTTTAGAAAATGCAAAAAAAGGAAAAGACCTAGACTTTGAGGAAAAAAAGAGCATTATAAAGAAGACAAAAGCCAACAGGGAGCGACAGTTATTTTGTCTGATGAACACTTCAGCCGAGCAAAGTGCAGCTCAGAGACCATGGCCTCTTTGCTGCTCTTCTTCTTCCCCTCTTTTCCCGGCACTTTGGAGAACTATGCACTCTCCCTTTGAACAGATTACAGGCAACTTAAAGTGTGACAACATCTTAAGCTCTCACCACATGTTGCCAATGATTTCCCTTCTACAGACATTACATTTAATGCTTCTGCCGCAGTGATAAGCATCAGGAGGACTGGGAGGGATAAAAGAAACCCAGAAGAATAAAAAAAGGAGAAGAAAAAGTGGGGGAGGAGTACAGAGCCGCTTATTGCCCTTGATAATCATGCTACATTTAGCAACACGTGCAACAGTCTCACCTACTCCCCTTTTGCCATTGAACAACACTCGCAGTAACATCATTACAATTTAGAGAAGAATAGGCTGAGGCTATTATGTCACCACATCCCTTCAAAGACAGAGGATGAGGATTAAGCCAGGCAGCAGCTGTAAGCTATTACTTTGAAGATGGGCTCTCATGTTGGAGCAAGAAACCTGCTAGCCACGCCAATCACTGCAGAGGTGAGAGATGAGGCCTGAGAGTCAGGTCAGACAACGGCCTGCGGGCAGGACAGAGGGCGTGTGGAGCAGCCGGTCAAACGTGCTCGCCTCATATTATCTGATTTAGCTGTTAGGCTACATGTTGAATATATCATTGTATATCCTGACAGCTCTAGCACAGCTGATGAGTGTGTTTTACAGTTTCACTTGCTTTAAAAGGGATTGATGTCAAACGTAATCTTGATATAGCAAAAAAATTAAGAAAAAAAAAAATTGTGCAGCCAGTGGCTTGTTAATTTGCCAGCTTGGCCTAAAATCCAAAAGGTTAATATTGGTGTTAAAAAATGAAAATAAAACAAAAGGGACAATAAAAAAAAACAAAAAAAACAATATATACCAGGGCTGAACATTTCATTTCAACATCCCAATAGTACTGTGCACATTTACAATAGTCACATTGCAAAACTGCCAATTTTCTTGTTTCCTAGTCAACAGACAATAAAACTCCACCTGATATTATCAGAAGCATGCTTAAAGCTTCTGGAAGCCTCAAGAAGCTCTATGGAGACTTCTGGTGATTTCACAGTTTGTGTGTTTCCTTTATGTAAAATGCACAACTTCCAAACAACACTTGTCACAGACTAAGCAGTGCTCCAGTTTAAATCATGACCATGTTAACTGGAGACTGTAAGATGATTTCATTCTCTTTCTTGAGAATTCTTTAAAACATTAGCATAAAACATATCAATTATATGTGTCTAGTGGATATATAAAAAAAAACACCTTTCTTTAAACATTGCTGTCTCAACTGGGGAAACAACAAGGCTCGTTGACCCAAAGCAGTGACAAATTTATTGACTAGAATTTACTTTAAAAATCAACAGAAACTCAGAGTATATTTGTAAATGTAGTGAATAAATCTGCCATTATAGTCTTCTCCCTCTTTGTGTTAAATTCAATCAATTTGAGAAAAAAATACTTCAATACTTCTGTAACATATTTTAAAATGATACAACAGCATAAAATTTGCCATTCAATGACATCAAAAATATCAAAGCTCAAAAACAGATCAAGATTTACACTTTTCAACAATGGGCTGCAAATAGTTTATTGACATTATGAAAGAATTACTGAAACTACAATGGCAAGAACATTTTTTGGTACTTGATGCAAAGTTCATTATCATGTTCCTGGATTTTTAACTTCATTTGATTTCCAAAAAGGACTGCATACTGCCCTGGGTATACTTTTGAACAAAATAAAAAATACATTATAGTAAAGCATAAATTACAAGGAATGCTTTAGTGTATAAAACAAGGCAGCCTTTAAGAACTGACAGCAAATGTGATGTCAAATGTTCAGTTGCTTTTTCTTGACCTGTATTTTTGCACTGTCGGTTGTTGATGGAACATAATTCTTCAATCCTGTTCTTAATCGAATTATAACTTTTGCTCTGGTATCAAAACAGGTATCAAATATCAAATTTCTTTCCTGGAATTGTATCAAAGTTTACAAATCTGGTATCCTGACAACCTTAGCTAGACATGTAAAGAGACCACATTTATCTGGATGTTCCTTAAAAATCGCAGTATATATTGCAGAGAATAAATATTGCAACATATTTTTTCCAACTATTGTTCAAGCCTTATTTAATACAAACAAACTTTTTCTCAGTGGCATGCCATAATGATAATACACTGCTGAGCATTATCTGAGCATTATGTAGCAATAAGACAACTCTTGTTAATCATAGGGATGTGTATTCCAACAAAACTTACAATTATTAAGTCATTTTTGTGATTATTCCAATACAACTGAAGTCTTAGCTATTGCCCATGGCTTTTTTTCTCACCAATGAACCACAATTGTCATTGGTCAATTAGCTTTAAGCCAAGGAGGATATTATCAGTAATGATCAGACAGATCCAGCATTTCCCACTTATTTGAATAGTCTAGCATTAAGACAACAATTATGGAGAGACAAGATGAAAAAGCCAAGTAGAAACTATTTAACATAAAGTTTTTTTTTTTATCTTTTAAGCTGTGCAATAAAAAGATTTAAACCACAAGAAATCTATACTAACATGGCACATAGAGTGAAAAAGGTTCACAAAGGTGTATAAAAACATACTTTTTTTTCTTTTATTTTGGAGGGGCTAGTGGTCTTTGTGGACTGGTACTTCTTTAATACTTGTACAAATAATGAAAAAAAAACTCTAATTGCTAGGAATACCATTTAGACAACAAGCTAGTCTGACTTTGTACTAGATAAAGACATTGACAAGTTTAATACAAAGAAAAAAAATAGACATGCTTGAAATGTGGGTGTCAAATGAGAGATGGGGAGATGAAAATACAAAGGGCTTGTAAGTAGAATTCCCTCAAGTTTTCACACAAGCTTCGCCCACAAAGCTATATCAATCCATAATGTTTACACTCCTGTGACATTTTCCCCCATCTGTAAGGGTCAAAGAGGGGAGTCTGTTGGCCCATTCTCTGTCCCATCTCCAACGGTAGTAAAATGAGAGCACACAGAGCTAGTGGGGAAGCACAGTGCAGTGTGTATGTCTGATTTTATGTGATGTTAAACTCTCTCCCAAAGCTGTAATCCACTGAAAAGTTGACACCACAGTTGCATATTCGCAGAATCAATGTGAATGCATATCAAGGTAAACTCTGGATATTTTCAAGGGTTTAGTGCATGTATTGCTGGGGATATAAAGTAAGGCTGAACCAAAATAACTAGCTAGTGGCTGTGGTCTGACATAGGGCTGGGTGAAATCGACCAAAATTTATATCTTGAAATTATAAAACTGAGTGGTAAAATTTGGTGCTACATATACATTTCTTCCAGATCACCATTTTTTAGTCATTGTTCTGCACTTCGTGGTGCTTGAGTAAATTTTGAAAATATTCATCATTTTTAAAGATTTTTTTGCTGCTTATTTTTGCATTATTTGGCATTTCTTTCTCAACATGTTAGGGATGCTGACAGGACTGTATCTGTAAGTCAGCAGGGGATAGGGTGGGCTGTTGTGTATATGTTTTGTGGCCAGTAAGAAAGGGGGGGAGGGTCAAAAATACAGTCAAGGTAATTTTTAGTAATGGTGGCTAGCTCAATGCTATTCTTGTGCATCAACAGCTATATCTATTTAAACCATACTGTCTAAACATATATCTTGTTTGTAAATATATTGACATTTTGCAAAAACTCAATATGTCTCCCAGCCCTAATATAACTTTACAGTTTCCGATTTTCTAAAACATGTCATGGAGTGAGTAAAATTTCTACCAAAATCTACAGATTTCTCACAAACTTTGCATACCTCATGGGCACTAACTACATTTTCAGCAGGTATCTCTTCATTTATGCTTGTCTGGGAGGACAACAAACAGTCCTGTCTCATAGAGTCAGCAGAGGTCCCTGAACTGTAGCTCAGTCTCCTCTCAGACACGCCTCAGTATGTGAAAATTGGTTCTTTGCACCAGAATCAAGAGCTTTAGCTAAAGGGGAAAACATTTGATGCCCAGATGTTGACGGCAAACCTTTTCAACTCTGTCTCAACTTTTGTGAAAATTACTTTGTTATGTATAGACCTGTTGTCCTTTAGATGCAGCATGCACTAATGTTGGTTTAAAAATAGCACAGATTTAAGCTAACTATGATTTGATTGCTTGCAGAGGGATAGATGATAGAAGAGGGCTTTTAACACAACAGGTCTGTGTAAATAAAAAGCAGCTTAAGCATTTCCTGTTTCATTCCCCCTCTCTGAAAACGAGGTTAAAACAAAGTTTGAGCCTGCATGAGTAGTATACTACAAAGGAGAGGGACCCATAATACTGCCTCCATAAAAGATCTGAGTAGCTGACCTCGTTTCATAGTATCAGCGTTTCTCTTTGGAGCATAGATTCATGGAGAGTAATGAAGCCAAATAAAAAGTGCCATCTTCCTGCTCCCAAGGGCCAGCTCCAGTCAGCTCTAAAAGCTGCTTAATCACCATCCCGTGCTTACTACATTAGCATAATAATGGCCTTTAAATTGAGGCTCTTTGTTTTTTAATTAAACTCCCAGCAGGTAAAAGTAAAACACATTAACGGGAGATGTGTACACCACTAATGGCCCAAAGGTGCCTTCTTCATCACACGGCTCTGGCCACAGGGTTCTGCTCATTCCCAGCTCTGGAGCGTAGCAGCGGCTGCCTGCAAGCTCGCTGGGGAGGAATGAGACGAGCTGATTGCACTTGGCACTGCAAAGATAATAGCAGAGATGTGTCGGCTGTGTTAGTGTATGCATATGCACCTGCCTTATATCTCAGAGGGATCACAGTTAGTAAAAGCTGCTGCACTGAGCTACGGTAGATCTGTGAAGGAGACACTGCTCACAGTTAGTCTGGAGAGGAGTCGATCCCACACGTCGCCTATTGTGAAAATAAATATGGCCACTTTATTTCTATGGCAGCATGAGCTCCTATGTGCAGGAATGCGCAGCTCCTCAGACGAGTCCCCGGCCAGACAGACATCCGAGGCAGATCTGTGCTAAACGCTATACGGCACAGCTGCACAAAGAAATCCTAACCCTTAAGTCGTTATTCAAATGATCTCATTCCAGAGGCTGTGTTTTTCACAGATTACTCAACACTTAGAATACAGTTTGGAGAGGATGAGGGGTTGCATGCGTGGCGCTAACTGTCTGCCAAAAACATGCAAATTGTGTGCATATAGATCTTCATTTTTGACAAGTCTCTTAGCCCCAAAACATATGAAAAGGGAGAAATACACAAATTTTGAGGAGTGGCTGCATGTCAAGAATGTTCTTAGCAGCATCAGGCGACTTGATGCTTCTCCCTCACATGTGTCTGCTAATGAGTCACTAGGAAAACAGCGTGGAAATAATCCTCTGCAGCCACACAGGTAGAACAAAGCTCATGGAGTGAAAAGGACAGTGTATTGGGCAGCGGAGGAGGCTAAGTACACAAATGTAAATACAACAGTAAGCAAGTAGGCACACATGATGCTGTTTGGACAGCTGGTGTTCCTGAGTATTTAAAATGAGCCCAACATCACATTAAGGCTCAGTTTTTAGAGCTCAGAACAAACAATACTGCTGGGGAGTGTGTTTTTTTTTCATTTTGGTTTATTTTTTACCTGTTCTCAAAGTCGTGTTGATCCTAACCACATAAATAAAAAGAAGGGGACTTAAAGAAGTACTCTCTGCTTAAAAGTGAAACCATTTGTTACCTCTGGTGGAGATGTGACATGTTTACAGCGCCATCTCTCTCAAAGCAAGATGCCATAACCCGAACACTGCTGCCTTTAAATTCAGGTGTAGAATTACCTGAAACTATATGATATATTTTTTATTATACTATCTATGTTTGCTTACTTCATCCAAGCTAATCTGTGAGGTGGAACAGAGCTGCACCATTAAGAGCTTGGCCCGCTCCTCTGTGCCATCGCAAGTGATTGCTGCTTCTGAGGGAGAGCTTGGAGAGAAGAGAGAGAGAGCGAGAGTGATGGCTACAATAAGTGTAATGGCTATCACATGTTATAGAGCTATGGCTGACTATAAATGCACACATACACAAGGCTTGTTTTCTTGTTTGTGTGTTTTTTTTTAACTGTGATTCCTAGTTAGGATGCTTAAAGCCCCTGCTAGGGCTTTTTTGTAGGTTGTAAAAAAGAGTAAAATTAACATCCATGCCTCTTTATGAGCTACAAAACAAACAAGACCATCAGCAATAAGATAAATAATTCCTACAATATTTGCTTGTCAGATCTGCCATGAGGTAGATCTTAGACTAAAGGGTAGCTTACTGCTAGAAAAGTGTCTAAAAAGCATTCACACGCCAAAGATTCTTTGTCAGATCATATCAAATGTGCACATTTGTAAACTGTCCACAATGGGTGCCAAACACATGAAATACTAAAAGAGCCACAAAGGAGCTTTAAATCGCTCTTAAAGGATAAAAATCTATTTTTTTTAAGATGTGTTTATAATATAAGCAAAAAGACTTCAAGCTGGTTAACGCGGAGTAACCATAAAAAAACAAGAAAGCTATGAAAAAAAGGCTGCATATTAAACAGACCTCCAGGGAAACAGAAGTAAAGACAAGATTTGTCTCCTCAGTAGATTTGCTGTTCCTTATTCTAGTCTGCACCTGTATCATGAAAACATGACACACAAACTTACGACAAGCTTTCAGCAAAGTTCCTCAAAGGAGCTTCAATCAATTATGAAGATTAAAATTCTATGAAAGAATACAAATATGTCTTAAAGTGCTGTTTTCACACTTCAGGCACTTTACTTGCAGTGGTGCGTTTGTGCTTTCATTTCAGCAAGCATGTTGTCAAGCCAGAGCTTTCAGACTGCCAGCATGAGCTGCACGTCTCACACCAAGCTCCTGCATGGAAAATAAATCAAAAATAGGAGCCTACCTATTTTTTCTGCAAGCTGCATGCATGTCTTGGTCAAAATAGATAAGAAGGTGATAAACAGAGAGCCATATTAACCATGTTCCAGCAGGCATGTTTGTCCACAGTGGTAGAATATGTCACAAAAAGAATATAAACCACCCAATTAAACTTCCTGTCCAGATTGCCACCTCTTTGGAGAAGCTCCCTTGTTCTTACAGATTGCCTTCATTTTGCAGGTTTTCCAGGTCAGTTATTCAATGAATCAGGTCACTTGTGGGGAGATTTATTGTGGTTCTTCTTAAACTTTCTACAGAAGCTTGTTTTAGGGGTGACATTTATGGAGGAGAGCTAGCCACAACACAAACACACGCAGGCTTCTAGTATGAAAGCCATAGCATCTCGAGTCGGTGCTAGCTTGCATGTCAGCCACATGCATCCAGCTTGAAAGCGCTGTAAGGGGGCACCAGTGAACCTGCTTTTATGTTCAAGCGAGTGCCCCATGTTCAGATGATCATGGTCCTCTGTACTAGCAGTCTGGATTTGAATCAAGCCATTGAGCTATGCTGCTTTATATACTCCAGTCTCAATCTCTGTTTCAAAGCTTTCCCTCCCTGAAATAAAGGCAGAAAAAAAAACAAATTACATAAAAAAGAAAAAATAGGTTCTCTAAAACTAGATCAAACTTAAATTATAATAAGGTGAAAAACATCATAAGCACCAAAAGAAAAAAAGTAAAAAACATGGAAAAGGGCCTTTGCTTAGACAGAGCTCCATAGGCTTTAGCAGGTAAGGTGATGGTCTTGCAGCATCAGGTAGCTTCATGCTCCTTTGTGTCTACCGTTGAGACTCCAGAAAACAAAACACAAATTTACAATATTTGTGCAAAACATGAATTTTACAGGTTGCCTGCAAAGTGTTCATACAAGCAACATACCCTAAAATGTATGCATTGGAGTTTTCAATCACTCTGAGATTAAGAAAATCATTAAAACAAGAGCAAGCTCTCAAAAACCTGAGCAGATGAAGAGAAGGTTGAGTGCTACGCTAAGACACTTTACTTTCTTTATTGTGAGAAAATAAATGGACTCGTCTTACAGATTCAGCAGTGGAATGGTTAAAAAACAACATTTGGATTGGAGGGCTTTATAATTACTATTGACCCAGAGGTTCTGGGCCTAAGAAATAAAACAAACAGTAATATGAGGTGTTCTAAAGCACAAGTCTGCAAATATGCAAAGACAGGGTCTGGTTGAGAGCATCACGCTTTGGCTTCTTTTCTCCGCTCCTAATCTGTGGGCCTACACAATATTAAGACGGCTTTGGAGCCACTTGTGACCCAGCTGTGCACTAATGAAAAATTCCACAGCTCTGTGCGGGGGCCAGCGGAGCTTGACCCCTTTCCACCCTGAACCAAGCAGTGTCCATCTTGAGGAGTTTACCCGAGCTGAAAGATACTGGATTAATAGATAGAGAAGGAGAAAGAGAGACAATCTGGGAAAAGGCAGGAAAAAAGCCCTTGTTCAATCTTTAGTATATTGGTCGAGAGTAAAGTGTTTGCGCAGGTTTTAATGGGCGCAGATGATCTCGACGTCATTGTGATGGAGCCCGCCTGTATGAGGGGGGATCTGTTTACTTAACAGAGATTCAGTCTAAGCCCAAAATTAGTTTGGAGGGAGCGAATGTGAGGCAACCAGGAATTAGACATTGTTCACAAGATCCGGATTCATGTGTTTGTGATCCTGCTGCCCTTGATTCTCCATGTCACAGCTGAGACAAAAGTCAGCTCTATAGAAGGAGATATCAGAGGAGAAACCAAGCACTGGACCAGAATATACGCTCAGCAATTATAGCCCAATGTACGCCATGTTAGCTGCTCACATAAGTCAATAAGCAGTGGTCGTTTTTGGAAGGATGTATATGTTTTGGTCTGGTTTGTCTTTCATTATCTGCTCCTTTTTTTGTCTTGGCATTTATTTGTCCAAAGTAGGACATAATTTAAGGAACACCCACTGATCTCCTGTAGATGCTAACATTTAGCAGCGCGTATACATAATCATGCAGATAACATCTAAGAAAATAGCAACGCAATTGGAAGGAAAATAGACAAAAACGTAATGAAAATGGCTCATAAAAAATGATAATTTGTTAGTATGACTAAAGGACATTTGATTATTCTCAGGAATAAAGGGGCTCACATACTGAAGAAGAAGGTTGAAGCATCTTGAACATGCAGGTGTTCTTCGTGAATCTTACAATTTAGAATAATGCCGCCGATTACGCTGGATCAATAGCAAGGACCTCACCCTTTAATTGCCATCAAAATAAATGATAACTCATGTCTTCAGGAGCTTCAAAGTCATCAATGCTCTCAAATTGCCACACACTTTAAAAGACGAGTCCATTTTCAATATCCTATGGGGAATAGACTACAAAGCTTAGTAAGAGATGAGTGGAGGGGGCTGTGAGAAAATGAAAGAGTCAAAGCAAATGAAAAATAAACATTGTTATTGAAAGACAGGATGCTTTAAGACCTGGAGGCCGAGGATTAACATTCAGATTAGCATTCAAATAATTTATTTGAATTTCTGATCAGCAGTCCTCTTCAAAGTGCTAAATCCCGAGATTAGCAGGTGTTATGCTAAAAAGCTGTGTTTTTTGTGTCAGGAACGTAGCTACACTAGCCAAACAAATATGTCTCAGAGTGAGCAGGGCTGGCATGGATGTATGGCTGTAACCATGGTGAGGGACTGGTAGTTAGGAGCCGTGCAGAGGGGTGCAGTGTAGGAATGTGTCAAACAGACAGAGGGGCGCACACACACCGCAGAGCAAACCAAAAACCTGCTGTTTCACTAAAGACCATCGGCTACATTATTGAGACCACCTACAAATCCCAGAGATCTTTGGGTCGAGAGAGAAGGAAAAGGTCATTTTGCATCGTCATTATTTTTCCTATACATTCTTTCCCATTAAGCTTGATTTAAGGGAGTCTGGCTGAGGGAGTCAAGCATTAAAGTGATGAATTTATATGAGAAGAATAAAAGCACATAATGTAAAGATCTACTTAAAATAAATGCCCCTCGTTTTACTCCACACGGTTCCCTGGGTTGTTTGAAATAAAGGTAGGGAGGTTTTAAATACTGCAAAAAATATAAAGATCTGTAAGTACACACAGCAGTAATCTAACTCAGCATAATGTTTGGTTTGCAAAAGGACGTGTCAGTTTTAAACATGCAACAGGGCAGTGATAATCATTTCTCATAAAAGATTAAAACTACACACTCATTCTTCCTACAAAGACATTTTTCTCCAACCTGTGCACAAAAATCATTTCTATATTAGCATGCACGCACTAACAAACTGGAGGCCAATATTTCTTACATTATTAAAATTAAAAAAATATATAGTTTTGCCCCAGTTTACACTAAAACCAGCCTTAGTTAGAACTCAGATAAATACATTTACTTCACTTTTGGGCTTATAAAAAAACTATTATTTCCATTTATGCTGTTTTAAACGTGTGTTTCCATATGCTTTACAGTAAAATCTGAGCTAAACTACCACCAGGGTTGAATTAGCACCTGCCACGAGTCAAATAAAGGCGGTTTTGCCCAGTCTCTGGTGAATTAACTCTACTTGCAAGCCACTGTGGCAGATACTAGAAAAATAGTAATTTGAAGCAGAAAAAGTACGTTAAGTCAATGCTTTCTGTGTGTTATGTTCTAAATAAAGATGCATACGTGCTGTTCACAAAGCTCTGCCTTCTCAGTGAGTCAGTGTTTACACAAATAAGCAATGTGTTGGGAGGGTTTGACTGCATGTCACATAAGTGTGATTACAGCTCAGCTTAAATTAAGTTATTAGAATAATGAAAAATATTTATTTTGAATGAGTTCTTCACAATAAAAGTACCAAGTTCATATTGGAAGCCATATCAGGAAATGGGATGTTTTGAGCAGTAGCAGCTCAACACAAATGTAAAACATGGTGGCTGGAAGACTTCTGAATCCACTAGTCATAGTAGCAGGCTGGCTGCCTCTATGTTTGATCAGTTTGTAGGCAGAGACTTTGAATACCACAGGGATGGAAATCTAATGACTGCATATATTGGCTTGTAAGGGGGAGCACGGGGGCATCAGTTTAACATTGGCATCAACTAATATCTTAGACCTTACAGAACTCTTAGCGTTTTTTAACAACGTGACAGCAAATAAAACTGACTACCTCCCGCACCAAGAACTATTAAATGTATTTAATTATTCATGCAGATGAATTATGTGACACCAGTGTTTCCCACATAATGAAACTGGGGTGGAGGTGCTGGGTGGGGTTGTCTAACTTGACTTTGTTTGGCAGGTTTATAATTTGTGTGTTTTTGTTCTTTTGGCATTTTCATCAGCAGCACTTTCTATAAAAACGCTCAAATAACATATATTTTAAAACACTCAAACCAACATTCTGTTATCACAGTCTGCAGGTGAGCCGTGTTTTTGAAGCCTTTTTTTTAATTTGTTTTTTGATAAAGTCGTGTCTTAACTGTTGTCTCCATAATTACTTTTACTGGTGACATGTACAATATGTCTTTTGTTTGCATGTGGTCATCGTGTTTGGGAAAAAAGACGGAAGAATAATTGGCAAATAAACTTGGGTGGGTGTAAAAATACCTGGGTGATCGTCCGATGTGTGGGAAACACATGACTATTTTTGGTTTTAAAGTTCCATTGTTTGATATATTAAATATATACATATATTTATATATATATATATATATATATATATATATATATATATATATATATATATATATATATATATATATATATATATATATATATATATATATATATATGTATATATATCCATTCATGTTTTTTGGTTTGTAACTGTGCGAAAATGAATCACAGTTGGCCTATTGTTTGCCTATTTCTACTGCTATTGCCACTGCTACTACTACTAGGACTGCTTGAATATGGCAAATATCGCAATTATGATTATTTTTGACTGATATTGAGATCATGACTTTGAAACAACATTTAGCCTCGATGTGGCCAGTGCGGGTTTAATTTCTACCTCCCCCCTTTCCTGCATGTATTCCCCACTCTTCCATCTCAGTTTCTCACACTATACACTGTCTCTCCTTTCAAATAAAGGCATAAAAGCTCTAAACATGTTTAGAGAAATCAATAGTGATCTAAACACTATAAATACACTGAAAAAGCAAGTGGCAAATGAAAGGATAATGCAAACAGGTGATAAAAGAGTTTAAATCATCAATGTTTTTCAGAAAGTGGTGACTTGAGGCCAAAATATAACAAAAACTGAAACATTAACCAGAAGTGACTGCGGACAAAATGAGCAAGCTGTAATCTAATAATCTTGCATGTCATGTTTTTTTTTTTTTTTTTTTTTTTTTTAATTGTCGGATACCAGACTGCAGTTAAAATAAAAAAACTATCTTAATTATCCAGCATTAACTTGCTCTTACTCTGACGAGTCTTTCTTCTTGCACATGCTGAAGCAGACATTTTAGCTGCACTAAAAACTCAAATCTTAATCTGTGTCCAGACAAACAACTGATATTAGGACATTACAAATTAAAAACATGGCTGAACTGCAAGTATTTTTTTAACAATAGCTGCAGATAAAGCTTACACATTTATTTGTTGAGTGTCTTAGAACATTACATCCCATTTCAAGATACTTGATAAATGAAATTTGCTTTAACACAGTCTTTGGTATTTCAGAAAAAAAAAAAAATCTTCTTTTAAGGTCAATACAGATTGTCTGACGTTTCAGAAGAGGACTTTTTATGCATTTTGAGCACAAAAAAGCACCATTTTTTTCTGATGAAGTCTAAATTTGAGAACAAAGTTGTGCAATAAAGAAGCTGACTTCACTCTCAAAATTGCATTTCAGTATTGTTTTCATTTTGACTTCTTCTGCATTGTATTCTAACAATAATCTTGATATTTTTTTGTTTCTCTTGACATTTTAACCCTGTTATTGAAACATTTTTCTTGTTAGCTTGACTTTCCCTTGGTGATTTATAGAAAAGAATCTTCCTCTCCTTAACATTTTTCTCAATGCCTTACCCTGATACCTTTTATTTAATAAAGAAATGAGATATTTTTGACAATGAGTTGGACAAATCCACTTCCCAGAATTCAGTTTGTGCAGCAAATAGTTAACATAATGACTGTAGTATCCTCAACAAAACTGCTATTTGTCTTTAAAATCTTGGAAAAAAATTCTATGGCCTTGTATTTTAAGTTTTGTCTTATATTTGACTACATGTGCTGGAAAAGTGTGTTGCTGTCCTGTCAGTACGAGCTTCAGAAAACACCTGCGATACCCAACATTTCTCTGGACAATTTCGTCATTGTTATCTCAGATAAACATCGCAGACACAGCACCTTAAAGAACAATAAATGAATTGTATGGGCTTGCTGCGACCTGCATTTTGTTCTTGCATCTGTGTCTCAGTGTGTGGTTTTACTCCTGATGAAAGGGAATTTCTCTCCTCATACCTGCAGCTAATGTTACTCTGAAACTATGTTGTTCACGTCTTTAAGTATTTGAACTTGCATTTTGCCGCGGGAGGTCTGGCAGAGGAATCGCCTGATGCCCTTTCTGCTCTCTCTGCTCTCTCTGCTCTCCTCTTGTCTTTCCCGTACACACACACACACACACCACACACACCAAGCGTTTTTCTGTCATGTGGCTGGCGGTGTGTAAAAGCTCATCTCTCCAGCTGGAAGAGAACAGGTTAGACAAAATTCCCTTTTCTCCACGTGGAGCCTTTGAGGCACGGAGTGGAAGGGTGAAACATGGCGTGGCACGTCTGGCTCCCCAAAAAAACCTGCGGTGTGTCTGCACGGCCCTGCGGGTTCACCTCGAGTCAACTCAGATCTGTGGTGGCTCTTTAGTGACTGCATTATGACCCCTAACAGAGCGCTGACAGGGTTTGTTTCCCTTTGCTTTGAGCTTGGAATTGGATAAATTGACTTTGCATTGTAGTGAGGAGATACAGGTGCCTCCACTTGGACGAATCATGCATATAATGCGTGCTTAAACAGCCTGATATGAATTCTCTAGAGAGCGTAATGCAGCAGCTGTAGTTATGCATGTTTAGCTTTGAACAAGGCCGACCTCAGTGGTGCCCCTGCCACTCATTGTACACATGATCGGCCCGATATGGACGCTTATTTGTCTTCAGATCAGTGACAATGTCTCCCGCCACAGTGACACCCGTGTTCAGCCCCTCTCAGCAAGGAAAAAGGTTTGTATTCACCCTCCAATTTTACACTCTCTTTAGGTCCAGGAGAGTCTTTGTGTGCTGGGAGGGCGGCCCATTCTCTGAAAAAAGCAGCTGTTTCTATAATGCTGTGGCAGCACTTTATGCTGCAGAATGATAAATGAAGGAGAGGAGGCAGAGCTGAAGTGCAGCTGAAGCACACACACGCTGAAACAATGGCAGAGGAGGGTCTCTGTGCTACATGGATGTGCTCTCTTTCAGCCTCAGATAAACACCGACTGATGCAGCTCACACACAGCGAAAGCAGGGCTGGGCGTTGTGGAGCAAATGACATATCAAGATCCTTTCAGCAAAGTGGCAATATACATTATATATTTGTATGTTTTTTACTGTTTTATGTAGAAACACAACAAATGTTTGTCACAGTGCCTGAATCATAAACTTAATGTGACGTTGCTGACAATAAATCACTAAAGATAACCTGCTTGATACCATGACAAAAACAAAACTTCTTATTTGGCCCCCTGTGACCCCAAAGAGGATAAGCAGTGTTCATAATAGATGGATGGACGGGTTTTTAAAAGGTAAATTACGCCATCTCATTTAGGAATGGGCAGCCTGTGGCCCCAGGGGCAACATATGGCCCTCATTCTCACTTAATGTAGCCCGAAAGTCAATTTCAGATATCAATCCTACCAATAAAAACATGAGAAAGAAAAAAAAAAAAAAAAACATATTAAAATGTAGTTGTTAGCGCATATTAAGTTATTTGCAAGAAATTAGAGGTGTGATCTTATTGTAATAAAAGTCTTTCAGATGCATCATTAAATGTAATTATTAAAAAACATAATGTTAGGTAACATATGTGAGAGTCAACAGTTCATATAATGTTAACTGCGTTGGAAAGCTGGTTGACATGGCTTAAATTATGTGTTTAGCTCATTAAATTAAGTCTTATTAAGTGCATTTGAGTTGAAATAGAACTAGTGCTTAACTAGTGCTCAAACCTCCAACAAGGCATTCCCAACAATGCCAGGAGGGTTACTGTGAAAAATGTGTAAAACTGCACTATCTTGAAATGTTAACCAATCCTTTAAAAATCCCTTGATCCGCATCCAGATTTGTATCACCACCAAAATCTAATTGATTGGCCCATTTCTGACATATCCTGAAAATTTAATCAACCTGTGTTCATAACTTTTTGAGTTATCCTGTTAATAATCTAATAAAACAATCAAATGCTGGCAAAAACATAATGTCCTTTGCTGAGGTAATAAATTCTATTTTGCCTGAAGTTCAGGCATATATATTCATTTTTGATGGCTGCTAGAGTATGTTCACAATCACTTGTGTCAAAAAGTGTATAGTTTAGAATATATAGAGTACCTCTGAAAGTGCTGTATTCTCAGCCTACCTGAGATTCTCTGTTAGAGCTCATGCCCCTTTAATGCCCCCCCAACCTATGTTCACCCACTTCATTCTGACTGGTTCACAGGTCGACTCTGTGGTGATGTTAAAGTGTTGTCAACAACTCCGCATTCATTCTAACATCCATGCTCTGCAATTGACTTGCTATTGTGGGCTTCAAATGACGATGACAAAATGGTAGGATTTCACACGCGCTGGAGGAACGAGACATTTAAGGTAACAGCTGGCGCAATAAGGGGGGGGGGGGTCTGAATGCTGCACAGGGGTGCTCTTTCACTTGAAGGAGACACACTGGAGGGCATATAAAACTAAAAAAACCACGGTAAGACCTATTTAAATTAAGTAAGTATTTTTTATAATAGAGTGACTAGAATACCTTGTGAATCAAAATGATAAAATCTACATAATGTCAATGATTATAGTACCAAGAGCACAGTTAACAAAAACCTTCAGGAATAGTTTCAATTAGTAAACAAGTGTGCACTGTCAAAATTGTACGAATGTGTCAGAAAAAAATGAAAATGGGGTGTGAATTAGAATGATTTTCCATCACTCCTTGATTAAAATTTAATTCATGAGTAAACTTTAAGTGTGAGTAGGATCCACATGGCTTACCAGTTACTTTAGTAAAAGCATCAGTATGTAAAACTCAATCCAGTAAAATCACAGTTAATGAAGGTAGAGTGTGGGGTCCCACAAGGTTCTGTGTTGGAGTTTTTATTCTTTAATATGTGTTTTTTAGTCTACAGTATAATAAAATTAATGCTCTTGCAGACAACATAAATTTCCAAGGCTGTAGGGATAGCTTGGAGTCACTTGTCTGAATAACTGAAGGGTTCGTTCGATTCAAATAAACTTACTTTTAACTTAAACGACACTAAATGTATGATTTGCAAACCAATCAACTAACTCAAGCAACAAACTTTTGATTAATGGAGAAATTACAACAGTTAAACAAATCTGTTTAGAATTTATTTTGTCATAACTTTTGCATCGCTTCCCTATTTCATTTTTTATTAATATGTTAAAAATTAACAAACATAATCTGCATCAATATGAATGATATTGTCTCAACCATTTGGAAATATATTGATTCATCTAAAAAACAAAATACACTGCCCAGTCCCCAACTCTCCCTCTCTGCAGGTTAGACTCCTGCTGCTCTCACATCGCCAGAGGTTATAGGAGCGTGTTGAAGCAGGGTCGGGGGTGTGGGGGGCTAACAGACTGACACATCCCACCAGTCCCAGCGCACACCCAGGGGACTGAGAGGTTGTGGTCCCCATCCCACTGGGACCTGTCGCTGCTCTGTCCTCGGGGCAGCCATCTTCCTCTTCACCACCGTTCCTAATGACAGAGCCTGAGGCCTCATCACTCTGCCCCCCTGCTCCCACCAGTCTCCACCAGCTTCACGCTCCTCTATACTCCCTGTTGTCCTACCCAGGTGCCTGTCAGAGGGGTGTCTGCTCTGCGACTGGTGTAGCTGTCCGCATAAAGCCACCCCCCACCTCCCCTCCACTCTCCCGCCGTGCCCCCTCCCCTTCATGGCCCCGGGCTCCTCAGCCTTTCATTTTGAAGTGGCGCGGGCCGGCTCTGCACCAGCCTGGGCCCTCGGCCTGCAGTCTGCTCCATTGTTTGGCCTCAGAGAAAGACTATTATTTCAACTCAATTTACTGTGAGTAAACACTGAGTGATAAGGCCCCCTGTCCTATCCCTCTCTCTCACACACACACTTCACAGATCCCTCCATCCCTGACCGTGGGCTGTAATATACACCACCAACAAATCACTGCTCTCGGCTCATTGCGATCAGCGGCTTTAGAGTGGAGCTTACTAATTCACTTTCCAACACAGATCAGAGGACAGGCCTCATGTGTTTCCAACACCACACCACATTTAAAGGTTCTTGTGTCCCAATGGTCGAGCGATATAAATTTCAACAAACATCTTTACCGCACCATTCACATGCTAAACCTACAATAATCAGATGTAAATATGCAAAGATCCAAACTGTGAGACAGTGCTGTGGCAGTTTATTAAAACCCAGTTTTAATCTTTTTTCTGCATCAATAACAAAGACGAGCCGTTTGATGAATGGTTCATCCTCTCCAATACATCAGTTCAGATCTGAATAATCATGATTGCAGCTCTTTGTTTCTCCAAGACAATAAACGCAAAGTAACTCTCAGCTGCAGGAATGATACACTGTGACCAAATGACACTTGGTGATATTAAGGGGATGGGTATCAAAAACCTGGCATCTACATGACACCAATGCCAGCACATCCAATACCAACTGAACTGAGTAACAACACACATTTTGGTGCTTCATTTCAGTGATATGTGTATGTGAAAATATCAATACAACAATATATCACAATATCAGGTTTCTTTTAAGCTAGTAACTTGAACTGTATAGTCTCTTTAAGATGTCCCAGCTCTTCTCCAAGAAGGTTAACGAAACCAGTTGCCAGCTCTGAAGGAACCCCTGATAAACATGACCTGGACTATAATATGAAAATAATTTAGAGCAATTTGAGACATTTGTTTAGCGAAGTAGTTTGACCTGCTGCTGCCAGTTTGCAGTGGGAAATCTGCCATATGACTCTCTGTCTCCGTGTTACATTTCCTGTTGTTATTTTTGTCACAAGGAAAGAAAACAGTGTGAAACACATACATACACATATGAAATCGCCAGGTACTTCCCAGTACAAACCTTTATTGGGTACCATGCACTAAATTACAGAGCAAAAATGCTGACCCTTCTCTGCATTCTATCCAATTTTGTCCTCAAGCAAAGACATGACAGGTAACAGGAGCATCATCACATAGGCTGCCATAATTACCCTTTTTCTCTTAATAGTATCCATTTAGGAACCATTTGAACACCAGCAGCACTTTAAAAATGTCACCCTGAAAAACCCAGCAGTTACCTAACCACAATTAAAAACAACTAAAACAATGAAAAATACTTTAAATAATTTTAATTTAAGCTGGGCTGCAGAATATTCTGCCTATATCTGTATCAGTTGGCTTTATACATTGATTATTTGTATCAGCAGAAATTAAACTTCTGCCTAGATTAACAGTCTAATGTCACAGTCAGGCACAAACCTCCTATGTCCAAAATTGCTACTTTTCAGGAAAAGGGATTAAAGCTGTACAACAGAAAAAAGAACTATTTATTTTTATGTTCTGTAATTTGGTTAATGTTTAGACACACCAACATGTAAAGGGATCAATAGCACTGTTTAATGAACAAAAAAATAAAAATCATAAAAAAATGGAGATAGGAGGTTTGTGCCCTATAGTGCCACATCCTGTACATGTATATCCCTTTCTAATGACTGAATATTGGCAAAAGGTACAAATACAAGCTTTGCCTTTTAATGTTCTCTGTTAAAATATGATTTTGTTACATTAAATATTTTATTGAGATGATTTTCCTTTTATTTTTATCACTGGATATCTGCCATAAAAAAGTATAATTTATGGGACAATCAAATTTGTTTGTCTTCTTTGTGTCTGTTTCTATGATACGTAGATCGGGTCAATACTAGAAAGAGAGAGACATGGTAAGTCAAATTTAATAAGAAACTGCCATTTGTTTAAAAAGAGTCTGAGGTCCTGTCTTAATTTTTGAAAAGATAGCTTGTACACCCCTGTTTCAGGTGTTTGATACTGATTTTGCTTCAAAGAAAAGTTCAGTTACAGAGCTGTTTGTTCCTTCTTCATTGTTTCACCATTTAAAAGCCCTCCACTCCCTCGTCTGTATGAGCAACTGTACTATGTCTTAATTATGCAGAATTATCAGACGGCTTTAAATGGCCGTCATTTGCACTATCTCCGCCTTATGTGGCTAATATAATTATTGGGAGCCTACTTTATCTTAGGCAGAAAGAGGCTGACAACGTAGCACAAACTAATGCGATAAAAGCTTCGCATATCACGCCTTGATTCGAGGATTTTAAAGGTAAGTGTTTATGACAAGGTAATAATGCCTCATGCAAACGCTTGGCCTGTAAATTGGTTAGTTAGGCCATGATGGATGAGGGGGAGCCTAACCTTATTTCCAATAGAGCCTCTTGATTTCCGAAGCTGAGGATAATGAATTTGATTTAATTAGACCATCCCTCATCTAATTAAGAGTGGGAGAAATCTGACCCTGTGTGTAGTCTTAAAAACAGACTTTGAACCAGATGGACATATCAGGCTGAAGACGCAAATTAAGTATTTTGAAAAAGGAAATAAACGCTGTGTTAAAGAGTCGTCCCATTAGCCACAATTCATGTTTATAGAGCCCATCCTTCATGAAGTAAGTAACAAAAACTTAATCAATTATAAAAATGATTATTGTGTGAAATAAAAACAAACTAGCTGCCCATTAAGATGAGAGTTGAGAAGATGGGATTTGGGATTAGACAGCAGCTATAAAGGCCCAATTAAAGTGATTCATCATCAGATTATTAATGAAGCTTGCAAGGCTCCTCTGCAGTATTTGTAATGGCCTACTTGGCTCTATCTCCTTCCGAACCCTTTGGGTAAACCTGCTCCTTACACCGCCAAGGTAATCTCTTTAAAGGCCGAGGAGAGCCAGCCCACCAGGCCCCCAAAGGCACCCTCACCACATTGGTCCCACCGCCCGCTCTTATACGCCGCGCTTCACCTCGCAGGCTTGACAACTCTCATTATGGCTCCAACTTTTCTAGGCTTCACCTCGGAAGGGAAAACTCTCTCAACTTGATCATTCTGACAGCCGCGGGTGTTGTATTTGTCATCCTCTGACTAACTGGACTGGAAACAGGGATCTGAGGAGAAATGATGCGAGTCTGAAGTTAGGTTTCTGACGCTGGCTTTGATTCGCTCTGGGCTCTGATGACGTTTGTAGGTGATGGTGGATTAAAAATCTCAAGTCAAGCATCATTACTGCACAATGCTAGGAGGTCTTACCATTGACAGTCCGTCTAGTAAGCCGAACAACCAGCACACAACACACAATCTCATATATGCCTCAGTAACCAACACACTGCAGACCCAATTACCTGTAATACACACTTCAGTTTATCTCTCTCCCAGTCATTATCTAAATTGGCGACATATTATTAGGCTACCTGTTTGAGAAGTGTGTGTGCTTCTCTTTGTCTCCTAATGGGGCCCAAAGGGAGCCTCGGTTTGTGCGTAACCCTCTGCAGGCCAGAAAGAAATGGGCTTTTACAAACTGTTCTCTTAAACAGAGTCACAAGACTTCACCATTATGCACCAAACAGAAACGTATATGTCATGACACGGTGAGTGGTGGAATCAGGAGATTAATTATGTGATTGCAGAGAGAGAGAGAGGGAGAGGAGCGTGGCCTCTCAGTCAGAGGGGTCCCTCATTACATTACCTCAGCCTCCAGAGGAGAACAATTGACTTCAGATGCACAAGACTCGAACACAGAAGAGCTGCACTGATTGAGAGGTGAGACAACTATTAACAGGCGATTATGCAGGGAAATAGTGGTCCTTAACTGAATGGTTGTTCTGATTGGGGATGCACTGATATTATCTTTTACACACCCAAGCACCCAGATTTGGGAACTCACAGAAATCGAGATCTAAGCATTTAAAAACCATTGCATTTCAAGAAATATCTTTAAGGTTTTGTTTTATCTTCATCAGATGTTCCTCATCTCTTCCTTTTTGAAATTTTGTCAGTTCATAGTCTGCACTCTGCTCCTCTTTTGTAACCCTCGGTGATGTTAAAATATCACTAAACATAGCCAAACTGCAGACATGGATCCAACTCTACCAACCTGCTCAGATGACAGTAGGCTAAAATCCTGTAGTAAAATGATCTGAGTTCAGTCTCAGTTATGTTTTGGAAGTATGAGGAATTAGACCGCCTATTGGCACTGACTACCATTACTAGCACAAGTGAATCCCCCGGTTATCAAACCAGAATTCTAAACTTCAGTATGATACTTTTAAAAATCTGACAACATTAAAACATTTTCTGTTACTTTGTAACATATATAAAAGTGCTCAGCAGCTAATATGGGAAAAACTATTTTCCCAGTTTTCAAAAATAGGGGACAAACTCCAGCTCAGTTTCTCCAGTACTTCTTTAAAAACCAAAAGTGGAGACAAAATTAATGTGTTTTTTGTTTGTTTGTTTGTTTGCTTTTAATTCCATTTCAAACTCTGCAGCCCAAAAATAACTGGGGTATGTATTGGCAAGAATGTAGCAATACGATGTATATCATAGTACAGACAATGTAAAATAATATATTTGGATACTGTAAGAAGGTTGAAATATCAGATCTTTTTACTAAATAGTCTATTTTTAAAAAAAATCTTTTTGTCATATCTTGAACCCAAATATTACACATTATAAAATAAGGTTTCTGCAGTGTTATTTACACAAAGCATGATTCCTGCTATATCGATACACTAAACTGACTTTACCAGTGACAGAAATAATAACAAATGCAACACAGACACAGAAATTCAACTGGCTAACTGTCTTCATCCAACAAAAAACAACAGATTATCAGAATTTAAATAAAATGATGAATGTCGATATTGCTCTGTAAAATACTGATACTGTACTGCATCACAAAATAGTGTGATTTACTGTTGAATTGATATTTTCTTACACCCCTATAACTGACCTCATTTAGACCCGTGTCCTTAAATGAGAAATTGCAACCAAAATTCCCAAATAGTCTCATCCCCTCAACTTGATTGAATGAACCATTTTTCAGTTTGTACTTCAAAGACAGGACTATACAAGTACAACATTTTTTTGATGCTAAATGAAGTGCATGCATTTTGAACTTCTTTTGTATTTGTTTGACGTGACACTATTTACATTTGTAGTTTTTTCAACGGATCTCAAGAATGTGCATATATTCATGGGAAAACTAGCTTTGTTATCCCCAAAAATAATAAATATATGCTAGGGTCTTGAAAAAACAACACGGATAAAAGGCATTAGATAAAGTGCATAAATGTATGTCTCCTTCGGGTGTCCGTACATTATAGATATTTTGCCACATTTATTTTTTCCAAGACACCTTCATAACTCAATGGAAACAGCACTCCACTCCACCTTAAGTTGTGAACCACTTTCTTAGAATTTTGATTTAATTAACACTTTTGTACAAATTTTTCCCAATCCCACCACTCAGCAGTTATGAAATTATTTCCTTTCAATGAAATTCCGAGCCCAAGTAGCCTTGAGAGAGGCAGATTCATTAAGGATCATGAATAATTTTAGTGCAATTTCTTGATTAAAAGTGTCTTTTAAGAGCAACACTTTGTTTTTGACCACCAACATCTCTGTTCAGATCAGAGATCAGGAGACAAAATAAAAGTCAAAAAGAGAATCTAAAGCTACATTATGTGAGTGTAATCCACTGTTTGCATGAAGACTCTCCTTCTTCCTTCACTCTGTTTTGTTTGAAGCTGGCACTTATTTAATGAGCCGACCAGCACTGAGACCGTCACCGCTACAGTGGGGAAACTGAAGGCCAATCGCACCTCCCATCATTCAAATCATGTCCATGCAAGTGAGATGTACTCCTGACACTGGCCGCTCCTCAGAGAGCTATATATGCAATTGGCAGAATAGCTGCAGCTTGAAAATGTCTCATCCATAGGGACGCTCACAAGCAATAACACAGCGTATGAGAGACAGACAGCTAGATTGAATAGAGAGACAGCTAGACAGGCAGAGATCAAGTCCAATCCCGCTCCCATCATCTGGCTGCATGCTCTCAGGTCAGGCTTAGCTAATCTAATTCTTGGGCTTTTCCCACAAAAAGCCAAGTGCCACTCAGGAGAAGTGGCAGGGAGAGTGAGAGACAGTGGATGTGGAGAGGACTGCTGGTGCTGCTGGAGGTGGTGGGAGTGGGCTTGAATAATTATGAATCAGGGAGCTTAACCTTCTGGGGAGTTAATTTGAAGAGCACTGGGGATAGAGGAGTGGGACTCTTTATTTCCCTGGGGTGCCCCTAATGCCATTGTGAGGGAATGGAGAGATCAGGACACGCAGCAATATCGTGTCTGTTAGCCGCCATATGACGAGCTGACCCCAGAGCGACGTGCACAATCACACCTGCCGTCATCAGGGCTAATTTGTTAAACATATCAATGGCTGCTGCCGCCGCTCCTGGCCTTTTTTTTCTGCCTTGGTGGACCATTGATTCAGTCGTGGTGATGAATGACAACAGCCGACCCCTAACAACTTCAAGCATATTCAACACCAGCACACAACAGATTACAAGGGATCCACTGGGATCTGCTTTGTTATTGCAAATAAAACTATTGAAAGAGGTTGTACTTCTTTCAAACAAAAATTACAGCAAAAGATAGACAGATTTGAGATTTTTACAACAACCATATTTTTACATCTATATACTAAATAATACAAATGCCCTCAAAGGACATTCATCCATACATTTTAATTTTCCTTTATTTTCTGGTTAGAATAAATTGATTGGAGTTATTTTCTTAAGGTCGCAGCTTGTTTATCCTGTTATATTGAGATAACAGGAGCAGTTTCCTTAAGATTTTTTGTCCTCTCCTCATGGTGTCAAGAAGATGATCAATTTTCATAACAAAACCAGGGTTCTTATCCTCAGACTTCGTTGTTGTTGACTAATCAGAGTATCCCTCTAACATCTGCTGATTCGTATACTTAATTGAGCAAAAAGAATTTCTGAAATTCTGAATTTCCTTGAGGAAGGTTTTCCGAGGGGATTAATAAAGTATTATCTCATCTAATCTAATCTAATCTAAAAATGCTGATTTCTAATGTCTGTAAATGACTTTACACTTTCTACTGGCACTAAAGTGCTTGGTTTTATTTGCAATAATTTGGGGGGGTGACAAGCTCATTTTTAGCAGTAATCCATAAACTTGTTCAAAATCTGACAGGCCTTTTGTTGGGGGAACCAGATGTATGCTTACTACCAGAACTACATCATCCCTGCACCACTGCATCACTCTCGAGAGTGTTTTTTTTTTTTTTTTTGTCATTGTCACATGATTCAACAGAAGTTATCTTATATGATGACAACGGGTTTTAATTTTGGAGGCTTTGTAGTTAAGGCAGCCACCTCAACAACATGCCTCATCTGCCTTGACTTATGCAGCCAAAAAACATTGCAAATCTATTTGCAATTCAATTGATATTTGGGGTTTACAACAACTTTCCTTTAAGGCCCCACTTTGGCCAAAGACAGCCTTTGTATTCAACCATCCATGACCAGTCCTTCGGTCTATTGTTGTAAATTGATAACTAACAATAATCTTAAACCCACCATCACATTGACTGGAGAATTCCCCTGTGGAAAACACTGATCTTGATAAAGACTACAATGTCCAGGCTCTAGTGTTTGCCCATAAGTAGTGAATATCAGCAGAATAAAAAGGACCATTTGTGGGTGGAATAATGATTTTTCACATTTTACCAGCTATTACTGCAAAAACAGTCTCTGCCAACTCCTACGTGCTTTTATTTTTTATTGTCACAACAAAATGGTAACTGGCAGAAAAACCTACTGATCTTTGGCATGGAGAGGTGGTTATTAATAATAATATGCAACTGTCTGGTGCATTGGCTGATACCTAGGAACACTTCTTTGGCTGTACTATTGGGCCTGTGCAAACTTTTCAGACACTAGTATTAGTATTTCAATAATTCTACAATATTCCATCTGTTATCATGTGAAGGTGCCAAATTTCTGCACAAACATTTTTATGTATCTCAATGTACGAAGGCCTACTTACAAATATTTTTTACCTTAAACTCTCAGTTGGTAGAAGAGAGCCAAGTTAAAAGCATCAAAGAGGACAAAGAAGCAACAGAGACACAAACTGAGGGTTAGATAAATCACAGCATGCACAGAAATGATACTCCGCAGCCCCTGGAGTCGGTATTCTTTTATTCAAAGCTGGGCCTCCGTCCCAGCCTCTCACCGGGAGAGTCTCCTGTCATGTTTGAGAGCACAGAGCCTGAGAGATTGGCCGGTTAGCCTAGCTAGCTGGCAGAAAGAGCCCGTTGTGTGGCAGCAGCAGAAGTCTATGGCAGCACAAACCCCGACATCTGGATCCAGTTTGCAGGGAGCACACTCCGACAGGCCCTGACTCTGCCAAAGGGGGGGAATCTCAGCCCTTTGATTCCTCCTCCCGTGGCCTGCTCTAATTGTCATCCCTCATTATTTAGTCAAAGGTGGAGGGATGAATCATAAACTATTACAGAGAAATGACATTTCCTGCTCAGAGAGGAATCCTCCTCAGCCTCGCTCCCCCTCTCATCTCATCTCAGCTGATAAGGACGATGGATTTCATACACGGCCGAGCACAAACATCTCTCTTCTTGGCTCAAACCATTAAGATGTGGCCAAGAGGGTTTGTGTTAAACTGTAACCACAAGTGACGCAAGAAGGGAAGGGCGAGAGTCACAGCTGATTTGATGACAGCTCTCGGTTAGAGAGAGGGATCTGTGCTGTCAGGAAAATCTTTACTGAATAAAAAGTTTGTGTTGGCAGGATTACTGGGAATAAAAGAAATGTGTCAAAATCTATGATGAGAAAATACGACAGAAAAGTTTTAGAAATCCCGTTTTAACTAAATGCAACAGTAATGATTATGTAGATAGTTTTATGCATGTAGTTAATCAATAGAGAAGTGGTTCTCAATTGTAGGTTTGAGACCCAAAAGGGGTCACCAAAGTATTAAAAGTGGGCCATAAATGAATTTATGGGAAACAAGGAGACAGAAAGTTGACAATGTATGTGCTATGTGAACAAGTGCTCAGGTGTTTCAATTTACTCAGGGATGCCACAGTTAAAAAAAAAGTTAATTTTGGTGTTTTTTTCCTAAATATATTTGTGTAATTATTTCATTATCTCATTATCTTACTGGGTGTAATTCTCTCACATGGCTAATATTTTCTATTAGGTTTAAGCCTTATAAACTGATCTTTTATGATCTGTTTGTCCAACAGATCATTTCTTCTGCCAATTAAGAAACTTCTTATCTGAGTCGGGATTACGTTTTCTTGATGTAAGCAATAAATTGAGTAGACATTACAGATAAACATCTTTGCTGATATCTGATCATCCTGCATACATTTGCCAATAGCTGAGGATTGTAAAAGGGTCAATAAGGCTGATAGTGTTAAACTGATGCACCTGTGCATTTCTAGTAAATGCAATTTTTCTAAGATTTTTTTTTAGCTCCTCTTATTTAAGAATTACATGAGAGGTGCTGATTTTAAGAACAGACACCTATACAGAAATTAGTAACAGCATTTCATAATTATTTATGTTAATATTTGAACAATCGATAAGCCATAGTTTGTTTTCCAATATTACCATAATAACTACCTTTATAACTATACAGAGAAAATTTTAAAAGCAATAAGTTATGCTCCAGGCAGCCTCAAATGTATTGTCATCATAAATTTTACATTGTGTTTCTGCCCGCCTGTCTCACTCTGCACCACGCTCTACCCTCTAACGCCCCCAAACACAGCTTCAGCAGATGGCTGTTCAACAGCAGTCTGGTTCTACTTAAGATTTCCTGCCTGTCTAACAGAGGGTTTTTGTTTTATTTTTCCACTGTAACTTTTCCTAAATGTTGCAAAGTGCTGTACTTATGCTCAGTTATTATAACTTCAATAACCATATAGAAAAAGTCATAAAATCAAATAAATGAAGAACAGGGTCTAGACCAATAGTAACCAACCTTCCCTGACTAAAGATCGTCGATGACGCCAGCAGGAGAAGCTAGATCTACCTGCCCAAAAAACACTAAAGTAATACTATATTTGGTAACTTTTACAGGACATTATTAAGGTTTACCCAATCTATCAAGAAAAAAAAAAGAAAAACCAATAACAAAACTTATATTCACATTCAACAATGTGAATCATATCACTGAACAAAACTAAAAACAATTTAAGACTGGAACAGTTCAGTATCTTGCTGTTTCATTTATGCAGGTACCAGCGACTATGATATAAACACAATTAAAGAATTTCAAGACTCTGCTGCACTAGAATTACCCTGTGCCGCTTTCTGTGACAATGTATTTATACAAGAAACTCATTTAAAACAGGAAAAAAAAACATTTCATTGATGGTAAGTTTAAGCGTAATGGTACACTTGTATGTTCTGCACACCACATATCTGCAAATATATTCTCGTCCACCAGTAATCCATTTTTAAGCTATTATCAGCCAACAATGATTTACTTCGGATAATATCATGCATCCTTGAATTTCAGGTTTGTTCCATCTTAACTCTGAGTTTCCATGACCCCTGGCTACCAACCCCTTGGAGAATCAGCCAGGACTCCTACTTTGAAAAACCACAAGTCTAGAAAACAATAAAATACAGACGTGTCACCTCCAGAGACACAGTGAAATAAAATATATGTTACATTTCCTCTTAGGGCTTCAGTTATTATGTGCTTTTTCAACACGCTTGTTCTGTCCTGTTTCATGTGCAATCATATATTTTGCCCCTTCAGTGAAGACCACGGCACTTTTTCTGAAAATGATTTGACTGGTTAAACATTTTTAGAAATTTTGGTTGCAGTTTATCATTAGGGTAGTAAGGATGTGTCCTAAGGCTAACTAGTTGAGAAACACTGCTGGAGAGGCCTTTGCATGCCTCCCATTGTCAGTAAATACACTGTTTAGTCTTATGGAGGCTCACTTAACCTCGAATTTCCAATTAGACATTCAACCCCCTTTCTCAATCGACAAATAAATCACCACATTTCTCTTCATATAAATTCCAGGATCTTATTTGTTTATCATTTGGTAAGCAACAAAGAAATAATTAGTAGATTGATGGAAGAATAATCAAGGAATTAAAGTCCCCTGCACAGTTTAATTCAATTATCCAAAACAATTCAGCAGCAGATTTCTCTGTAAGGCGTCAGTTTAGCGTTAGATCAAGGCAGAATGAATGTGATATCACAAACACACTGTAATGCAATTTGTGGTTGCTCTCATCAAAGTAAAGTGGAGCTGCTAATCTGGGCGGTAATGACAGCGATGTGTCTGTGCAGAGCGCCGGGGCGGACACGAACAGGTTGTGTCGATCTACAGGAGGTGATCGAGGCAGAGCTGCAGCACCTCAGCCTTTGATATTTCCTCTGTTTGCTTTGGAAACTCAACAATGCATGAAAATGTCCTGTGCTCTTGTGTGTGTGTGTGTGTGTGTGTAGAGTGTTTGTTGAGGTGTGCCCTCCTCATTACCCCTGAGGTGAAATATCTACAACGCATGACAGTCTGTCAGTGAGTTGGTAAAGATCTGCAGTGCTGAGGGATCACTCAATACTCTTAGAGGAGGATTTTAGGGATAATGATATTTAAAATTCTTTTGTTAGATTAATTCTGCATTACGTGAACAGCAGAATGATGCTGTACTTTAGAGGAATTGAGGTATGAGGTGGGGTCATCCCTTATTCCATTCTGCAGATTTAATTTTTGAGTGTTTCTGCTCTTTTGATAGCGTTCATCAGCAGTCCTCTTCGTAAAGACTCTCAAGCAAAACTATGTGCATTACTGTTTGCTTAACTCAGCACTGCATAATCACAGGAGGGGATGTGCTGCTCAGAAAGTATCACAGGTTAATTTGGTAAAAGGCTGTAGGGAAATGTTTAAACAACAGTGTATTGAGCATATCAACTAGTGCATTTACAGGATGTATCTCTCCTGCATACACAGGATGTTTACTTTTACGTCTATTTTTTTAAAGGACTGCAAATATACTTGGGTGGGTGGCCAGCTAGTGTATTGTCTATGAGAGAAAATGCTGCATTAGAAAAATCTCAAATAAATATTGAACCCCTGCATACAGCTGCCAAGGTCACTGTGCACCTGTGAAATGCAGTAGGCTATTTTTGGTTGTGCATATAAAGAGATTCACTGCTTTCCAACGTGTTTTTCTTTATACATGCTCTTCTTTGTTTGCACCTCTGATTCAGCATAGGGATGAGGAAACTCTTGTCACAAGCACCTCAAATGTCAACACATTGCACAAATGTGGTTTGGGTAGGGATGGAGATATTTCCATAAAATCAGTAATTCATCAATATTGCTATTGAGTCCTGTGGGTTCTGTGACAGAGAGTCACTTTATCTGGTGCACAAACAAACATCTGGTCTTGGAGGGGGAACATCAGCTCTGAGCAAATCAGCATTGTGCATCAAATTAAAGAAAACTGTTCCACCTTTCAGCTGTCTGCTTGGAAAATAAAAACCAGTGCAGCTTCTGCTGTAGGAAAAATCCTTCTCATCTGCTCAAAAAGGTTTGAAACGACCTTCCATACTTTGTCTAAAGTTCTGCTGGTTACAAACATTATTTCATGTTGAAATTTGAGTTGAAATCAGCAGGATAAATGCTGATTAGCTACTTAATGGGCAAATAAATGGTTGCATAAGGATGTATTCAGTGTCTCAGTTTGTCTGAGTCTGAGTGTCTTCAGCTCAGTAAAAAAGGCAACTGGTAGAAAAGGGGAAATTTTGACATGATTTAGTTTCAAGAAAAAGAAAATTTAGTTATTTGGCAGAAGTTTCTATGTTCATTGTCCATCAGTATCAGCAAAAACATCCACACCATTTCATACACATTTACACGCCACTGATGCAGCAGTGGGAGCAACATGGAGTTAAGAGTCTCGTCCAAGGACACAATCGACATATGACAGCCGGAGCTAGGCTAAAACCTGCAGCCTTCTGATGCTTGGTAGAGAATACTATCAGACTATAGCCACTTCTTTAATATGTTCATCTTTTCAAAAATTATAGGGCTTAAAAAAACCCTGCCACACTAGCTTGGTGTGATGCACTTTAACACTGAATTAAAATATAATTATTGCATTAAAAAGACTTCACTACGCTATTTTTGAATAATTTAAAGTCATTTTGATCAATGTGTTGTTGCTGGCAATCTGGGAACTAAAAAGTTTAAGACTCAAATATCTAGTGCTGTCAGAACTAAACCAAACACCATGACCAAAAAACAGAGGTATGTCCTTAATAACGAGCTAAGTGCATTGTTACATCCTTACCATGCATAATTGTGTATTCCATTCTCCCATTCTCATCCTTGGCTCCTCTACCTCAGAACAACACTGTAAAGTGATCTAACCAAAGGTTGAACCAACAGACATCATTAGAGATGCTGAGCAGAGCAAAGAGTGTGCTTAACTAGACTTGAATACGGCCTATATGACCTGCAGCTGCTATACAATGATTCTGGGTGAAGTAAAGTTGGACTCTTAACATAACTGATGAACATATTTTAGGCTAAAATTAAGAGAAAGCATAAAGCTGTACTCTTTACCCTCTAAACCAGGACAACATTTCAGTGTCTTGTTCTGCTCACTGTACTTTTACTCTAAGAGAGAGATGTGTATCAGAAGCTTCTCTCTTTCACTTCTTTGACTTCCTTTTTACTGCTGCCATCATTCACTCACCACCGTCTACATGAGCCATTTCTTCCTACAAAACGTTAAAGCCCACCACCAGATTAGGCGGTCTCTGATTTCGGTGCTAATTGTGCACGTCCACTTAAGAGGCTGACAGCTCGGCAAATGAGGAGGCTCACAGGCCTCTGCGGCACGGCACTCATCCATCACGGCCTAACCGATTGCATCCCTCTAAAGGCGCAACACGCTAACACCATTAGCTCTACTGCTGGGCATCTAACTAGCACATCACTCACGCGGCTACATGCTAACAGCATTATAGCTAATGCTGCCCCTCTAACTAACACATCAGTCATAGGGGCTGGAAATCCTATGGCTCTGTAGAAACACGTGGAACTTAGCTGTCTCTCTAGGAGACAATCACAAGCTTTTATTTTGCCTTTGTTACCTCTGCTGCTCTGTTCCTATTATGCTCATTTGTCTCAGAAGATGCCGAATGCCACTGGAAGAAAGTTGTTTTGATTCTGCTTCCCCCTGCCCACAACAGATCTTTTGGCGCTTGGTTCGAATGTGCATGCCTCTGTGAAGGGAGCCATTCAAATCGGATTATGATTTCATATTTCACAAAGACAGCACACCACTAGGATGATTTTTAATTAGAACCAGAATCAGTAAAAAGAATGGGGCATGGAGACAATAAAATGAGGAATGCATTCATCCATGCGATCATCCTCTTGCTTTATTTAAGATCTGTGCCAATGTGCTAACAGCATTAATGAAGTTATAAAGAATTATGAGGGGAAATCAAATTTGCCTCGCCACTTGAGCGCCACTAAAATGCCAAACAATAAACTACCAGATTGCAAATTAGATCAGTAAAAATATCAAACACATTGCGGTGCAGGAAAATCCATAATTGCATTTAGTGCCTGGCCTCTCCTGGGGGAAGAGACACTAAAGATCATCAGCAGGCTACACGGGAGCTGCTATTGACAGAGCGGTAAAAATCGACAGGCTAACTAAATAAACACTCCAGGCTCCATTAAATATTCAACGGCTGAGATTTGACAGTCGAGCGTGCCTGCCTTTCCCCATTGCCTCCATTGGCTTCTCTCGGCAGCACATCTTCCCTCTCCCCCCACCCTTCTCCTCCTCCTCCTTTCCCCTGTGACTCCTGACAGCAATAAATGATGCGGTGCCTGAGGGCGCTGCTCCAGTGGGAGACCTGGAAGGATAGAGCAGGAGAGCAAAAGAAATAAAGGGGAGACAGCCTATGACCAATGGCCATTAACCGAGGACTGAGACAGGGCCCTATGACATCCACTGACACCCCCACCCCCTCAACACTCTCACCCTCTGAGGTGGACTCACACATGCTCACACTGATACAAACCTGATACACCACAGCCTCCCCTCTCTCTGTTTTCTTGTTTATGCTCTAATAGCACACAGGCAGCTCTGAAGTAGAAAAAGGTGCTTTCCCTGATCAAAACCACACAGTTTATCCTGTGTGCTCAAAACAAGGAGGTGAAAAACCCCTCAACTCGCTCGCCATCACGAAACTCCTGCAGCCTCCTGACGAGATCATATGCATTCATCTGCTGTGGCGAGCCCGAGCAGAGCGAGGTTATGCAAATGAGAGATGACAGTGTTATTGTGCGAGGAATATCAATGGAGTAATTACTGTTCCATGTCGGGCTATTGGCCCTCCGCTCGCCGCGCCCAGCCAGCCAGCAGCGGTGCTTCATTTCTCAGCCGCCCTCTCGGGGGAGAGATGAGCGCCGTGCTCTGGAGAGCAGAGCTAATAATGGCAGCACGGATACAGGCAGGGCTTAGACGAGCCCCCGGGTCCTGAGCCGCAGACTGCTAAACGTTGCAGGGGTCTCAGGAGAGCCCCCCAGCAACGATGAAATGATTAAAAAACCATCCAACCTGACTGACAAGCTGACCGGCCACCTATAACTCTTTGTGCGCTGGGTCAAAGCACCAGTACTTGCTTCAATCATAGCAGTGGGTGACCTTTTTGGACATTAGTTGACTGCCTGACAATGATTTTTAGCGCAGAAGAGGGAAAAAAAAAGAAATACTGGCAGATGAGAGGAATTGTTCCAGGTAGCTAACAAGCTGAAATGTGCTGCATCCCCTGAAACAGGTTTCAACAATGAATCAAACGGATTGAAGGGATTTGTAAATCAAAGAAGTGATAGAGATAGGTAAATACCAAATGATCCTGTAAGTACTTTGCTTTACTGACATTGTAAGATCATAATGATCTGGTCTGGCTTCTTTTTTCGAGTGCCTTGGCTGCCGTCCAATGAGCAAACTCCTTTGGCATGTAAGTGTCATCAAATTTAAAGCTCAAATTTGTTGGGGGTGTATAACAAAGCGTTCTGCTCAACGTGCAAAGGTGTCTACTGCCTGTAAAATGTCAACTTTATCATCTTTTACATGTGAGGGATTGTCTAATAAATAAAAATGCTAAGAGGCCACAAGTTCAGCTGATGGGGAGAAGGCAACGCGAGGAGAAACTTCAAAGAATGACGGCTGGTACAGGCCCCCGAGCTGTGAATTAACATACCAGGCAGGAGGAATGTTTCTCCCACACACCTTAGTGAGACAGCAGCATGATCAATTTTTACTCTGAAAACAAAAGACAAGACCCAATCATCTGAGTTCTTTATAGGCCTTTGTTTGTGATTTACTTTGGGAAATGACATTTTTAGACATGATATTTAATATATTGACATCTATAGTTTTTAGATAAAGTCCAAAATATCACAACTGTGCATATCATATGTATTGTATTCTGGCATATTTCTAGACAAACATTAGTATTTCACCAAATAATCTTGCTCATTGCAGAAAAATCACAAATGAAGAGGGGTTACCAGCAACAACAATTGATGAAAAAGAGATTAAGTTTTAAAAGTAAAATGTTTAAGTCCCTTTAAAAGAACAATCACATTTTGATCGTGTTCAGGAGCATCTCACCAAGCTACCGTGGCAGGGAAGTAGGCGTATGCCACTCACAGTAGTGTCTCCCTGCTTTCACAGTGATGGAAAATAAGGACACTCCAGCTCATTTGCATATTTCATTACACTTTAAAAAAACTTCAGGATGGCTCAATGGAGAAGACCAAAGAAAGATGCTACTTCTGCAGTCAAAGGCTAACTTTTTACTGTTTCCTTTAGAGATTTTCATTCACTTTTCCATCTGTTGCAAATTTTTTTCCCGTAGTTAGAATAATGTTGTCACCAATCTTAAGTATTTTTAGATTGTGTTTCTTTTAGTTTATTTAGTTTATGTCCAAATAAAATATGTTTTTTTTTGTCTAAACCGTAGGTGAAATGCTCCCAGTTTAAGATAAATTAATGACTTTTGTGAGAGAATATCATGGCTTATTAGGCTGACCTTACCTTGGGTTACCTTTGCATAAAGCAGGAATCACTGCACTTGACAATACGCACCTCTGCACATTCCTTTATGTATAACAGTATTAAATACTGTATTTTACAAAAGAAGCACCTTAGACTTGCTTTCACCTCTAAGTCATTGTTTCAGACCACACAAGTGTAGCAGTGCAGTACAAGGTGCAAACATACTTTAACAATTATACTCATCAATGGCAATGATTTTCTCAGAAGTTTGATGTTTACTGGGCAGGACAGTCACTTAAAATATGTGCTAAACACTGTTTGTCTTAACTAACAAACTAACAAACAAAAAAAGAGCTTTACCTTCAGTGAAGGAGTACAATTAAATCTGTTGTTGGAGGTGTAAGAAAATACTGATACAAAAAAAAGTGGCAATTGTACAGATAGTATTAGCAAAATATCAATGTTTAATGAGTTAATATTTAAAATAATTTTTGGGCATTTGCTTTGTTGGAAGCAAGCATTATGCCATTTAACTTTCTGTAACATTTTTAGTAAAAAAAAATAGAACTAAGATAAATCTTGATATACTTTATCATCACCCCAGTATCATGATTCAAATCTAATCCCCAGATTCTTGACAGTACATGCACCTAATTATCAGTATCATGTTTCATTAGTTGTATTATTATCCCTCTTGTAAGTGCAGTTATTGCTGTAGTTGCCATTATTGTCTCAACATGACCTTTGCCCTTCGTTGTGTTGTATTGACCAAAGTTCTCCAAAAGTAGTAACATTGAAGTCTTATATCAAAAAATCAGTGCTCTGCATCCACAACAAGGATCTGCTAAGAACTGTCTCAAACTGACAATATGGACAACATTTGCTGTGCCATGCAAAATAACACAATTGCAAAGATGTGATTAAAACTGAAATAAATAACAATCAACCATAAACATTAATGATTGATGTCAAATGAATGTTACTATGTGACAGTCCTGAAACAAGGTGAAAAATTAGGGTCAAACTCTATCCCAGTGCCAAAACGTTCTGATACTACCTTCCAGTGTCTCCATACTTCAACACAAATACACAAAGTATTATTACACTTAGCTAAACCAATGATAAAAATTTATTATAGCCTAAATCTCCATCTGCATCTCTTTATATCTTCATCATGACCCAAGGCATTACAAGTCAGAGGCCAGATGAAAAAGGAGGTCAACACGCTGCTTTTGTACCTTCATACCATTCATTTCCAGGTCAGGTGCACCTCTCACACTGACCAGACACCTCATACATCATGCAGGCAAGGGCCGGCTTATCTCCACACTTATCTCCACAGTAATAATTCCCACTTAAAGCTACAGCCCCGAGCAAATGAGTGGACTGGACGGGAATGGCAGGCTCGGGTGGTACACCACTCCCACTGCTTCACGACACCTACAGGCTACCACTGAATTAGAAAAAAAACATGTCCAACTACTCAAGGAAGAACTCATATAGTGGCCACATTTGAATATAAGCACTTGAGGGGGGAAACAAAAGAAAACACACAATTCAAGTCTTAAAAGTGAAATTTTTATTACCTTATTTCCCTCTGTGCAATCGGGCACAAAGGTAAATTTTGCAGCTTGGGGATACAGCTGGCATTTTCAAACATACCCAGCTAAAAAAGTCAACTCAATCAGCCGTCCCCACTCACCGAGAGGACCAAAACTGAGCAGCACACATGCCTCTCGCCTAAAAGCTAAAATACTTTTTTTTCATAAGAGAGACACAAGGCTGCAAAGTATTTCCTCCACAAACTGGGAAAATTCCCTAAGAATGAAAAAGTCAAACACGATTTTCATCCAATCAGCCCCTTATTTTCCATCCTGGATGGAGATGAGAAAACAACACACAAAAAAAGATCCACTGTGTATTTGTGGTGTGAAATCTCAAACTCTCCTCTGCCCTCCTCGCGGCTATTGTTCTTTTTCTTTCACAGGCCTGTTTTCTGCAGACTCTAAGGCTGCTTTTTACAGCAATAAGTGCTCTCCCTGACAAGTTTTCTCAATGCCATAAATCTGAGGGTATGACTAACTGGCTGTTTTGTTGACTATTCCTGTGTCTTTGCTTAATGTCTCTTCAACAGAGCTTTGATCCTGCTAACCTTATAGATCCTCATCGTAAACACTTACCTTCCCAAGACGTTTTTATCACCTGGAGGCTCGATGCCAGGCATCTGCACGGAAGTGGAGCAACGAATAAAGTTGCCAGTTACCAGCAAGAGCACAGAGTACAACAGAGCCTCTGAGAGAAAAGTTTTAAAACTACATGCATAACTTTAGGTCATGTTTTTGGACTTTAATTGGCTGTATGCAAGGGGGAAAACTAAGTAAATGAACTCACGTTACTGTATCTCAGTAGCTCTTGGTGTACTTTTACCTGTACTCCTGGAAATTTGTTTGGCAGTGTTAAACTTCACGACTTTTCACATAGCATCAGAGTGCTGAAAATGTTTAAAATCTATCAGAGGTTTCCATGAACTAGTCTTGTTATAGTCTACAATTTTACCGGAAACACTGATAGCAAGTTTGTAGTCACAGTACTCAACACCGGGGATGCCCTTATCAGGCTTTTTGCTGCACCTATCACCTAGAAGTGAGAATGATAGATACTGTTACAAATATTTTTGTGTTATTGAATAACAACAGGTTGTTTGTTTAACAGGGTAGTGTAAAATGCTCTCAAGGAGTAAAGACACAAGCATCCCACACTAAGGACAAATTACACCCAATGGGATTATTTTTTTTTTAGATATGTTAACACATTAAAATTGATCAACACATCATTTAAAGACTGAAAAACAGGTTGGTTCAATAAGATAAACACTGCAAATATCACATTTACAAAAATAAATAGCCCAAGAAAATAAACTCCTTTACCAAATATTAAGCATCTGATGTAATCATTCCACATTGCTAAGAAAACAAACAAATTTCACCCTCAAACTACATCATTTATTTAAGTTACTCACCAAAACCTAACACCAGACAAGCTTTTATGATGCCAGCCTCAGCATAGATTTCAACACTGGATCATTGTTTTCAACCAACAGGACTGAAAACAACATTTTGGGGATTCTGCTGTGGTTTCTTTAAGTGTTTGACAGAGCAGCAGACAAGTAGAGGAGTTTGTTTTGCAACCTAAAAGTGCTGCAGAGAGTATTAACCAAAGGCGGTCATATTGGTATTAAATTAATTAATTCTGATACGTCAAATATAAGTCCTGAACAATATCAAGAAATAGTTATTGGCCCCTGATCGATTGGAGTGCCTCTGCTCAGTGCTTGATGAGTGATCAGAAACAGGACGTCCAAAGGATCTGTCAGATTTTGGAATTGACAGTTTATCAACAAAACTAAGCGCAAAAAATGCATTGAAAATCACATTTAGTTATTAATATTAACCATTTGCGAAAAATTGTGTATTCAAATGTATTTATCTTTATTTACTTGGTCAAATACAGTACTTTGAGTATGTTATAATGTACTTTTACTAAAGAAGATACTTCGAGGGTTGATTTATCTTGTACTTGTGTAAAGTTTGATCAAAACAGTTAAACTTTTATTCCCCCATTCATCATCTCTAGCACTTGTCCCTGTCGGGGTCATGAGGGCTAGCCTACCCGGCTGACACTGAATAAGTGGTGGGTACACCCCGGACTGATCGCCAGCCAATCGCAGGGCAGCTTTATCTTTAATTCAGTGCAATATTTCAGCACTCTTTCCATCCCTGGCAGCAAGTTTGGGATTATATTTTTTGTGTCTATCATGCAATTTCTATGATATACATCATATAAATCATTCTTGACATCAATTTGTTCCATCTCAAGCTTGTTCAAATGTGCCTGATTCACACATCCAACCAGACAGATCCATCAAAATTATTGCTATTGTTGGTGAGATACTAAACACACACTCAGACCCTGCATGTTTGAGCATACATACAAACACACACAAACCACCCGGGAACACGCCGTTGTTGCCAGCGATGTTTCTGCGAGCAGGAGACCACAGGAATTGTTTATCGCTGCAGATCAGAGCGACTAATCAGAAGCAGGCTGTTTCTTCTTGAACCTGTGCGAGGTCGAGATGTTTCCTCAACTCACACTGAGACACATACGTGCCATGGCGTGACCTATCCCTCTAACCCCCTCCTCTGCCTCCCAGTACCTCACCAACCCTGGTCCAAATCTGTTGGGATGCTTGCTCTGTGATGTTCTGCTATCCCAGCGAGACGACAAACATCAACGCTGTAGGGTAGCGTGCCTTACTGAAGACAAATGTTCCCTTTCGTTCTGGTTTATCTATCCCAACCTTAATCTTAATAATGAGCAGATAATGCATATTTCTACCCCTGCCATGGCTTCATACTTGTTATATCAAAGATCCAAATAGATTAGGATGGTAAATAAGAAAAAAAAAGAGCAACCAGAGAGTCAAGAAAGAAGCGTGATTGCAATGCAAAGTAAGATTTTCCATTAGAATTTGCCAAAGGACCATTAAATGTTATGGGCACATCAGGGCCCACAGAGCACGTTGGTCAGCACAGTGGGAGTATGACATCTTACACTGTGCAGGGCCTCGCTGTGAGCCATGCAGACGGCTTCAAAAGAGTTTAACCGTCAGGGAAAACAGTCTGTCGACCTTAACCACACAGCACACTCACCACCAGATAAATGCTGAACTGAGTCACCCTTGTGGAAATCGTAATGCTTGATGTATAAAAGGTAGTTACGCAACTTTTCTTTGATATCAACAACAACAAGCTGGTCGTAATATCACGACGAGGCAAAATGCTATTAATGGAGAAGAACAGGCTGACTCCTGCAGAAAGAGCCATCTAGAGCCAAGGCACAGTGATAGAAGTGATGGAGCCATGCTGCCCATGAGGGATGTTTCAAAGCCACTCGAACGCTTGTCAGTGCAGTTTATTACTTCCCTGAAATATCTGTAAAAGAGGAACCATTGAGCAAAAGAAAACTGTTTAAGAGCCTGGGGTGTAAATCTCTTTTAATGCTGCTGATCCCTGCGTTAGTGCTGCTTCCACAAAACCACTCGCTGTTTCTGCCTCCCTATGGTTCCCTCATTACGCATCGTCTATGGGAGAAATGGCTACCTTTTCACTTCGCCTTCTCAAATATTGCAAACTATAAGTGGTTTTCTGGGTTGTAACTGAAGGGGCTGCGACTGCCAAAGGTCTGTCACTTACACTTAGTCTTCCCACCCTCCCCTCTGCTCTCTTCGTCTTCTCTATTTCTGTGGTTTTTGATTGGAAGAAGCCATGTCACAAAGCCAAAGTTGTGACATTTAGCAGCATGCTGTTGTAGTCTAAACTTGATATGAATATTTGTGATGCCACAGCGATGGCTACTGGACTGACGATCCCAGAAAAAACACTTTTTTTCCCCTCTGTTCTCTTCCTGCAAGGATGGATTCTGACAGGACTCCCAAAGCCCTCCACTTCTCCCCCAGGTTAGGTTAGTTCCTGGTGGGATGTTTTTGTGCAGAGAGGCCACCTCTCTTTCTTATCTTCCTGTCATCTCTGTGGGACGGCAGGGCACGACTCCTACTCTGGCTCCAGAACCGCAGGCTTCCTCTGGACACCAAACCGCCGCTCCACACTGGATGTACTCTTTGAGAGGTTGGTTGTTTAGGGTGTGTCAGAGCTTATTAGCAGCAGAATGTGTGAAAAAACCAGAGCTGGGCAGAACAGTATTCCTGAAATACGCTTTTTATGGCTTATTTTGCTAGTTTTAAGAGCCAGAAACGTAATGGGTTACCACATGAAACAGAGCAGGCGGTCAGATAATTTGGACAATCACAAGGAATAATGTGAAGGTTGATTTTGTCTTTTTGTGATCAACAGCTTTTCTAACACCATCAAATTTTCTGATTTGGTAAACCACATCCCAGCGCCAGCATTTGGAGACAGATAAAATAAATGACACTAAATAAACTCATGCAACCATAGCCCTACTATTATTTTATGAAAGGAAAGTGGGGCTTGTGCTCAACATATCACATTTCTTTCCTCCAACTCAGCGGTTAAAGACATTTATTGTCAGACCTGCTCACAGTCCAGACAGAAGAACTCTTGCACTCAACTCTTGTTATGGACATCATGTACCTACGGTGTTTTGTCTATCAAAATGTTTTTTTTTTATGTAACTATTATTGTTTATCCTGCTTTGGTTAGAATGGCATCTGTACATCACTTTAGCAAAGATTTCAGGCAAATTCAGGGATAGGAACTGATAATATTTAACTGAAACAAGTGCCATTATTGATTCTGCCTATTGACCCAATTCCTTAACAATTCTCATATTGATTTCTTTGGACAATCTGTGTGGACAAAAAATGGCCCACATAGGTTTTCAGCAGCAACAATGTCAGACACATGGCACTACTGATGCTTGAAGTCATTCTTGATAGACGAGTACTCTTACTGCATGTTAAGCATTAAGCGTCTTTTTGTCAAAAAATAAGCTGACTGACACTAATTGTAGCATGATGTCCTTGATGAACAAGCCACACAGAACAAAGAGGCAGGGACTGACTAAGGATTTATCAAGCAAAGAGACTACTGATTGTGATTCCTTGAGGGAGTTTTTATCAATTCAAAACTGGAATTGGTTTTCCCTTACCCCTCACCATAGAAAAAAGAGAAACCTGCACTTGAAAGCATGTTTTTACTTTTTTGATCCAGCACCCACTAAGGAATGTGCATGTATCTCTCAATTTCCATCTCTTGCCATAAATACACCCACTTTTAGCACTACTTTTCTATGCGTTACCATTAGGTTTTTTGTTTCAACCACTTATCTAAATTGTTCTTTAAGTTTTCCTACCTATTTCCACCATTACCTGTAACTTTTAGCTAACTACTTCAATCAGACTGGCGGATTACCTGAGCACTGTGAAAGATCCTTCACAAAGAAAAGTCCTGACAAGGTACAGTCGGGATGGGAAACAAAAACCAATTCCAGTTGAGAATCAGTAACAACTCCCTTACGGAGTAGATACCATTAGACTTTTTGGTTATCAGTTCCTTCCACTTTGTTCTGCATGATTTGCAAATCAAGGACATCATGCTCTCATCACAGGCAGTCAGCAGAAAGGATACAGAAAGAAGTCAAAGATATAATCATAACAGACAGAGGGCAGAAGTAGTCAAAATGATGGCTGAATTTTAAAACAAAAAGACACTAACTGCATATTTAGTGGGTAGAAACACCAACAACTTGCAAGAGTGCTTGTAAAACAGGCCGGAATTAAATATCTGGAGTGACATGTGTATGACATGTTTCTACTTAAAAACTGATGTAGACTGACTTTTTCCCACACAATAAACTCAAAAGCATGGATAATAGAATCGTTAAAGAATTGGATTTAATTAATTAATAAAATTTTATCAATTCCCAGTTCTGTGACACCCAACAGTTAGAGACAGAGCTCCACTTCCTCCCAACCTACCCCAAATATCAGGCTGTGAGGGAGGAAATCTATCCCAAAACAACAGAGACACACCATGAAGTTGAATTTTCAATCAATATTCTAAAAATCTCATACTTACTGGGAGAAATGCAAAACTGTGAAATTACTGACCAAATATCAAAGTGTGAGAGGACCTGAGGACAACCAGTCAAACCTAAAAACAATCACAGCACACACACTGATACGTGTGACCAAGCACACACAACTACAGATGCACAGAAACACTTCAGCGCATACACACAAAAAAAACAAATTGTTTTTTGTTTCTTTTCATTTTTACAAGAAATGTTTGTTTCATTTATATTTAATCTTCATTTTTAACCTTTTTAATTACAATATACACATTTTTATCATTATAACCAACTATTTCCCTTTAATTTTAAATATATGTATTTTTATTTTTATTCTCTATTTTAAATTGAGTGCTTTGGCATAATTCCCTACAACATTCATACAGATATTTAAATTGAAATATATCATATTAAATTACATAGCCACACCACAAGCTTCCACACTAAAGGGGAAGCACTCCTGGGGTACAAACTCACCCACATCTGTTTGGGAAACACTGATCTAAAGCACCATGACATGACCCTTAACACTGTTTACTGCCACTTATGTTCACTCTTTAGTTACCCTCAGCACATGATAAATACAAAATTACATGCAAATAGAAGCCTGTGGTTAGTGGGGGTGTTTCATTGCATATAACGGAAAATAATTGACATTATTGTTGCAGAAAAGAAGACAGACAGACACAACAAGAATGATTCACTCTACTGTACAAGTTGCAGTGAAGCTTAAACCTATGAAGATAAAACCAAAGACGGCAGCATGTGTGTAGATAGTCCCTCGCACAGACATACTTGTGGGCAAAAGGAATAATAGTGGGTTCTGAGTCACCTGCATGCAGCCAGGAGAATGTTAGTCAGGATTATGGTTAATACACTTATAATATACACTGCAGAAGCTAAGTATGTTTTGCCACTGTCTTTGAAGAAGCTGAGTTTTCTGCCAAGCATCACCAACCTCCATGTTTATGTTGTGGAAAAAAAAAAATCTCTGTGTCAAATTTAACTAAAAAAAGTGCAGCTTAAACAAGCAAGTGCTCTTGCGAGGAAGAGATAGAAATTCCTACTCTGTCACAGAGAACGAGGCAGTAATAATTTTTCTAACATGTCAGCCATAAAGCGATGCTGATGCCAGGGAGCGTGCTGTGACCCCGCCGACCCTGCGCCTGCTGCCTGGCCTCTGGTTAGTGTAAGCGGCATCCAGCTGAAAGCTACCAGAGGCCTTCATGTGTGTATGTGATGTTTCCAAGGAGAGATGGACCAATTAATCTGATTATAGTCGCAAATCCTCCGACATGTGTAAGCCTGCCTGTAACCATGTGCAGTACAGATGTGCGTCCATGTGTGTGTAAGCATGTATGTACCTGTGTGTATCTGATAATGACATACACTGATAGAGTGAAGGTACTGCCATGAGTTTTTGTTCCAAATCAGAATGAGGAGACAGTTTTTAATTAAGGCTTTATCCATACATAGGCAGGTATTTTCTATAATTGAGCTCTTTATGAACATTTGGGTCTTTCAGTCAAAAATATGGTGGTAAGGTCACTGAAAAAGCACAATTTGGAAAACTTTAGACTCACCCTCTGCAGTATTCATGTACAAATGTCACCTGAAACGGCACTTGGGAGCTGATTTCAACTTTGTGTGAAGTCACTGTGCAATGTTATCACGTCTGTTTCCATGTGAGTTGTGCTGTGACAGATGTTGCTAAACCTTTGCTGGTTTCACTGTTGCTGTCTGGACCAACATCTTGCTTACAAATACACTCAAAGATGCTCTTCCACTTCATACAAGTCTCAGGCGAGACCAATTCTGCCGGTATTTTAGACAAGATCCAGTGTTTAGGTTTAAAGAGTGATCATGTTAACTGGTGACATTTAGCTACTGTGTTTGTAGTTGCCATTATTAAAAGGTCTTGAAACTAGTAAGGATTCTCATGAATGCCTTGATCTATTCTGTCATTACAGTAACAGCACTGGCTCTGTAGATATTAGATGTGTATGCATTTGTTGCAAATGCATGTGTTGTATAAAGCATTATCAAAAGCATGGTGAGGACATTGTCATTATAGCTTGTATGCACTCTTCGTCTACTGTTCATGTATCATGATTTCTAGTTATTGCACTACTGAACAATTTTATCAAATTTTTTTCTCACATGATGCAGGCCTATTCTAAACCAACAGATGCAGAGGCTAGGTTTGAGGGAAGATTCACTGTGTAAAAAAGTCATCTTGTTGATTAAGAAACCTATTTTAAGCTAAATCAATGTAACTTCATTGCTCTTTTGCAGGAATTGGTGGGCTATGTTGTACATTTTAGCTACCAGCATTACATATATTATACTTATGAATGCAACTTTTAGCTGACATCAGTGGAGAGGTGACTTGGATCGTCTGTAAGTGATTTAATGAAATATTTTAGTGCCTTGCTCGCTCCTGCTGCTTTAAGAAAAAAAGAAAAAAAAGGGCTGTATCCCAAGTTCAACCGTATTCAGGATATGATGTTCAAATGCATACAAAGAAACCTGTTTATAATTTCCTTGGAGTCGAGATTACTCTGCTTTCTGATTCTAATGCTTTCAAACCTGTGATGTCTACTTTTTGCAACCAAACAGTCAAATGCTGTCAGAAACCATAATAAGCATTATACATGCCACAGTATCTTAGCCACAGTTCTTCCTGGAGCAAAGCCATTTTTTGTGAGACTGGGAAATAGCTGTATTATGGTTTTTGAAATGAGGATATTGATGAAAAAAAAAACCCAAACAATTATTAAAGAGATAAATCTTTTTTCAATGATTAGGTCTTTTTAATAGCAAACAAAGAGTGCAATCTAGACCTGTTTTTTTCTGAAGAGTGTATTGCTTTCATCATACGGAAAAAAGATTGATTGATTGATGACTGAGTTTGAGGAATATTTGTTGCCCTGTGTATCAAGTGTGGCATGTATATAAAGATTCACTTGACTTGACTAAACTACATCAATCCACAGGATAGAAAAGAAACCATCGTGAGTGGCATTTTAAAATCATCCATCATTGTTAAAAATGAAGGGAATGGGTCTTTTCAGAAAGAAAAAATGCTTTTATGGCAGCTGTAACTGTATGCAGATACACGCTCTGGGTCAGTAGTCGTTCTTCGGAAGCGACAGTTAACAGTACCTGAAATGAAATACTGGCTGAAATAGTACACCCTCTGTCAAAGCTTCGCGGTCTGTTTAAAAACACAACACCAGAGCACTTAGGGGTTTTAAACAGCCTCTTTTCATTGGCATGGCTATGAATATGCCTATTCTGAGGGAGATCCTTTCATTTTTAAGACCGAGATCTGAGTCAGTCTCCGCTCGTTGTATGTTTGTGCCACTGACGGCAGCCTGCGCTGAAGGGCGGGAGGAAGTGGAACGAGGAGCTGACAGACAGGGCCTGATACTGCGCTTCCACCACAGGCCAATCCCCAGCTAACCCCTGTGCTGACAGCCAGGATGTAGCACTCATCCACAGGCCACAGCCCAGGCTCTGGGGCCCAGGAAAAGGAGAGCATGGAGAGCAGGGAGAGGGCCGGCCTGCCGATGATAGAGAGGGGTGATGTGAAGTGGAAGGGGCTGGTGGTGGTGGTGGTGGTGGTTTGGGTGGCATGCACCGCTTTGTGCCTCAAGAGGAGACTGTGTCGCCTGCCTAAACGCATGTCCAATGCTTGGCCCAGTGACAGACCCACTACACACATGCAAGTTGGCACATTACACACATATGGCTACACACATGTGAGCACAGTCACACAGGAATGCTAAAAACACGCTTAAATGCAAAGTAAAGCTGGAACCTATGAGTGAGGACATAAATGTGCTGTGTTAAGAAACAGCCATGAGGACACGTTCACACCACAAACACTCAAAGTGGCATTTTTTCCTTAGACCAGATTTTCTGGTTACTTTGCAGATTAAAGTGTAAAAGTGAAACCATATAACAGACATAACAGATGATGACTGTGCTGTATTTTCACCCGACTGAGTGCTTTTACTGACAGGACGGGCCATACGAAACATTCATCTGAGAACTGCACAAAAACAACCAACATTTCCTTGAAGTTTAACCTCCCAGGCAAAAAATAATTGATGACATGACCTCATCAAACCTTCACTTCTCTGATATTTGTTGCAAGTCGCAGAGTAAAGAGAAGACTGCATGTCAATAAATAACGCCATTCCGGTCGGATCCAAGCAGGAGCACAGCGGAGCGATGAAGGTTGAGGGGCCAGCGGTGACCTCGGCCACATGTTGCGAGAGGGCTCCGCTCAGAGCCAGAGCTGTCTCTCCAGCTGGGATCACAACACAACTTTGGAGCTCTGGTTTCAGAGCACGACTCCGGGCCTGCGGGGCTGCGTGCTCCCCCTGCAAGGCCGGACCTGCGGGGCCAGCGTTAAGGCAGACGGACACCCTGGGGGGGTCAGTCAACACACCCACTCTCAGAGGGAGGCCAGCAACAAGCATAGAGGCAGAAGAATGATGGGGCTGCTTCAGACGTCAGCTTTGCTTTTTAAACGCTGAGTTTGGGTTTGCTATTTCTGTTTCATTGAAGTGACCCCAGAGGCACATCCTGTGCATAAATAATGTGCTATGAGGTTGAATCCAACAACACTATCGGCTAGGGGAGAAAATTTAGATGAATGGGGCAAACAACACAGCTTCTACCTGCAGCAACACATTTTTCTTATCAAGGCGAGCGAGTAGAAATCTCCATCCAGAGAGCACTGAGAGACACACAAAAAACGCTTTGAAAAATCTTTATGTTTTATCCCCTTATCCATCCATCCCTTCCATAGACACCAGATCATTTTGCAGTGTTCAGGAGTCGTGGAATTTCCCAGAGAAGACGTATTGTAGGAGCTTTCTGGGAAATATTAATACAGAGCCGGCAGAGGAAAGGTAAAAGGAGAGGAGGGGGCTGAACAGGGGGGCGAGGTACAGACGATCAGTATCATGGCAAAGCTACCTCATGATAAAATACCTCTTTCAAGCAGTCGTCTCAACGGTTTGCCACCTATTTTATGCAGAACATGATGTCTGTGTTATCAGAAGTCCTGTGGGACACTAGAGGCAGTGGTGGAGGTGTAGGTGAGTGTTTTGTAAGAATTCAAGGTAGTGGTCTCTTCCATTCACACTCCCCTGTCATCACTGCAGATTCTCCACATCTGCCTCGCCTTACACCGCTTAGCCCTGCTCCTACCGAGCCCCCATCTTCTCCACCTCCCCTCCCACGTCTCCATTCCCCCCTCCCCATCAGGATCATCCAAATATTTCCCCTCACTGCTTTTTGAAGCTTCCATAGGTCACGGGACCTCATGCACAAATCATGCTGGCTTGCCGCGGGGGGGCCGGTCAGAGAGGACGGGGGCGAGTCAGACGCGTAGAAACTCAATCTGCACTGTTTTCGTACGGTGGTTATTTTTCTTGCCAGGACAGCCATCACCAATCAGCGGCAAGGTCTAAACAGAACAGAGTTTAGGGAGCCCTGGCTGTGGATGTCGGCGCTGGCAGCTGATTTCAACCATAATTCCCCAGCCGCACCAGCGGGAAGAGACGGAGAGTAAATTCAGAGAGCCTGACAGCCTGCAACGGTTTAACACGGGGGTTAGCCCCAAATACATAGCTCTGGGTTTATGTTGATGGATGGATAACCAAATCCCACTCATTGTTTGCAATAAAACATAGATGTTAGTTTTTACACTGTGACACCACACTTGCTACAGAGCTGAATTATGATCTAGCGGGGGAAGAGGCCCGACAAATGCAGAAACTTAGTCAGACGCCAGATTTGGAACTTGTATTTTGGAGACGCGAGGGGAGGAAATAACAAAGTCAAACACACAAAGATAATGAAAGAATCAAAGCAGCTCTGCAGAGTGTGGGCACAGGAGGTTCAACAGCGACGGCAGAATTTTCATAACACAGAATATTGGGCTGGTCCTCAAAGCAGGCCGGTAAACAGGACAGACAGAGAGGGATGAGCAGCTCGGACCTTCCCCTCCCTCCTGCAGAGCGCAGCAGCTCAGAGCGAGGGGAGAAGCTGGGCAGGAATCTGGAAGTGCTGGTTAAAGTAATCACATTGGTTTCACTGCATCTGATCTGCAGTCTAACAGACTTCCAAACAGTTGAATGAGTAAATAAAGTGCCTCAGGGGACTCCCGCTGGAGATGGATTACCACAAGGGCGCACATACAAAAGAAGCTGAAGCCCCACAACCCCGATGTGAGCCTGGGACAAAAGCCTAGCGTTGGACCTCGACCAGGGAAACCGGCAAACTTTATTAATCTCATCCTAGATTCAGACTCCTGCTACTGCACTATCACACTTTTCTGAGCTCAGGTACACCCTCAGAAACACAAATACTTGTGTCTATTGGCTGCAGAACTAGGTGGGCACATGCATTTGTTTGTGGTTGTCATTTCCACATACTGTAGATACACAAATGTGTGCGCCTGAGTGCGTAGACCACATAAGATGAGTCTCATGCTCACTTGGCTGTGGAGGCCGGGGTCTGGAGGGGGACTAAGGGCCGTGGCATTCTGTAGCCCCATCCCACCCGGCCCTATTCTTCCCCCTTTTCGGGCCTGACACAAATAAAAGGATTAGGAGCCCCTGTTTCCGTCAGACCCTCCATTCAAGACAAAGCTCCGACCAGCTTAGTGTCACACTTAATGATAAAAGTGCAAATCTCTGTCAGTCACTTTGGGCAGGAATACCGGTATTTGGGGGGCTAATCTCATTTGATGAAGATTAAAAGGGGTTAAAAAAAAAAGACAAAGAAGTGCTTTCTGGGTACAAAAATCTTTCAAATTTGAAAAACTTTGGCATTCAAGCTGCTAAAGGTAGGTGCTGAAATGTCTTTTAAAAAAGGGAGTGAACGTGAGGCAGTGGAAAGAGTTCAGATTTGAGACAAAGAAGAAGAAAGGAAGCAAGTGTACACACACACATACATACACATGCGCCCACACCCTCACAAAAACCTGGGGTGTATGTAGACAAACACTCGGCTCTGCCCATTCCCGTGTAGAGCTAGAATGTGTGACGTGAGTGTGAGAGTAAGCCTTGGGCACACAACAGTCTGAATGCAGCACTTGCCACCATGATGCCAGTCCTCTCTAGTGTATCTGTGAAAAGCCTACGTGTTGGAAAAACATTCCAGAGTGGGATCACGTATACACAGTTGGGGCCAGCACCAATACTGCGAGCCAGCAGCAGAGGCCATGTCTCAATTTCTCATGCACGTTCGACCGGGGGGCCGCCTGGAGGAACAAGTGTGGGCTACTTCCAAAGAGCAGGGGCAGAGCGAGACAAACAGATCTGAAGATGTGATTAAGAATATGAGAAAAATGTGATGAAGCATGAATACCGAGACATACTGAGCTTTTAAGATTAAAAACAACATCTTTTTCAGGAGTTGTACAAAGAAACACACCAGATTCATACATTTATAAAAAAAAAAAAAAGAAGAAAATACTCCTACAGCTAAAAACTGCCACGCTTGTGTAATGCAGTTTTAGGGATCATGCCCAAGGTTCTTTCAGATATCTTTCACAAAGTGTGTCATCCCTAATCCTCAGATGCACGTGACTGGACCCTTCCCACCAATAAGTGGGTCAAAAGTGACTCATTAAAATCAATGTCTTTAAATACATCTTTTGTAATTTCATTGTAAGTAATATTCACTTGCATTTTTTCTAATTTTATTATTGGAGAGTGATACAATTAACAGTACATACCTTTACAATTCAAAATCCTGTTTTTATAAACATTGAGTCAATTGCAGCAATAAAGCACTGGGGTTAAAAAAATCTGCATTTTTATTTTAAAAAAAAGGTGTCCTGGATTGGAAATATATGTCTGTGACAAAACAGACTCGTCAGAATTTATTCCCATTTTGACTTATGACCAGGGTCTGAAACCAACACCCACCAAGCACCAAATGCGTGTTAATGTTCTGTGTTGCAGCTAATTCTCAGACAGTTTAACACCACATGGTGGCTAACTGTACCTAAACATTAATATGTAAACATATATATATATATTATCACCATTTACCACCTCTGTTTGGCAGGTAAAGGATATGGCTGGCTGGAGATTTTCTTTTATCTATCTGAAAATGTCCCAAAGTTAATTTTGGACCCTGCTTATAAATATTCCAAGGTTCCCAACATCATGGGCTTAAGATTAATTTGAGCAGCTACTACCACACTCCAACATGATACTGTGTTGATCAGGAACCAAAATACAAAATGTACAGTATACCTGTACATTTATAGAGTTGGCTTAGTTTGTTGATACATGATAACATTATGTGTTTGTACACTAAATAATGATGCATACATATATGCACTGTAAGATAATTTGATTACATCAAATACTTTTTGAGGTTAAAAAGAAACATAATTCTTACATTTAGCCGGCCTTGTACATATCGTGAGGGTTAACAGATGTAGATATCATCTGTGGTAAACAATACTTCTGTCCCTGATGGTCACAGTTAATATACGTCAAAGGTTCCCATTATTCTTCAGGGGTATAATAAATGCTTGCAATCTTTGACCCTTATATGGAGGCTTGGGGTAGTCATACCAAATCTGTAATTTCTTACAAGCTATTAGAGTTTAACTTAAAATTAAAGTGAGAGGATATCCAAAATATGAAATGAGGACTACATAGGATAGAAAATAATACGACATAAAAAGAAAACAATTTCACTTGGTCGTTTCTGACTCCTTTTATGCACTTAAGGGTTAAAGCCTTTTTTTCTCTTTTAACCTGCAAACAGAAGAGAACAATAAGAAAAAAGTTACTGTCAGGACTTTTTCTCCTTTAAAAATTTGGCGATGGCCACCAACCTCTAAGTTTGTACCTCCACAAGATATTTAATCTGCTATGATAACAAAACCTTCATTAAGCAGGTACCAGACATTTTTTTATTCAAAGTATTAGATGTTTTATTACAAAAACTAGACCTTTTATTTTCTAATCGTTGCACAAAATTCACCAACAGGAATAGGTACTGATACAATATTTTTGATGCCAATGCCATAAGTTATACTGTTAATCAATCCATTTTTCTGTGAGGAAACTTGTTTGTTTGTTTGTTTTGGTCGTCTTAACACAGACACTGATGTTGCATGGCGCTCTGTTGGTGACTTGTGTAAAATTAGGACACATTTTGGAGCGATTCTGTCTCACATTAGCCATCATTACATTGTCAACCTCTGTTGTTTGGGCTGAATGCGTGCCACACAAAACAGTGAAGTCACAGGAGTGTGGCCTCACTGTTTTGTAAGGCACATGGAAATATGTGAAAGGAACTGTTTAGGGAATTATTCTGCATACAAGCTAATTATATCAATTCCTCAAACTAGTAATTCTCAAATGGAAAAAAAAAGTACAAATATTGGGGGGGGGGGGGGGGGGGGGGGGGGGGGGGTCTCCTCTAATCCTCGCTTAGCCTATTTCAAATGTTAAAAAAAAATATAGATACATATGTACAGATAAACACTTGAGCTTTAATATTTAGTTATATTAAATTGTTGTGGAGGCACATTTGTATGTGTAGTAAAAATGCTTTAATGTCAGTATGATTCTTTCTTTAAGTAGAAAAATAGGACAATTCCTAATGGTGGTTGTCAAAGTTTAGTTAAACCAGGGTGCACAGAACACATCCTTGCATAGACAAAAAGGCACCATCACCACTTTATGGTTAGCTATAAAATCATGTGTGGAGATGATATAGTCAGACTGATGTGGGAGCAGAATCAATGCAACCTTTTGACATCACTTCTCAGAATGCCTTGCACACTGTGGCAGCTTATGAATTTGTTTCATTGTGTTTCTTTGTGCAACATTCTCATAAAATACACTCATGTTAATCTAATAAGCCTGACAAGCCTTAACAGGCATGGCTCCTTTTGTTTTATTTTTTTTCACAGCTACTAAAAGCGTTAAATTCTTTTGACTAACAAGTAACCTGGCAAATTGAATCAGAAAACATTTGCTGAGTGTGTGTATTTGCTGTCTGCTTTAAGAGGCCTATTATAGTATTTCGCAGATTTAGCCAAAATCTAATTTGTAAATTGCCTTTAATGGTTTGTGGTAGGCTTCCTTTTTTGTTTTGAAGAGTTGTCATGCTGTGAAAATAAACCTGAAGGCCCGAGGACTTGGAGCCAGTAATGAAAATCAGTACGCTGCCGAGGCCGACGGTTCCCTCTCTCCACCGTCACTGATTAGCATTCCCGATTGACTGACATGTCCCACTGGCTGCCTAACAGCCGGCTTTAGGAGATGAGGTTAAATTGTGGCTACCAACAAATTGCATGCTTGAGTTCCTCTGCACCCCTCTGCTATCATCCAGTGTAATGTGAGCACACCAGGCAGATCCCTGTGCAGATCCTTCTCCTCCCCAGCACTACGGCTTCAGCGCCCCCTCCACCCCACCCCAACACATACGCACACACACAAAGCCGCAGAGACCTCGCTCCACATCCCTCGCCACCAGTCTGGCCTCTAAAGTGGTGATGGGCATTACCGTGGCTGAGCCTCTGCGGCTTCCCGGAGCGTCCTGCAAAGTGCTTTGTGCTCCAACTGCTGCACAATAGTGTGCCTATAGCCCCCCCTTCCCCTGAACACACACCCACTCAATTCTGCGCGCAGCGGAAATGCCTATACGAAAATAAACCATCATGAATTCACCTGATAATACTTCAGATTTACTGGCAGCATTTCAGGAAACATGCAGTGAGTATAAACAGTGGACTAGTAAACATTTTATGCTTGAATTTGCTGTAATACTTAGACAGCACGGTTCACACTGACACAAGTAAAACTTAAAGTTTGAATCCTGGGTGACTTCACACTTTTTCAAACAAATGTAAGACTTTTTAAGACCTGAACTGAGGAAAATTAGGACATTTTTTACACTGCAGAAAAACATGACATCAACACAACTGAGAAAATTAAAATCTTTAAAGATAATCAAACAGGAAAGGCGGAAATTCCTAATTACATGGTGCAAGGCTGCTTTTTCAATTAATACATTGTTTATCAAATTTCAAAAGATTATGGAAAAAATCTCTAAAAGGATTCTGACACCAAAAAGTGTGTTATATAAAGAAAGAGAGAGAGACTGAAAGTGCATTTCATTATACTACACAATCACATCAATGCAACAGAAAAAACTCCTCCAAATGGCACATTCTTTCATGAGGGTTGTCGGCTGTTTCGTAGCGAAACGCATGAATTCAGTCCACACTTTCTTTAGTTCAAAATCTCACTTACAAACCTCAAGGTACATTAAACTCAAACAATGAAAAAAAACAGGGTAAAATCAATTATTAGACTTTTACAGACTGTTTTAAGAACTGAACTGAGTAAAATTTGTAACATTATTTTGCAAACAGCTCTTTTTCTATCATGAGTTTAAACAAAACAAGAGATGAATTAAAACAAGATAGGTATTTTACTTAAACCGAGCAACCTATGGTGCCAAATATTACCTCTGATTTAGGATGTCAAAGTCAAAGAGAGGTAAAGAGATGCAGGCTTGAAAGAACGTGCATATGTATGGGCAGCAAACATGTTAATTGTTTTGGTAGAGTCACATTTCAACTAAATCTTACTTTCTAGAGTTTTTTGAAGCAACCCCTACTGCCCAACAAAAATTTGATTAAGATAGTCTTAGGCCATGAACTATCTTACATTTGAGATATTTTTACAATAAAATTAAGACCTTTCAAGACTATTGATAACCTTATGTTTCAAAAATCAAATTAAAGACTTTTCAGGACTTTTCAAGAATCTGTAGGAACCCCCAAATTGTATTACAGTAGTTTAAACAGATCACCAGCTATTAGGAACGGTTCCATAGAAGTTTTAAGACCTGTCAGGTAAAAATGAGACTTTTTAAGACTTTATTTGGGCTTATATCTAAATGAAGACTGTTCAAGAGATTTTTGTGCGAACCCTGGAATCAAATGTTTATCAAGCAGAGGACCTGTGAAGAAGGGCAGAGATTCTCAATTCAGTAACAAGTGCACAGAAAAGAAATCTCCAAGTGTATCTTCTAAGTCAAAAAACATCCTAATACCCTCAAGAGTAGCCACATTCACCTAGAATTCAGCGATACACATCTCATTTTCAAAAAACTGCCTGAATTTAATGCCATAAGTATAACTATGTCAGTGATGCAGGCAAATTTCCCATTACATTTCTCTGTTACAAGACACACTGACATGAGGATGAACTTGCTGCATTGGCAGCTATTGTGCCAGAAACTTTTTTTTTGTTGTTGTTAATTTCTTAAAATACGTTTTTAACTGGATTTGTGAGGTTACTGTAGTTTACAGTACAGTTATACTAATTTGCCTTGCTCAGTCAAAGGTTTTAAAGGTTCAGCTTTAATCTCTGACTGGTTAGGACATCATTTACAACAGAGAAGAATTCACTTTAAAGTCAAGCAAACTGCATCATTTTAATACATGTGTGCACGTGAGATGGTTTAACCCCCTACAAATCTGAGCAGAAATCACGTCTACTGATTAAAAGGGATTGGCTGATTTTCAGGGAAATTTTGACACTTTTCACACATTGTTTTATTGGTTGAGCATTACGTGCAAAATTATCTCTTCAAATGTAAAAATGCATCAAGCACATGTAAGTAATATTTGAGGCATTAAATGTTTGTGCTGTTCGCTGGATGTTTGGACATTTACAGGTGATCAGTGCAGGGGGTGGGTGCACTATGTAAAGACATTTTTACCAGTGAAAAGACAAAAAACAACATAAATGGCTAGGGATGCACATAATTTGATTTCTGCTGAAATTCAATGTTTTAATATTTCCAGCCTAATTTTAGCCAATAGCAATACTGATATCAACATATGTAAACTTTTTGAAATTAAGTTTTAACCACCTTTTTGAGAGCTATAAACAGCAATGTAAAGACTAAGAGATTTGTAGAGCCCAAAATAAAATGGGGTTTTTCTAATCAAAATAATTTCTTCAATCTTTTATTGTCAGGTTTACAGGTTGATTCAGAAAGTTCAGGCCTAAAGCATCCCTCTTACAACCCACATTAAAATTATTTCAGCTGAGGCAGCGCTGATGATTTTACTTTAAAGTGTAAATAATCATAGCTGATTGTGCTTATATTTATGGCTAAAACAGAGGCAGATATTGTCCTACTTGCCAATATCCCCCTATTTACCCTAGCTTACTTTTTGTGCTATTGTCTGCCTTTACTAGTGTCCTGCTTATTAAAACAGAATACCCACAGGATGTAGACAAACATGACTGGTGTCATGTATCCTACTGCAAAGAAGTATTAAGGTTTTCTATTATCATTACAATACATGTGCAGTGTTTATTTTTGTTGTTTGTATTTAATTTAGTATTTTAACAAAGGTGCAATTTAATAGAATTCATAATAAAGGCATAATATGAGACTATCCTGGGGAAAAAGTATAGATACATTTTGAACTTTATGACTCAATCTTTATCTCAGCATTGTCTCATTTTGGTTATACTGGACAATAAACTGGCACAAAGACTGTTCTGAAACATTACTAAAAATGTAGGGTGACCTACAACCTTTTGCCATGCCATACAGTTTTGATGCTCTGAAACTGTTGTGACAGTTGCACTTACACTTCAGACAACGTTGAGTCTGCTCAGAAAAATGAGGCAAAACAACTGAGGAGTGAGATATTTTTGATGAGGTTTTAAATAAACAATCAGGCTGAGGTTTGAATCTTGCAGTGTACATGTAAATAGTAGTCTAACAGGTCCTTCAATGGGTTAAAATATTGGGTAGGTTGGGTTTGGGGTTAGAGTTAGCAAACCATGAGATGACAGATGATGCATCCTCGTATGCAGCGGGGACAGGCCGAGCCATGTTGACATAAAACCCAATACTTCCTTACAGAGGAGCGGGGCCAGCTCCAGCCAGCTCCTCGCCGAGCACTAAAAAATCCCAGCAAGCTGAAGCAATATTATCCAGCTTAGTGTTTCTAACATTAGATTTGTCTCTCTGTAGAGGTCCTCTTTTATTTACCCAAGAGCGACTCATTTTCATCCTTTTTAGGGAGAATTGTAAAAATAAAAGTGTAGCTAAAAGTTAGGAAGTTTTGCAGAAAAGAAATGCACACTCACAGCCACAGCAGAGCACGACGGAGCTGCTTTTTAAATACTTCAGCAGGACTGAGAACTCTCTTTAATTAACAGCAAAACTGCCCAGCGAGCTTGACAACACAAACTAGCCCTCTCTCTCCTTTTTTTTTTTTTTCCTTTTTTTGTTTTGGTGTGCATATGGGTCTTCACAAAGTGCCAAGCCAGGAGTGTCCTAGAGCAAGTAATACATACACACACACACACACACACACACACTCCTCAAGCTAAAACAGAAACCCTGCAGCCGTCAGCATCTCTCCAGCACACACATACACACACACATTTCTGCTGCAGCGTCCCAAGCACAGCTAATTAAAAAACAACAATTTCACAGGAGGGCACTCCAAACAGTTTCTAAAAAGCAGCTCTCAGCACACCGGGGGATCGTCCAGCAGCGTGTACGGGAGGTGAGACAGGTTTCTGCTTTTTATGGCCTCATCACTGCTATGTTTTCCTTCTACTCATACTCACACCCTGACCTTGATTTTATTCAGCTTACAGCACGTGAATAAAGAAAATATAAGAAAAAGCGCGCGGTGATGTGTTTTGGGAAAAGTTACAAATGAAACAGTCTAAAATTACATTTTGACCCACAGTAAAAGTTTATAGGGCATGGAAAAAATCCATTCAGGAATACATAAAGCAGGCTGTATAATAGGAGTGAATGATTTTGGGAAAAAAAAAATACATAGCAACAAATAATAATGTTTTCTTACTGTGATTTTTCAAGGGCACTTTCCATTTAACTCATGTGTCACTTTATGCTAATTTCTGACAGTCTTTTAAGAAAATCTTAAATAAACAGAAATGTGTCTGTTTTTGTTTCCATGAAACACAAAAACGCTGGCATAATATGCCTTGAGTCATGTGACTGACATTGTAGGTCCTGCAGTGTTACTCATACTTTGCAGGTTAAAAGGATATATTGTTGAGCCCTACCCTAAAAACCTTAATGGTCAAATTAACACTAGCAGAGTTCATTAGAACATTATAGAGAATTTTCACAGGTTCACACCACAGGGTGTTGAATTAGCACATTTTTCAGTTGTGTTCCTTAATCAAGTGTAGTTATTGACTAATTTTAGAGTTAAAAAGTAATGCTTTGTAACAACAACCAGTATTACTTTGAATTAATACCTCTATGCAGTGTTAGAATATCCTCCAAATATTTTTTAAGCTGTTTAAGTTCTACCTTCATATCAACACTCCAAAGTGTTTGTTTGTTTCTGCGGTTTTTAAAAGATGTAATTCTTACAAAAATGGAGTGTTGATGCTCATTGATGTAGCACTTCATGATGAAACACTGCTTCACTCAGCCTAATGTTAAACTTAGCAACATAGTTCATAAAGAGTTCACTGTAAAGCTGTTTTTCTCTTTATCATAGGCAGTATAACAATAGTTTACAGTGTTATTGTGGCTAATCATTGAAGAACTACAAAAAGAAGAGATGTATTAAAAATGGATTCAAACTTAAATAGTTTTAACTGATGAAGTTGTAAAATTTAGAAATCAATGCACAGATTGTAGTTTTCTTGACGGGGGCTAGGAACATCTGTCTGTGGTCAATTAGGGAGGTGGAAAGGATGATTGACACTATGAGTGTCACATCCAGATTCAGAGTTCAGAGTTAAAGATGTCTACAAATCTGATTTATCAACTACATGTTTTTATTTTTTTTACAACTCCTGTTTCAATAAGGGTTTATTTTCAGGGATTTGACTCCATCCAGAGTATAATTAGCTCTGCTCTGCTCTTTTTGAAATTTTACCAACACCAAAATTAAAACTCCTCTCTTTTTACTGTGTACTTATAATATATGTAAGTTAATATTATTGTGTTTTATAGATGAGCCCATGGCAGCTTCTAACAAGGCAGTCCATTACAGGGGTGTTGTCCAGTGATGGGCCTTATTGCACTCACTCCTTTCAAGGTATCTGCTTGGTTAGAGGAGAGCTCTCCCTGGGGAAAAGATCTCCCTCCTCCTAATGATGTATAATTGACCTCCAAACACCAGGGCACAACAAACTCTCTCGGGGTGGTGTAATTCCACTCTACCTTTTACATACCGCCCGTCTCGTTCGAGCTTGTTCCTCCTCTGCGGCTATGGCTCCTGTCCAAGTGACAGCTTTGCCTTTTTGCCTTAAATTTTGATCAAACCTGCTTTAAAATATCCTCACGATGCCCCTTTTAGATCCACTGGTTTCTCCTCTTATAGCATAAATTTCATTCTATGCGCCCCTCCTCTTTGACATCTGTGCGTTTGATTTATTCTCCAGGCCCTAAATCTAAAAACTCCTCATTCACAAAAATAAAAGCGAGGATAAACACAGGTCAGCCGTGCGGTGTTAAAAGGAAGTAAACATATGGGATAAAGGCTAATAAAATCCAATCTTGTTACTATATAATTGCACTGTATGGAGCAGGATGTGTTGAACTGTGTTGGTGGGAGGTTTAATAACACAGTACACAATTGTTTTCCCCCGTCTGCGCTTAAACCTGTTCCAAAGGTGCCAAAAAAGACTGCTTGCCAATTCCTTGATTTATTATAGCCAGTGAGAGCTGATTACGGGGCATGAATCAGTTGCTGTAGGAATGTAATTAGGCACGAAGACCTCTGTAAGGCTAGGAGCTCTCTTCACAGCCCAAAGCAGTTTGTGGGCTGACAAATGCATCTTAAATGGGTGTCATAAAAGTCAAAAAGGTGCCAATTACATCCTTAAGTATCCCATCAATGCAAACGGAATAAACAAGGAGAGAGGAGATACTAGTGTCTGTGTGATGGGAGGGAGCCTGCAGCTAGTGTTTAACCTGGGAGGGGTAAAATGAGATATAAAAAAAGTGTGTGAAGAAAAAAGGTGAAGAATTAAAAGACGTGATGGATAACAGAGTGTGAGAGCAGGCCGTCGCCCAGCAGGTTGTTGTGTTTGGATGGGGTGATCCGGGCTGCCACACAAGCTCACACACAGGCTTTAAGACAGGGGATATGCACCAAATATGGAGCTTTGAAAATAAAGTTAGAAAATGACATGCAGAAAGAGTGGATTCTTCCTTCGTGTTTATTTGTGTTTTCTCTGCTGTCTTCTCTTCACACATGCTTGGACTTTAAATAAAACTAAAAGTGGACGTTGCTGGAACAGGCCCTGAGAAAGAGAACCCTCTCTTAGCTTCCAGCCACCTCTGAGCCGTGACGCCGTGACTCCGGTATCCCGGAGTTACCGCTGATTTTTTTTCAATTGTTATCAGCCCACTACACTGTTGTCACAGAGCCGGATGAATGGCACGCATGGCAATAGATGTAACTCTTTGTTGCCAGCGAGGTATCTAGCAGAGAGCCATAATATCCCGGTAATCGAAGTAAAATTGTTGAAAAGGGCCGCACACAAAAAGCTGAAAATTCAGTGACAAGCATGAAAAGCGCTCATGCGATGAGAAACACAGGGGCACCCCAGGGTCCTCGCAGGCCAAAACAGCCACCCTCAGCATTGTTGTTACCTCTGTTACAATATTTGGCCCACTTTATCTGCACTCTGTGCTGCTTTCATGTAATAATTAACCAATTAAATTTACAAATTTATCTCACTCCATGGATAATGGCCAGAATTTTACTCCCTTGCTTAGTCAGTAATTGATCACTTTAATTTTATTGACTGCATGTTTTTATCTTGTGTAATTTGTTAAACACTGTTCATCAGTCTGTATTTTAATTTTGTTTAAGTCTATGCATTTGTGAAACAGCTGTATCAATATTAATTTGAAGATTAAACTTTATTTTAATTCAATATAAAACAATGTGCACTAAGGGGAAATTCTCATGTTTTTTTCATGTATCTATAATCACCAAAATTATTTTTAGTTGCTGCAATATTCACATTCCGGTTTTATTTATTTATGTTGTTGCTGCAATGTTAGAGTTAATTATTAATTTTAAAGATATATTTATTGGCAGTATTAGAGTGCTGTTACTTTGGACAAATAAACTGATCCATTCAAAATAAATTTAACATATTATTCAAGTACAGCTGTGAATTTAGATGAGAAAATTCTAAAATGAAAAATCTAACCTATCTAAAGACATCCTTCTGCTGTAATAACACTTATTATATGAGTAAGAAATTTCTTAAATTACTCCCATGCTTAGTTTTATGCTTTCAATCTATGTGAAATTATTTTGACGTGTTAATAGTGCATGCGTGGACTGTGGCGCGTGAGGGCGACATTTCTAATAAATTATAACGCAGGCGTTTTAAGCTAACAGCTAAGAATGTGCAGACAAAAAAAATCTGAATTTATACAAACAATTGTAATATCAAATGTAACGTGTTTAAATAATATTTAGGTTCAATAACTTGACAAAAATTAGAGAGACAAAATAAAACTGGGTTAAAATGGACGAGGAAAAAAACGCAGAAATTCTACGACTGGAGGACAGGAAGTAGAAGAGAAAATCACAGAGAACCCGGTGCATCATTCTAAAATACACAAATGCATTCATTTATAGGCGCTGGTCGTGAGATAAAAAAAAAAGTCCAGCGCTTTGAACCATAGTGTAAAAAACGTACTAAATTGTAATTTACTGATTTAACTTAATATAAAGCGGATGTAAATGATGAAACAGGGCACAAGTCGCATCCAGGAAATAGACAGATTCACACATACACAAACAGATGTGAGGGAGCGGAATAAAATACGAGGCTGCACGCCTCCACACTCTCAGGCCTGGGTGCCATCACATCCTTTTTTATTATAAACACTCTGATTCCGCTAAAGCAAAAGTGGAAAATATAGTGGGGCAAAAAGAGAAGCCAAATCTTTGACAAAAATAAAAGACCGCATAAACAAGCGCCAGACGGTGTGAGTATAGCCTACTCTGCTGCACACACTCCATTTTTCATTGTAAAAGGTTTTTGAAAAAAGGCTTTCATTTTTTATCCCTAATATTTATTTTAGTCATTTTATAATTTATCTTGAAGTAAAATGTCAGCCATGAAATTTGGCAGAACAAACACTGAAACAGATCATTTAAATCCGGCCCATTGTTTGTTTAATTATAAACTTAACAAATTCTCAAAATTCAAATCAGGCTTATTTATTTCTCTGATTTTTCTACATGACGCACACACACATTGTCAAACACGAGGCCTCGAGGCCAGCCAAAGCCATCATTATTTTCTCTCAGATCAATGCACACCAACCAAAACCCGCATAAGAAATGCAAAACAATAGAGAAGGAGAGCATGGGCATTTGTGCTTACTGTTGGTAGTCGTGTTTGCAGTAAAGTTTCCTTTCTCTGAAGTAACAGCTGGTGGTGAGAGGCTGTTGACACACAGTGCACTGCAAACACTCCTCGTGCCATGAGGAATCGTTGACCCTCATCAGGAAGCGGTCGGAGATGGGACGCTGGCATCCTTCACACACGGATGGATGGTGACAGTCGCTCCCTGAAAAATGGCACAGGGTTTATGAAGAGAAGGCCTAAATCAGGGTATCATTTTAGTTGCAAATGTCATAAAGAGTGGCGTAGTGTCTCAGTGGATTTTAGGATAAAGGTAGGCCAATTATTGTCCTTTCAGTAAGCAAAAAGTGCAAATTAAAGAAGACAAATTTAATATTTTCTTCCCAGCAGGGCCTGCTGATGGTACAACTCATGAAGCGTTATATATTAATTTCTGATAATCCCTTCCTTTAACAATCTTTTCAAAAATACCACAACTGTCCTTGAGATTTTATCCTTTTGTCTGCGTAAAATGAACTTTTGTTGGCATTCACGTGCGTAAAAATCAGAAAACAAACCCATTAGTGAGCCTGCGCGCAAAGTGCACCCAGGCTTTAATAGCAAACTGTTTCTCACACTTAAGTAACTTTTTGTATTATTATGAGAGAAATAAAGGCTCACCGAGCATGACTCCGAGCGTAGCCTGTCCCGAGCGCAGGGGATGATCTTCAATTTTTATGCCGTCCAGCATGATGCACGTCTCGGGTTGTTCTCCCGCGGAGAGGCGCTCAAGTGACACCAGACCTGTTGCAATATCCATAAGAAGACGAAAAAAAAATCAGACTTGACAAGTCGGAAAAATCCACAAAGCGTGCCCGTTTGTCTGCGTGTGTGGGGCAAGAAGTGCGTAAAAAAAGGGACGAGCTGGAAACCTGTTGAAACCGTTTGAGTTCCGCGTCAGCCTGCAGCTCGTAGGAGGAAAATGGAAAATGAGCTTTAGTGGAAGAAATGCAACAAAAAAGTCGAGTTTAATGTCACACTAGGGCTAGAGTAAAGAGACTTTAAGCCTGCTACATAGGTCCCAGATGTGTGGGAGCAGCGTGGAGAGACAGAAAGCAAACAATAAAGGTGTAAAAGTCTGTGAACAGTCACCTGTTATGATTACAGACTGACGAGTCTCTGTCTTCTCTCCTTAAGCCGAGCGGAGAAAGCGGGGGCACTTCTTTCACGGATCACACTCGTGTCAAGGATGAGACGAAGAAGAAAAAGTTGACAACAAACCCCCCCTCCTCACAAAAAATATCTCAAGTAGAGTGTGCGTGGACGTCCCGGCCGGCTGTAACTCTTTGGAAGTAGCGCAGGCGCTTGGTTGGTTTGTGCCTCCTGTCGCTGCAAAAGTCTGAGATCGAGATTGAAGCGGGTGGATCCTCCCACTCCTGCATGCATGGCTTCACTTTTTTCATTCCCCCATTCACCGCTGTTGGGATGCGATTGGAGCAGAGTACAGTTCGCTGCACACAGTCCAATAACAACACACACACCGAGGCAACCGAGCGTCAACAGACAAGAGACAAAAATGATATTTAACAGACACTGGAGCGACAATACAATGACAGGACAACAATAATAAAAACAGGCGTAATTGTTGTGATAAAGAATGATAAATAAGATGATTTCGAGAATGATAACTAACTCTACAATCGTGTCATTTATTATTACGCGCTTTATAGGAAAATAGTCCCTTTTTTGAAGATAATTTTGAAAAAAATACCTACAAAATAAGGCATGAAAGCAAAAAACGGTATATTAATACGCTTACATTATATATTGATAAATGGTTGTAACACCTAGATTAACAGTGGAACAAAAACTGAGCATCTCCGGGATCTTTTTCCTCTTCGTGTGTTTTCAGTCTCCTTTCAGCAGATGCACCTGGCGATCAGACTGATAACAGCGCCCTGCGCACAGAGCCATGCCAGGCACAGAAATCCATCTTTCTTCCCTTTTTGGACGGGAAATAGTTCCAGTTATCATGATTACATAAAATATCACTGACTACAAAATACATGACAAGCGATCATGTGTTTGGTTTATTTTGAAAAACACACCAACCATCCTGCAGACTTTTCTGTCTTTTCCAGTCTCACTGTGCAGAACTATTTTGTGCATATTCATCTGTAGACTATGACCCACATATAAGGCGTTACAGGTTTCTTTTTTACATTTATGAATGGTGCAAAAACAATACCAACGGAATGAGATTTTAACAGTAGCCTACATTTTTTGGTCATGATGTAAGCAGGAGGAGGCCTGTCTGAAATAACACGGCTGCCAACGGGATTGCACTGCCTCCATGTCAGGCTGCAGTAGAGATTTATTATTGTACTGATTTAAATACTAGTTTGCTTTTTTTAATAAAATAGAAAAACTGGAGAAAATGGGAAAATATGCAGATGAAATGCTGCATGTTCCGTGAGGTTAGTGCATATTTCTTTGCTGAATTTAATTTTTTAAAAATAGATTAAAAAAGGCAATGTAATAAACAAAACTAGCTGCTCAATTGTAAATGATTTTGAGAAGGAGACCAACCCTGCAAGACGAGTGTGATAGAAAAGAAAATACTACATAAAATAACAATGACTATAATAACAATAACAAGAAGAATGGGAATTATTTACGAGGTGAAAATCTATCATATGCAACGTGACACTTTCAGTGTAATAAAATAAATATTTTTATGTGAAGATAATTTAAAAATGTACTGTTATTCCATACATTGAAGTGCAGTCCATGTCCGTGTTTAGCTTCGTGAGGCCTGCCTTTTGTGCCTGATCTTCTTCAGAGCATCGATGACCTGCAGCACAGACCTGAAAACAGCGCCGCGCTGCAGCCCCCGCCCCCTGCTGGCCAACCGGAGAACTGCAGCACAGACTCTGAAGCGCTTGAATGACATAAAATATAAAGAAATAATAATTATAATAATGATGATAATCTGTTTTCACATTGGCAGAGACTTTCTGGAGGGGGGGGGAGAGTGTACATGGTTCTTCCATGGAAGTAAAATTACTTTACTTGAAACTGTATTAATTAAAACTGAAATTACCACTTTGTATCCGACTAAAGTCAAAGACAAATTGTTTCTTTAATTTACTGAAATCATAGGCTACTCTGTTGAGGTGCTGAAAAGATTAACATGATCTCTTCCTCATGTGGGGTACACAAAAACCAAAAGAATATCAGCCTCTACTCCAGAGCAGTGCACTGAATGCAGCAGAAGCCTTTACTTTACCTTTACATTTATATTTTAGAATGTGCATTAATTTATAATTTTATAATGTGCATTATATATGGTTGGTTTTGCACTTTTACTGATGTGCAATATATCTTGGGTTTTACTTTCTGAAATCCTTGTTTAATCTAAGCATGAAATACTTGTATTACTGTTTAACTTTTTAGTAACTTTTTAGTATTTTTCTCACATTTTTAGCTGCACTGAGAGCTGATAGCCCATTTTTTTAAACATGCTGCAATTTTGTGTATCTTTGTTTTTAAATATTTATTAAATGGATTCTTATTCTCCATCCTGGGTATTTCATTCAAAGCAGGGGTGGAGATAGAGGGGTTATATCAGCGCTAAGCCCCAAAGGGCCTTTGCACATAAGTCATTTATGAGCTTTATTTTCAAGTCAATTTGAACACAAACTTTGAACAAAAATGTAAAAATAAATAAATACATAAATAAGTATGTTACATTAAAAAATAGTTTGAAATAAATTTTGTAAACAACAAATTTTTGGTGCAAAATTGTTCTGAATTTGTGTTCATGATTTTAAATTCATAAACCAACGTGCTGAAAGGTTTGGTTCTTGTCTCCTAAAATGGCAGAAAAAGACAAACGTTGAACTTTAAATATGAATAACATTGTTTGGGTTGGAAATAATAGCAAAAGTATTTGAGTATTAGAGACAGACAAGAGAAACAAAAAGTAAGGGGAAAAATTTCTTTCCTCCTGATGAACTTTAAGAAAAAAAAGTCAAAATGTTGAAAATAAAGTCTCATTGAAATTTAAAACAAACGCTACTTTATTATCAAAACTTTTTTTCAAAGTTATTCCGGATATTTGACCTTTGTCTCTTTAAGTAGCCTTTCAACATGATTCTCAAATTTACTCTCAAAATTGGTTTTGGCTTTTTTTTTTTTTTTTTTTTTTAACATCTCTGCATTTTTCTCTGTATTTTATGTCAAAATTGTTCCTGATACTTCATTTTGACTTTATTCTCTATGTTGTGTTTTAACTTTTATCTTGACATTATTATTTTCCATAAGTATTTTTCCCCTACAAGCACATCTCAAAAAACCATCTCCCCCTCATATTTTTTTCTCGTCCTTCATTAAAAATAAAAGTACTTGAAAAAAGAAAACACCTTGTGTGAGTTCATATGTTGCTTTTTTGAAGGCTTATTCTACCATGACAAATTGTAAACAGGCATATTGTACTGCGCAGAAGGTATGATTTTTTTTTTTTATTATGTGGCTACAAAATGAAAATTCTAATTTCCACCTATTTTTCCATTTTTGAACTGGAATGACTTTTTCCACATCTATTTTTCATAATTTTTTTTCAGTCATAATTTTATCTGGAGCCCAAAAGATCTGGGGGCTTCTGCCCTCCAAGCGCCACCCCATGCTCCGCTAGTGATTATAAAAACAAATTTAATGAAGTACAAGCACATTTTTTGCAATAATATAAAATCATTTCCGATGCTAATGACTCTCCTCTCGCCTATTATCTCACTAAACAAAAGACCAGAATCTCAGAGCTGACTGAAAGCTTCGGCCTCTACCTGTTATTTATTTATTTATTTTATAACGCAAAATGTAGCAAACTGCAGTCTATAGGCGCCTTAGCTACAGTAAAACTATAAAAACATAGCGTTAGGCCCACGAACGTTAAAGCTGACTATCTTAAATAGCCTACTGTTTAAGTGAATGTACTTGTTTATTTTCTAATAGTACTCTTTTTTACGCCAATATACACCTTTAAAGGCATAAAGATATACAAATTAAGCACAAAAAGAAGAATACATTTTTTTAATTTAGATTAAATATCAGATAGTATTGTCTCTTTCTGTTTAAATAACTCCTTAGCCTACCTGACAGTCATGAAGTCTTCCTCCCCCGGCTTACATTTTCCCAGCCTTCTTATCAGCATGGGGTCAAATCCCTCCGCCGCGCATGTTATTGGATTATCTCCTACCAATAAGCAACATTATGAGCTGGGCAATATCAATACCAAATAATCAATACAGTTTCTAAAAACATATTAACCCCGCGTTACAACTCATATCCCGAAAAAGCCCCCCTCAGTCACTGAGTTGGTATCGGCCGGGTCTCTTGTGAATGAGGACATCAAACATTCATTCAATAAATCAATCCGCCAACTTTTAGCTCGCGGGCTTTTAATGAGCCTTTATGTGACGGGACCCCCCCTCAGCTCACCTCTGCACGAGACCAGAAAAAGATGCACATTAGAGCAGGTGTGGGCGCAGACTGGGGGAAAGACGCTGTTAAAGTTCAGTTATTCAGCTCAAAGTGCGCAGAAGAGCGACGTCCGCCCGAGCAGAGAGCACGCGCTGACAGAGCTGCGCACGTTTCTGATCCTGAAGTCTCGCGGACAGCTGCGGTCTGGATTAAGTGCTTTCAAAATAAGACTAATGACGAAACTATGTAGACCAAAGTAGGCGAATATAGAGAGACCTATTACGGGAAATGAACCATCTGAGGAGCAGCTGAATAAAAGAGATTTTTGCAACGTTTTTGCTGCGTTGCAAATCAATTCAGGCATTCAATATGAAAATATTGAGGGAATTCGTCAGTAAACTAGGAAATATTCGACATTTCGTCAGCCTATAAATGTATAAAAGTCTGTTTAAATTTGCAATCTTGAGTTATTTGAAAATAAGGCTCAAATATTCCCAAATAAAAACTCCTTAATAAGCCACAGTAATTCGATGCTGTAAATAAATCACATTATTCATTCGTTAAATTTATGGCTCGTCCTAACAAACGCATCCATCAAATTAGAGTATAAACATATAGACAATTTCTCCGCTTTAATTACATTAACTTCCCGCTGTTTACAAGCCACTCAGGATCCATTCATTATCAGCTCAGCGAAATAATTCAGAGTGAGTCAGGCCTCAGAGCCGCAGGCTGATCAATGCACCGAGAACTGATTACACCGAAATGATCCTCAACTCAGAACCTCCAAATATTAGAGCAAATGCACGGAGTGAGACAAACATTTAAAGAAATGCTCTGTAATTATTTAGAAGCGGTTTAAATAATGACCCAACTTAACCAAAGTGCACTGTTTATAGGCTATTTAATAAATGACCTGCGCACTTTTCCTGCTCAGAGGAGAAGCTGGGTAAAGACATAATGGCTGCCTGAAGTGCAGGACTTTGATAGCTGACTCTTTGATCTTTAATGAGAGTTTCAGAGCTCTCCGTGATACTCTCTAAAAGCTCCAATGAACAAAAACACAGACTTAATGTGTTTGCTGCAGATACCCTCCTACGAGCTCAGCTGGTGTAGAGCAGCCCTCAGAGCCAAAGAACTCTTTTTTTTAGTATTAACTATTATTTAATAGTGAAGTTTCTGTAAAATCCTCCTGCTGCAGTCACTTTTTCTCTTGACGGATCACTTTCCTCGGACTCGCTGACCGCTCCAGGATCAGCTTATTGAAGGTTTGCACTTCGGCAACTTCTGTAATTGAATCTGTCTTTGCTGAGTCTCTGTGTTTTCTGCACTTTCTCACTTGCTTTCCTACCTTAAAAAGCATAGAGTTACATTCATATTATTGCAATGCTGTGATAACAACAAGGGCCCCACAGGCCCGAGGGCCCCTCAAGAGTAAAATAACAACTGTTTTGTTTACACTCTTTTAAATGTATATCTTAAATATATTTACCAATTTTCGATTATTTAGATTTTTAGACCAGTATTATTTTCTCATTGAATTCATTCTGTGAAACATATTGAGCTACTCATTGAGATTATATTTTATTATAATATTGCGCAGACACAGCAGTGTTTATAATAACAAGTTCAGTGCCCCACAGGCACAAGGGCCCCTTGTTACTAAAATAAGTGATTCATTACACTTTATTAAATAATAAATCCTAAATTTGATATTTTCTTGAATGTTTTCCTTTGTTAAATATTTTTAACCATTATTTACCACAATAAATTCTTATTAATTTACCCATGTCAGCAGGTGAAGTACTTATTCACATTTTGTTACATTCACAATTTTCAGGAATAAGACAGATTTTTTTGTGAATAATAATCAGCTCTGACAGATACTTAAATTTTGTTCTAGATGATTTATTAGATGAAAAGAAAGTCATAAAGCTGCTCAACATACTAAACAGTTACTGTAAATTTACTTTTACTGATAACTTTCCCCCTGACAATGAACTAATCTATAACAACTTTAAAATGAAAACAACAGACGGCAATACATACATATGTATATGTATATATATATATATATATATATATATATATATATATATATATATATATATATATATATATATATATATATATATATATATATATATATATATACATATATATTCTTATATATATATATACCTTTTACAGACACAAACTCAAAATTGATACAATAGTTGCTGAAGGCACAGGCCACTCTTTCTCTTTAATCCCCCAACGCTGGGTTGAACTTTTTAACCAGTTACTGCACACATCATCATGATAACCACACCAAGGACAAAAAGTAAATGAGAAACTTTAAGCTATGCTTTAATAAGTTATTGTAATATTATTAACTGCTAATATATATAATCCTACTTACTGGTTACTCAAGCAAGTAATATTATTGTTGTTATATAGCATGAGTAACCAGTGATTGTCTAAAACTTATAACATAAAACAAAACATCACATAAACTGAAGGGCCACACAGGCCTATTAGATAAAATAAAATAAAAAGTTTTTACTTTTTTGATTGCAAATCTTTTTTTTTTTTTTTTTTACCTGTGCATGTTTTATTAGAACTTATATGGCTAACCAGAATCAATTTCTTATCAAACTATTTATTTACATGTACACATACATATCTTATTGTCACATCCACACTGCCTGCATGCAGACAGTACGGTGCTGTATCACAAACAGGCCATGAAATGAAGGACCCCAAAGGCCTGAGGGCCCCTAAATACTAACATAACATCTGCTACAATTTCACTTTTATCATCATAAAACTAAATTGCATCCTTTTGAAGTGTGCATTTAAAGGTGCCCTATATAAAATATTAACTTATACTAAACTAACATTAAATGGTTAATTATAGGCTATAGAGCAGACTAACTGAGATAACAACCCTGCTGTCAGTCAAATTTTTCTGCTTTCACCGCCTGAACAACTGACCCGTCGCACTGAGACAGCCAAAAAAATGATACTGCAGGATAATCCCAACCCCCCTGGGATTAGGCCGAAGAATAATACAGCACTGTCAACCCATGCTGAGATTTGTTTATGTTATGATTTATTGGATTCAGCTCTTTTTTTTAATGACAAATTTATTTAGTTTCTGACAGATGGTCTGACAGAGTCTGTGTGTGACAGAGAGCTGACAGACAAGGCAGGGAAATGTTTACCTGCAGCTGCAGGGTTTGTTACAACATGGAATTAAAAAACCCTGAGCTTTTTAAACGTTAATATAACACTTCACAATAAAAAAAAAAGATGCCAGATGAGTGATAAACCCTCCACTTACATCATGCACAATGTTTTGAATGTTAAAATATAGTCAACCTTAAACAGACAGACAGACAGATAGATAGATAGATAGATAGATAGATAGATAGATAGATAGATAAATAGACAGATAGACAGATAGATAGACAGATAGATAGATAGACAGATAAATAGATAGATTTACCTCTACTTCCCCTTTACTTTCCCAGGACCCTGGAGGGTCAGGGCCTCCTCTTACGTGGTATATCAGGTAGTTGTATTGACAGGGATGTAGGTGTACTGTTGGTAGACAAGTAGATAGTGAAGTAGGTCGGTTGAAAAATGTTGCAAACTTAAAATCATTAAGTTATTAAGAAGGTAAATATTGACTTCTGTTGGTTCCAACCTTTTAAGTAAATACATTTTAATAAGTTAACTTGCCACAGTGAACATAAGGTATGCTGCAGGAAAATGTATCACATTAACATATCTTAAAGCACTGCAAGTCGTCCACATCACTTTAAAAACATTTAGAATTTCTGTAAGGTGAAATATGTGATTTGGTTTTTGGTCAGAAATTCCAGAGGCATAATTTGCTTTGACCCACAAAAAATAATTAGTTTGATCTGAAACATATCCGTTTTTATAAAATAAAAAGTAGCGCCTTTATGAATCTTTTTTTCCAATCCCTCTAGTTTAGTCCTGAAAATACCACTGTGATCTTAAGACGCCACTCTCTGAGTTTAATCAGGGTTGAATTTTAAGTGAAAGCTTAAATATAACCCTGACAGTGGTCCAGGATGCAGTCAGATTTATTTACCATGCCCCCGCCCCCCCCCCCCCCCCCCCCCCACACACACACACACACCCTCATACTGCCTGAACCCCCTCACTGAAATCGGCAATCTGAATTACAATAGTGCCCCCTGCTGGACAGTGGTGGGCAGTACAGCTTACTCTGCTGCTCCATTAGTGTGAGTCACCAATAACACAATATCTCTCAACTACAGAGAAAACAAAACAGCCAAGTACTGTGAGACAGGTCAAGAAAGCACAATACGACAATATAGTTAAAAAACATAAATATAATCCTTACATTTCACATGAAAATATTATTTTCTATTATTTAAGGGTTCTCAATTTTTAAGGCTGTGACTAAAACAGAGGCAGAGGCTGGAGACCCCCACGTTTCCATGTCGGTGGCGTTAGCACATTTTGATGTGCACAGTCACACACAGATTTACTAACAGGCCTTTCCCAACACTGGCAGAGAAACATGAAAATCAGTGATTAGAATAATAATAACAATTAATTGGATGCAACATTCATGATTCTGAATACCATATAAAGTGGGGTTATAACATTCAACATTCAAGTTGACAATATTCTGACACTACAGCCAAAATTGTCCCTGTTGCTCCAAAACCTCACATTGCCATTTCTAGCAGTAAAGCAGTGCTACTGGTCAGCAGTTAAAGGTTTTAAAACAATTACTAGTTATTACAGTATAGTATAATTAACTCCATAATACATCACTTTTTCAATTCCTGAAAAGTAGCAGCTTTGGAGATACAAGATTGTTGCCTGACAGCAACACGTCTGTATATTGTTTACAACCAAATTATTGTCTGTAAATATCAGCAAGAATTTTCCTATGCTGCTCAAACCGAAAGTCAAACTCAAGCTATTGTTACTGAGTAGTTATTGTGTACTTGAAGTTTTTTTGTTGTTGTTGTTTTTTAGCTTTTTCAAAATTTAAACCAGAACTTTAACTATTATTATTATTTTTTGCTTAGCTACATATACGTCAAAGCATCTGAGTCCTGAGGGAAAGACAGATTACAAGCTAAACTGATAAAAGTTTCCTATTACATAACCAACATTTAACTGAAATACAACAAATTAAGAACTGATGTTAAATACTGTAACAATACTAAACTGAGACGATGCTGTTTGATAATCACTAAATCAGGTTATCCCAAAGGGTGGGTCACATTTATGAAAAAACAAACAAACATACAAACAAAAAAAAACCAAAAAAAAAAAAGCTTTATGAACATGAAATCTTAAAACAGAAAACAAACAAACAAAAAAACAAACAAACAAAAACATAAATGAGAGTGATTTTTAAGTAATTTGAAATCTATCAAGGTGAATTGTCATCTATAGTCATATTTGACATTTTATATTCATAAGCTCAAATACATTGTTTTCATGCAAAGTTCAAAGGTTTTTCTCAGATACCATCAATATATCAATATATTTTATATTTCTAGCATGTGTATTTGTATTTGCATTTGTACTTTTTTTGTGAGCAAAATAATTGAAAGAAAGGTTCTCAACAGGTTTGGATGAAATTTTCAAGGAGTCTTGGTCATTGCACAACAAAAGTAATTGGATTTTAGTGGTGATTTTAATACAAATGCAGATCCAGGATTTTTAACACTAGGCAATAAAAATAAAAATAAATAGAAAAATATACACACTGCATATACATATTTTCCAGACAATTAGTAAAGGCTGTGTTTTTGCGAATGAGGTATGAATTTAAGTAATAACATATATTAGCATTTCAATCTTTCTTGAATTTCTTTTTGTAATTGTTTGATATGAGAATGACAATACGAAAAATACAAATATTATTAAAGTAAAAAAAAAAAAAAAAAACTATTTTTTTCCAGAACATTATAATTTTGATTGTAAATTAAATGGTGTGTGTGGTGTGTTGCATTTCAATTTAATTTTAAACTTCACTTTTAAATTAATTTAGTTAATGGGATCCTGTCTGTATTGTTCCATTCATTAGTAATGACCAAAAAACAAAAAACATATTCAAAAAGTTTTCCTCAAACCCACTAAGTACTTTTTCTTCTTCCAGAGGATTATCTTCAAAACACTGAACAAAGTTTCTCAAAGTTGGACCCCAGATGGTAACAGATGATACATTATGAAACGCAGCAATAACAAAATCTCTTGATCCTGTGATGTGGGGATCTCCCCTTCCCTTCTGTTTCACTTCACACACGGGCCACGGCCAAACGTCCTCATGTGAGCTTAAGCTGTGCAGACACATGAGGAACAACTTAAAACCGCTCGGTCATTTGAAACTAAATTAAACTTTGGGATCTAAATGTCCCCGAGAGAAACGCACACACAAGTATTTGTGACCTCCTCTGACTGCTGATGAGAAATCTTAAATCTCTTTCAAACCCAGGACCGTTTAGTCTCCCACCCAGAGGTGCTGAGTGGCGGAGCAACACGCAAACTAAACAATGGTTGGGCCTTTGAGAAAACGAAACACAGGGCCTCATGTTCATTCTTTACACAACTGATCAGAGGGGAAAGTAAATACGCATGTTACTGTGATTGAGTAGCTTTTTTTTTTTTTTTTAAGCACACTTGAACCTTTTGAGTACTTTTTAAAATGAATGCTTTTACATTACTAAGTTATTTATGTGGGAAATATTGTTCTTTGGTACAGTTCATACAGCATGTAGGTGCTGAGTGCTGATCGAAGATTCCTGTAAGCTAGTTTTATGATGAAACCAAACTTCAAACTTTGTTACTAATATTTCTGTAATGTCAATGTCAGTGTCAGGGTCAGCTTTATTCATATAGCACATTTAAAACAGCCATTGGCCTACCAAAGTGCTTTAAAGTAAATAGGCAGAAACAACAAAAACAAAACAATACAGAGAAACACAACAAATAAAAGACCCGATAAAAGCAACTACACGCCGCCAAAGGCCAAAGTGAACAAGTGCATCTTAGGCAGTGTTTTAAAAGTGGCGAGGCTATTCGTAGTCCGCACAGTGTAAGCTAGTTTTATGATGAAACCAAACTTCAAACTTTGTTACTAATACTAACTTTAAATCAATAATACTCTGAAATAAAACTGATTCAATACTTGATACGTGACAGATAAAAAACAGGATGTGTACAACAGTTGGCCGTATTTTGAAAATGACAGATTTTTATCATTAAGTCCAAAAATATACAATTAAGTCTTGTTGATTTAATGGTGCAAATTCTTATTGAATGTATATAAAGAAAAAAAATCAATATTCAAATTCATCAAGGAAGCTTGCTGTACATCTAAAGGTCCCATGTCCTGCAAAATCAGCTTTCTTTGCTTTTAATGTTGTTAGAAGAGGCAACAAACCATGACACCCTTTACAAAACTCACAGTTCACAGTGAAATGTACTGAGCCTGTTTAAAGGAAATTCCCCTTAAAACGCTCTGTTTTTTACTTCCTGGGGTTTATGATGTAATAGCTATACAGCCTCCACTTACATGTGTTTTCTGCTCATTACAGGCAGACGCTAACCCGCCACTAGACATTGTTTTGGACAGCCAATAAGCACAGAGCTCACTATCATAGCCTCCCCACCCCCTCAGAGCTGAGTGTTTCCAAAGGGGAGGGAAAAAGAGCTGCATCTGATCCTTAACAGAGATGACATTTTACTTTTTTTTTTTTATTCGATTTAAATCAAATCCTTGCTAAGACACCCACAACATGATGAAAACAGTCAAACACACCAAGACATGAGACATTTAAGATCCCACAGCATCTATTTTCTGCTCAGATACATTACGACAAAGTTTAATGTAATGGCTGAAAGATTTCACAGTTTAACAGTCCTATTTTGTAACATCCTATCATGGTGCTGTAATTTGGTTTTGGGTGGGACCACAGCGGTTATTATTTGCCACATCATTTTATATCCTTGGCCTCCATGCTTTCAGATCATATTGTTGGCTTCTTGTGATGACAGAGTTCTAATAATGGGTCTTAAAATGTGCTTCTTATCATGTTTTATGCTTTAGATGTTTTTATTATATCAGTTCAACTTTTCTTTTATGAAGTCTCTTGCTGCCTGTGTCTGTGCATTTGTTTGTTTGTGCTGTTGGTTTTAAGATTAGTGCTTTATTGCTTGTGTGTACTTAAACAATCCAACGCAGAGTTCAAATTCTGGTGTTGGCACAATTTCAGAAAGGGCTGAGTTAATAATACTCTGGATGGAGTCAAATTCCAGGAAGTTTGTTCTTAGCTGAAAATGAGTTGGTATCAAAAACAAGTATAAAAATGATGTTTCAGAAAATCAAATGCATATGTGTCACTATAGGATCTTTAACCAACACTGTTGATATGTTAGTATGTTCATGCATGTGCACAGTTGTATGGTTGTATAGTACCAGTGGTGTATCACTGTATTATGGAGCACTACAATGAATTTTTAACATTATTGACTGCCTTATACTAACATTGGCTTACATTTAGTGATACTTAATTTATTTGTAGTTCATTTGTATGCTATTAGTTTTTGGTAATACTTTATTTTTATTATTTCTTCTCCTTTGCACATCAGCTTTTTCATCAGTTTTTTTTATCTTTTATTAACCCTTATTCTCTAAACTTATGTCGTGTAATCCAGGCTCTCAAACATGTACACTAGTATAAGGAATCTTATGTTTCCACGTTTCATTAATACCTCTCTTCATGCAGCGCCTTCCCTTGTGTGTCCCTTTAACCTTTATTCTTAACTTAATAATCTTGTTTATATTGTCTTAATTTTCTTCCTGTGCATTTCTTTTTGTTGTTTTTCACAATAAAAGTTTCTCAGTGTCACTACCAGGTCATGCACTGTTAAACCACCAAAAAGTTAAATAAATAAATAATTTTACTTCCACATGATTGAATTCTTAGAGTTCTTCTTTAACTTGTACATGAGTAATATTTTACTAAAGCAACCACACATTTTCTAGAGTAAAATATTTTCCTCCAACCCTGCGACTGATATCACAGGCTCTGTAACGCCACTGCAGGATAGGAGGAATTTGTTGTTACGTGACTGTTTTCATCATTAGCAAAAAGCTCCGAGCTCAGGAAAGATTTGCAGCGCCTTTCATCAGACGATCAAGTTATTCAGTGGATTTGTCTGTGCAGAAATAATGTTTCCTCTGACACAGGGAATGGGAGGCTGCAGGAGGCCAGGAGCATGATTTTAGGATGTGTGCCATTAACAACAATCCAGCCGTTCCTCATGTGGAATGCATAAATTCTCTTTCTGCTGGAAAAATGCATGCGCTCACAGAGATGGGGCTAAAGCAGTGAAAGACATTCTGAATAAATGCTGGGATTAATGAACACTAATTTACCTTAAAAGTCTTGTTAAGATGGGTCAACCTCCGCTACATGCACAGTTTTCTGTATGATCAAAACAGGCATATAACAAAGAAATCATCCAAATGGGACCAAAATATGCAGAAAATGTGACTTCTCAGACCAGCAGTAATAAAAATCCATCTAATCAGACATCTGTGTATGTGTGATGCTTTTCTGTCTCCATAAAATACAACTGAATATGTTTTTCAAAGCAAGTGTAGGTCCACATATAAGATTGCGGGTGTGTCATTAATAGGCTGCACTTCAGAGAAAAAAGGTAGAAATCCTCCAGATGTTTTGCAGCTGGGTGGATCTGGTAGTGAAGATCTAGACAGCATCTGTCACAGGCGAACATTTCTAATCTGTCCAGAACATTAGGCAGAGAGCACTAAAAACCCATCACCGGCCGCATGTGCTAACCACAGGCTCTGCAGACTAAAGTTCAGGAATAAACCAGGAGAAATGCAGCATGATCGAGCTGAGGGGTAAAAAAGGAGGACTACAGATGTATTGTTCCTCATATATTTTAAAAAGTTCTTGAGAAAAAAAAGTGGCTGCTAAACTTTGGGGAGAAAAAAGGGCTAACAGGCTAACTGAAGTTATTGGAGCAGAGCGCCCGGGGCTAGAGAGCAGTGCTTTGAACTCGAGGTCCAGCAGAGCTTAGTGAGGTCAAGATCTGTCAGACAGCGGGAAAACTAACATCACAATACTACGAGGACTGACAAACAAAAGGAGGGAAAAATGTAAATCGAGGCTATTTGGTCTGTTTCAAAATGCAGTTTAGTGTGATAAAATCGGCACTTTAGAAGAGTAGCACCCTGTGTTAAAGCAGTAGTTTCTAATCTTACCTTCCTAAGCCCTCACAGTTGTACCTGAGGAGTCTAGCCACCAGAACCCTCAGAAAAGAGTGATACATTCTTGTCCAAATTTAACATTCAACTTATTTGTTTTGTTAAAGACAGTTGGTGCTCAGAAAGCACAAACCAGAGAGCACAAAATCAGAAACACCTTCTGACATCGTTTACTGAGTCATCATCAAAAATGTGGAAAACTGCCCCGTCGCACAACCTTAACAAGTCCTTCATGAAGGTTCTGCATCCACATCCAGATTCACATCATCACAAAGACCTAATCACTTCTCCCTCCTGCCATGACCAACATTCCCAGAAAATTTAATCTAATTTAATGTTGAGAACTTTTTTGGAGTTATTTGCGACAATGTGGGAAACTGCCCTAACTCGTAATGACAACAAATTCTTTATAAGAAAATCCTGGATCTGCATTTGTGTTCGGCTCACCACAAAAACCTTATCACTTCTTCCTTGACCAACTCTCCTTTATGGCCAACATTCCCAGAAAGTGACATCAACATCCGTCCATAACTTTTTGAGTTATTTTGCTTACAGATAGATGGATGGACAGAAAGACAGGCAAAAAAAGGAAAAAAAAAACAGAGGTTAAAAAAAATGGGGCATCACATATTGTTGCTGTTGGGCAAAAAAAATGTGTCTTAATGATTTTTTTTTTAAGATTTTCCTTTTTTTTTTATAAAACAGTGCTAGTGATCACCTTCCATGTAAGGTGAGTGGGTTGATTAATTTATAACCTAATAAGAGTGCAAAAAAAATCAGAAAAATACAATGCGTATGTTTGCAGTTGAAGAGCTGGTGCCTAGGCTGTTGAGTCCCTCCATCTGGAGGTGTAGCGCAGAGATGGAGCAGAGCTTTCAGTCACCTGACCAACACAGATGGCTGAGGGGGGAAAAGAGGTCAGCTAGCATCGACAACTTTGTGGGGCTACATTACAACCTTTTATTTGAATCCCTACAAAACAATGCACATTTACATCCCGTTAAACCCCCAGCAAAACTGAGACACTAACGGGAAGTTTAAGGGATTTTATCTTTAACAGCAAAGTCTTTCCCAGGACTGTGTTTCAGACATATTAAAATACTGTTATGTTAGAGAATCTTTCTTAAAAAGATAAAATCTTCATTAAATATATAATCTTCATCATCTAAATATTAAGGAACAATGAAATAAAATTATCTTGTTGCTGCTAAATTGTCACAGTATCAGCTATCATTTCATTTGGTGTTTTATGGGAGAGTAATTCTGTTAAACAAAGTCAAATTCTGATTAAATTCACATAAAATGTTATGACAGTGGTATGAGAAGTCTTGTGTTTTAATAACTAACACTAGAGGATCTAACAGCATTGATCGGCTATTTGCTCTCTGGGTTTTCTCTTTGAGATAGGGCTCTCTAGAAGTATAATTCAGACCTGTTTCCACTGTGGTAAGTGCATCCTCTTGAAAAATAACCGTCTTCCATTCAAAAATAAAAATTAGCCTGGTTAAAATATGCTGTTAGCAACTGGGTCTGTTCATCTTCAAGCTGACAAAACATGTCAGTGTAGCATTCTTTGGGTATAAACACCGATATCACAGTGTCAAAATAACGGTCTTTGAGTGTGATGATGACTGAGTTTCACTGAGGCATTATGTGAAATGCACTGTGGGCCTTTGTTTTAGTAAAAATGTGTAAATCTAATTTTGATATCCTCAAAATCCTCCTGCCATCCATCAAAAATTATTCACTGGAAATTTATCTTACATCTTGGCTGTGTGCCTGCTGTATTTAGGGGCTAACTTTGTCTTAAGCCAACTCTGCGTAGATCTGTGGGAATTGCTTTGCGCTGACCTTGATGGTCTCTAGATATTTCCCTTCCTGGGTTCATGTGCCTAGTTACCAGTTGGTCAACCTCATGCCCCGTGAACTGACCCTGTCCTCCCTCCGAGGTTTGAAAGAAAAAGAAACCCTATCCTCCGGGGAGCGCTCCAACTAACAAGAAAACTGCTGGCCCGAATCTCTCAGAAGTGCTGTGTTTTCCCACTGGACCACTTTCAGCTTAATAAACATCTTAACTAGCCAGAGGTCCCACGGGGGCTGCTGGGAAATCCTCTGGGCAGCCAGAGCTCAGGAGCCGACCCTTTATTGCATCCAGGTGGCTGTTAAAAAATTCTGACCGGCCCTAAATGTCCAATAAAATGCAAGTGGCACCTTCGGGGGTGGACAGGGTCAGTGCACCTGTCTGTGGACGAAAGCTGCACTCGCTCCCCCCTGTCCACTTAGTTTACACTCACACACTCAAAAGTTGTGCCACCACCATGCCCATCGAAGCACTAAGGGCGTAACGCAAGGAAGGAACAGATGGATCATGGGATGGGGGCCCCATTTTCAGAGCTCTAATGACCTTATAGAGAAACAAAGGTTACAAAACAACTCAAAAGGCAAACAAGCAACAGCAATAATATCGTAACACCCACAGAAAGACCCCAACGGACCATAAAGGCACACATAAAAACTGCAAAAAGAGCATAAATGTCAAATACATAAAGCAGCCAAATAACCACGAATGGAGATACAAACCCACTCTAAGCAATTAAAAGTGTCTATAAAGATGCTAATAAACAACCACTAACAAGCACCAAATGTTGATGGAGTCAATCTTACAAAAACAAATGAAAAGCAAAGACTGCAAAGACACTCAGAACAATAATGAAGACACTATAAGCAACAGCAATTACAACAAAGTGACAAAAATTCAGCCTCTTGACAAAAAGACAAATGTAAGTCATAAAAGGCTGTGATTTCACAGAAAATGAACAACTTTATGAACAGAATTGCAAACAACTGTAGAGCACACAAAACTACAAAAAAAAAACTACAAAGAGAGTAAAGTAAACAAATAATAATAATTATTATTATTATTATCATTATTATTATTATAAATGTAAAAAAAATAAAGTACAAAAGAAGTCTTATACAGACAAATTACACAAAGAGGCAACATGAAAAAAACAAAGCAAAAAAAGAAAAGCCTCACAAATTCAATAAGCAGGAGCTAAAATGCTCCAAAGAAATGTATAAGCAGTACAAGTCAAAGTAAAGGTGACAAGAATACTCAAAACTATCAAATAAAAAGGGTTATAATAATTTAAAAAAATCAAAACAAAAACAAATTAAAAACCAATCAAAGCAACCATAGACATAACAATACAAGCAAGAATGTCTCAAATAAATGTAGGAGTACTAACAAATAGATGAAAGGTGACAAAAAGACACAAACTTATCAAACCAAAAAAATATGGCCGCGACACTACTGTGCAAATTGGTACGAACGCCTGTGGATGTGACAGCTAATACTGTTGGACAACTGTATGGCTACTCCAACCATCAGTGAGTGAATGTGGGAGTGAACAGGTGTGAATGGGTGGATGTGACGTGGCTGTAAAGCAAACAAAACTAGAAAGGTGCTTTATAAGCTCAAGTCCATTTCCATTCCTGAGGAGTAAAGTGTACTAGAATAACACACTTTATTGCCACTGCACTTGTTCAGTTTCTAGTCCTTTTGTAAATTTAAGTGATCTTTATTTGGGATGCAGTTTGTATACTCTGCAAAATTAAACTGACACCGTGCGTTGATAAGTATGCTGCTGGCAAAAGGACACAAAGGTCATGCTGTGTGCTGAAATGGTACCAAATCAACGAGGCTTGATCGTATCATATAATACTGCCTTTTAAAGTATTTGCAGAAAACGTCACTACACAGCGGTAGATAACTATGGTTTGATATGCAGGATAAAGTTCAACGTGGGTACTTTTACATTCATTTAGCACAGACATCTATTAATTAACAGTTGGATGGATGGAAATGCCCACTTGTATTGGAACAACTCTCCGAAATGATCTAGGTGTTAAAAGAACCTGAGACTGATGTCTTCTCAAAACACTCACCTGTGCTAATTACAGCCTCACTTTTCTGTTCTTAGCTGACAGGATTGGATCTTTTGCTGCTCCACTGCACAGCAGTAGGTAACTATGGTATGACATGTTGGACATAGTTCATCACAGATACATTCATATTTTTTAAGCATAAACATCCATTAAGTAACATTCTGAAAATCTGAGAATAAAACAGGGTATAACGTCACTTGCAAAAGGTTAATATTCTATATTATCTTCCTTACTGCAAACAAACCACCCCAGGGGTGGATTGGAAGTGAGTTGAGACCACCTCTTTCAGGCACAGTTGCTTATATTAAAGTGTGAATCGACTGCTCTGTTTGTATGAATTCAAACAAACTGCGCTAAACAAGAAATGCTCACTTTTACAAAACAATCTAGAAGTGAAAACTACCTGAGATTCATCTCATCTCAAAACAGACTCACCTGTGGAAATTGTAGCCTCATTTTCCTGTTCTTAGCAAATAGGATTGGCACCTGGCGTGGTTTTTGGCTGCTATAGCCCATCTGCTTGAAGATTCAGTGTGTTGTGAGTTCAGGATTGGTCTTCTGCATACCCTGTTTGTAATGACAAGTAATCTGGGCTACTGTTGCCTTTCTGTTATCTTCAACCACTCTTACCACTCTCCTCTGACCCCAGGCATCAACAAAAGCACATTACCTCTTTTATAAGAGAGAATACAAGTATTCTTTGTAAACCCTAAAAGATGGTTGTGCATGAAAATCCTTGTGGATCAGCAGTTTCTGTAATGCTCAGACCTGCCTGTCTGACACCAATTAACAGTCATTTAGGCAAAATTAAGCTTAATGCCACTCAAATTAAAGTGTGTTTTTGCCAAAGAATAAGATTTAGTCAAAAATAGCTGGTAAACTCAACACTGATAGAGACTAAAATGTACACCAAAAAGTCAAAATGGCTTTTTCATTTGTCAGGATAGCCTCAGGAAATCACTGAAACCTTATAGTTATATCACACTGTTTTATAAATTTAGAGCTAACTAACACTCTAATAGGGATACTGGAGATCCCCCCCTGTTTGTTTATGACTACTTCACACGTACATGAACAGAAGCTGCAGCCTCCCTTCATCTGTCCGGCCTGCTGGCTGTCCAAAGGCAGACCTAATTGTCCCACAGGTTGTGGACGGGTCTGGACGGTGCATTGGCCCTTTGATCTGACTTGAAAGAAGTTAATTGATCTCTGTGTAACGGGCAGAAAAAAAAAAAAAAAAGGGATGCTTGCTGGTCATTCCACAACATGTGCAGAAATATCTGAGAGAGAAAGCAAGGGAGAGAGAGAGAGAGAGAGAGAGAGAGGGAGGGGATGAAGAGAGAGATCACCTCACACCCAGCACCATCCCTCCTCAATTACAGTAATTTGACTCACATGGGCCGGCCGCCGAGGCAGAGAGAGAGAGAGGTGGGGGAGCGAGGGGATCCCTGCTCTGGGAGATCACTCATCTTACCTTAGGCTGAGGTACACACAGACAGATTTGATGTGCGGCTCCCCTCGGAGGGCAGCCAGGGGGCTTGTTAAGGTGGCTGTAAGGAGAAGACCACACGTTCAACCTCAGACTTTAATCTCAGAGGGGTGCTCAAACATTTGATGATGTCAGTGTGGAGGAAAGAGACATGAGACCGCAGCAGGTAACAGGTAAAACGATGAGTAAGAGTTCAGCCTGCAGGATATGAGGAACATGAGCAATAACTCTGGTAAGGGTATAAAGTAGGATAAGTAAACAAAAACTCTAAGAAGCACAACAACTAACACCCAGTTTACATCTACATGTAATCTGTATTTGCAGCATGCCCCCCTTGTATCAACCTGCAGGGAGCTGCCACCTTGCTACATAGACTACAATACAACCATTACATTGAGTTAGCTTTTTAGCATCTCAAGTTTCAAATTGTCTGGGATTTTAGAGCCTTTCACAGAAATACCTGAAAATAATGTCAGTGGTCAACACATGCAAACGAGTTACAGCCACTCTTTTAAATTTTGAGGTGCCATTGTGTTTTTAAAAGAGTGGTTGCTAGCAAACACAACAAATATGGCCATTGACCCTACTGCAATCATGACTGATGTTTTTTATTGAACAATAATACATACACCATAGCTACAGCCTTCAGCATCAGCTTGATCAGGTCTTTTGATTAAGGCTATGTCCACATGTGGGTGGGTATTTTAAGAAATGGGGGTTTTCTGTGTCTTTTGGCCTTCTGTCCACATGTAAATGGCGTATTGGTCACTGAAAATGCATATTTTAGAAAACCCCAGCCAAAGAGAAGATTTTGGAAAATGTTTTCGGGGATAACAGCATTTTAGACCTCTATGCAACATTCTCACTGTTGTTTACATGTGTTGACAAACTAAACTGTTGTTAAAGTATTGACTATTAACATGGTCACATAGACTTTCTGTCCCTTCCTCACTATGATCCTGGATTAAAAACACTCTGATATGAACGCAATGTTTTGGACAAATCAGTGTGATTGTTTCACAAGTCACCATGCTGACTGGTGACCCATGGCTGCTTGCTCTGTGGTTGCCATGGTTGCAAAAGTTATTGAAACCAACTACAGTACCCATGAAAAATTTTAATAACAGGTCAAGAAAATCAGACATGTCTAGAACAATGACATGTTTACTCAACACGCCTGCTATCAAGTTGACATAGAAACAAGTTAAACCGTAACACCAGTCTGACATGGTGGTAGAAAGAATTATGATCATTATATACTTTTTGCACAGAAATGACTAAAAAAGTTGCATATTTTGGACAGTTACAAGGCTATGAGCAGTGTCTATGCCTTTTTTTCGTTTTCGTGTGGACAGAATTTTTTTTTTTTTTTATGGATGAAAACCCCTATTTTTAAAAAGACCTGCCTACATTTGGACATGGCCTAAAACAAAATGCTCAAAAAAAGAAGTTACAACGTGGTCTTACATGTTGGAAGTGTAGAGGCTGCTTTTAAGGTCAATCGCCATGTTATAGCTCCATAAGGCACAGATCTTTTTATCAGCAATGATCCAAGAACACAGTAAAAAATCCCATAGGCTTGTAAAAAAGTTTATCCATGAGTCAGTCGACTCTTCTCAAAGCATTCAAAGCTGGGAACATAGGGCCCAATTACCTTGACCTTTGACAATCACTCAGAGTGGATATTTATGCCTGTTTTAAGAAAACTTCTCAAAGCTCTCTGACAGATATAGTTCACAAGCAAATTATGAATGTGATGCCCACTTACCTGCCCTCCAAATGTGATTGGTTCATCTCTGAGCTTGGGTGGACATTTGTGCAAGTTTGAGTGTGCTCCCTATGTGCGACAGATGTAAACAAACCTAACAGCAGAGCAAAAGGAAGAGACTGTTGCCTTTAGGTTGGACTATAAAACACAGGAAATGTTTGTTAATTGCTGAAAAAAATAACATATCTTCATGGTGTCAAGGAGGGACTACTAACACTGACTGAAAAAAGAGAAATGTTGGGGGCAAATAGCAGAGGCACCTTGGTGAGTAACAACAACAACAATAACATTTAGCAACAAGCTAACACGTTATTCAACACAATGCCTGGGAAGATAAATAAAAGTACAGCACTGTAAATACAGAATCTTTGTTTACTGTTTTTGATGTTGACCCTTCTTCTCTCATTACAGTCATATTGATCAAGATGTGTATTAGGGTACAACAGTGTAGTCTGTCACGCTTGTCAACCAAGTTACTGTGCAATTGTATGGCTCTAGGATCGCCTAATCAGACACCGTGACCATAGTAACAGCCAAAAAAATCATGTAGTCTGACCTCAGCATTAAAAGGCTCCAGGTCTCAAGGATCATTGAAGTTTTACCTGTCCCAGCATGCACTGTGCCAAAGGTTCAACATTAGAAAGCACAGTTTTGGTGTCCTATTAGCATCTTAGAAAAGCAGGATTCAGTGAAACATTAGATGACGCTCCATGCCTTGTGTCAGTGTGATTTGCTGCATCACCTGCACTGTGAGTTTGTTTGGGTCTGTGTCTGGTCTGGTCCTGCTTTGACAGGCTTCCTGCCTTCACTCCTTCACCTCTCCGAGTCTCTGGTCACCTCAGCTCAGGGGGAAACAGGGCTGTCAGAGGGAGAGTGGCAGGCTAAGCCTGTCTTAACACAGCACCTCAAACCACCTCATAAATACAGGCTTCCTTTTCCAATTTCCAAGCAGCCCATCCACCTCTGTCTCCATGCTTACACACTGCTCCATGTCATGTGCCGGGGTGTGAGTTTAAAAATGACCACGGGACATCTGGCCAACGCACAGAGGGTGGGGCTTTGATGTGCTGCTCTGCAGTTTAGCTCTACATCAACGGAGAGCAAAATAACCCTATCAATGCAGCAGAAGGGACTGAAGAGTCTAAAGTGAACCAGGAAGGTCAAGATAATGAGGTAAAAAGGAAGTGAAGATAATTCACTGTAAACAGGTACGAATCATATTTAATGATTAACAAATACAGAAGCCCTGAAGTATTCTTACAGTCTTTAAACAGCAGCTGAGGACAAAAGTCAATATTTTCATTTTATTTTTAAAGAACAGTCTCCAGAGACATTATATTTCACATCAGAAGCAGAGTGAAAGAAAAGTGAGACCATGTGAGGCAAACTTCTGACGGGTGTCACGGGGCGTAGCTCGTCAGGGGCCTGTGGTCGAGGCCTTGATTGTTAGTTTTGGAGAGTGTGGCTGCAAAGCATCTAACACCACAAGTACAAAACTTTTTGAAAACTGATTAGCTTATCTAAAATCTGATATCTGACCAGCAGAGTTCAGTTATTCTCCACCTGCTGCCTGTCTGTAAAAGCAGTAAGAGCCAGCATTCTGACTATCATTAAAGATTTCTGACTTTAATCAAATGATTCTTCTGAGTTTAAAGTCAGAATTCCTAAAATATTGTAAGAATGCTGAGATTTATGTTAACATTTTAGAGGCAGATTTTTAAAAATCAAAGTCTAAATTGTAGTATTTTAGTCAGAATCCTGCAACTTAAGTCAGAATTATATGATTAGTGGCAGAAATGTTGAAAAATAAATACATCTCTGGAAGGAAAAAAATCAGAATTTAAGAATTCTGACTTTAATCAACAGAATTCTGGAAAAAGAGTCTGAATTATTCAGATAAAAAATTCTAAAATTAAGTCAAATGCTGTGATTGAAGGCAGTATTCTTAAATAAGGCAGAATTAAAATCTTAACATGGTATTTTTAAAATAAAGCCACAATTCTGTGACTAAAGGCAAAATTATTACAATAAAGTCAGGAATTTGTTAATGGAGTTAGATTTCTGGGATTAAAGGTGGGTTTCTTTGACTAAAGGATGATTTTTTTTATAATTAAATCAAAATCCTGAGATTGAGGTAAGAAATCTGTGATTTTGGTCAGGATTCCAAGACAAAATCAGAATTCTGTATCTAAAGTCAGAGCTGCATGAAAAGAGTATAATGTCTGTGATGAAAGGTGTTTTTTTTAACTAATTGAAAACCAAAAGAAAATTTGAGATGGAGGTCTGAATTATGTGACTTGTGTTGAAATTTCAAAAAGGTTAAAATAAATAAATAAAAAAAAATTCTAAGATTAAAGTCGGACTTATGTGATTAAAATCTTTTAGTTCTTGATCGTTCAAGAACTAAAGTTCTTGATATGAAGTGAGGTTTCTGATTTGTTTAACACTTCTATGATTCATAGTAGAATTATGTGATTAAAGTCATATTTTGTAATTAATGGCAGAATATTTTTGGTAGAGTAAGAATTCTGAAGAAAAACTGAATGTAGAGACTAAAGTCATACTTAAGTAATTCATGGCAGAATTCTTATTTTCTAGTAGAAATTCTGATCTTGATATCAGAATTCTGACATTAAATTTAGATTTCTGTGTTTGAAATAGTATTCTGTAATTTAAGTCAGACTTCTTGACATAAAGTCCAAAATTGTGTGACTCAGAACTCTCAGAATAAAACAGGTTTCTGAAATTAAAGTCAGAACTCACAGATTAAAGCAGCTTTAGGGTAAAGTTATAATTCTTAAAATAAAATCAAAATCAGTCAGTAAAGTTAAAGTCAGAATTGTTTGATTATATCCAGATTTTGTAATAAAAGTGACATTCTTAAAATAGAGTCAGTATATTAGAATAACTTCAAACAAAGTTCTGAGATTAAAGACTAAACTCAGGGTTTCGAGGCAGAATTCTGCCTTTGTTTGAGAACTAAGAAAAAGTTTGATTCGGAAAATGTATTCATGATTCTTTTCTATGGCCCGACACAGCAAACTGAGAAGAGCTAAAAATGTTGGTGTTGGCAAAAATTCAGCAAGTGCAGTGTGAATCAAATCTAATTATACCTGAAAATTTATGTTCAGTTGAAAAGAGTTTGTCTCAAAAGCAAGTGTAACTACTTCCGGCGTTAAACGATTGGCAGCCCCTTACAGCAGCTCCGCGAACTCTACGGAGTTTTCTCTTAGTAAAATATCAACATGTGCATAACCATCTGTTAAATAACAAACATGTACATAAGGACTGTAAATATACCACTTACTATATGGTATATACTTTTATTTTATACTTTTAAAATTTGTATTTCTATTTTTACTTTACTGTATTTGACTTGTAATTACCTTATTTTCATTATAATGCTTCTTTCTTATATTTCTCTTGTATCCTGCAGCTGCTGTATATTTTGGAATTTCCCCCTGTGGGACTAATAAAGGATATCTTATCTTATCTTAAGAGTGAAGTTTTAGAAATCAAATCCATCACTGTAGGATCTTTAACACCCCATTAATATACAGTAAATAAATACAGCAATGTTTACACTTTGCAGTGTCAATATAGAGTGAACACATAGATAGTGAAAGATATACTCTGAGAGGGTATATTCCTAACACTAAATAAAATAATTAACCCTAACCCTTACCCTAACCCTAAAAGTCACACTGCCGAGTGTTAGAAAGTTTTAAACTTGAACTCCAAAATGAGTCAAAAATTACACCTCACAAGAGTTAAGCACCAACTCTCCAAAAGACTGGTGGAGGTGTGGACCCATGTCGACACTTTAGAAGAGTTAATATTAACTATGAGAGTGTGAATTTGTCTATGCAGATTTTACAGTGTTCTCCTCTTCAGAAGAGTATGACTTGACTAAAATTTAATCCTACCTGTACATTTACTTGAGAAAAATATTCATGTTTTCTCTCTGATCCAGAATATCAACATTAAACTGTACTTTTTTCAAGAAGTTCAGTCATCGAACAAACCCTGTAAACTTTGAACGGTTAAAGTTTGTACTGTTATGGTGTCAGGAATAGTTGTTGCTGAAGCTTTCTCGCACTCATCAGTCATCGGAGCCATCACATCCTCTCCTTTGCCTGTAAAGTGTACTTGTGTGACTCTGTATTTGGGTGTCACACTTTACGTTTGCACTTTCTGCACAGCAGGGAGGGATTGCTGCAGCAGCCTGTCACTGTGCTCCAGGGCATCACTGACATGAGTGTCACCTTCATGAAGGAGCGTGAAAAAGCTGCTCCCTCTGCACAGGATGCTTCAGACCGTCGCTCTGACTCCAGCAGCAGAACAGAGGAGTTAGCACAAACGCTCGCCGAGGGTTGTCATCTGTTGTTCGCTTCATTAAACACCTGGGAACACCAGGAGCCATTAGGACCCTTTAGTCAGAGGAATAAAGAAATACCTGCACAGTTAGCACAATCCACAAGTTCACAAACTTAGCAGGAGAAGAGTCTAATTAACTACAAGCACATTAATTACTTTCTAATACTAATTACATGTGAAAAATGTGCAAATAGTTTCAGACAATTTAATTAGCTGCAAATGACAAGTCAGCAGGAGTGAGAAGAGTGAGACGTCTGGTATCAAAGTGTAAAATCTGAGGCTGAACATGGCAGAAAAGTGGCATCAGTGTGCAGTTTAGTCACTTTTTGACCTTTATGTTCGATGTCCCCTTTAAAAAAAGTTACACATTGCATGCTGAGTCCAAAAAGTGGACAAATCAGAGAAGTTCTATAAATGATTGCAAATATTGTTTTTAACCCTCTCTGCTTCAGATATCTCCACCAAATTTGATCTTGTTCGTAAACATGAAAAAACACATCTATTCTCCAAAGTTTCACACTTCATAAAGTCATAATGTGCTTTCTATTATTGAAATAAACACAATATGTTTTCAATCAATGATTATCAACAAAAAACATTTTGTGTGATGTCAGCTAAAAAATAAAAAAAGTCACTCTTTGCCCATTGTGTCCCAAAAGTGGATACAACAGTAAAGTGCATAAAGTCATTGAATATTATATCATTTTCTACTTGTACTGCTTCAGATATTTTCACCAACTTCATTCCTGTTCACAATTCAGAGAAAAATTCTTCTCTTGAGTTTACTCTACATATGCCAGTTTAAACACATAATGTAGTGACATTTTTATGAAAAAAGAACACTAAAAACATTATTCCCCACATGCAAGATGCTGAGAGAAACCTGTTTTTTTGACCACACTCTGGCACGACCATGGTCATCCACAAGAATGACTGAGGGATTTTCTTTTAGTATACTCCATGAAAAAAAAATCTACTCTACACTTCTGATGTTTAGTTATATGGAAAAAAGATTCAAATAAATGATCATTTTTCAAAAATGCCAGAAAGGAACTCTTTTTTTTATGATGAACACCTTCTGGGATGTGTCAGTGGTAATAAACAAAACTAAACATGGTGGGTATGTATTTTTTGTACTGTCTCATCTCGAGTAAAAAAAAACAACACATTATATATTTTGCAGAGGCCACCATGGTCACCAGGAGTATTGCATATTTTTGCCCTGGTGGTGCCACCTGCTGGAAAATTGTAACAACTACAAATTTGAAGCCTGCCCTGCTGAGTGAACACACTTAAATGCTACTGTGCGGCCTCATGAGCCCTTTTCCAATGGGTTTGAATAGAGCCATTTCTTGACCTAAATGCGTTGAAAGTGATTACTCTGATCACACAGACCACTTTAGGTCTTAGAGCTGAAATAGTTCACAATCTACTTAATGAAATGATTATGTCTCAGTGCTATGCTCATTGTAGCTTCACACTGCTCACGATGATCTCTGAGATAGAAAGTTGGAATCCAAAACCTCAAATGTTTGTCCTACGTCACTTAAATTTACTGTTATCATGGTCCTATCATTCTGAAGAGCGCAATTAGTTTAATTTACAGTTGTATATTCACATGGCCCATAAGTAAATAGGCTAATTTTCAATACATTATAAACAACATGAAATTATGCCAAAGCCTGCCATGAATTCATTTAATTTAATTAACGGATAAATTAAAAAACACGTGAGACCATGCAAAAATGCCATATACACTACATGATAACAAACAGAAACATCATTCAGCAATGATCACAGCTAGATGTTTTGTAATTTGAAAAGAAGCATCACATAGAAAATAAGAGGTAGAACTGGAGTGAATGTACTTCAATCAGGGTTGATCACAATTTTTATGCATTCTTAAGACTTGATTAAGTAAAATTCATACAAATTTAACACCTTATTTGAACAGCCCACAGCAAAAAGATTGCTGGTTTGACTTTCTGGGAAGGGTTTCTCTGTGGAGCTTGCATGGTCACCCCATGCATGTGGAGATTTTTTTCCAAGTATTCCGGTTTCCTCCCACAGACCAAAAACACGCCAGTTAGGCTGATATGTGACTCTAGATTGCCCTAAAGCATGAGGGTGTGCATGAATGGTTGCTAATTTTACTTCATATATTTTCTAATATAAAAGAGAAGGAAAAATGGAGGAAAGTTACTTTCAAAATAACTTACTTTAAACATTAATAACATTTAATGTGTAACTTTTACATCATCAAACATTCTTCACCAATCATTCAGATAAAATTATTTTTTGCCCTAATTTACATTAAATTAAGTTGTTTTATGACAAAAATATTAAAATATTCCATCAGTTCATTATTTTACATCCTGTCCTCCTGCAGAGTTTCAGTCCTCTTGGTGCGTTGCTTTGGGCTGAGAGAGATTGGTGGAGAGTTACACTGCAATGCTTCGCTCCGCACTGAAGTTGTATTGAAACTGCAAGAAGAGAAAGAAAAAGAGATTGCAAATAAATAAAAATAAATCTCCTAAAAATATAGTTACTTTTAGGCAGTATAAGCTATAATATGTTAACAGATATAAAATGCAAGAAGTTCAACCTAGTTGCTTCAGCTGAGGGCTACCAAATTATCATGTATTTATACCCTCAGCATTTTTAGAATAAACATCATTAATGAGTAGATATGACACATAAACTGATGTTGGCCTACTTTAAAACCAGGGGCAGACATGGCTCAGCATTAGAAAGCAGACTGAGAAATGCAACAAACTGCTCCCCCTTGTGGCAAATCAGAGGTATGCAAAGCAAGAGAGTATGAATGAAAAGATTCAATCAACAGTGAGGAGATATACATTTCTAAAAACAAAATTCTCCTCAATAAACTATATTAGGCAACATAATCAGTCTACATAATTAATCTGCTCTGCATCACTCTGTGGATCCTGAAGGAACTCATTTCATATGAAGGACACTGTCTGTATCTTTAAGTTTTACTTAAAATATTACTCCATTTAAACGATCACTGCTGGGCACACAATTCAAATAGTAACAGTTATTGGTCTAGTTACTGAAATATCGTAACATTCACTTCTAAAAATTATTATTTTTAAAAACTAATAGAACTAATTGCTGTTACCTAGTACTAAAAGTAACAGATTGCCCTACTTTATAATGTCCTACTACTTACAAGTTAACACCAGACAACAATGTTCCCATAAAGCACTAAAAGAACTCCTGTTAACTCAGCCTTACTTTGATTAGCATCTGTAATGTCATTGACGCTTTATAAATTAGAATCCCTCACCTAACATGTTACGGAAAATGTGTTACCATTACAGCAGACGTCAAACTCAAGGCCCAGGATCCAAATCTGTCCCATGAAATGATTTCATATGTCTGTTATTAATTGCTCTCCGTTAAATAGCACTCATACTACAAATCCAACAGTGCACTGCACCAGCTGCCATGCAGATTAGGACCTGTGACCGACCCCTCGTCCCACTGCTTTAATATCACACAATATCAACGGTGACTTCCAAGTTTGCCCGGAAATAAATATGCTGTTAAAATTTTAGTTTTCTGATTTAAACACAGGTTTCAGTTTTAGACTGTTCAATAATGTTGATCCTGTTTGGTGGCATCTTAGACCAGGTTTTGGTACGACTGTATGGATGAAGTGTTGTATTGTCATGACCATAACTTTTTTTTTTTTTTTTTCTTTAATTTTGGTAAATGTTCAGAAAACCCACTCATCTACATGGAAGGTGACCGATAGCACTGTTACAGCAAAAAAAGTCTATGCAAAATGGAGATGGAAGGTTTGTGCCCGATATTGATGCTTTTTAAGTTGTCAAAACATGCGGTCACGCCAAGGGGAGTAAACTGGGAGAGACTTTAGATTGGAAGAGCTTCTATTCAGAGTTTTATTTTTAATCCTTCATTCCTTTAGAAGGAAAAGACAGTGAATGGGCATTAGCTATACTAAGATCAAAATTCACACCAACCTTGGATGAGTAGCTGCCTCACAAACCTGGATCTACTACCCGACGGCTTCACGCTCTCCTGATGTGTACAATGCCAGACAGTGAAAGTACAGTGATGGGTCAATAAAAGGGACTGGGGTAGTTTTCTTTAGGGGGTGTAAATCAAAGGAATCCATAACCATGGAGTACCCTTAAGGCCAAATGACACTGACTTGTAAAGACCAAAATCCAAACAGTTCATCTCTTAGTAAGAGAGGACATTGATGCAAAGTTCTTGAGTTATTTGATGACAAATGAGGGATAAACATGGGGCATTAGGCCAATTAACCTTTGACCTCTAAAATCTTATCAGTTCACCCTTACATGACGTACCCTGACTTTACCAGCTCGCAACTTTAACGTATTTAAATGGTTGCGAAGTGCAACCAAGTTGCCCAGATCGTGTCCATCGCATCACGTGACAGCTGGCCCCCCCATCGGGGCTCTACATTGTCTTTGTATGGAGAGTGGTCGCCCAGGTCACCCATGTCGCCTTCGGTGTGAACGCACATTAAGAGAGTCAACGTGAGAGTATCTTGACACAAAACAAAACTCACAGTGTTGAGCTGCCACAGGCATCATTGCATACATACAGCTGATAAATACGAAACTACAGTGGCATGATCGTGCTATTCACAGACCTTATTTTTACTCAGAGCAGCGACAGCACAACAATCTATTGATAATGCCATGAAACTCACACTGTGTGTGACTGAGGGTCTGCCTTGTGCATCATGCTGGTGTGTCACAGATTCTGCATGCTCATATTTCAGTCCTCCAATTCTGGGGCTGATATCAGTCAGACTTTTGGTCATTGTAAGTCATCACAAAAGAGCAATCAGATGCTTTAGGTCTCCAAAGACCAACACCGAAGTGGCTGAATGGCATGCTTCAGGACACGTGATCAACATCGACCCTCCTGGGATGTAACTATTTGTACAAGTAGGCAAATTTCCTTAAACTTTCCAGAAACCTCCCATGTGAAGTTAAGCTGCGGACTGTAGGAAATATTCCAAATTGGAAACTTTCTGACGGAAACATGGGAATTTATTGAAATTAACCCAAAATTGGGGTAATTTAAACAAACTGTACATATTCAAACGTAAATATAAACATAAAATTATTAAATTTCTGCAGATTTATTTGTAAGTAAAAATTTTATCAAGTTTTAATTATTTTATTGAACAATCACTTTCAACATTATTCTCGTACCCACAGGCTCAAATGTGTGACTTCAATAGTCCTGTGCTCTGGGCTCAGAAATGTGGCCACAGTGTAGGGGGCGTGACCTCAATACACCTGCAGTAAGCAGTGTGTTGTGTGCATGTGATTAAGGAATAGCACAGATATTCTCAAGTATACATGCATGAAATCTAGTTGTCTCAGTCAAGATTATGCCAAAATATACTTAAATCCCTGTTAAGGGCCAACCTTTGGCTTTGTAAATTCCAGGTTTATTCTAGGTTTTATTCTCATAAATTCCCATTAGTTCCCCAAGGAAAGCTTCCAACTTTGAACGCTTCTGGAATTTTGCAACCCTGCGTAAAGGCACACTGCAATGGTGATGGAAAAATAACGTGTCTATCAGGCGATATGGACAAAATTCATATTTCAAAATTATTCAGATGAAGAGCAATATGGCATTATTTTTTTTCCTGATAAATCATTTTTAAAAACACAATAATGAAACACAAAGGACTGTTCTGATGCAGAGGCACAAGTGTGATCTGCTGACAACTTAAAAAGCATTTGTACTATGTGCCGCTCATGTAAGAGGTGGAAAAGTTTCGCCATGCTCAAACATTTTGTAACATTTCTGCATAATTCTGCTGCTTTTTTTGGATCTTGGAAACAGCTAGCCTCATCTAGCGCAACAACAACTATTTCATAATTAATACTACTTAAACTTTTATCATGTTTGAAAATATATCAATATTTTTCAAAACATCGGTCAATCTCCCAGCCCTACTTGCAAGGCAAAATTTCTTAGAACAAATAAAAAAAAAAACTGGTAGATCTAAATTCTCACAACATTAAGACCTTCGACATGGAATCAATTCTTCAAACTCTATTGAATAAATCTCATTTATGAGGGAATTATCAAAATCGATCAGTTTAGAAAAGAAAATAATCAAAAATAAAAAGAGAATTAGGGGCAATCTATTCATTAGACTGACACTAAACATAACAACCAACGTTTTTTTAAAGCCATAATTCAACTAAACAAAAGCAGAAACCCTTCTGTCATAAAGTGGAGCTCATTTCCCAAAGTTAGACAGTTGTATTACTGCGCCCCGTCACTAGGTGATGCTGTTTGATCACTGTAGCAAGTTTCCAAATCTCACCCAGGGGCAGCTGAGCCACAATTGCTCCAACCTGCTTCTCCCGATCAAAACACCACCTTCCCCTGATTCTCATCTGCGGCAGGAAGAGCTGCAAGTTACCCAAAAAGCTGTCACATATCACAAGCCTGTTAGTTGTGAAGAAATCCAGCCCCCCCTCCAACCACACAAAAATCCAGTCCCAACATCTGGCCCAGTAAATAAATAATCCTGTGTGTACGTGCACGTGTGTGAGTGTGTGCGTGCATGGGGATGATGGATGGGGGAATGGGGTGTTATCAGGGAGAGCATGTATCAATGTCTGCCAGTTTTACACACAGGCTGACAGGACAGTGACACACTGGAACATGGGCGGCAGTCACCTAGACGAGCCCGGCTTCATTTCCTGTCCCCGCTGCACTGCCAAAAATATGTGACATGTTGTCTTCATTAATTCCACCTCTATTTGGAGCTCTCCCCCTCTCGCACACACCTCGCACATACAGTACTGTCCCCCCATACGTTCATCACATAAGCAGCAGCCTCACACACAGAGGGATAAGTTCCTGCAAACACTGAGAGCCCATCATACATAGGTGCTAATGAAAATCTTGTCATGTGTGCACACACTCCTCGTCTCCACCCTCACACACTCCCTCTGAAAATCATTAGCCAGCCGCCGCCAACATTTCTCAGCAGAGCAAACTACATAAAGACGTCACTTTAAATCGCTTACTAATTAACACTTAAAAAGACACAAATTAGATATGCGTGGCTAAAAGCAATTATAATATCCACAAGTTTTGTGAGTCATTTGGGAAATGAAAAGAATGCCTAATTGCTGGAACCAACATCATCCGAGACACAGCTTAAGTGATGCCTGTTAGGAAAACGCTCTTATCTACAACTGTGGTGGTGATTACAACAGTTTTCCTCAATTACATGTGCATATGTAGAATTGTACGAGGCACATCTCTTTCATGGATCTATATTTTAATGGCTTTAGAGAGAAGACAATTAAAACGTGAGCAGGAGGTGCCTCCTGTTTTTCAAGACAGACGAGGGGCTGACAGTCAGGCACGGACAGTGACCTCTTCTGGACAAAAGGGGGAGGGATGGCACAACAAGAGCACAGAGAAAGCAGGGGTAGAGCATTCCTTTAATAAGACCTATTTCTCTGCAAATCTTTAGTTTTGTAACACCAAGACTGAGCCGCAGCATCTTCAGAAGCCTACAGTGAAGAATACAAAGCAGACAGCACACTTAAGACACACACTTCATTCAGTATCAGCTTTCCTGTGTTTATAAAGTGTGACTTTCAGTGATTTATTCCAAATAATAACCAGGTAACTTTTAAAAATGTCTTTAAAACTTACTTAAGAGTGAAGACTGGATTCAAGGGTTACAACTAATTAAAAAAAAACAGCTTTTTTATATCACTCGGAAAGAGCAGCGACTTTTTGAGAAAACCACAAAAGAGTAAAATGTAGAGGGAGTTTAGCATTTTAGCAGTTCTGGTTCCTTCGTCTCAAAGTCTATGTGATTTTTTGAATAGTTTTTTCAAACAGATGCCTAAAATAAGGTCCATGGTGAACACATACATACAAGATCCAGCCATCCATTCATCATCTATACCGCTTATCCCTTTTGGTGTTGAATAGCCTGGAGCCTATCCCAGCTGACACTTGGCAAGGGGCGGGTTACACCTGAAACCGGTCGCCAGCCGATCACAAAGCCACATAGAGAGACATTCAGGCTCATACTTGAGGGCAATTTGGAGTCACTATCAACCTAATGAGCGTGTTTTGGTCTGTGGGAGGAAACCAGAGCGCCCGGAGAGAACTCACGCATGCATGGGGAGAACATGCACGCCCCACATAGAAATGCCCTGACTGACATGGGGATGGAACCAGCCACCTTCTTGATGTGAGGCTTGTGCACTACCTGCTGTGCCACTGTACCGTCATGCGTGACATCAATGATTTTTCTGCAACATAAACTGCATCTGAATTTAACCCTCTTGTAAATTTTGAAGTGTTCTTGCCTCTTTCAAAGGCTCCATGTCCTGCAAACTGCAGTTTTTTTTGCTTTTAATGTTGTTAAAAGGGGCTTGTGAAGCAGAAGAACATGACACCTTTTACTGAGGTCTCAGGCCATGAAGAAATGTGCTTTGCCTCTTTAAATAAAATGCTCCTTAAAATGCTGTTTTTACTCCCTGGGGTTTATTATGTAATAGCTACACAGCCTCCACCTACATATGTGTTTACTGCACATCACAGGCAGACACCATGACTGTTTCAAAATCCCTCTTGGCGGCCTGCGACTCCTTCTTCCCCCTTTCCATCAGGTAGTGTTTGGTCAGCTAATCAGAGCAGAGCTCATTGTCATAGCCTCTCATAGAAGTTTCTAATTCTCTGTATTTAACATTTGTTTCTTCATTGTCCTCTAAGCTGCATCCTCTGAAGAAATCACATGCACAGACTACAAAGTGGACAGTTCAATTTGTGTGTAAAGTTTGTTTCAAAAAGGACTTTTTTTCTGCCCTCATTTGTTTAAAATCACAAAGAAAAACTTCAGAAGAAACTCTTTAAAATACAACATTTACAACAAATTGAAAATGTACTTTTCGTTTCAAAAAGAGCTTTTCCTGATTCCAAATTCAATGCCTCTTTGTCAACAGATCACCAATAATGGATCTGTATATTCTTGAGTACATACAGACCTTTAGGTGAGAAAAAGAGGAAAATGTAACATTCATGTAAGAAGACAAAAATAACCTGTCATTAAAACGCATAATACATCTGGTCCTTCTTTTTTAACGAATCACCAATGATGGAGCTGCACCCTCTTATGAACCCTCAAGTACAATGTGCTGTAATATTCATCTGTTTTTTTTTTTCTGACTGAATATTTTGTGACCTTTGTTTGGTTTTAATTAACAACAATGAGCTGCAAACTCCTAAAATACTCTAAAGCACAGATTACAAAGTGGAGATTCAGTAAAAGTGTCAAATCCAAAAAAAAAAAAAGGGTTTACTTTTATATAACTCAGTTTAGTTAATAATCTCCCAAAATGAGCTGAAACCTCTTCAGAAGCCCTGAGTAAAAACTACACAACAGAAACTGCACCTTTAATGCTAAACACATTTTTCAAACAAATAATTAATTAAAATTTGCTTTATTTTTATTACACCTAAAAGGTTCAAACTTCTGTTGAAACCTTGTTTTGGTATATAACACAAGTAAATATAACAGCACCTGAAGCATTAAAATATTACGACTGAAAATCTATTTATATATATATATATATATACACATACATACATACATACATATATACACACACACACACATATTTATATATATAAATGTATTATATATATGTATGTATGTATTATATATGTATTATTTATATATATATAGATAGATATAAATATATATATAGATACATAGATAGATTTAAATATATATGTATTATATATATGTATTATATATATTATATATGTATTATATATATAAATATATCTATCTATCTATTTATATATATATATATATATATATATATATATATATATATATATATATATATATATGATATAAACAAATGACGGATATTATATCAATAAAATTTACTGTTGATATTGTTAGAGCCTCTGGGAACACAAATGGACAAAAACCCCTGTATTTATGATCATATATTCATGCCATCAACTATCTAAAAATCTTAGGATGCATCTTTGCACGGTTTTTAAATATCAGCAGAGGGTTGTGTTTACATCAGAAACTCAATGTAAACTGGGCAGGCTGTAGACAATCATTTATGATGTTGTAAATATCTCAGCCAATAAGAAATAAACACCAAATCCCGCCGGCTCAGAGGCTACAAAACTACTTTAATCAACTTCAATCGGCCACTCCACGTCAAAGCGATTGCGACCACGCCCACACAGTCCTGAACATCATCTAAACTGTAAAATAAGCTGTTTGAGAACATGATTTTCTGATACTTAGAGATGGTTACTCTCTCTCAAATTTTCAAGCATGTTTCGTGACACATTGAACTGTGATATTCTGTCAAAATCTTTAAAAATTAAAGTCATGTGAGGCTTCCATAAACATTCAATTGCAAAATGTGGCATATCTGTGCCAACATTCTGTGTCTAATCCATCAGACATCATTCACTGGACCACTGACAGCTGATATTTTAATGATTGATTCAGGATTGATATCATGATAATAGTTTGGCACAAGGATCAAGTATGAGTAGATGAAAAGCTTTCATCAGTGTGAATTTCCATGTTATCTTTTTTTGTCATTATTCAGATACTGTAGGAAATAAAGAGGTAAAAAAAACAACTTCCCACAGAAATTACTGGAGTAAATGTTCTGTTTTTAAAACTCCTAAAAAAAGTAAAAGGACTCAAAGAAATTAACACTAATCATACAAATGTGAGTCCATGAAATTAGTTCATATTCAACCCTTAAAATCCCAAGTAGACTTCAAAGCATTATGCATTTAAAAACCATACAAATCTTGTTCTGAATTTATTTTTTAGTTAGTTTGTTTTGTTATGTAGCACCAGCATAAGCTGCCATTTTAGCAGAAAAGAGTATGCTCAGTAATACTACCAGACAAAAGAAGGAATTTATCCTCCCTTTCCGCTGTCCAGCAGGTTTACAGGAACACCTCTGACTATATTTCCCTCTTGTTCAGCTCACTTCATTGTTCTATAATAACAATAAGAGCAGAAAAGTAAAAATAACACAATAGTGAGGGATGTTTCCACTTGGAAACTAATTATCAAGCTAAGCTGTGACTTCATCCTCATCAGCCTGGCCCCACCATTAATCTTGTGCTGTCGTCCACTTCACTAAATCCTGTGTGTTACACTATCTCACATTTACTTCATCAGCTCCAGCACGGCTGTAATTAATGATTTCTCATGCCCCCTCTCCTCTCCTCTTCTTCCCCAGCTCGGCTCACCATGTGTCCTGCTGCTAATCACACTCAGAGAAGAAAAAAAAAAGGGAGGAAGGAGAGGAGACAAGGAAGAAAAAAAAGACAGGAGCATATAGGATGAGCAGCCAGCCTGTCTCCTTTCCCGTGGAAAAAAAAAAAAAAAAACGCACACATACACGCCATTAATACCTGCGCTTGACAATGAGCCTCATTCAGATGACCATATGACAAGATGGCGACTGGGTGTGATTTGGATAGTTTGTGACAGAAGACAGAGGCAGAGTGCAGAACAGACACCCGGTTTGATGAGGGAGTGTTTGCTCTGTAACACATCTCAAACCCAACAGCACCTGTTCTTTTACAGTGGTCTGTCACTTCCTGGCAGTTCTGATACCGAGATACCGTGCTAATGAGAGAGAAGGGGGGTTGTCACTCTCTTTAAAGCGCACACACGCAGACGCAGACACACACGCGGACTTTTTCTCCTCTCCTCGGAGCCGCACACATGATTTTCTTCCTGCGAGCGCCTGCAGGCTACAGCGTTTCATCAGAAATAAGCAGGACTTTGTTGTGCTCTTATTTGCTCTTATGATCTCCTAACTTTATTCTCCACTGACGATGAAGATGTTTGATAAAGTTAAACATGCAAAAAGTGGCCAGGGAAGCTCCACAGCGTGGCCTGGTAGATGCTAGATTGAGCTGTTTGAGAGAAGTACTGGAGAATAAAAAGTCAAGTGTTTTGGAAGCTGAGTAGAAGCTTTTAAAGAGAGAATGGCTGCCTCGCCTGGCCGTGCTTTTATTCAATTGGGGGGCTTAGTGGAGCCAACAGGGCCTCGCTGTCTCAGACACTTAATTACAACCCCAAGACCATTTGCTTTGCATTCTGGGCCAGCGGCGTCAGCGGCAGCCGAGCGTTGCAGCCTCTACTCACTTCCTCCTCGATCTCTGCCAGGGATTTGATCGTAATGCCCATTAAATTGACTTGCTGCATCTGAAATCAAAAGCAGGGAGAGGAGAGGAGGGGGAGGGTGGGGGAGAGGGGGAGGAGGAGGAAGGAGAAAAAAAATACACACAAGAAACATGGCGGTTAGGCTCATGGCTAAGTAAGCATGCTTAAAATCTTTAATCCTCTCCCTCTTGGTGTCAATACAAACGGGGCTATAGTGACAACCGCTGCCAGCCAGCCAAATGGACTGCATTGAGCCAGCCCTGCCTGACTGCACGCATTCATCACTCAGTCTGCAAGAGAGGAAAGAAGGAAGGAGGGATAGGAAAGGATGGAAGGAGACGAGTGGGAATAGCAAAAAAGGGGTGGAAGAAGAAACTTGAAGTTGAAAAAGGAAGAATATGATGACTTTTATAGAGTCCATGGTACACCCAAAGTTGCAGAGCAAGAACTTAAAGTAGCTTTCATGACCCTGCTCTTAATTCTGAATATACTTTTATCTATTTACTGTTTTGTTAAGACATCACAAAGTAGGTAAGTAAAGGTACTTCTAGTTTTGAACACCACATGCTATAAATAACACAGTATCTGTTATTTTAGGAACACGAATTTGATTTTCAAATAATGGTTGCTTAGAGGAAACTAAAGATTTACCACAACTATATCACATCTTAAAATGATTTTTCCATCATTTTTATCAGCGCTTAGTTGTAATTCTGCTGCCAGAGGGGGACAGGAGCATATCTGAATGCTGTATCCTGAGCCGCCTTTAAAACAAAAGAAGGGGACACAAACAATAATTTTTGTAAATACTGTTGAGTGAATAATTAATTCAAAGATTTAAATCTATTTAATTTGGTATTGTTGAATAAAACAGATCTTTTCTGTACTTCAAATTAGGGTTGGAAAGGGGTGGAAAACTTACGGTAAATTTCCGGAAACTTTCCAAAAACTTTCCATGGGAAGTTAAGCCAGGAAATTTTGCAAATATTCCAGGTTATAAACTTTCCACAGGAATTATGGAAATTATGGAAATTTATGGGAATAACTGGTAATTGTAGGTTAATTTAAACAAAATGAATCATATCCAAACATAAATATAAAAAACATGAATATAAACATTTAGTTTTATCATAGGCAGACATCCATGCAAAATAATACAATAAAATCATTACATCTAAACAGATTTATTTGTAAGTAGAACTTCATCAAGTTTTAATTATTTTATTAAACAACCAATTTAAATGTCACTTTAATGTCAACAGGCTCAAATGTGTGGCTTCAATAGTTCAGGATTCAAGAATCATCTGTGCATGTGATGGAGGAATGCACAGCGATGAGGAATATCACAGATTTTCTCAAGTATACCTGCATGTAATCTGGTTGTTTTAATCAAGAGTTTTCCCCAACTTAATAATCCCTGTTAAGGGTCAACCTTCAGTTTTGTAAATCCCAGTTAATTTCCCATAAATTCCTGCTAATTCCCTTGGAAAGTTTCCAACTTTGAAAATTCCCAGAATTTTGCAAAACTAGTTCAAATGAGTTCAATTCAATGCTAAATGTTAGCCCATTAATATCAATTATTATTATAAGATACCATCACTCTAGCATTCTGAGACAGCATGGGCAACTTTGATTTCCATGAAGGACAAATTATTTTGACTTCAAAGCCTGAGGGCCAAATTTTTGCAATGCAAGATACATTTAATTTAATTTTTTGAGTCTAACAGAATTCAGTACAAACTTTTACAATGCTAATTCTGTAGTATTAACTAGTTACTACGTTGTTTCTTTTTCTTATTGTTATTATTGCCTTTAGTAATACATTAAAATACTTTAAAGTCAGTTTAATAGAAACAGCAGCAAGCCAGTTATAGCGCCATTTTTTGTTAAAATTGCCACTTTTTAATTGTTTCAGCACAGGTCTTGTCCGTTCATTATGAAAGTTTTAGTATTTTCATGCTTTACTGTGCTATCATATGACCTTTGTAAAACCAAGGCTGGATTAATCATTAGGGCAATTGGGCAGTTGCCAATGGAATAAAGACCTGAATAAGGCCAAGGTCAGGAAATGAAAAAACAAAAAACAGGTTTGTAATTGCTACACTAAAGCCTGTCTTGCTTGTGCCACTGTGGCTTTTTATTTAGCCAACTGATGTGTTTTCATAATGTAGTTTATCCCCCTGTTACTTTTGCGAAGCACAGAGGTTTGTAACTACGTTAACATGAATTCAAAAAGCCAGACTGAACATTTAGCATTCGTACCTAACTTGATGACCAGAGTGGGGTCTAGCTCTTTTGGAGGAATTATGATTTGCTGCAGATGGTATGTTAAGAAATGGCACAGGAAAGGACAGTGGATAGAGTAATTAAGTGAGGATTAGGGATGGGAATAATAAGATATACTGGTACAGATGCCATTACCTATTCTGCTAATAGAGCCAACGATTTCCTCATTGACTCCTGAGGATTTTCCTCAGGATTGTTTTCAGTGACAACAATGTAAAACACATGTCACTCCTGATATCCAAAGCCTTGCTGCACTGACGAATGCTTCTGCACTAAATGCTGCACAGTTGGTGTCTCTTTAAGTTGAAAATCAAGCAACAATTTTTACAACTTATGATACTTGTATGCCATCAACACATTTTTTACATCATTGTTATAATTTCTGTTGACTCTCACTGATAAGAGTGCAACATCCTTGACATACAGGGCATGCAGAGCAAAGTGGAAGGAACAATGTCCTGCAAAATATACTTTCTTTGCTTTTAGTGTTGTTAGAGGGGGCTTGGGGAGCAGAGGAACATGACACCTTTTACTAAACTCTCAGGTAAGGAGAAATGTGCTATGCGTCTTTAAAGAAAATGACCCTTAAAACGCTAAAATTGTTTACTTTGTGTGGTTATTATGTAATAACCATACAGCCTCCACCAACATGTGTGTTTTCTGCTTGTCACAATCAAACCCCCAGACAGTTTTGAAAGCCTGCTCTATGGCCTGTAACCCCTCCTGCCCCTTTCTATCAAGACATTGTTTGGACAGCCAGTCAACGCAGAGCTCCTTTTCATAGCCATGCGTAGCCTTCCCCACCCGCTCAGATCTAAGCATTTCCAAAGGGGAGGGATAAAAGCTGCATTTGATCTTCCACAGAGATTATAGTTTTCTTTTTTTTTTTACTGAACATATATCAGATCCTTGATTAACAGACACCTAACATATGATGTGAACGGTCAAACACGCCAGATTGGACCTGTTATTGATTTTTTGAGGAAGTCGTTATCAATTCTCAACCGGCGTGAACTGAAGCCACAGGCTTCATTTGCACCCAAGTAATGGCCTCTGTACATGGAAGCAGATCTAAACATTTAGCTATGGGCTGTACATCCATTTTTTATTTTTTACCAAAGTTTCAAGGTCTTTTGTAATATATCCTCTCTGTCAATCGATACAAAGACAAAATGTGTGCGGTTTTATAAGCAACCAAACAACCTCAAAATTAAAAGGTATTATAAACTAAGAAAAAACAGGATAAGGGATATTCTGTTTTCTTCAGAGTGTTGACAACAAAAAAATCAAACTAATTCACAATTGACTTCAAACTCCTGTCTCTGTAAAAATGAGAAAACGTCCATAAAATGGTGTTGTGAATGTATTAAATTGTGAGTTGAATGTACCAATGCATCCCTCTCTCAAAAAATATTTACCTCAGTGGGTTTTCTTCCACTAAACTTCTCTGAGATCATGAAGGGCACGTCATCCAGAGCTGAAAAAGAGAGGAAAAAACAAAGATTAAGGATTATTCCGTACAACAACAACAACAAAAAAAAGAACTATGACTCCCTATTCTTGATCCTGAGTATATCCACTAGAATAAAGGCGGGTTTATAATACTGCAAAGCTATCAACATCCCCAGCCGCCCCGACGCCTCCCCTCCCTGAGTCGACGGAGGGAAGATGAAAGGCTTTTTTATTCTCGGCTGTATAGGAGCACCTCCACTCTCTCCTCCAGCCCAGCCCTTTCCCCAACCCCTCCTCCAGTTTAATTACTCTTGATTATTCCCGATTCCGTCTTGTCTGCGAGATGTTCACCTCTGAAACAAAGACACACTCACACTAGGCACAGAAAAGCGGAAAGAGGAGAGACAAAACATTCACCAGATATCAAATTTGCATGAAAATAAGGCACACTGTTCGGAGGGGGAAAAAGTGGATTGAAATGAGGACTTGCCAAGAGCGTGGTGGTATAATTAGCATTTGACCAAACAAACGAGCTTCAACAGAGCTATAATTAAGCAGGCCTGTAATTAAGTGTATGCCCTTTATCATAATGATCGTGGTTAAAATGGTGTGATGGCTGCCAGTTGATTATTAATGGTGTAACCTCGTACTGCATGCATCCTGCACTGGAATCAAGGTGTCACGACTGTCAGGCTAGAGAGCAGCCCTTTGTTTATAAAATACATTAGGGCCCAAATTAACACGGGGTGACAAGGGACACAAAGCCCCTCGTTTCCTGACTGAAGGGAAAACTGCAGCTGCTCGGCTTCATTAGAAAAACTCCAAAATCCGGAGGCACAAAACTTGCCGCCGCTGGCTTTCCACAGGAGCTCCAACTATCAGGAGGCCAAGCTTCCAACTGGTGTGTTCTTCTACCCACAGTCCATCAGGCTGCTGGCACAGGAAGAGGAGCTCATAAGCCAAAGCTGTTCATGAGTCATCATTTTGGAGCTGACAGCCATTCTTGCCTTTACCGTTCACAACAGTATTTAAAAGTTTGATTCTTCTGTGACTTGCTTTCCTCCCTGTGTTATTACACTGATCCATGGTTTGGCACTTTACTCATAAATGTAGCACAATTTGATCATTGTAACCAAAGCGTGACCATCACCCTCATGACCACAGGAAAGCAAAGTTAGACTCTTGGCTTCTGTTCATTTCCTGCAGTAAAATGAGGACATTACACAAGTCTACAGCCACAGTAACTGCTCTATAGGGCTGTTGTGTGACCTTAACGCTAAGGCCATGCAAACATGCTCATAATATCAATATTAGGTGGATCATGCTTCAAAAATCACATGATTTATTTTCTCTTAAATGTATTTTGGTAGCAGTTTATCCTACTGATAGCTTTCAGCCATGTAATGAAAAGCATGAAGGGCTGGAGGTCTAAAGAAGAGTCAACTAGCAGTGATCACTGTGTGAGGCTGAAGCAAAGGCTTCTCTATTTTCCTCCCCACAAAACTTCATTTTTCCACTCCTGGAGAATTGAAAGAAAAAGATGATATGAATGTAAACCTTAAAGTTTCAGGCACTCTGGGTCATTGTGAAGAACCCAGGACATTATATATATATTACATAAAACAGCACAGTCTTTGCCAAATCGTCACTAAAGGTACTGTATGTGAACAAATCATACCATTGGAGAATCCTTCCACTTACAACACAGCAGAGCTGAAAATCTACATACACTTTACATGTATAGGTTTTATGTACTGTGTGTTTGGGTGTGTAACACTTTCTTGTGACAAATATATGGCACTTTACGATACTAAACATAAGTCAGAATAATACTAATGTTTTTAATGAGTTATAAACATACATTTCGTGTTGTGTGAGTTTTGCTTATAGCTATGAGAAATTCCAAATGTGCATAATGCTTCACAAAAAAATAAATCTGACACACTGATAAGCATACCACAGAAATTAATGAGGTAAGATGTCAATTCAACATATATGCAGGTTGTTGAATGTGTTTAAAAGCTTATCTAGACTTAAAAAAGCTTATTTAGACTTTCATTCTAGTAGCACATTGTGATCAATTTATAACACATTATAAATACTGTTATAATCATGTTATTTGATTAGGAGTTACTATAATAATAATAATAATAATAATAATAATAATAATAATAATAATAATAATAACAATTACAATAATAACAATAATAACAACAAATAATACGTTTTATTTTTAATGCACTTTGCATTTGAAAAAAATCTCAAAATGGTACAGTTATAAAAACAGGGCCTAATTAAATAGTGGAAATATAACAATAGCAACAAGAAAATAATAAAAACATTAATTCAAATAAAAATTCATCATTATAAAATAAGGCATGACTAACATAATTTAAATAGGGACAGTAGAAACAGAGACAGGCTTTTTCAAAGAGAAATGTCTTCAGATTTCATCACAGACTGAGGTAGAGCATTCCACAGATGGGGGCAGCAGACTGGAAGACTTAATTATAAATAGTTGTATGCAGTAAGTAAAGTGAAAAAATAAGATTAGCTCAATACTAGAAAAGCAAACAAAATGCTGTAAACTTTGTTTTTTACGATTCAAAAGTTTTATTGTCAACATATCAAACCCTCGAGACAGTACATTTTCTGTTAAAGTATATTTATAAAAAGATCTCCTTAGAAACTTGCTACTTAAGTCTTTAAGGAATGTAAAGATATTACAATTATTCCGAGGTAAAATTGACGCTGTTGAAAATAAAAGATAAAGCTAACAAGAAAAAGTGGATTACTGGAATGCATCTTGTCAGTTACTAAACAAAATATGGGTTTATTAAAACTTTTAAACACCAAGAGCAAGCAATGTAACAGCAAAGCATCATGAAATGAGTTATTGTGTGTCATATTTATTATTATAAAGCATTGTGGATGCCTATAATTTCTTATAGCTATAAGCACAATATAACTCACCATAGGGATGATTATAACTCATAGCTTTATAAGAACTTAGTTATTATCATAAGGTATTATAAATTATCACAAGTGCTTATAGCTATGATTATACCGCATTATTAGAGCATCATGATACCTTAAAAACATAATGTATTATAATGAGGAGCTTTATAGAAGGTGGGGTTCATTGGTAAAAAATGTGCCAACATAAGATACTGTACTCAGATCACTACCAAAATCTACTCACTTCTTCCCTGTGCCATGACAAACATTTCCTTTCATTTCATCAAAATCTGCTGAGAACTTTTTGGTGATCTTGCTCACAGATGGACAGACAAACAACAAATGGACAAAGGCCGGCAAAAACATAACCTAATTGGCAGAGGTAACAATGTTATTGGATACGTTTTTTCATATAGGCCTAGTTGAGGGCCATGTTTGTGCAGACAAATGCTTGGATGAGAAATATAGAGGATCTGTAACAACTCATACTTTCCAAAACCTAGACTTTACGTACAGTCAGAGCAGCAACTTAAGATCTTTCCTCACAATATAAATATGTTTAACAAAAAAAATACACAATAACATTCAATAAAAAAAAGAGGTGCTCTGAGACTGCATTGCATTCAATATGTTTCACCGGTCATGCCCATCACACCGTTTTCCTGCATAAATCTCAACAACACAATTGAGCAGTACTGTAAAGACTTAAAAAAGACACCAAACAAACACTTCTGTTACTAAAAGTCTTGCCTTTTACCCATGGATCTATCAGCAGATATCATTTTAACGTGATTATCCTGAAGAAGTACCAATCAAAGCAACACAGGGCTACAAAGTGTATCCAATTCAGTGGTAATCTAACGGTTAATGAAACCCCAAAAGTTATTCTCATTCTAGCACTTGGAAAAAGCATTCAAACATTATCCTGAATACTTATGTGGGCCACCGATGTTGACTGATGTTGGTGCCAAAGCAGAAGACCTAACCTTTAATCGGCAGATAAACTGACCACAACATTGATAAAGCAATCCCCAAAGCACAACTACAACTATTACTTAAACAGCTCAGAAGGCCAGATGCTAAACCCCACCTCCTTTTTCAATCACCTCAGAGATGAGTTGCTACCTGCAGCAGTAAGCAAACCAAGGCGATTGGTTTGGTGCAATGACCTGTTTAAGCTCCTAAAACCAGAGAATAAAGATGAACTCCTGTGTCGGTGGGAGAACCAACTCCAGGCAGAGATAGGCAAGAGCAAATACATTAAAACCCTCGAGCCGGCTACTGGAAGCTGAGATTGTAGCTGCTGATGGATCTACATGGCACGGACAGATGAATGCGCGGTGCTGAAGGCCAGAGAGTTTTTTCTTATTGCTCAAGGATTACATTTAAAACCAGATCTCGCTTTGTATTCTTCTACCATCTATACTGGAGCGGCTATCTCGCAGCCAGACAAATGGAGAGGCGCAGGAGATGACTCAGTGGTAAGAAATGGAGACCATGGAGAAATACAAAGGGTGCAAAGGGCAGGAATAATGTAAATCCAATCTTCTGACCAGGAAGCATGTTGTCTATGAAGCATGTTCTGGACGCTCAAATGGCCGAGCTACACTCCATTAACTCATGAGTGTATGGCAGTGCAGGGAAATGGGTTCTTATTTGGCTTTGGAATCCGCGAGCGCAGTCAATGTGAAAACATCTGGCATGAATTTTGGCACAGCGTCTATGATGATGCTCATGATGATGATGATGATGGTGGCGGCGAACGCAGAGGTAGCGTTAAGTAAGGAGGACCCTGTGGCTTGAGTGATTGTAGTGTAAAGAACGGAGTCAGCACAGGGCCCGTGTGGATCATTGCCTTATTAATGGCTCCGTCAGGTGCGATGAGCAATGGCTGCATTGTCATCTGCAGCCCCTGGGAACAGATGAATGGCTGTTTCAGGGCGGGAAGGGCTCCCTCGTACGCCGGGCTGAGCACTAATCCCTCACTCTTCCATTGTTGGATGCACTGTCACACAGGACTTCGCCGACGCCATACATTGCATTTTCCAGGGTTGCTAACAGACACGGCCAAGCACTAAGCCATACGCACACACAAACACACACATTCACATAAACCGCGGCGAGTTGTGCTCCGACACTGACTGATGGAAAAATATGCGTGGCTGATCGAGCATACCACATATTACCTGAACCACAACTCAAAGGTAACACTTTGGGAATGTTGATGAACTTTTATTTTACACTTCACTAATTCTGCAGGATTGCATTGATCTCTGTCGGGCATGATTACGTGGGTGAACCTGCCTCGCACCTGAATTAAGTGAAAACGTCACCGTCAGGGCAAACACCTGCAAGAGTAAATTAATGTCTAAAACAGCTTTTTACTTTTAATTGATTTGATTCCTCTTGTTTGAGCAGAAATTAGGGCAGGGCAATATGATCACTTTTAAAGACTGATATATTTTCAGTTCACTAAATTCAGAAAGCGTCATTGAATGAATGTTTCAAAACAGTATTGTCAAAGCAATTCATGAAAAATACAACAACACAGAACAGAAGTATATAAAAAGGGCAGTATTCAACAATCAAAATTACATTAGTATTACAATAAAAGTAAGTCTGAGAGCACAAACCTCCACCAAGCATCACCAACATTGTCATTATTGTCAAAAACGTGAAAAATTGTAAATGGACTTGAGCTCATATTTCTAGTATTTGACCACTCAAAGCAGCTTCACACCACAGGTCACATCTGCACACTCACATCCAAACGCTCTCACATTCACTCACTGAGGGTTGGAGTTTCCATGTAAATTGTCCATCAATATAACCTAACTCATTCCCTTTCCTACCAATTTACACACAGCAGTGGGAGCAACTTGAGGTTAAGTGTCTTGCCCAAGGACACATCGCTATGTGACTGGGCTGGGCTCAACCCTGCAACCTTCTGATTACCAAACAAGCGCACTGTTAGACTGTGTCAGTGGCGCAGTCTAAAAGTAGACAGAAAATTCCCCTTTCTTGCACTGTTAAAAACTCCTTGAAAAAAATCACTGATCCTTACTTACCACCACCCCTGTGGGAGGCAGCTGTTTTTGTGACGACCCCTCTCTACAGCCAAGGCTCTAATTTTCAAATGAGATATAGCAACCTTTTCCAAACTTAAGAATTTCAAGGCAGAAAATATTTTGCGGTCCACCAGAACCCTTTAATGTGAATCCTTGGTTCAGCCTTTGCAAAGCAAATGATTTAGTGCAACTCCTGCAGGGTAAAGCTCATTCTCTGGCTGTACAGCATGACTGCATGGTGTGACAGGAGCATGAAAGTGCTGCCTTAAAATGTAAAACGGGCATTTTATTACTAAGAATAAATATCTAATCCAGTATGAATATAAAAGACAAATTACTGTCATGTCAATACTAAGAAAAACAGTTGTATGCTTTTTTCAAGACTGCAGTTTTATCCACTATCATGTTACATTCAAACATTTATCAGTATAGAAGTTCTCACTCTCCTGAAACATTCAGTGTGTAATGTATTTGTTTATTTTCTGAATTACTGGTTCTATGTTGTGTATATATTTTCTGACAAAGCTCTCATTTCCACAGAAATGTCCTCACGTTTTCAAAGAAAGAGACATTCTTAATTTTATAGATGACATGGACTGATAACAGCAACCATTTGTTTATCGTTGCCATGAGAACATGAAGTAATGCGTGAGAGGCGGCTGGGCGGGTAAGCAGACCCTCCTGCTGCTGCAGTTCTGTTTCTGTATCTCACTCGTTCTTTGTGCTGCTTACCTGCGATGGACCACCTTTAGCCTCTGTCTGCTGTCTGCTCTGTTACCCAAACTTCCTCCTGTAACTCCATCCTGACCCCCCTAAATATACTTTAACAAGTATTTTAAGGATCCACAGTCGCCTCTGTCCACCTTAAGTGTTACTTCTCCCAGTATTGAGGACTCTGTTTCAACAAAAGTGCCGCCCCATGAGATGTTTTCACTACACAGCAAACCAACGATTCTGTTTCATGGGTAAATTTTACATATTGAGAGAAAAAAACTCTGAAAGTGGACTTCCTGATTCCCGCAATGCGCACCCCAGAATGCTTTGTGAATTCATGGCAGCTATCAGCATGAACCAGGAACTTTTTAAATAATTTACTTTCTCATTGTGTAAAGTTTTCCTACATAACATAAACCCTGGTATTCTGTTTAGTATACACATATCATGGAGTGACGTTTTTATTGAATTGGTTTAAAGAACAGTACGCAGTGAAGGCAGGAGGGAGTTACTGGGTTATTTTGTCGTGAGCCATATTTGTTTACTTGAGAGGCCCTGTTGGCCAAATTGTACATACTGTGCCTTGAGCTGACATTAACTTTGTGGAACCACATGCTAACAGATTCCATCAATGATCACCTGAAACAAGACTTTAATTAAAACATTTTTTTGATATTCTTGATTTCTTGTGGACCACCTCCACTACCTCTGAGGCCAACCTGGGGTCCACAGTCAACACTTTGGAAAGCTCTGCACTACAGAGCAAAATAATAATGTTTGTATCAGCCTTTCTCAGACCTTATCATGCTGTCACACAATTTAAAACCAGACAATCCAAAAATAAGTATACTATAGGGCTTGAAAAACTACCTTTCATATTGTTATTCATTAACAGACAATTTTGGTGTGAAAGTTTTATTTTGTTCAAAAAAAGAAGGCCTGTAAGTTACATCTTCTGGTCATATGTTTTTTTCTCAATTCTAATTTCCCACCTTTACTTAAAAAGATCATTTCTTTAATAAGAATCACATAATACACCAAGACGGAAACAGAAGTGCTTTAAAGTAAATATTAGGTAAGTGTTGTCTTTAATAGTAAAAAAAAAAAAAAAATACAGGACTGAACAGATCTGTCAAACTGCTCCTTGATTTCATCTCCCTCCAAAATATTGCAAATGTGTTTATGAACTTCAGACAGTGCTCTCTCTTTTTGGGAAAAAAAAAATCAAGAACATTTCATTTCTGTAATTGTTTTTGCACCAATCACTGAAATGATGGAGTAATTTCCAAATGCAAGATAAACAATATAGAAATATAATAATATATAATATAAAAGTAATGAAGGGTGAAAAAAAATCAGAAAACATGAATCTATGTGAATGTACACAGTCTTTGCACATTATGAAAGGGAGAGAGAGTTAGCCTGCAATGTTTAATAAATACAAACAAAAAATCAATAATGGCCCAGGGCATCCAGTTTTTTTCTGCATTTGCATTGAACAGATATTAATATCTTTTGGTGTTTACTGAATTTATATCAAAGATTATTGAGCTGATATTAGCTGATAATAATCATTTGTTTTGTCTCTACTAGAACATACTGAGACATATGTAGCTTTCCTACTACTAAAAAATATTAAGATATGTTTCTTTGGTTCATACTTTCAAGCCATGACAGCTATGAATATTAAGCTGTAATTCAATAAACTTCTATTTTTTTTGCAATTAATTAATAAAATAAAAAGAAAAGCAGCTTTAGAAAAGTCAGTGCTCTTTCAGAAAGCTGCTACATTTCTTTTTCCAAACATATGTGTGTGCTCATCCTGCATTCAAAAGATATTGGAGACTCTCATTTTGAATCACATGGTATTTAAGTGTATTATGAAATATCATAGTGAACAGAATATTGTAACGATCTCAACATCTGAACATGATGCCAGTGCTTTGGTATAATCTAGACAGTGTGCAGGAGTTAGTCTGAAATACTTTATCATTAAAACTAAAAAAGTCCTACATGTTGATCTTCTTTTTTTGCTGGTTTAATACAGATGGTATGTATATGTATTTTTTTGTCTAAAAATACATAAAAGTTCATAACAGTGATATTATGGCCATTTGTTTGTTTGATTTTTTTCAATTAACAAAATATTGATGTATATAACTGTTATTGCCTTCTAGCTATGATTGTTAGTCCTTCTTGCCCGGCCCTACCATGAATAACAGGAGATAATAAGCATAACAGCATTATTAGACATAATAGGCCCATATGTGGGTGTTGTTGTATTTTATATTCCAAACAATTGGATGTTGCTTCTTCTCTTTGTGTAGCCTGGCTAGACAGTGCGATACCTTTCCTGTCGGCGTGACTCTCAATTTGAGGCGTATTCTTTATGCAGACCATGGAGATGCTATTCTAGTTGCAGACCCCACGCTCTGTCACCTCTGCAGATAATGGTGAGTGGATGAACAGAGAGCTGGAGGAGGACCCCCTATGCCCACTCAGCCCTTAGCCCCACTCTGACATGAGGAATAGTGCCCAGGCCTGACAGCATCTCGGAGACATATTGTAGTTTATTTTGTCGCCCGGGCATGCCATCTGTGCCATTCCAATAGAGGGTGTGTGTGTTCAGGCGGCTGCTGGAGAGAGAGGGCGCGAGGCTCCGGGTCCCTCAGTAGCTCTGCAGCCGCGGCAGGTCATTAGTCAAATTGCCTAATGAGAGAGAATACAAATGGCCCCCTACCCTGACAGGAGGAATTTTGGAGGTGTCAGAGCTCCTGACCCGTGCTATGAGAACAGATGATAGCGAGTTTCTATTTTCAGATTCTTTTAATGACTATGGCTCTATGAAACCCATTCTTTTTCTTTTATCTTTTCCTGCTTTTTCAAGCCCTCTAGACAGACGAGCGGAAAAAAAAAAGAAAAAACTTTTCCACGAATTAAAAATCTCACTTGCACAAGTGGAAGAGTAACTTTTAAATAATTGAAATGTTTACTTGGAAGTCAATTAACATTCTAAAAAGCATATAGCATTGATTCTAAAATAGGCAGCGCACTGAAGTGATGTTGAGTCTTTCCGATCATCTAGTTTGATTTGTTTCTACAGGCTGTGTGCAGCAAGTCTCACTGCAGTGTGTGTTTGCAATCCTCCCGACACAGAGTCAGTTGGTTTATACTAAAATATTAATTTCACCCCATACGGATGTTCAAAAAAAGTCAACAAATGTAAATGTTTCTTGATGGTTGGAGAAATATGCAAGACAGCCAGTGAATTAATGCACTTATGGTTACATAGTGCAGTCCAAGGGTACTTCATACAAAAACTGGGGGAGAAGGTTAATGGAAAGAAACTGAGGAGGGAGAGGAGGCACCGAGGGAGTGAAAAGAAGCTGAATTATTTTACATAAGCTTGCTGCATGTCCTCTTTGATAAATATTTTCAAGACAGAATTTAAACACTGTCAGAAAAAGGGGCTATTTTGTAGATGCAATTCAACTAGATTTTTTTAAACTTCGTTTTGATTTCAATTTCAACATCAGACACAACCTAATAAACACTCCTCCATCTCTCTTTGTTGTCTCTCTTGTTTGCTATAACAGAAATTAGCTGGTTCTGTCATAAAAAACGACATTAATCAATCAATCAAACTTTATTTGTATAGCACTTTTCATACAAAGTTTTGTAGCACAAAGTGCTTCACATAAAAATGAAGAAATACAATAAATTCAAATAATCCTTCACATGGTGAATTTTAGCTTCATCTTGATGTAGATATAAACTTAAAAACTGTAAAACCAAGAGATACAAAAGCAGCTTTGTCCCAGCAGCCATCAGTGAGATCAACAAGTTAAAGCTTTTAGCCTCCGCGATCAGCAGATTTCCATCAGATCATTTATTTTTCAGTCTAAAAAAGTATTTGTTCTGTATTATAGATTTTCCAGACCCTGTCAGTCCATGTTGTATGTTTGGGGGGCAGGTTTTAATCACTTGCATGTGATGCATTTGATAACAGCTGTAACTAGAAAGCACTCGGAGAGCGCAAACCTCCACCAAACTAGCTCACATATTGCTGTTACATGTATAAGCAACAGTTCCATGATAAAGTTACCATCATAATATGATTACTTGACCCTGAATACTCAAAAGTAGCACTCAGACTCATGTTGATATCATTATTAGTTAGTTACTGAACAAAAACAACTGTTTGCAACTGGCGGTTATCTGGATCAGCACCAAAATCTAATCATTTTTAAGTTTGGCCATTACCAGCAACTCCTGAAAATTTCAGCAAAATCTGTTCAGTAGTTTTTGCGTAATCTCGCTCACAAAGAAACAAACAGACAAACAAACAAAAACACAACATCCTTGGCGGAGGTAATTAAGTATGGGAATTGACGCGATTTCCCTTATCTATTCCCATGGATTTTCTGTGCGGGCAAAACTGCCCTCTTTGCAAGAAGCATCTTTATGTCAAAATTAAGCCACAATGTTGACCACTTCTGCCCCCTGCCTTGTGATTTTTGACTTCCTTGTTATCATTTCTGCTGACGGTCTCTAATTAAAGTGTGACATCCTTCATTCGCAAAGCATGTAGAACAAAGTAGAAAGAATTGATAAACAAAAAGACTAATGATATCGAATTTTTACTGTAATCGGTTTTCTATTCCCATCCCTAACTGTAGTAGGTATTTATCAGATATTTTATGCTTTTTCATCAACAGATAAAGTGTTGTCACCCTTGGATCCACTGTAAGAATTTGAAGGAATGTTTTTCTGGAGCTTCAAAATCACTTCATTTTGTACTTGACTGGATTTTTGACATGTTTAACAGACCAAACTTTGGTTGAGGCTGTGTTCAATTTATTTTATGAGCTGCATTTAACTTGAGTCAAAGACTTTTATATTCTATATAAAAAACCACTATCTTATAAAAATCTTTTACCTGCTTTTTTTGGTTTACATAGAAAAATAACATAGTTCACGTTTCTGTTGTTACCAGAGGGATGCAAAATGGCAAGCTTATGTACAATGACCCACTTACTTTTCCATCTGTGACAAGCACTCCTTGAAATCTGGTTGTGGATCGGGAGCCAGGAGGCAGTCCCAGCCGGGCGCAGGTCCATCAGTCTTCCAGAAAGTGGGCAGAGCCAGAAACACCTACGGTGAGTTGGCCACAAACGCACCGACTGCTCTGAAGAAATGTGTACATATGTGAAAACTTCTATGGGACAGCCGTACTGTAAATGTTAATTGCAGTATGGACCAGATTTTCATAAAAGCAGCAAATTTAAGGGATTTAGTGCAATTACAAAAACTCTCCCTGTTTAAAAAACAGTGCTGGAGAATTACTGGAAAAGCCCCGTTTTCATTTGCTGGCTCGCTATTGAGCGCGCTCATGAAATTAAATGGACAATCAGACTTTAATCAGCAGCACAGAGTCTTTTAAGACATTGCCATGGCACTGGCATTGATCCCCAGCTGTGGCTGCTGGTAAATGTGCAGCAGAATGTGTGTATAAAAGGGGTCCGCCTCTCTGGACAAGTGTAAGAGCTGGCAGAGGGCTGACAGTAAATTGCATGTGCCGGATGGGACACAGCAGAAGGCACAATTACACAAATCCCCTCTTAATTAGCGGTTCTGTGGGCAAACTAACCCGTAATGATGCGAGGGATGTGGCGAGCCCCAGAAATCCTAACAAGAAACACTCACCAGCACTGGAGCCTGGGTCGTATGGCCCCAGCTCCCATAAAGCAGAGACTGACGAGTGATCTGTTTTGATCAGAGCGGCTGCTGGAGATGATTCCCGGGTCGCCTCTCCCCCCCTAAAATACCCTCATCCTTGCTGAGCTGCCTGCCCTTCGGACTGCGGGTGACGCAGCAGGTCCTGTGTGGTTTTGGGTGGCGTTATTAAGTTCTCCATGCTCACAGTACCAGGCAATGTAAAGTGGCATCTCACACGGTGAGTAATGAACTGTGCCAGAGTGGAAGCAGGAGGGATGACAGCCAAAGAGGCCTCCTTGGCAGCCACTAACCTGGGCATCCACCAATTTATCATCCCCGAGAACCAATCCACCAATGCTGCGCTGCCATTTGTCATTAATTATGCTAATAAGGACGCCATTATTCTCCTGATAGAGCAGACCCCTGTTATATCATATAATGCATTTACAGAGTGATATACATACATTAGTTTCAACATTGTGGAATATCAGACTTTGGAAAGATTTTTCCATCGCTTTAATAAAACTTTTCTTCTTTGTACTTTAAATTTTCAGAGCTAAAGAGGAGCTTGGGACTTTTCTGTACACAGTAATTGACTATTATAAAATGACAAAGCAGCTGCACAATTATCATGCGCTATTCCTCGCACTCTAACATTAAAAACAGCCTCATCTGTGTGAAGACGCTGATGTGTTTGAACTTTTTCACAGCACACTTCATGGCTCTAAGCAAAGCAGCCTGAGCAGAACTATTTAATATAGCTTCTGGGAGCCCCAGATGCCCTTTTCCAAAACGACTTCATTCCCAGAATCTCATTGTGCTTTCTAAATCACACCACAGTATGTATTAGAAGATCATTAATTACAAACTTAACAAGTCAGCAGAGCCATTAAAAGATCTTTAAGGCATATTCCACCATAAATCTCCTTAAACTATATTTAATGACTGGATTTTTTGTGAAATATTTTTTATCAAGTTCTAATTAGATGTGTGATAACAAACCCTGCTGTACATGGGGCAAATGAGGGAGCAGTGACAGGCCCATCCATTGAGGCTGTCCACGTCTGGACACTGAAACTAATGGAGCACTGCCTCCATCTCAGGGATGGATAGAAAGCAATGAGGGATGAGACTCCAGAGTCCAGTCTGGCCTGCAAATGCAGAGCCATTTAAAGTCTCTTATTTGACTGTAATAAAGGTCCAAAAATGCCCGAGGGCCTGCGGGCTGCAGTCAAAAATTCCATTACGATTCATTCAGGATTGATCCTCAAATGCTTAATGTCACTGTCACAGGATCGATCATGTTTGGAAAATAAAACCAAGACAGCTGAAGTATCAATGGGACAAATTGAACAGGATTTTATTTAAAAAGTGTTTGAAGTGTTTTTTGACAAAGGAGAGGGGCTGAGTATGGGCTTTTTCTGAACCGAGTAAAAGCCTCAGATTTAATGTTATATCTGGTGTGCATAGTAGTTTAAAAGTGATTTCTGTCACAAATGAGACCACTGTATTATTGATGTTTGTCTAACGGTGCCATTTCAGATTCAAGATTCCACTTTCAAGCACACAAACTGCTTGGGTTGTGATGCCTTCTGGAAAATGTTTCCCAAAAACACCCAATATCCAACCAAAGATCTTTTTTTTTTCCTTTTTAGTTTTAGACCCCGTTGTCCAATTTGACTTATTACAATGAAAAAAACAATAAAAACAAAGCTTGTTTTGGTATCAAAACAATAACTTTGTTCCAAGCTATGACCCTGCCTTTATTTGGCAGCAATATGCAATGGGTCGTGACATATTCTGAACTGAACATGGAAAAGAGCAGTTGAGAAAGACTATAAAATTGTGCAACTGTATAGCACTACATAAATAAAATAATACACAGTGCACAAACAAGTTAATTTAAGATTTTAGTAACACAGCCCATCTATGCCAATCTACTACACTGTCTAAGATGGAGGCAGAGACCTGTGATAAAATCACAAGCTCTACTAGCCTGTATATGTGAGAAAGCATGCCATAATGTCTGTAATTGTTTATGGATGTTAAATAAATTGTTCTCTCTCATAATTTCAAAAACAAAAGTTCAACCCTGATAAGACAGAGGCTTTCCTTGTTAAAACATGCAGCGACACCAGGCCAGTATGGGGCTTGGCCTTCAGTTAAGACAGGCTTTTATTTGAGGATTGCGGCAGTTAAAGTAGGATTGTCATAATAAAAGGAAGTTTAATATTGGACATGATACTAAAAATACAGAATCATTCGCAAAAACACTCTGAAATAGTATCTAGAATACACAGTAAATTGCTAGCATTTGCACCATTAGGACAATGTCACGTTGGCTGTTATCTCCTCTGTTTCACGCTTGTTTGCAGAAGACAAAAAAATAACATGACATTTTTACGACATAACAAAGTTGACCTCAGTATTTGCCGAGGCAGTTCCCTTTCTTCTTTGTTTGTGGCAGCTTTTGTTTAAAATCAAGCTTTTGAACAGAAATACTTTGTTATCAACAGTTTTGTAATAAAGCTGAACTGTCACTTCACCCCAAGACTAGGGTTGGGTATTGTTTGGTTTCTTTTTACGAAACTAGTGCTAATGAAATACTCTCAAAATGCAGCCCATGTGATTATGCTTCTGAGACATATCATGTCAATTTTGTTACCTGGAGGGCAGGTTAAAGACAAAAATAAAGGAATGGGAAGAAATAAAAGTTGTGTTGTGATGAGAATCAGCAGAGAACAGAGCGGGTGACATAATAATTGACCAGGTTAGACAGCAGTATCTGACAATCTTTATTTTATTATCACCATCACAAGTTAACCTCCTGCAAACCCTGCTCCCCTCAAGACAAGTCTGCGATGTGATATTTCACTTATCTGCATGAGATTATAGAAAAATGTTTGTTCAAGTCACAAAGTTCTCAGTATGTTTTTCTTCAGCTTGAGTCAATGATGTTATGTCCCTCTCCTCCTCCCTGACTGCTTGTTTAGACTTTTGTGTTTAGCTGCTGCTGTAAACATCCCTATATCCTGGAGCAATTTAACAACTGGAGACTTTTACTGTGAAGAATTTATTCAAAATGCAATGTGCAATTCACGCGAACTTAATGGGACTAGCCACAAGCATTCACTGATAGCAAATTAAAAAGACACAGTAAACAGCCACAGTGGCTCGGTTTCTTTTTGTTTAAGGGAAACAGAGGACTCAGTGTACAGTCAAAATGCAATTTATGCAGCAGACCCCACACAATATGAAAGGTAAAATGAAATGTAATACAATTAAAATATCAACGTAAATGGAAAATGTGAAGCTTCTCCACTCAAAGTGCTTTAACACACACAACCCTCTATTCATTTACACACATTCACTCACTGATGGCTGAAGTTTAGTAAGATGTCCATTTGTATGTGCTTACACATGCCCACTCTTGTGTTAGCATCCCTACCCATATACACGCCACTGATGCAGCAGTGGGAGCAAATGTAGGTAAAGTGTCTTTCCCAAGGACACTTCCAACAAGTGACAGCCGGAGCTGGACTCAAACCCGCAACCAACTCAGTAAGGGGTGACTGCTAAAATATTAGTGTACACTGAGCAAAGCTAGAGTCAGAGAACATAAGCCGCTTAAAGAATGAGGCTGAGATGCTGGTGAATAAGTTTGGCAAAAATCATAAACTAATAGCAGTGTTAATTTTGACAGCACTTTTTAATTTAGTTTTAGTTTTTTGCCTACAATATTTTTTAGTTTATCCATAATTTAGTCATCTAAATTGTTTTAATTTTAGTCTAGTTTTAATTGATGAAATTTCATAACATTTTAGTCGATGAAATCTACTGTAAATTTAGTCACTAAAATATGAATTGTAAAGTGTGAGATATTTTTTACATTTTCTTGAATTTCTGAAGTCATGTTTTACACTTGGATCCCGGCAGATGTGATTGGATGCTAAGTCATCCAACCAAAGTAGCTGTGATTCCTAACTTGTCTCTACTTTCTACATGACAAATTTAGGTCTGATTGATTTAGTCTCTGCCAAACATTTAAGTCCAGTTTTTATTTGTTGACAAAAATGTCAGTTCATTTGGTTTATTTTTTGTCAGGGTACACTTGTTTTTACCTCCAGCAAAGCAGGTTATGTTTTCGCCGGCATCTGTCTGTTTGACTGTTTGTCTGTTAACGCAAAAACTACTGGATGGATTTACATGAAAATTTTACCGAAGGTGTGGTTTGGTCCAAGGAAGAAGCCATCACATTTTGGTGCTGATCCGATCCAGATGACATCACAAAAAAACATTAAAGTTTATAATGGCAAATCCCATTCATTTACGTCATTATAGAAATCGTAGGTTATCTGCAAACTGACGTCAACATTTTTCAAGCCTATGTCACCACATTTCCCAGCTTCCCTTGCAATGCAAGTGGAGGAGTTCGGCTAACACAACGGCTAACAATAGCCTGGTAGATCGGCACGTGAAAAGCCACTGCCATAACTGAGCTGCGTGGTGGAGGTCTGCGCTCTCCGAGTGCTTTTCTAGTTTTAGTTATAGTCTAGTTTTCGTCAAGGGAAAAAAGGTTGTTGACAAAAACTATGACAAAAATAATTAGTCGACAAAATTCACACTGATTTAAACACTACAGTGAGCTCTGAAGTCCATTTATGAGATTCTGGGGGCATTTTTGGCCTTTATTGATAGAAGACAAACAGTGAATAGACTCAGAAAGGGGGAGAGAAAATTTGAGACTTTCAGCAAATGGGCCTTAGGTGGGAATAGAAATCCCCACACAAGGCAAGAGCAGTCTTATATAGTACATGCATGGATGGTACCCACTCTGCAAAAACCATCACCCCTTCTGAAGTCTTTTTTGTGTGTTTGTTTTTACTTCTGCATCAAAAACAGCCAACTGCCAAAACATAACTAAAGGGACCACGAGTGAATGTTTAGTATTAATGAGTATGGATAATAATAATAGGTTTATTAATAAAGGAAAAAATCCTCATTCTGCCTGGAAGGTGTCTAAGAGAGCAGAAGCAGGTCAGGACGTGAGAAATAAAACATAAAGAGAGAAATAAAGTTGTGGTGTGATGTTAGCCAGCAAAGAACAGAGTAGGTGTTGAAGTGAATCAGCGGCACAAGTCAGTAACATCTGATGACGAGTTCATGCTGAGGATTTTTAATTGCATTGTTTTAAAATCATTTTAGACTGGATGGTCACCACAGGTCCACAACTAAAATGTGTTTTTTCTGTTGTTATCACCCATCCTGACTCATTAATCGGCCTACTCACCTCCCATCAAGCCTGCAGTGTTTCATTCATGAGCGTATGAGAGCAGAGACAGATGCTTCTAAAAAATCACTGAGTTCAGTTCATCAGATCAGAGACACATTGATCAAGTTCAGACTTTTGTGTTAAGTTGTTGCTGCTGCAAATGTCCCTACACCCTATTGGGCTGAGAAATGAAGAGCTTCAGGGCCCTATCACATGGCCAGTGCAAAGCTTTTGGCGTGAATTGCAGGTGTCTTCTCTAATTTCTAATGTAATGTGACAAAAATTTAAAAAAAAAAAAAGTGCTTTGAGAAGCTTTACCAAGCATAAGCACTTTTTTTCTCAAAATGGGGGATAATGTTCTGCCTGCTATAGTGATTATTTGTTAAATGTCTCCATGCAGTTTTTATTTGCAAAGCATTGCCTGCTATATTAATTAAAATATACATAAGCAGGTTTAAATAAAGTAGATTATATTTAAACACTAATTTGCCAGGCATTAACTACAACAGGAGAAATTCTGCCTTTCTTTATATCATTAGTGGCAGTAAACGGTTTGTGTGTGTGTGTGTGAGAGAGAGAGAATACATTAGGTGTAAATACTTTTCTCCTGCTGAACCCCCCTCTCTCCCTCTGTTCGCCTTTTGCTGACCAGGAGAATTAAGAGGCAAAACGCCAGTTTTAAGAGCGCTCCTTTCATGTCTTGATGTAAGCTTTGGCATTACTTCAGACATCAAGATCAGCCTCATAGAAATCCCATTCCATCTAAAGTAAAAGCTCGGCAGTAAATCTGCCCCATACTCCCCCATAACACTTCCATAAATGATTCATTCGGCTCAGTTTAGCTGATGCAAAACAGAACATTACTGAGTTTTGGACGACGCAGCCCGAGCTGCAACGGGAGGACCAACCCGGCTGCTTTGGTAATTTCATCAATCTCTGTGAGAGAAGAAAAGAGGGAGAAAGAGAAAAGCGAACACTAATAATAACTTTTTTTGTGGCAATTCAGAGGTCGTGTTTTTTAATCCCTCAGCTTAAAGAATTGTGTTATTCTAAAATATAACCCCGGCGGTGCAGAAGCGTTTGAGATCCATCACGTCTTGTGATAAGAGCGGCGCTGATCTCCTCCCTCCACGCAGCCTCGCCCCAGAACTACACGGGGGAGATAAGATGGAACTTTTGTTTGAAACCTGATGAGAACCCTCTTAATGAAAGTGCTGCGCCAAAAATAATCTTTTTTCTCCATGTTAGTCAATCAAGAAATGGTGTAGTTGGGGGGGAGAAAAGAGGAGAAAGAAAGTAATTTTGCATAATCAGCGAGCACCATCTGGAACAATTAACCAAATTCCACAGAACTCAGAGGATCAGTCATATTGGCTTATTAAAGATCCAGAATTATACAAGTAATAAATCCTTGGAAAAACGAAGCGTACCCCTGCCTGTCACGACTATTTTAACTTCAAATACAGTGGAATACTTGATAAGGCTGAAAAGAGGAGATTAATATATGCAAATTATGTCGAGCATTTAAAAGCCCCCCAACAACTGTCTCGTCTTTTTTTTTTTTTTCTGTCTCTTATTACGGGGCTTTATGTTTTATTCATACACCAACTCACCTGTCATTTCATAAGCTATAATATTATGAGGGTATTATTAAACAGCATAAAGTGGAGCTTTAATTGGAAAGCTCCATTGCATTTTCCAATTATTTGCGGCAAATTAAAAGCAGATGCACATAGTTTAATAAGAATTCTAATATTGTTTCCTGAGTATCAAAAATCACTGTCATCCTGCCAAGATATTTTGCAAACCCAAGTTAATTTTGAGCCTCCGATTTTCTCCCTCCCTTCTCTCCCTCCCTCCTCTGAAGGATGAACTGTCTCGCGTCTGTTAATTGAAGTTCCTCTAATGGATCGGGAAATAATTGCTCTCCATATTACGTTAGATCAGGGCCAATGTCAGGATTTATTTTTGATTAATGCGATAGATATGTAAATGTATTACTTTTTATTACGTTTACCTTTTTATCAGGTGGATGTCTGCTGAATGCTATATATGTTGTTCTGGGGGTAATGGAGGCAGACTGCATTGGCACATAGGTCTATTTTAAAGCTCTTTGTTCCTCACACTTTTGCATTTATTTTTTGATTGTGTTTTAGTCACATTTTGACGAGTGCTAGAGTAATTACCTATAAAATATCCTGCTTTTCTGTCAATGTATAAATAAAATACCTAATTGAGAAAGGGATTGGACGTGGATCAAAGAAGAGAGGCAAAAAAAAAAACAAAAAAAAGGTTTCGGCAGCGATGAAACTTGATAACTTTTCCAATGAGCTTGAACTGTCAAGTGAAGGAGGGCGGTGAAATGAACGTGGATTAGTTTTTAATATTCTGGTAATAAATGTCAAAGCGCCCGCACATCACATGTGTACATGATGTGACTGCAGATGACAGATTTCCCAGACATGTTACCTCTCCTCCCCTCAACTTGCACACTTTTTTTTTTCCTAGTGTGTTTTGTGAGTGTGTGTTGGGTTTTTTTGTTTTGTTGGGAAGTGACGGAGGGTTTAATCAAGAAAGCAGGCAATTCATCAATCCTAAAGAAGGCGCCTGTACAACCCTGACAGAGCGCACATGGTTTTAGAGCAACTCGAACCTGGCCAGCTGTCAGCCCACACACACACAAGCACACACACATACTCGTACGTTGGGCACATGCACCCACACACACACACACCCACGCACACACACCACAGCTACCACGGCTAACAATTAACACAAATAGGCTGCCGGCTACGACCTCACACTCGGTCTGCAGGCTATCACATTGTTAATGAAGGGAAGTTGTGTTCTCTCGCATGCACAGCGTGGTGCCACACGCCTGGCGACTACACTCCATCCTGAAGAAATAAGCCAGGATGCCTCTCGAGCTAAGTCCATTATCTGCCTTTTTCTCGAAAAGCTCATGAAGGGACTTATGAAGGTAGAGGAGAGTGTGAGTGTGTGTGTTTGTGTGTGTGAGGATAGTTTTCAGGGGATAACTGATGAGTGCTGGCAGCGTCCTGTACAGTATGTGCTTGTTCTTCACTGTCACTCAAACACCGTCCCAGCGGAGGAATCGCACACCCAGTGCCACAAAGCGCTCAGCTGTGTGTTAATGTCGGCTCCTTCAGGGCCGCACTCTGCACACTAACTTATAATACAACTGTCACACCAACACAATGATGTATTAATCATTTTTTTGTCAATGACAGAAGGATTAATTCAGGGATCGTACAGCTTTTCAAAAATCAAATGTAAGCTTTTTTTAAGCACTTTTAGGGGTATTTACAGCTCGTTTACAGCTGCTGTGTACTGAGAATTTATACAAATGACCAGGGGTGCACAATATAGGGTTATTTTCACATATCTAATATGCCTATATTTTAAAAATGATTTTTGTTGATACTGATTCCAATATATGTTAATCTTTTGTAAAGACCAAATCTCTGCAATTCTAGACTTTAAGTGTTTGCATTAGAATCCGATGTGTAAAAGGAAAAAACCTCCTGATTATTCATGATTGATGATGTTCTGTTTTTATTAGTCATGTAGGGGTGTTAGAAAGAATTGATGCACCGTAATATCCCAACAGTTAGAGGAGCAATGCTGTATCAATATTTTTGTGCAGTATCGTGATAGCTTATTAGCCATTCATTTATAGAAACCTTGGACATTTGTTTTGTTTTGTAGTTCAACTGACATTCAGCCATTTGACTACATTTGTTATTACTTCTATCACTTTGGCAGATAATTAAGTTCATAAATGTTAATGTTATTGATAACACTGGTTAGAAATTTCAAGTTCTATGCTTGCAATATTGTGGGCTCTTAATGCAAAAGTTAAAAAAAAAAAAAACACGATAGATCGCCTTTCTTATCGTATCAGCTATATCTTGATATGTCATATTGCCACCTATGAATCATGATATGCACCATCACCAGATTCTTGCCAATTCATACCCCTATAGGCACTGATTGATAAAGTAAGACATCATGGCACATTTATGCATTAAGATGATATATTCGACTAATGTAAGCAATACGATGTGACTATTATGTATAGCTGATAAGTAGCAGATAAATATCAGCAGAAATATTCATATCTGCAGATACTAATGGTCTGATTTTTGAGCTATCATCTGCCATTACCAGTCCTGTGCTGAGAATATTGATATCTACCGATATATATATATATATATATATATATATATACACACATATATATATGTGTGTACATATATATAAATATATATAAATATATATATATATATATATATATATATATATGTAGTCACTTACTCCTTACTGATGTGTGTACTGATACATTTTTTACAGAATCAAAACAGCTCTAAATGATGTGACAGCAGTTGTGAAGTACATCTTCGGAAATTTCACACATGGCTCATTTCAAAAGGTGGTAGCAGAAGCTAAACATCATGATACAACACGCGCTCCAAATTTTAAAGAACCTGAAATTTAATTTGTGTGATCGGTTAAACCTTGTCTTTGCTGTTTTGGTTTGTACAAAACACAACAAAAGATACAAAGAGTAATTATTGCCCCGGTACTGTGTTGTGACCTCTGTATCTGGATATAAATCGTATTGTGAGGTTGCTGGCTGATACACTTATCATGCCATGATTTTATTTATACCAACAAATAATGAAGAATTGTTAAACCATAATTTCATGACAGCTCCTAAATGTAAAACCCTCCACATGTAATATAGATCTGCAGCATTGGCTGTAATTATCTAACAAATGTAATACATTCCCTGCACATGTTATAGCTGTTGCCTGCTGTCAATTTAGACATTTTTTTTCCACAAATGTAATAATCATAACATTTGCAGGGATTTGTTACAAATGCGGGATGGTTACTTTTTTCTTAATCAGCAAAAGAGAATTTAGAGGGTACACTCTTGATCTGCAGCCTTTATCACATTCAAAAGCCCTTTTCACACATGCAACCCTGAAGATTTCCTAAAAAATTTATTTGACATGAAAATTCCCTGACTACCTTGTTCACACTTGGCCTTCATAGCAGGCAGTTTCCTATCAGTTTGCCTGTCAGTCATTGAAGGGGTGGGGAAAATTCTAGGGCGTCAGCAGGGAAAGTTCAGGGTAAAGTCTGGAAAAAATGTTTACGTTCACACATGCAGCTTGTGTAAACAAAGTCAGGACATTTTTTGGGTTTTTCTGAAGGTCCGAGTGTGGTACATGCTTCTGTTACTTATTTATGACTTTGATTGCTGCTTTTACACTTTTTAATCCACTCTGCAAAACTTAAATAAAAAATTCAATGAGATAACATCACCCATCAGCAAGAGTAAAAGTAAATCAACAAACAATGGCCTCCAAATTATTGTCATATCCACATGAGATTGGCATGAAGTGGATTCAGTTTTGAAAATTAATCATTTTACTCCTTCCAACAAGTGTACAACCATCTCTGAAACTGCAAAAGCAGGAGCATTTTTTGGAAAATTTCATAATACATTTTCAGTTGGCAACTGTCAATACATGCATAGAAATGTTGATACAATTGTGGAACTCTTACATTAGCTCCTATATTAGCTCTTGCATTAGCCTCTATATTAGCTCTTACGTTAGCTGCTATATTAGCTCTTACATTAGCTCTTATATTAGCTCTTACATTAGCTCTTATATTAGCTCTTATATTAGCTCTTGCATTAGCCTCTATATTAGCTCTTACGTTAGCTCCTATATTAGCTCTTACATTAGCTCTTATATTAGCTCTTATATTAGCTCTTGCATTAGCGCTTATATTAGCTGTAACATTAGCTCTTACATTAGCTCTTACTTCAGCTGTTATATTAGCTTTTACATTAGTTCCTATATTAGCTCTAACATTAGCTCTTACATTAGCTCTTATATTAGTTCTTACATTAGCTCTTACATTCGCTCTTATATTAGCTCTTATATTAGCTTTACATTAGCTCCTATATTAGCTCTAATATTCTCTCTTACACTAGCGGCTGAAGATTTATGAAAGATTTGATGTTTAGTGCATTTGCGAGCTCTCGTTATTTATGGGTGCACAAACGTTGAATTTTGTAGATAGCAGATACGTCAGTGCTTCCAAGTTCCTATTGGCCAGTACTGATACCAACGTGCATACACTTTTTTAAGCATACCTGTCTTCTCCTCACCTAACCAGCAGAATTGACCTGTTCCTCTTGTTGTCTCAGTCAATATGTTTTAGAAACAGACAAAAATCAAGCAAAACAGCATTTGATGTCACTTTTAATGATAATGTAATAATTCCAATCCTATTTTGGCCCATACTGATGACTTAGATGAAAACCAATCAAATGTAGTTTTTGAGTTACACCATCATTTTAAACAAAATGTATTTTCACAATAGAAGTAAAACAATGCATCTTCTTGTTTTTTAAGAGCAACAAACAGCGATTTCATGAGTATTCTCTGTAAATTGGCCAATGCTTAATGTGTACTTAGTGGCAAAATCATCAGTCACAATGTTTAGGCTTGGTTTTTTTTTTGTTTTTTTTAGCTTAAAGGGTGAAACACTCAGTTCAATACGTCCTATGTGCGAACTGTGCATATCTTGTAAGCAGTGAAAATTCCCTGTTCTTCCTTCATTATTTCTTAAATTCTAGATATACTTGGGGCTTTATTTTTTTACATTTCTATTTCTCTTTATACACCTGTTTTATTCATTTTGATATACAGTGCTCAGTATAAATGAGTACACCCCTTCAGATTTGTCAGAAACCCTTCAGTTTCCTTTCAAAATCAACATTTTCTATGGCATACTATACCACAAAATACTCCCCCAAATGTGGGCCATTGATTGCAAACAAGATTTTCTAAGTTGCACACAAAAAAGTATTTTTCTCAGTTTAAGATCAGGATGCAGAAATGAGCACACCCCAATCAAAGGGGTGGGAGCAAAGCTAAATTTTAGTTATCATATTACCCTTATTTTCATCTTATGGTAAAAAAAAAATGTTAAACTCAGCTTTGTCAAAACTTTGGAAATTGCTCTTTTGTTCATTTAGATATTGATTAACACATTATTTTTTATAGGGGGTGTACTAATTTATGCTGGGCACTGTATTTCAATATTCCTACTGCTACACTGCTTTTTAGTGCAACTGAAACATCTGAATTTTCTCTTAACGTTAAATACAGTATCTGATTCTGATTCTGATCCAGATCGAAAACCTGCAAACAGAAAGTCTGTCCTTGTTTTTAAGGAACTGAAACATTCACATTTGAGTTTTTCTTTTTATTCAACAACCGGATTGCTAAACTCCACTCACTTAATGCTGATATATCAGGCTACAACATCATCAATAAATGTTTTTTTGTTTGTTTTTTAAGTCAACTGATACCCATAATTTATTTTGAAGCAATTATCTGCCACACTGATATCATACTTAGAATATTGTACATTCCCAACAGTACCCTCATACAGTGAAACATAGATTAGTACATTTGCTGGTATTGGTTTATGAACATTATATAAGTGAGGCTGAAATAAAGGCAGAAATGTTCATATGTGCTAATACCAACAAACTTTTTTTACTATCATCTGCCAAGACATTTAGCCACTTTGTCAGCCAGTGTATGGGGTGCACATGAAAAGTACATGGCAAAAGATCAGCTGGTAACATCAGCAAAAACTCCCATTTTGTCCAAAAACATTTAAGTTATCATCTGCCAATAGCAATATTGCACCAGTAATTCTGTGCATCCCTAAAATGAATGTATACCAAAAGTTAATATTTTATTTCTTTATTATAATCAAAGAGATTATATTTTTATTCAAACAACTAAAACTGTTCAGGTTAGATATAAGTCACCTCAAAAGTTTATAAAAAACAATTATCCAAACAGGCTTTTAATATATTTGCAATTTCAGCACCTTTAAGCTGCTTAAACAAAATTCAAGCACTTCAAACCTTGAAGCATCATGGTTAATTCAAGTATTTTCAAGTATGTCAAGAACTTATATGAATCCTGTGAATCATTTGGTCAGTACTAGCAGAGTCACGGCTTGAACTAATTTGAAATGAGCTGTTTTATTATATGAGGTGGCTTCATTTATCCTTTATTTTTCTCTTTATTTGCGCAGCCGCAGTAAAAATATAAATAAGACAAAAAAAGATTGAAAACTCCTACTGTATCATGCCCCTTCAGCATTGTTTTATAGCCTGACAGTCATTAAAAAGCAGACTGTTGTATCGGGGCCACAGCCTGGGTGTGCCTGAGCTGGAGCAGCAGCAGGAGGAATCTTCACCACATGGTGTCTCTCTCCAGCTGGATAAAAACTCCTCCTTCCTCCTTCATCTCGCCTGGATCAGACTCTCTTTAAGACTCCAGCGTCTCATGCCTCGGCTCTGACTCTGTGTCTCTGAGGTTGTCACAGCTAAGCTCTGCTTCCTACAGCATTAGCCCTTTCTTCTGTTTTAGTCCCTCTACATTGTGCTGTATTATTAGAAGAGTTCTCTCCCTGACAAAGAGAGGGGCAATTCGTCCAGTGCATGCTCGCTACATATGTAAGTATGGCATGTGATGGATCATCTCTGACAGCTGTTAAATGTTCTCTTGAGTGTAATGCGGCGGTCCTCTGGGAAGTCACGTTTGCTCTGATAAGCAAAGCTCTGTGCAGTATCCATCAATGAGTGGATCGAGATGGAGAGCGTTTGTAGATCAAGTACTGCAGGAGCTGCCTTCATGTACAGACACACGAGAGCTGAAGTATTCAGAGTGCATAGAAAGCACCAGAACAAGAACAGAAGCTTTTCTCTGAGAAACACTGTGATTCTGGCAGCAAGTTGGTTAAAGTCAAAGATCTGCTGTTCAATAAAAACTTCAGTGTGAGGAGCCTTCATCTTTTTGCACTTTGAAAGTCTGCATTATTTTGTTTGTCTTAGCTCTGTAATATTCCTTTTTCGTTGAGAGCCGTTCTGTGGTATGTCTCTTTCTACATTAAACCTCTTGAAATGTACCTAAAAAATTTTACATGATATAAAAACATACCAATAAATATCCTGGTCTTTTATTTACTAACCTCTAGGATAAAACCCTGCCTTTATTTAGGACAGGTGTTTTTACAAGACAGGCCTGTCTTAATTTTCATTTATTGAACTAAAACTCTCTAATCCTGATACACTGGGAACACCTTGTGAAACAAGCAATAAAAAAATCAATCTCATAATCCTGGTAAGCCAAAATTATAACTGAAATAAAACTGGACTAATTGCATGGCACTTAAGTGTACTTAAGTGAGATATTAATAAACACAGTCAATCATAAATCGATATTTGATATTTCCTTTGAAGACAGCCTGCCAATCTCCTTCTCAGCAGGTATGCATAGCACTGCATGACAATTATTAATAAGCCTTTCTTTGACAGAGAGCTGAGTTCATTCATGTTTTTTGAGTCTCAGCACTGAAAATACTCCAGGAATAGCATTACAATGAGTATAAATATCAACGTATGCAGTGGAGAACTTTTTTTTTCTTTTTTGGAGGAGTTGGAATGGCCGACATATTAACGCATTATGAAATAAATTACTTCATTTACCTGACATGGTGTAGATCCCACTGCCCTGGTGCTGATAGTGTGGCTTGCTTGTTGTTCTCCTGTTGGCAAAAAAAAACAAAAAAAACAACTGATCAACACTGTTGTTTATTTTCATTGATTTCTTAGAGGTCAAAAGTCTTCACATGACCACAGTTAAGCAGACAGCTGACTCTATTTTAAATGAAGACTCACACCGTGACTGTCAGAGTTTTACCGCTGGATGAGAAGATGTTAGTCCCAAAGTGTAGGACGAGAGATCTGAATGAATGTGAATAATTTAAACCAAAGCCTTTAACCATTCTGCACACTGATCTTATTCTTTATTGATTGTCTAATCAATTCTTGTGGATTTTTTCTGTGTGTTTAACAGTCCCTCTACACTGGTTTTCAAGGTAAACTACATCAAACACATGACTCTCATGATATTTAATATCAAACTGTATTAATGAATGAATTAGCAAGTTGTTAGTGTTCCCACCCACACATGAAATCATACAGACACAGAACTTGTATGTTGTGTAGTCAGTGTCATGTTGTGGGATATCAAGCCACAAATTTGACCACTTCTGTCTCCTGTTTCATTTTAAAGGTCTTTAGTAGAATTCCTGCTGGCTGCCTGAGAGCGAAAATAAATAGACAAGTTTAAATAATTAAAATTGTGTTTTTCTAAAAGCATTTTAGCATGTTTAGTATGGATGAAGGATATCTTCAGCATGATATTGAACACTTCTGCTGATATTAACTGTTGATCAAAAGTACCACAAAAATTGTGGGTGCATGAAAAGCGACCAGTGTGTGCCTTGCTGTCACAGCCCAAAAAATCATTGTACGATTGCTGAGAGCAAACTTCCATTATGAAAAAAAAACAAAACGTTAATATAGTTTTGTGTTAAAAGACCACTAACACGACTAACCTGAAAGCAGTCCAAACCCTTCTTTAACCTTCTACACACAAAGTCATTATTAAGGGATGCACATTTCTATCAGCACAGTATTGGTAGTTAATTACTTAAAAGGTTGAGGATCGGTATTGGCAGATATGAAAATTTCCTCTTATGTGTACGACAACAACATATGAACCCAAGTTTAGGTAAAATATGGCCACTCAAACAAATGTCATGCTCATCACAGTCACAGCAGTGCTGTAGTTCAAAGAGTGGCAGTGTTAAATATAGGGAATCTATTAGGGTTTTTTTTGCCCCATGTTAAACATCACAATAAAATGTCCATTACATGTTAATATCCAAATCCAGAGACATTCCTTTGTCATTAAAATTGTCTTAACCAGGACAACCACAGATGTTCAGCAGCACATTACAGTGAATTACAAACTGAGCAGCTCATGGAGAATAAACTCTAAATATCAACAAGAAGAGATCATGACAAAGGCTTTTAGGAAGGAAACTGCAAGCCATGGGATTATTTGTAAAGCCAATAAATAAATGTGTTTCCACACTCTCTCTCCTTTCTGTTTGTACACTGCCACTTCATTAGGTACACCATGCTAGTACCAGTTTGGACCCTCCTGCCTTGGATGGAACATTCCTAAGAGTTTTTGGTCAATACTGACATGATAGCTCACACAGTTGCTGAACATCAATGACAATATTCCCCCAATCCACCACATCCCAAAAGTGCTCTGATGGATTGTGATCTGGAGACAGTGAAGGCCTCAGGAGCACAGTGAACAGTTATGTTCAGGAAACTAGTTTAGGGGGATTCAAGTTTTTGATATGGCACAATATCCTGCTAGAAGCAGCCATCAGAAAATTGGCATACTGTGGTCAAAAAGTAATTCACATGGCCAGCAACAACACTCAGGTAGTCTGTAATGTTTAAACCAAGCTCCATTGGAACTAAAGGGAAGTAAAGTCAAGAAAATAACCCCCACACAACTGCACCACCACCAGCCTGGACCAGCTGGATTCATGCCTTCATCATTTTTAGGCCAAATTCTGACCCTACCATCTGAAAGTCACAGCATAAAATGAGACTATTCAGACCAGGCAACATTTTTCCAATCATCTACTGCTGAACCTTTTTCGTTAGCTTTTGGGAACTGTAGCCTCAGTTTCCTGTTCTTAGCTAACAGGAGTGGCACCTGGTGTGGTCTTCTGCTGCTGTAGCTCCTCCACTTCTATCATCTCAAAGAACTCTAGATGTTCTCCGCTTACTTCTGGCATTGACAAGGCATTTTTGCTTTGAGGGCTGCCACAGGATTTTCTCTGTAAACCCTAGAGATGGTTGTGCGTAAAAATCCCAGTCGAGTGGCTGTTTCTAAAATAGTCTGACCAGCTCCTCTGGCACCAAAACCCATGCCACATTCAAAGTAATTTTAATCACCCTTCTTCCAAATTGTGATGCTTGCAATTGAACTTTGTCTTTAACATGTCTACAAGCCTACATGCATTGTTTTTGGAAGTTGCTGCGATTAGATCAATCGATCAGTGTTAATTTTGTCGACTAATTATTTTTGTCAGTTTTCGTCAACAGTGTTTTTTCCCCTGACGAAAACTAAACTATAACTTAAAAGAACAAGTGTACATTGACAAAAACTAAAACTAAATCAACTGACATTTTCGTCAAAAATAAAAACTAGACTAAAATGTTTGACTGAGACTAAATCCAATCAGACCTAATTTCGTCATGTAGAAAGTAGAGACAAGTTAGGAATCACAGCTACTTTGGTTGTGTGGAAAGGTTGGATGAGTTAAGAGGGACATCCAGTCACAACTGCCTTACCTTCATGGTGGCGGGATCCAAGTGTAAAACATGACTTCAGAAATTTAAGGAAACATAAAAAATGCCTTACACTTTACAATTCATATTTTAGTCGACTAAATTTACAGTAGATTTCGTCGACTAAAATGCTGTGAAATTTCATTGACTAAAACTAAAGTAAAATTGAAACAATTTAGATGACTAAATTATGACTAAAACTAAAACACACTTTAGGCAAAAGACTAAAACTAAAACTAAATTAAAAAGTGCTGTCAAAATTAACACTGCAATCAATTAGCTCTTTGTGTTATTAAGCAGCTGGATATGGGAATTGATAAGATTTTATTGACACCAATGCCATTAATGATTCTGCTAATCGATCCAATGCTTTAACACTGCGTTATTGATTTCTGCTGATGTTTTGTGTCAAAAAAGGTGGCCTACATAGGTTTTCAGCAGCAACAATGTCAAACACATGACACTCCTGATATTCAGAGCCGCGCTGCATAGATAAATGTTTCTGCAAGTTTCAGCCCACTGTCTGCCTTGATTTCTGACTTCTTTGCCGTCATTTCTGCTGACTGCCTCTGATGAGATCACAACTTCCTTGATTTGCAAAGCATGCAGAACAAAGTGCAAGGAACTGACAAGCAAAAAGACTGATATTGATTCTTTGAGGGAATCGTTATGGATTCCCGTCCCTATATATTTATCACAGAGTTGAGGAAACTCATTCCATACATTAAAGACACTTCTTTCATCCATCTGAAAGCAAAACAAAGCACAGATATATCAGTATGAATGTGAAGAAGAGCAATATGGTAAAAGTAAAGGAGTTTCTCAGCTGCCCAGAGGCTCAAAGAGACCTTTAACTGGAGGTCTCAGAGCAGAGTCTTGTTAATTCTGGAAGAACTGAGAGATTCCATTATTCAAGGGAAGTCTATTTTTCCCCCCTCCATTTCATGGCCTTGTATTACAGAAAACAGCACAGAATGCACTTTGTGGGCAGTTGAAGTTAACAAACCATATAAGATTGAAATCCTCATCAATCAAGCTATCATGAATCACACCCTGTGACTCACCCCTACGGATCGATAAATCCACAGCAAGCAGGGGAGGAAAAAAATGCACGACTTTGAGAGAGAGCTGCATAAGATGACATGCTCTGAAGGTAAAATGAGCTGCGGGATGGCATTTTAAAACAAATGATCTTATAATGATAATGCAAAGTAGTCTGGGATATTATTAGAGGGGATGTTTTGATTGGAGGAGATGAAGGCGAAGAAGTTAGAGGGGAAGAACAAAGACGACGGGAGTGAGTTATATGAGGAGATTTTAGAGGCAAGCAGGTGCAAAGTTGCAAATAATGTGTGTTTTTCAGCATCATGTTCTGTATTTTTCCTATTTATGGATAACATAATAATTCTTGACTCCTTTGAAGGTGCGTTAAATCAAAAATTCCTAAAATTTAAGACTAAATGCAGATCTGCAGGTTCGGCGCAGTGCATGAGTTGTGGTGCTCAGAGCCTTATCTCTTTCACATGAGATAAATAAATGCAATAATTTCCATCAAGAGCAATAAAACAAGACTTCTGACAGGCCGTGGTATTTATGAGCTGAAGCCTGCAACTCAGATTTATTTGCAATGAAAGGGTCGACTTTTCTCCTCCTCATTTACATCAGCATTTGGCCATGTTAAATCCAGGCCAATGGTGAATTTTTAAAAGGTTGGCATCAATCTTGCGGAGGCGATTGCCGTATTCGACACAGACTTCTTTTACCTTTCAAAGGTTGATTCCACTGCTGAGGAAGAAAGGTACACATCTTTCAAAGCGCTGAGACATCCCAGGGAATGATGAAGTAGAGGGGCATGTCTCAGTGTTGGTGTTTTTTAAATCAGTACTCAGAAGAAACAAAGAAAACAGAGAAACAATAAGTCCTCTGTTTATGTGTAAAACTAAAAGGGGTTCTTGGTGCTAACACAAAAATGTGTTTGTGAAATGTTTTTCCACAGGCGACCTCCGGGGCTGCTTTCCCCATCTGTCTGAAACACCAAACTGTCTCAATCCAAATTGGTGATTTCTAAATACAATTTTAGCTGCATCGGAGGAGGTAACATATGGCAAATCAATTAGACAACTAATTCTTAAAACAAAAACATGGCAAGTGCATTTGCTAATCAACGGCAGTGTTGGGGGCTTGTATTATGTCGGCCACTGGAGTTTTGACAACAATTAATCCTCATTTCAGGCAAGGAGAGCCATATTGACACATATTCCTAATTTGAATATTCAATTATAGTGTAGTTCCTCATCAAATTATGGTTAAACTGGGAACACGGCCCTGGAAGATTTACACAATCATGACGAACATCAAGAGTCTTGTGTTCCCTGGAAATCTGGGAAGGTAAAAATCAGGCCGCATTCTCACTGTAGGTAAGAATGGCCTGGGTATAATACTTTTCTTTTTAAGACAATGTGAATCTGTAAATCAGGTCAAGTCGGCTAATTTTTCTATTACTCTCATCTGATCTTTTAACAGACAGTGTTAACATCACAAATCAGGTAGCATCCGATCCCTTCTAACCAGGTTTGAGACACTAACAGCACTGAGCCAAAATTTTAGGTCCTATTTTATGTCCGGCGTAAAGCGATTCGGCGTAAATCGCAGGTGTCATCCCTTATTTACTACTGACCCATGTGCCATTTATATGCCATGCACCCACATTGTTTAAATAGCAAATAAACATGTGCTCCTGTATGTGCCCAGGTTTGTGTTTGACAGAACACAAGGAGTGGTTAGGCACAAAGCTGGTGTGTTCCTCACACAGAAGTTTACTGCGCTGTAAAGCTCCTCATGCCTGGTCCAAAGTCTGAAGCCTGAGGAGCAGTGTGTTTCTGCTATTTGGATGACACATTAAAGATTGGCACAAATCCACAAGGTCAAACTTTGCTGAGCTTGTTTGACTCTCACAGGATGCACAGCAGCACACCTCTAACTTTCAATATCAGAGCACTTGTTGGAAAAATCTGTTTAAAGTTCATAACCAGACAAAAGCTGAAAGACAGTGAGCCCTTTTTTCCAGCGCTCCTCTGCCTGCTGAATAGAGCACGCAAAAGAAAACAGAGCCAAGGATTCCTGCAGGGAAGATGAGAAAATAAATGCCTTAAAGCCCAAAGGTATTTTAAAGTAAAAGGTCCATGATGAACATATTGACTTCTGATCCTGTCTGTTTAAACTGGACTTTTTAATAACTAATGAGGTTTATTCATACAGACGTTTCTGACTCCTCTTTTGGATTGTTTCTTATGCTCTGGATTCCAGAATGGAAAAAAGCACTAAGATCCGAACATTACCTTTGAGTAGAGTGGTACAATATTGGGAGAGGAATTAACCGTTTAAAACCCGAAAACACAAATTATAGACAGAAAATTCTATTTTTTTAGAGCTGAAATGTTTATTTCACTTTCTACTGAAATACAAAAAAATCAACATTTCCATAAAATTCAACATATATATTTTTTGTATCTCATTTGATACATTAGGTGTTTTTGGCAACTGATAATCCACTTGGGGACATTTTTATTATTTATCTGATTGTATTCAGATGTTTTTTTTTTTTTTTTTATTAGTAATTTGTAGGGCTGTCAAAATTAACACATTAACGCAGAATAATCCATCAAAATGATTAATCTGATTAAAAATTTTAACACAATAAACCCATCTGCAGCACAGAATGACTCAAAATCCCCTAAATGTCTCTGGCAACGCATTTCGTACAGTTTGTCCCAGTAGACTTGCTGTAGGGCACAAAGCCACACGTGTGTAAATAGACAGTTGATCCGGCAGAACCAACCAACTCGAACTGGAACTCGCTAAATAGCACAGTGGCTCTGTCTGTGGGATATTTGAACACAAATACAAATTTTAATCGTTCAACAGCCCTAGTAATTTGTTGATCATATTGATTAGATACAGATATCATAAAAGTATATATAAAATATGATACAACAGGCTTGAAGGGGTTAAATTATCCATCCAAATTTCTGACCAACCAACTAAACCCGCTGTGAAAATTGCGAAATGCCAGCTACCCCACGTACACTGACTTAAGGGAAATAAGAGCTGACTGGTTTGATCGATGTTACACCCAAAACGCACCCATGTATAATCAAAGCACATAATTCATCCTCTTTGCACCCTGTGCCTGCCTTTGAGCCTACAACATGAATCCTCAAAATAGTAAAATATAGACTGACATGCCCGAAACTGCGCCACAAGCTTTTAAAAAAACGGACCTCACACCGTAAGGAGGTTGTGGGAAGATGCTAAAAGATAAAACTGCTTTCACTAATAGAAGTCATTGGATTTTTATCAATTAACAAAATACAAAGTGATGAACAGAGGATAAATCTAAATCAAATCAATATTTGGTGTGACCACCCTTTGCCTTGAAATAGCATAAATTCTCCTAGATTCACTTGCACACAGTTTTTGAAGGAACTTAGCAGAAAGGTTGTTCCTATCATCTTGCGCTACAGAAAAATGCTATGGTGTGGCACATTGGTCCTTGTTTAATGAATGACCAAAGAAAATGCTTTTAGGAACTTTAGTGCTGATTTTGGTGGTTATTGGGAGATGAGGAGTGAGGATAATTGATCAAAGTTGGGGGAAAATTTGCAGGGATGGAACGAAGTTGCGAGGTCCTGCCGAATTTCATTGATTGTTTTGATCATGCAGCACAATGGCCAGCAGGCAGTGCACATGACCCACACCAAGAAGGCTGCTGTTTGTACCCTGGGTCGGTCAGGGCCTTTCCGTTTGGAGTTTGCATGTTCTCTCTGTGCATGCATGGGTTCTCTCCAGGCACTCCTGCTTCTTCCCACAGACCAAAAACATGCTCATTAGGTTAACTGGTGGCTCTAAATTGCCCTTGGTTGTGGGTGTGAGCGTGAAAGGTCTGTCTCTCTATGTGGCCCTGCCATTGGCTGGCAACTAGACCAGGGTGTACCCTGCCTCCTGCCCAAAGTCAGCTGGGATAGGCTCCAGTCCCTTGTGACCCCAAAAGGTATAACCTGTATAGATAATAATTGGAAGGATGGATGTTTTGATTGTCGCAATCTCCTTGAGGGACTGATTTGCTTTTAGAATCAAAGATTTATTTTTAGCCAGTTATCTTTTTCATAGGTACTAAATCAAACTTTTAGTCATATTTTCCTCAACAAAATTAACACAAGATCTGAGCTCAAAAATCAGAAAAGTAAGCACTGAAGTCAGTGAAGTATGAATGAAGTCTTAGAGTGAGACACCACTTCATAACACCACTGAAGGTTTATTGAAAACAGGAATTCAACAGAGTTCTGTGTGAGTCCTCTGTATTGGAATAAGTAAAAGAAGTTGTCTACGTTTTTCAGGGAGTAAGGAAAGGGTGCGAGAGTTGGGATGGATGTGCAGTAGTCAGCAGAGAGGTAAAGATGAAGATGAGCATAATATTGCTGAAGAGCTCGAGCAGCAATACGGAGCGCTGGAAGCTCTTGTTTTGACACACATCGAGCTTCCCTGTGACAACATCTTCACACTTTACTCTATGTGCCAACGGCGCTGCTATGTAGGAGCTGCTTTCTCGCCCATCATTATCCTTCTCTAAGCTTTGTGTCAGGTACTGAAAAGGAGGATCTCTCTGAGTTTATGGAAAGAAAAAATCAGCGAGCAGTCAGAGCTCTTGTGATCTCGGCTGATCACTCGATCATTCCTGGCAGCGCTCAGCGTCGTCCTCGATTGATCTTTGCTACTTTTGGCAACTTTCTATGAACACAACAAAGTAATAAGGACGATTGAGTGGGCTGTGATTGTTCTGCGATGCTTCAGATGGGAGATCTGTCAGGTGACACGCTGACAGATTTTTTTGTCGTTGAGTCGTGTGAGGCGGGAAGTCTTGGTTAACCAGCGAGCAATGAAAGCCCATACAATGCTCCTGCCGAGTGTCACAGGTAGAGTCTTATCGATATGCACGCCAATCCTGACACTGATGACTCTCCAGGCTTCACACGTTCATGTAGAAAAGCCAATAAGAGGGAAAAAGACACTTTGGGATGACATTTCTATCACCATACAGTCTGATTTAAAAAGTCTCCATGTGTACAATAGTCCATTATTCTAAGAGAAATGTCAAAAACCTTGATTCTGAGTGAAAGCCAAAGAAATTGCAATATTAGGACAAGGCTAATTTATGCTAGCAGTCAGTGTAGAGGTCAGATATCAGCCTCAGCAATGACAGTTTTATCAGGAGAACAAATGGCAGCGTTGGCCTGGAGAAGGAAGGGGGAGGATACTTTACTGGACACATTAAAGAGCTGACCGGATGGCACATGTTTTCCACATTATAAAGTCAGGGAGCGGCTGATACGCTCCGTCTTGACAGAGAACAAGGCGACGTGGTTTGACATCAAGCCGGGGCTATGAATCAAAACAGAGCACTGTGGCGCTTCAGACAAACCTGATAAAGAGACACTAAACACACAAGGTTGAAACGCATTTGCACGGCAGGCGGCGTAAAGAGGGTCTGCACACTAACAGTTTTTAGTGGCTCAATATGGTGCGACAGCCTGGGCCAATAAGAAATAACTATCTTACATTTAGTGTTTATCCTTGATCCTGTCTGGACGGATAAAACTTACTGGAACAGAGAAAATCACGACTCCTTTAGCAATACACTTTTTACAGGGGTTCTGAGATGCAAGCTGAGTTTATTTAACCCATGTGGGTCACTTTAATTTACGACCCTTTGAGGCCACCAGAGGACAAAAATGTCCTCTCCCAAAAACTGCTATAAAATATAAGAGATTGATATTTTTTGGTACTTTTTTTTTGCTCAAATCATTTAATCAACTTCAGCCCTAATCAAAAATACTAAATACTTCATTATTTATTTCATTTTAACCCCTTACATGCCAATTTGATTACATGATGTCACTGTTTTTATTAAAAAAAACATATAAAATGAGTTATATCCAATAAAATAAATATTAGAGGGCTGGGAATTTGTTGTAAAGATCAGGCTTAAATATCAATAAAATCAGTAACAAAATTGATTTTCATGCATTGTAATTTTTTTTTTTGCATTGTCAGATTCGTAATTTACCACCCTTTGAGGTCACCAGAGGACTAAAATGTTCTCTCCCAAAAACTGTACTCATATGGGCATTTAAAGGGCTAAAAAAAAAAAAAAAAAAAAAAAAAAAAATATTTGGTAGTTTTGATTAGGACTGAAGTTGATTAAATGATTTGAGCAAAAAAGAAGCAAAAATATTAATCTGTTATATTTTCATGGCAGTTTTTGGGAGAGGATATTTTTGTCCTCTGGTGACCTGAAAGGGTTGTAAATTACAAATCTGACACTGCAAAAAAATAACATATCTTAACATATCTTGACTTATTATAACTTATCTTACATATATTTAAGCCCGATCTTTAAAAAAAAATCCCCAGCCCTCCAACATTTATTATTATTTATTATTTTTTTTTTTTTCATAAAAACAGTGACATCATGAAACCAAATTGGCATTTAAAGGGTTAAAATAAAAGAAATAATTGAATATTTACTATTTTTGTTTAGGGCCAAAGTTGACTGAATGATATGAGCAAAACGAGTACCAAAAACTATTAATCTGTTATGTAATTATAGCAGCTTTTGGGAGAGGACATTTTTTTCTCTGGTGACCTCAAATAGGTCGTAAATTTGTCCCCAGTTAACCTTTAACCTCTGTAAAAAATCAAACTTTGAAGTTAAAGACTTTTCATGAACAACACCATCATACAAAAAAAACATACCATATTAAGTAACACAGCCAAAATTATGGTCAAAAGTCGAGTATAAAATTGCCTGACGGGACAAAAAAGTCTCTATTTACCCCTGAGGGTTAAAGACTTTTTAGAGCTCTTTTAATCACAATATGAAAATAGAAAGGCCACTTTATTAGTTACACCCTTTCAAATAGCTAATCAGCCAACCACATAACAGCAACTCTATATATTTAAACATGCAGACATGGTAAAGAGGACATGCTGAAGCTCAAACTGAGCATCAGAATGGGAAAGAAAAGTCATTTGCTAGTGCCAGATGGACTGATCTCAGCATTTCAGAAATTGCTGATCCATTGGAATTTCATGTACAACTATCTCTAACTCTAAGTCCAGTAAGTGTCTTATAGCCTTCCCCTATGTCCACGTTTTCAAGGTTTCAACAACATTTATTGTCAATTTTCAATGCAGAATATGTTTTACTGAGGGCATAGCTAGCTCTTTTACCATAAATAAAAGTAGCCCCAGGCAAATAAATTTAAGGCCTTTATTTCAGATTAAACAAACCAAAAACCTCAGAATAAAATTAATTTTAAAAAGTGCAAACAAAGCCAAATAACCCTTTTTTTTCTTTTAAAGTAAAGAGGTCAAAGTGTGAAGAATTGAAAGCCTACACTTCAAGTAAAAATGTCAACATCTTCAGAATACAAGAAATGCACTTCGAAGCACAATCATCTGTCATCTGTAACTGCTTTTCCGCCATTTTGTTGTAATATAATGTAACAGAAGAAGACATACAAGAAAGTGATAGGAAGATACGTATTATATTTGAGCAGGTTCCGGATTTCACTCACTCGCTCTCGCTCTCAAAACATGAAACATTCAAAAACAAACTAGTACAAAAAACTGTAGAACTGCAAGATGAAAATAACACAAACAAATGATCAACTTGATTTGTGAACAACCAGAAAATGAACCTATAATAAAGTGCATAAACAGCATAAAGCATGGATCCATCCTACTTTGAATTATCAGCTCATAGTGGTGGTGGTGAAATGGCGTGGGGGATATTAACCAGGGCATTTTGGGCCCGTTAGTACCAACTGACCATAATGCCAGAGCCAACCTAAGTAATGCTGCTGACCACGCCCCTTTATAACCCCCGTGGGCCCTTTCTGAAGGCTACTTCCAGCAGGGATAACACACCGTATCACAAAGCTCAAATCTTCTCAAGATGGCATCCAGTGGCCTCTGCAGTCACCAGGTCTCAATCCAATAGAGCCCCTTTGAGGAGATTCACCTTCAAATCTGCACCAACTATGTTATGCTATCATGTCAATATGGACCAAAATCTCTATGGAAGTTTCCAGCACCTTGTTAAATCTAGGCCATCAAGAATAAAAGCAGTTCTGAAAGAAATAAGGGGTTCAATCCAGTACTAGCATGGTGTACCCTATTACGTGGCCAGTAAGTGCGTGTGCCTGCAAAATCATGGCAATATAATGGCAGGTTTTGACAATATTCTTGAAACTGTGCATTTTTTAATTCCATTCTCAGCACTTCAAGGAACTGTGATGCAATAATTCCTCCCTGACAATTAATTGCAATAATGGGCCTTGGATCTAAATAAGCGGTAAAATTTGATGGATATATTAACTGATTAAAAATGGTTCACTTTTTTAGATTGCCCAATAAATATGTTGATTTGAAATATCATGAGTCAACTATTTTGGTACTTTATTATCACTCCACGCATATTTTCATGAAAAAATGGCCAGATCTAGCTTCTCAAAAGCCAAGATTTACCATGTTTGCTGTTTTGTTTGATTATAAATATGTCACATTGTCGAGGGCTATATAAAGTAATTTAAAGATGTCAAACTGAGATGTGGGAGGTTTTTTGATGGCATTATTACAGTTTGCTGACGTTAATACATTAGCAAAAACCTGATTGTGAGCTAATAAATCCTATATTTATTAGTAGAAAAATAATAACTCTGTAGTTGATTTATTCAAAGATGGACAAAACGAAACAACGAGTTTAATGGTTATTGTGCAATGAGGTAGTAAAAGTCCTCACAATATATAAGAAATTACAGTGATTATATTTAGTCTGAACTCGGGTTCATAGCACAATTTCGATGACTACTAAAATGCTCAAAGAAAACTCAAACCTTTCACATACTGAGTACCCTCAATCCACCTCTATTCTCAGTCTGGGACGCTGTGTTGAATCTTCTGTCGCTTTTTGGCCCCATTTGCTCTGATTGGTTGACTGGTGTACTCTGTGTTAATTGGTCTGTTTAGCAGTGTTCGTTGGTCTGTTTAGCAGTGTTTAAAAGTTCAGTGCCATGTTTAACAGCATTACATTCTTTCAAGAGTCTACACTTTCTAGAGAACCTTGAACACCCATCTATTGTCAGGAGAAGTCTGGCAAGACATGGTCTTCATGGAAAAACTATGGCCACCCTGAGCCAAATGAGCTCGAAACACTGGTGCAACAGTGTTTTGATGTCACACTGGTAGCCTTATTATTCAAAGGGGGTAGGAGAACCAGGTGTTTCAGGCACCTTCTGGTGCTGTTTAGAGGGGAAGAGGGAGAAGTCCTGATGACGAAGACTTAGTTGTCTTGCATGTAGAAGTACTATATCAGGTGGAGGAGACATGTAAAACACACTGAAGAACATAAAACAAAGAATACTTTAATCTGTTTGAAAAAAAAATAAGACTATTACAAGGAGGTCCTTAAACACTGAGCTGTAGCATGGTAGTTCACATGCTGCTGTTCCATCTATGAGCAACAGTTACATGATAAAGTTAACATCAAAATACGATTCCTCGACCCTGAAAACCCACACCTAGCACTCAGAATCATGTTGATATCATTATTAGTTAGACAATTATTGAGCAAAAACGATCATTTTGAAGTTGGGCCATTACCAATATCTATTGAAAATTTCAGCAAAATCCATCCAGCAGTTTTTGCCTAATCTTGCTCGCAAACAGACAAACAAACAGACAGACATACAAACTAACACATGCCGGCAACAACATAACCTCCTTGGCTGAGGTAATAATGGAGGCCTAAGGATGTTAAATTCTATATATATATAGAGGTTAGCTGTAGGAAATCTTGGAGCAGAATCAGTCTCATGTTGAACAGCCATCTACTGAAGCTGGACTGGGGGTGTGGGGCAAGGAAGGGAGGTGGGCAGAGAAAAAGGGACTAAAGTAATAATTGAAGGTCAAGAAAGATCCAGGGGCCAATCCTAATCCTGTCCTCATCATATTTGTCTCTACTGAAAATAAATTCAGCCGAAACCTGAGTTCCAGGAGAAAACCCACACATACACAGACAGACAGAAAGGATCCATCAGACCAGGTAGTCGAACCAGCAACCTTCTTGCAACAATGCAACAGCATGCACTACCATAAAGCCAAGACTATAACACGTGCAGTGTGCAAGACTTTATTTAGCCACATAAGATACTGTGACAGATGTGCAAGTCTGTGTGTTTGTGTGCTTCGATGGGAGTATGAGGAGAGTGAAAGGTAAGTAACATGATGATTTATGTCATTTGTTGAATACATGAAAAAACACACACCATACATTTTTTGCACACTTTGTCTATAAGGTGTACATAGCTACTCTTGCTTTGTATAATTGTACTCATTTGGGAAATTCTGCCTTATTCTGTTTTGATCTATATCACAGAGACTATTTGCGTATTATGTATATGGTACTTACAACTTAAATTCTTAAATTCAAATGAGAAGACATTTTGTTTTATGTCTGTTACTCAATTATTTAAATTCCTTTATATGTTGATACAGACACGTTCTGTATCACGTAGATATATTCATCCTGTTTCAGCATCTTGAGCCAAATGCAACCTATTTTTATTCCACTGTATACTTCCTAGGGGTGTAATGATCCATCGATCTGGATCGATCCATCGACCGAATATCCGTTTCACAGTTTCCACCCAAGTGCGTCTCACTCTGAAGTTTACAGGGCTCTCAAGCCTCGCGCATTCAGCGTGTGGCACACGCATTTGAACGTTTTCGCTCTCTCACACACCACACCTCTTATTTCTCATGAATTAAAATGTATTATGTAGTACCCACAGAGTAAGACTGCTATATGTGCTTTGGAACGTGTAGAAAGACGCTTTGAGCATCATAGCGCTCAATGAGAGCTTGACATATCAGCCAATCAGAAAATAGCACTGCTGTATCCGGGTAAGATACGGTCAATCTGACCGCAGAGGATGCATACTGCACGCACGCAACGGGAGTGCCTAATGACACGATAACAGTAAGTTATCTCATCATCTGATTTTGTAGCGCACTGATTAATGAAAGTACTTATTGTACAAAAGGAAAAAAATGAGAGCTTATTCTTATTCTTCCTCCACACCTACCATTAAGCAGTAAAGCAAAGTCTAATCTCTTTGACATACAAACTGTGGTCACCATGCATCACATTAAAGCAAAATCATCACTGTTGAGTTAGTTAGGTTAATAGTTCTTCTTTGAACATGAGAAATGTTTGGTTTTAATTGAAATCAAAGTTGCACATTTTTAGTTTGAAAGGGCATGGTCAAATTTTGGAGGTAAATAATAATAAAAATAAAATAATAATACAATAATTTGTATTATTATTTTGCATCATTACTTGATATAATATACTAAGATCACAAAGTAACAATAACACCCATTAGGTAATTGTGGGGGCAAAAAAAGAACCTGATTACTAATTAACCCAATTTTAATTTTAAAACACCATTAGATCATACAGCTGGTTATAATCCTCTATAAACAATCATACTCGTTTCATATTTCAGTAATAAATCTGTCAAAACATCAAAATTGCTTTGTATTTCTTCTGGCTTTAGGTGAAATGCAGCTGACTGTGTTAAATGTGTACATGATATTGTCTTAAATCGATCGAAGGCCCCTGAATCGAATTGAATAGAAATCGAATCATGGCAGACTTAGTGATATCGGCAAATATTGTATCGATGTCCAAAGAATCAATATCATATTGTATGGTCATGAAACTGGTGATTTACACCCCCTAATACTTCTTGGTATAGTCTGAATAATAACAAAGACATACTATATCAAAAATTGTAATGGGCAATCAAAGTATAGAGAGAATGGCTTTCTCATTAATCTGAGAGTAGAGACGATTTTGCAATACTGGAAGAACTCGACTAAACTCGTGTTTGCAACCTCAAAAGAGGATAACTGAACTTCTAACCCACGAACTGACATGTTTTTCGTCAGTATAATGCACAAAATGTATGTATGTATGTATGGCCAGTCTTTTTTCTTTTTTTGTGGGTAATAATATCATACTGTTCTTACTAGTTTATTAAAATAAGTCATAAAAAATATCAATCTTAAATTTTGAAAAAACTAACTCAGCAGTAGATACAGTGTAATCTGTGGAAAGCCCTAGAGAAATATTTAAAAGTTACTGCATAACTCAGTAACATTTTGGAGGATGGTGTATTAAAAGTTCATGTCTGATGTCTTAGCAAACAAATTTATTTAATCGATCAAATGAGTCTCCTGTGTGCATATGTAAATGTTGCAGCAATTCAACTTATAGCTCAGAAGTTGTAAAGTCAAAAAGAGACTAAGGTACAAGGATAAATAAACATTTTATAAGCACCATTACTGCCTACAGCAGGCAGGAGTCAATATATCTGACTTTGTTAATAAAACTGGAAACCTCTTCTCTCTTAAATACCTACAGGGGGCTGTTTTTGAGAAACTGAATTCAAAGTTTTAAAAACTTTTAAAGACCTGCAGATGCCCTGTTTTTAGCTGACAAAACAATACCAGCAACAATTTAACACAACACCTCAGCCTTGATGTGCTAACTGTGTGCATCCCATAATGATGCAACACCCTGCAGTTACTGTGTACTGCAGCTCTGCGCCTCTGAAAGGAGAAAAAAAAAACTGATTTGCAGTTTAGGTTTGTACACAACTCTAACAAGCTCTTGCTGCCTGAGGCAAGTCAACGTTTGAGAGGGATCACTGCAGCTTTCAAAATTATAAGGGTCATTAAAAATTTACACATTATTGACTGTATTTAAAACATCTTTTCCACTGACTGTAAAGAGCACTTAAATTTAAGAGGTGCTATTCTCCAAAGGCCATAAAGTTGTTATAGATCGCCCGAAGGAGGCATGGAGGAGAGAGTTTTCTCTGCTGAATATGAATAAAGTATAGTGGGATGATTCTACACACACGGTTACACTGCAGTACTGTACTTAAGCAATCAGTGCATGTTGAAGAGCTGTTTATATATAAGTGTGTCAAACCATCTAATCTGTGACTTTAAAGACATCTTTAGAGCCGTATGTATGGCTGTCTGCAGCGCGTGTAACTACACAGAAAGGATGGCAGATAAATAGTCAAAGACCTGCCGCTGTCTAAATTGCCCACAGTGCCGTCCTTATGTGTCAGAGCATTATGGATGGAAATACTGTGAAAGAAGCCTCTCTGACTGTGGAATGAATTTTAATGTTAATACAAAAACAGCCGCCTGTGATCTCAGCAGGCATCAGGAGGGGGTGTGAGCTGCTTCGAGGTGCAATTTATTCCAACCTCTGAGCCTCTCCGACTTGAAAGTGGGCTTCAAAAGAACCAAGGATTACCGGTAAGAGTTTGGAAGGCGTACACATGGGCCAGCCATTGCTTCAAACCATCAAAGATTATTGACCGTCCACTTATAAAAATACGGACAATTCACAAAACCCCCCCGACCTGGTTTGAACTTGGGTTTTGAATTCAAGGCTTGTCCTTTCTATTGTTCGCATGCTGCTGAGTGGCCGTGAGAACAGGAGCTCTGTTTTGAATCTGCCTGCTGGCTCTGTCGCTCCGGCCTGTTGTGGCTTTTAAGTGGCTTTTACTCAGCTCAGCGCAGGATGGCAAAGTATCGCACTTCAAGCTGGCAAAGGCTCCAGCGCCCGGTGCCAAAGCTCCTCTCTCCACACCCAAGGAGTCTCAGTTGTTTATTTACAATTTGCTGTGGAAATCCCCCAGTTCTTCATTGCGATAAATAATTGAGCTGTTTGATCTGGACACAGTACAAAGGGCTGCTCCGTTCACGCTGAGGCCTGAGGCAGAGGAAGCCCGAGCAGAGCGGAGGGGGACGCACATACTCGCTGCAGCGTGGCGGAGATCTTGGAGCTCTTCTCCCTTCCTCTGCAGCTGTCGTCCGCTCTCTGGGCTACATCTCCTCCTCTTTGTCTGCAGAGTACAACGCTCCTGTCAGAGCACAGTCAGAGCACAGACCTGCCTGCCTCTGCCTCCTGGGACACACCGCAAATAGCACGAGTTTAGCCCTCATTGAACTCGTGTTCCTGTTCAGGAGATCCTGTCTAGTTAGCCTGTCTCTCCGGTTCACTCTCTCTGCCTTGTTGTCCGGCCACAACCTTTACGGCAGATTGCCCTGGAGTGATCAATGACTGGTGTCTTAATCTTTACATATGTTTAAAAAAATTGGTAAAAATGGCTCTAAGGTACACAAGGCTGAAAAAATAGAAAGGACAGCAGGGAGAGTGAAGTAAAACTTCAAGAGGCACTGCTGAATATCAGAGTGGCACAAGACAGCACACGGATGTAGGTGTAGCCTCTGTGATGTCACCAGCTAGCTTAGCAAAGTTCTTTTGATCGGGCCCCTTCTTGTTTATTATCACCAGAAATTATGTTTTTTTATTTTCTTTTTGTTTGCTGTCACTTAATAGAGGATATGCCTGGGGTGCCGGTACAGTGGAGCAGGTTGCAATCGTCTATTATCATGTACCAAGGCTCTTGTTTCAACCTGAGGCCCATTCCCCACGTGTCTACTCCTATCTTTACCCCCCACCTATGTCAAACCACTGTCTCACTATCAATTATGGCCACAAAAGCCCAAAAATATCTTTAAAAAAAGAAACTATGCCTTTAAGCTTTTCTGATTTTGCCCTCTATGAAAACAAATTCACAAAACATCTAGACGAGTAGAAAATCCTAATCCAATTTTGCCTCCTATTCTAAAGGTCCTGTATTATTCAAAATATACTTTTCAATGTTTACACTGTGTCAATACATGTACAAACCTTTACAACAAGAGCAGAATTCTTCCTCTTCCTCTGTTGCTGGCTCTACCTTTAGAAAATGTCTGCTAAAATAGTACATCTCAAAATGTTCCCAATATGCTGTTATTAGCGGGCCTTTGTTGATTCGATTGGGCGTGGGTTTCTGTTCCACTTTTCAGTTTCTAGCAGGTACATATTTTCTTTATTTTTTCATTTGTTTATATTTGTTTTGAACAAAGTTTTGAGAGGAGAATCATGATGGATCACAGCAGCTGAAACTTTGTCTAAAAGAGAATGACAGCTCCTGCAGTTCAACATTTATGTGCTACTGCCATAGTGTATAGAAAAAAACGTGAGCCACTTTGTTAAAACATGTTGGAAGTGTAGCAAAGACTTCATATCTATCGAGAAATGCTTTCAACGTCGTCATTTGCTTTCATTCAATAAAGAAATACAGTCCCAGTATAAAAGAGCTGCTACTGAAGCTGTTAGCATCTATGCTAATCTCTGTTCAACTGTCACTCCTGCTGTCGACTCGCTCATAGCTCTCACCTCTTCCTGTTTTAAAGGACTGTGATTGGACTGTGCCCCTTTGGGACGCTTATATCTCTGTAGATTGGAGCTTGGCGAGATGGATCTGCCTGATTACAGACATTGAATCAGGCAGATCCAGCTGCACTGCAAGGTTTCCCCTTATCAGTTTGTCAGATATAATTTACAGGTCACACTGTATGGATGGCTGTATTTTGACAGAATCAGCAAGTAATTGTGATGATTCAAAAATGTTCCTTGAATCAGGCTGTAGTCCATAAATCAAGGTTTGGATCACATCACTTCTTAATTGTATGATGTTGCCCTTAAATAAACAACTGAGAAGTGGTTTGAGAAGACTTCTTTTACACAACCTCTGGAGTAGCCTCTAAAAGGGTGCTGGTTTAAAGGCCCATTCACACACCAGTGTATTTGAGCTGAAGTTGACCAGCATTGAGAAATCATCAAAATTCCGGTGAGAGTACGTTCATGAGGTCAATTTTGCTGTGTTTAGCGCAGGTCGATGTATCGAAAGCAGAGAGAAATGTTGCGCTAGTCGAGTATGATGAACATCAGAATTGCCCAGCTGACATTAACTTAGTTTTGTATGGTCTGATTTAGCTCGATGTGGCTCGATGTTTCCTTCTACATCAGCAAAAGTTGGCCAAAATGTAACATCTGCAATGGTATTTGCATCCAAGAGTGGCACAAATAACCTGATGTGTAAAAAAACCTCTGGGAAAAAGAGCATAAATATGTAAGAAGTTGTTTTTTTGAGTTTGCTTGCATACTTTTATTTTTTCTGTTTCGAGCTAAGGCTTCGGTGAACTATATTCAGATGTAAAAATGGTTGTTCATGTTTGATTTTTTGGGATTTGTAAAAAGTTCTGTGAGATTCAAATTCTCACTGAAATTTTTGTTTTATATGTACAGAACAATGATCTGACATCATTACGGCATCAATATCTGAAAGCTCCAGTTGCCCTGAAAAACAGACTCTTTAACTTGACTGTGATTGAAAGGGTTGATGTTTTACATGTGTGATTACAAAAAAATCCAGCCAGACTAAAAGTAGCATTATCCCTGATGCAATGGTTACAATGATCAGCCTGTGATCTTGAGAGCTTAATGTCAACTCATGGCTTTGACTTTTCAAATTAGATGCTGCATCAGCATTTTATGAGTTTCAACATGATGTTACCTCACTGTTCTGTATAGAAGCTCGCTGTTTGCTGTTCTGGACGTCACCTGTGCTGACCGCTTCTTGAGAACCTCGCCACTTCGATACCACAGCCCCATGTTGTTAATCTCACTGTGAAAAGAGACAAAGAGTGTTTCACTTTCTGGAAGAGTAATTTTGAAAGCAATTAGAAAATATCTTTAACTGTGAAATAATAACGTTTGTGACACAAAACATCAGGCATTCATTTATTCCTAGTGCCAAAGAGCTCACCCCATGCAGGTGTAGTTAACAAGGGGAAACTTGGACTTTGCAGTGATCTGGATGTCACATACTGCTGTCTCTGCATCCGCACGAGGGCTCATTCTCACACAGAGCCTCCTCTTCCTTATGGCAGTTTCTTCTGATGAGTCAGGCACACAAGAGGATGTCAGACAGAAATTCTCTGTCGTGTATCCAATTCTGTCATCTACAAGTTTCAGGCTAGCAAATGAAAAATCTATAGAGTCTCCAGAATAAATACATATTCTCAAATCCCTCTTAGCCTTTGCTGTTTAGCCATTAGTGGTCCCAGAATACAATATGAGCTAATATCAGTCTCTACTTGTGCTCTGAGGGAAATAACCGGACAGCAGAAAGCCACAAAATCAACATGCGTTATTATCATTTTTATCATTTTAGTAGGTAAAATGACAAAGGCAAGAGCATCCTCCATCAGCTTTAGTGCACAGCAGGGATTTAAACTGCATATTGTAGATAGGAACTCATCCATAATGTCACATGTATACATTAAACATGGAGTCAAATAAAGTAATAAAACATTAAATTATACCACAGCCAAACAAAACATAATCTCTTCTTTCATTCTGGCAAAAAAAAAAAAACATCCCTGTGCCTTTCTATATTGCATCCATGCCCTGCTCATTTATTTCCCCTGCAACACCAGAAAGTGCAGTGTAAATGCAATGATAATAAAAATAATAAACAAGCTGTCCTCACTCCCCACACCAAAATATTATTACATTTCCGAGGCATGGATAGTGAGGGGGAAATACATAGCACTCAAAAAGCACTAAAGCATTGGGGAATGCATTTCATTAATATTAGATAACCCCCATCCACTCGTCCTCTCCCCAAATAAATACATAAATAAATAAGCCCCTCATAAAGAAAAGCACGGCTCCAGCTGAGATAAACAATGACTCATGATTCTCTCCTCTTGTACCTCCGGGGCAAAATGTTTATTTTATTCCCAGACTCTGCCATAAATTAAGCTAACCTGCACCCATAAAACATTCACTATCTCAAGCAAAGCTGCCCCTGAGGACCTCGGCATAAGCTGGTCGGAGAGAGAGAAAAAAAAAAGTGCAGAAGGAGGAGAGGACCAAGAGAGTAGCCGGTATTGACTGTTTACTTACTTGTGTCCATTGTTTCTTCCACAGGTGTGAAGCCCTCTGGCAGCGCGTCCTTAATGTCAATCAGCTTCATGTCCACAACAACCTCAGGCCCCTTAAAGATGGAGAGAAGGAGAATTTAATGTATGCAAATTTAAGTTTTCACCCGCAGGTCCTACTGGTCCCTTTCGGAGAGACACTTTAATTTAATTCTTCAAGTTTTTTTTTATTGATAGTAAATATGTATATAATTAGGTAGAAAAGTGTATTCTGTTGGCCAAACAGACATATTTTCACCCATTATGACTGCGATTTTTTTAATCACATTGTTTTGGCTGCATAAAAACATGTTTTCAATCTGCAGGGCAGGCTTTACATTTGAAGTTTTTACCATTATCCAGCAGATGGCTCCACTCTCTCATTTTAGTACAACATAGCACAATGATGCAAATCTAGGAGTGACCATGGGGAATCAGAAACAGGATTTGTTTTCTTTAAGATAGCATAGAAAAATAAATAAAAATGTCCCAGATCGATTCTGATGATAGTCATTGCCATGTGCTGGACTTCATTAATCCAAAAAAAAAAATAATAATTCCCGTCTGTCACTCTGTCCCTACTTCTGTCCTTTTGTGAATGGGGAGTAAGCACTTTTTTCATGCAAGTTTTAGGAGCACACTTTACAAAACTTAAGTTAACACAGATTTTTGAAATACATATTTTTTATAGTTTATGAACAGAAGAAGTTGGTAAAAATGTTTGGTGTGTTGAGAAAAGAAAACAATGCAAAACTAAAATAATTCATGGCAAACATCTGATACATTCACATCAGTTATTTTGCTTCGGAAGCACACAAAAAATGCATGTAAATGATTATGGGTACACAATTTCATTGGTACAATACTAGTAAAGATGGAAAATAGTCTAAAAAAATTATTATCAGTATCAGAAGAATTAAAGTTTCTGCTGATTCTTACAGCCAATTAATCTGCCAAACATACTGGACATACATAGTGGTTAACAAATGTATAAGATCATCTGCCCTAAATTAACAGCACTGAAAAATACCAAAGTATTGTTTATGTTTCTGTAATGGTTGTATGTAAAAGCTTTTTAAACCAAAATGATGTTTATTGCTGAAATAAAGTTATTAAAGTTACCTATGATCCATAAAATGTACTGTTTAACACAAGAAAACAGAAAATAGTAAAGCACATTGTTATTTCTTGATTATGACGTCAAAGTATAGTTATTTACTTGCATTCCCGTACAGAAAAACTACTTTTAGTGGTTGATTGATATTCTTGATTAGTTTTTGAGTTCTTGGAGAAGCCCTGTGAGTAGCTCAAATTTGGGTGTAAAAAAGTCCAATCAGTTTGAAATTCCTCATTCTCGTTCAAAATGTATGTCCAGTAACAATAATATTTACAGTTTTGAACAAATTTTTGAAACATTTTCAAAATATTTATGTATCCTCATTTTTATGACAGCTGGTCTAATAACTTGATAAGCTCTGTAGCTTGGATGTAATATCAACAGAATTTATAAAAGTACTCTGATGCTTCACCTTATCATCACTGATTTATAAAACAAAAAATTATAGCACTAACTAGAGGTGCTCAGAGAGCAGAGACTTCTGCCAAGGAATTGTGGACATTCTTCACCTAGTTATTCTCGAAAATGTGGAAATCTTCTCTATCGCAAATGTTAACAAATCCTTTAAACAACTCCTGGATCGGATCAGCATCCAAAATATATAAAATCCACTAAGAACCTTTTGAGTTATCCTGCTCACGAACGGACAGACAAACAAACAAAAGGACAAACTCCAACAAAAATCTACCCTTGTTGTTGTTGGAGGCACTTACACATGGAACAGTTAATTTAATCATTTTACATTGGTTTCTAATACAAATAGCTTGTCACAATGAAAAGACTAGAATACTGTATCATAATCATCAAATCAAGTTCTGGTGTTTTTTGCATCTAATATAAACTTAAACAGACCACAACAATGATAGAAACATGGCAGTTCAAGTATAGTAGAGACCTTTACAAAAATGTGTACGTATAGTGAGTTTTGGAAAATCAGCAAACGGGCGTATCGGATACAGTCAGATTGGCAATCACTAGTGCATCATTGTTGATAATCACTGACATGTCCCAGACTGCACTTATCAAAAGATGTCCACCCTTGCATTGAGTTCCAGGGATATAATTCATTATTTGTGTTATTTTATATATATTAAAAAAACACATACACTCGCCAGGAGATGGCGAATATAGTTGATTCCATTAAAACAGAGAAGAAATTTAAAACCTCTTAATTTGATGGCACTGCTCTGTTGCATCAACTTTAAGGACCTAAGGTGCTCTGTGTAACTTTTTTGTTAATGGGATATCAGGCTTAAAAAGGACAGAGAAGGAGAGGTCAGTATTTTTTGGAGAGCTCAGGGAGGAAAATGTGGAGATAATAAGAGTCAATGATTTACTAAAAGCTCAGGAAGTCCCTAAAAGACAGAGGGGTTGACAAAATAGCTGAGGTAATTACTCTCTAATAGCTTTTTTTTTTAACAAGAGAATGCATCTGTGAACTTGTAATTATTCTCAACCTTTTGGTGAGAAGCCACGGGATGATGGGAGACAGAGGATGCAGTCTAATCAACAGAATGGGACTGGTTTAAAACAATCAGGGACTGTGTAGTTGACATTTTCAAGCATGACTCTTCCCTGCCTCCCATTACATTTTCATTTTTTGCCATAATAAATTGCAATAATACAGAGCGGCAGAGGAGAGTGGGGCGAGCCAGGCGTGACTGGATGCGTCCGAAGAGGCTGAATTTCACTGCTACTGTTGCCCGACAGTCATTACCATTAGAGGCATTTTTTATTCATAGTTTTTATACTGACTTAAGGAGGAATATGGATGAATGCTATTACTATGCATGGAAGCTTTTTTGGTGTTTTCCTCTTTTTTTTCACAGGAGAGATTTCTTCCATCAGTGCCTGACAAAAGGGTCTTTCCACCTCCAACCTAGAGTATGATAAATCACAAACTATTTACTTCCCCTCACGTAATTCAGGGGCTAATTTTACAGAATCTGTTTTTGTCATAGACAATTACAGTGGGAGCTCCAATGACTGGCAGACAAAATAGCCTTTGTTGATGGCTCTGTCATGTTTTATTTGTATCAAAGTCTTTAAAAACAATGTGGACATTCATTTTAAGATGATACACAAGAACTAGAGGAAGGCTATTTGTATGCTATATACTTACTAAAGATCAGTTTGAGCTCGAGCAAGAGAAGGAGGCTGCCAAGTGTCGTGGCTTTTGGAGGATATACTGTTAAAAATAAAATAATGGGATTAGGTTTCTAAATTGAGCTGAAGTAAAGTAATAACAAGAATACCGGTTTTGTTTAAAACACTGTCTGCAGTATCTGTTGCCTGACTGAATAAAGAAACAAATGAAGACAGCCTATAGTGAGCTGAATGAGCTGAGGTTAGACAGGCTGATAATGCTGCAGGTGTATTTATGGACACAGACTCACTGACAGCCATGCAGCTGTAGCCTGAGGACATGAGATGAGTCCAAAATTGACCCAAAGGCATCATGGGAAACATTCATTTCAGCTGCAGCGGAGCTCATGCTGCCCAAATTAAAGAATATTAGATAAAAATAATGTAATCCTAATTGTTAAAAAGAGATGCCATCTCCATTCACAATATTTTTAACATGTTTCCAAAACATAAAAAATTTCTGTATCAAGCCTCGGTCCCCTAAAACAAATATAAAGGTGTGTATATTAACTTTTCAAAAAGGAGCTCGCCACCTCTGGGTCTTTGTTGTTTCGCAGATTTTTTTTTTTCACTTTATATACTGGCCTGAATGGATGGGAATTGTATGTGCTTGGTTTTTATTATAACTGCTATCAATGCTTTCCTATTATCATTGAACATTTTTTTGTTTGGCTGTAGCTGCAGATTTAGTGTTAACAAAACTGGTGTACCCTTTCACCACCAAAAACTCATGTTTCCTCCGGAATCTTAAAGTAAATCTTCCTTTGCTGAATTTATAATTAAGCATATTTTTATAATTTTACTTTATTTTTCTCCTCAGTCTAATAATCATTTAATCAATGAAACCTTTAACACAACTTATTTGGGACACATGTAGCTGTCTTTAATTCACAATCTAGCCCTTTCCTTGTGGTTTTAACACAAATGTCACTACTGAACCAACAATTTCACCTAATGAGACTTGCTCAAAGGTTTGGATGCTCTTGCCATGGCTGCTTTTGGTGGAGGATGATAAGTGACCTGCAGCAGCAGCAGCAGCATGTGAGGGGGAGGATTTTTTTATTTTATTTTACTTTTTTTAACAGACAGTGGTCAAGGGTTATTTGAGGTACACGCCAATGAGACATAAGTCAGCCATAGTGATGGTGATCTGCTCTGCCCCTGAGAGAAGAAAACAGGCACAGAAGTACAGCTTAAGCCAAAAGCTTCAAGTTATTTTTGGAAAATTTTGGTAAAACAAGCAAAAAAAAGCAGTATTGGTGTGATTGTAGTCTGTTAAGGGCATATTTATGATACTGACCTTTTCTACAAGCAAGCCGTGGGACACGTAAGCTATGTGGTGTTGTAGTTGTTATCGATTCTCAACTGGAATTGTTTTTATGATTCCCATATTTTGATGTGAATGTATTAATCACAGTGTATAATCACCCCCACATTGTTCTTTGTTGTTTACCCTTAAATTAATTAAATCACCCATAGGCCCCTACAATAGCAATGTATAGCCTAGCTTTGTTACTGGCTCCCTTCTAACTGGGAACAGAGTTGATTGTTTTAGCTTTGGCTAATGTATTTACTAATGATATGCAAACAGCCCAACTTTAAAAAAAACAAAAACTATCCCTTTAAACTGTGACAAACAAGGCAAGGAAAGGTCCAGGATTATATTTCCTTTTTGCATATTTACAGAGGTATTTTAGGACCCATACATTATTTATCTTAAGGGAAATTTTCAGACATGTCTAGCCACTATTTAATTTTCAAACGTTGAAGTGAATGATTGGATCAGATGTTTAATCTTGATCACAAAAATCTATTACATTGTCCCAATGCTATTTTCAATCAGTTCAGCATCTTTCAAATCATCACTTCCTCTTCTTTACAATTCACGCGGTGTCCCAACTTTTTGCAAACTGTAGTGTAGCACTTAAACCCCTGTTATTTTTATGTGGAAATTCATTACATAAAAAGGACTATTTTCATACAGTCACAATTATATGTGCATCAGCTTTTGAGAGTCAGTGCTTGGTAACAGTTTCCTCCACAGGGATGCTGTTGATTGAATAAATTGGAATAGTTAAAACACAGCTCATTGTTGTTTCATGAATAAACATAAATAATATTCTCGGGAGGACACACAACATGAAAAATATCTCACTGAGGTATTATTCAACTAGAATATGCATGCAAATTCATTAAATGTAAAAGTTCAAAACTGCATCACCAACCTGGGCCTTTGTTGAGTAGGACTTTGACTGATCAAAGTGCAAAGTGCATAAAGCTTTTCTGGCAGCTCAAAACTCAGTAAATAACCACTGGGAGCACAAAAGGTGTGGCAGATGAGGTGTGAGCGCAGAATGCATAGGGAGAAGAAGTTTATGTTCACACTTACAGTTTTTCTGGTGAAACAGAGGTAGCGGGTGACCTTGGATTTGAATAAGCCGTCCTTCCACAGGTCGGCGTCGGAGCCATCTGTTGTTTGTGCAACCTACGTGCAAAAAAAGAAGAGAGGGAAAAAAAAAAAAAACAAGGAGAGAAAAAACATGCAGGAGGTGGGATAAAGTTAATGTATGTATGCCATGAGCGTGTTGCTTTTGCCTCTTCCCTTGCATACTAGCCTTAATTAACGCTTGCCAACACTAGCGCTCCATCTCATTAGTGCTCTGCGTGGGTAAAGAAGTCTTAGCCTCCAAAAAGGTGGCTAAAAATATCATCTCCCGGGACCAAGCTGATTAAAGATGCCCTGACAAGAATCTGCTCTAACAAGGAAACCAAACTTCAGTGTGTTTCTATGGGAGAGCAGAGATAACATTTCAGTTATATGTGGAATATGTATGTATATTTTTCAAAACCAAACCTAACATCCCAGGAGCAAGAAACAGGTATTCTAAGAACAGTACATATGAACCTTAAATATTCTTTCTGCTCTACCTTTCCTGAGTGGATCTTTCTATTGTTTTATGAGCCAAGTCGTGGAAGAATAAATTACTGAGGATTTAAGGCATTTCATGTGCATGCATAAATAATTCTAAATCCAAATAGCTAAGCAGCTTGTCCTTGTACAATAGGCTCATTCTTAGTTGTAAATGATCAGTGGAGTCAGTAAAAATAATGAAGTGCACCTTATTGACAGCATGTAGGCACCACAAGTCAAGCTCAAGGCCCAACACTACATTGCTATGTAAATGTAGGTGTGCAGGGCAGAATGATAAAGCAAAACACAACCTGCAGACTGCATCGCACACACTCCTCCATCGTTCCAGGAAATACGCTCGGCTGAAGCGTCATGTTCCATTGGCTATCATGTGAGAATCACCTAAATAACTGCCAGACTTATTTTCTAAAGGGATCCTTTACAAAGAGGAGTCAATCTAATGAGGTTCATTCAAATGAAGAAGTCATAGATCTCTGCACCCACCCACACACATTACCCCCCTGACAATAATGATGAATGACCTCGGCGACTGGGTTGGGGGGAAACATGGCATGGGGAGATTCATGAAAAACCACCACTGACTAGATGGGATGAGAGCAGAGGACTGGGGAACAGAGACAGATAGCGGGATGAGAGAGAAAGGAAGAACGGGAGACGAGCAGAGAGAGGGATGGCGGGGCGTCTCCAGCAGCAGTTCCATGAAAGGTCCCAGAAGGAGCCTATACATCACCAGGCCCCCTCTTCCTTACAAGACAACCCGTCTTGGCCACTTTTTCCAGGTCAGTAGCCAGCGCATCCTGTCAGCGTAAACAAAGGGCTCGCTTTGTGAAACCCAAAGTCAAGTTGAGGAGTAACGAGGGCACGCTCCTCCTCCGAGGCACCTCAGGCATCATCCTGCCACAGACGCCGGCAGCAAGGCTGCGACGCACCTTGAATGTGAAACGCCGACTGCTGAGCCACTGTAGGAGAGGCATGTGTAAAGTTACAATGGCTTCTCTCTTATTCTTTCAAGTGTGCCTCTGTGCAGCTCTGTCATTACACCGACTTCAATCAGAAGAATGCCACATGTCTGATAAGAGACATCAGGCTCTGATATTGAAATATGTTTGTATCATTTGATTCAAAATAAAATGACAGATTCAACTGCCACTTCCTGAAATCTAGAGCTTACAGTGATCTAAAAGCACCACCTATGAAACGAGTCTTTAGGGGGTGCTGAATTCTCCTGTGAAGGATCTCTGGAGACAGACGCCACCAGCAAGTTTCTATGAAGCAATGAGAGGCACAGCTGCGAATAAAACGATCTAACAGCACACAATCAGAAATCTCAGGGGAGTGAAACCAGGTGGAGAAGACATAAAGAGAGGTACAGGGAGCAAACCGCTCCCTTCAATGCAGAATAAAAGACTGAAAATAGAAAAAAAATAGTTCACAGCATTTCTTTCAACTGGAGTGACTGCTGACTATAGAGAGCCTCATCAACTGTGGATAAAAAATACTTGAATTTCACAGTTTGACATTGTGCTCTCATGGGATATTTGCTGAGATATACTTCAGAAAACATACCTCTCAAGTTTATCTATCAGCATAGGAGTTAAGGATTGATTAGCTTAGCCAAGCAAAAGACTGTAGCAGGAAATGACAGCCCGCAACCCTCTCTAAAGTATGAAATATACATCTATAGACAACTCTTAGGATCACATATAACCAAGGGCTCGGTTGGGTTGGCTAACTATGTACTGGAAGGTCATAGGCTTCTACTGTCAGCATCAAAATTGGATTAAATAAAGTATCACCAATTCTCAACAATCAGACCCACAGTGACAGCCAGTTGCTGTGTTGTAATGCAGCTGCCTGCTGTAGCTCCTGTTGGTGCTACTACCATAACGTTCTACTACCCAACAGTCCTGGGCGATATCTCGAGATTTTTATTTATTTCAATATAGTTCTTTACACCAGGTAACACGGGACAGTGTTGTTTGTATGGATTTAGTTCATTTCGCTTTAAAATAGCAACACATTTCTTCCCATGGGATGCAAGCTCGCACCTATTTCTCCTCTCCTCTCCCTGAGTCCATGTCTCACACGCACAGCCTCTCTGCTCCGCCTCCCTCGCTCTGTGACCTGACAACCACCCCTCTTCCCCCTCCACTCCAGTTTTGTTAACTTGGTGACTTTCTTGCTAAATCTAGCGACTTTTCAAACCCTCTTGGTGACTTTCTTGTCAAGCAGCTAGCAACAAATCTAGCAACTTTTTCTGGTGACATCGTCAGCTTTTCTGGCACTTTGGAGACTCATGAAAGCGCGTATCATTCTGCAGTTCCTGTCCTCAACGATCAGCAGTGCCGCGGCAAGCCCCTCCCCCATCTCAGAGCAATCTCAGGTGGTCAATCTAACAGCAGCCCCGTCAGCTGCAGCCGGAGCAGACGGGAGAGCCACCACTCCGCGTCCACACGTCTGTTTACAGGATTGATGAAATTTGCACGAAGAGATGCACTTTAGTCTCTGTTTACATATTTTATTATTTGCAGAATTGTCAGCCTCAGTGGAAAAGTCTGTTCACTGTTACTGTTAAATTGTAACGGTGTATTTTTGAATCAATCACTGTGTGTATTTTTGTCAGGCAGAAAAGGGACACTATTTATTTTTATTGTATTCAAGGAGAATTTTATTTCTTAAATGCACAGTTTTTTGTTCAATTTGTTTTATACATTTTTATACTGTGCAGAGTGACCTCTGTTAATAACTGTGCCTGTTTGACATTTGCCCTGTGTTGCTGTAAAACTTGAATTTCTGCTCTGGGGATCATGAAGGATTATCTTGTCTTAAACCAGCACAGTGAGCAGACAGCATATTATGGCATGGACCAGCTGACCTGTATTTTAATGAAGAAGACAGTAACTAATTTGTTCTAGGGGTGTAAATCACCAGTTTACTCAAGATAAATACGTTATTGATCTTTGGACAATGATACCATATTTTTCAGTATCACAAATCATGCCATGATACGATATCAATATAATTCAATTTAGAAGCCTGCAAATGATATTGGATGATAAGTGTGCATTTAACACAGTTATATTTGTACTTAAGAGACAAACTTTTCAGACAACTTCATGCTTCAAGTGCTTTTGTTTTAGTAAGAAAACAGGTATAAGAACCAGAGCAATGTATATCAGCATGTGAACCGGCAAGTATGATACTGCTATTTGTTTTAACCCCAACTGAAATATACATAATTTAACAGTATACACTTTCTTATCGTGTTTGATAACATGTCCTATTTAGTGTTTTCTTAACTTGAGTCAAGCTGGTTGATCCAACGAGTCTTGTAGAGACCTTATCCCCAAATCATATTTGTTTCTGACTGCCAGGGTCTTCTATGCAACATCAACCTTACATTTATCAAAAACCATCATCTCACTGTTACGTCTTACCATATTTCATGAATTTAACAATGCAGAGACAACAAAATTATTGTCTGTATAAAACTATACAGATATGTGGTCCGATCCACACATTTATTTTGTAATTACTCTTTTTGTATTGGTTCTGACAGCCTGTTATTGTGTATTTCATTCTGTAGCTTCTACTAAATTTACCTGATAATACCCCAAGCATCACCTATCAATAAGTAAATAAATTAATATTTATCCTTATTTAAATATGGAATTCAATTCTGAGTTAGTATTTTTAACTTGCAGAACATCAAATAAAAATTCAGTGTGCTAATTTAAGCCAATGAGAGGATCTTTCTTTTTTTGCATCTGAAGCCAGTATTAAAATTCGAGGTTTCTTTTGTTAAGCAGACCACTGAAAGGTACTGCATTTTGGTTTACTTTAATGCACAATGCTGATGTTCTCCAAGCTTTAACTCCACTCTGTAAGACCTGATCTTTACTAAAGTCATGACAAAATTATGACACAGGAATCACAAGCAGAATCAATAAGTTCCAACTTCTATGCCTAAATATTTACAAGTGAGCATAAGTTCCTTACCCCAGCATGTTGACTCAAAAACAAAAATGAAGCAGAGCCAATCGAGAACTATCATGCCCTAAAGCAAATGCAAAACTTAAATACAACAATTCACCAGAGCTCAATGTTGTGACGGTCTGCCTGAATGGTCTACTATTTTATTGAGAATTGTTGCATCCCTTATTTATTGAGATGCAGGGGAGCCGGTAAACATATGTTCTGTGTAAACCAGCTGAGCCTCTTGTCCCTGTTTCCACTCATCATACTAAGCCAAGTCCCCACCCCCTCCAGACAGACATAGGCGTGAATCAAATTCACTCTTTTTGAAATGTCAGACCAGACCAACAAGCCCTGACATAAGGATAAGTAAGACTCTAAAGGATCCTTAGAAGTAATGAGCTAGTATGAGTTTTCTCTAAATAAGGTGATGAATTTATAGGCATAGGATGTCACATTCTCAGGTGAATACACGCCTCTCTACTCTGTAACCCCTGCACAGAGCACTAGTGTGCGTGAGTCTACTCGCAGTGTTTGATGTTGGGTGGCTTCTGGTGCTTCAGTAAAGCTCCTGATCCCAGCGGAGCGGTGTTTGATCTGGGCCTGTGCTCTCGAGTGTTGGAACAACCTGCTCAAGTTCAGAGATGTGAGCGCCTCGAATCAGAGAGCAAAAGAGTTAATCAGGCCTTTGATCTGCTGTATAAAAAGTATGGTTAGTATGGAGAGCAGCCAGGATTAAGGAGGAATCTAAAAGAAGTCTGGTATAAAAGGAAGAAAAAAATCAATACGGAGTAATATCCTGAGACTTCCCCTTCTCAGGGCTGCATTAGCACACTGACGCAGAGAGCTGATATTTTTGTTTGTCTGCAGATGAAAGATCTCATGGTGATGTTCAAAGATGTTCTTGAAGATTGGAGAGATGCATCAGAAGTTGTGAATCATAGACCGAAACGCCTTGAATGTTTTCTTGAAGGCAAACTTGCACTTGACTTTTGACTGGGGATATGATTTTGATATTTCATCACTTTGAAGGATGTATTTCATAGTTTGTCTTCAGTTCCCCTTGTTCACTGCTCAGTGTATTGATACATTGGCTAGTTAACAACACATAGTGCAGCTTGGTTACATAAGAAATACATTATAGTACTGGAATTGGATTTTAATTGTTGTTAATAGTCCCTGAATATGTCTTCATTTTCCTTATGTCTAAATACCGATGGCCCTACAAAATTCGCAACCACAGAATCGTGGAGGGAATCACAGAATTAGACATTAACGCGGAATTCAATTTAAACATGGAATATCACGGAAATGGCCAACATTTTACATAAAAGCATTGTTTTCTGACTAAAAAAAGAAAAGTTTCTCTCGGGGGGGTGAGGTGAGGGAGTCACTAAGGCTGCAGACAATGCACGCTTCACTTCCTCTCCCCCTCGTCTTCCCCTCATTAACGATGTCAACGTCTCACAGTGGCCGTCTGAGACATCGGCTGACCCTGCGTGCACACCAAAAGCGATCTGTACGTCCTCAGCGTCCAGCTGCCATTCATTTTCAGTGATCGCTGGCATCGAGGGGCAATCGGGGCAACGAGCGGTGCGATGCAAGCAACTTGAGCAACCTCGAGTGGCAGCTAAGTTGGCAAAGAAGCTACGAAACTCCCAGCTAACTCCAAAGCACAGGGCAGAGCAGTTTGCCAATGATTATCATGAGTCAGGCGATCAAATGTTCTGCAAATTTTGTCAACATACTGTTGACTGGACAAATAAAGATACGTGTGAGGACCACCTGAAGAGTGAGTGATTATATTTCGTTACTTTATACTGTGTCTTGGGTTTAAATTGGCATAAAATACTTAAAAACGAATTCTCAAAAAAATTAAACAGAAAAAAAACAGAATATGGGAAAAACTAAAATGGGATTTGGGAAAAAATAACAGTTTTTATAGGGTCCTAAATACAAAAAGATGTAGAGCTGAAGTTTAACTTGTTCAACGTTGGCTTTGTGTAAGCAATCTCTAGTGTCTCAAGTGAAAATGTAAATATACATGACTATGGGGTGGTTTCAGTCACATGACACAAACTCAGCTGGGGGGCAGGAAGTGAGACACGCTGATTGGGAATCAATGGGAACAGAAGAAAGTGATTGATAAAACTCTACATGCTGGCAGCAACTTTCATCAGCTAATTGTAGACACAGTGAGTTGATATCTGCATCGGACAGAAAATTGATTATTCCACTGGGAAGACCAATTTACCTGACTTATGTGATTAGTATCGCTAATGACCACAGATCATCTGCATGCTGAGCCAGAGGAAGGCATGCAGGAGTCTAAGTCTGGATGTCCAAGATTTGTGGATTTGACATGCCAATTTTGCTCCACTTTTTGGTTTAAAAAGGTACTTTAACTTTCTCAGGATTAAACCTCAGTCAGTATATTGCATTTTGAAAAAAAGTACCTACAAAGACCTGCAGTGTCACCATGGTACTTCATGATTTGTGATGCAGCACATAAACAGAGTGATAAGAAGAGGATCATGGTGGATCACAGCAGCCCAAGATTTAGTTAAACTGTGCTATTAAGATAAGAACAGCTAGTAAACTAAAGACATTTCTTACATTAAAGGAAGAATATCCTACATGACAGACATCACAAAATGGCAGATTCCAATCTAAAGCCGTATTCAAATCGAACGCAACTTGGCAACCGAGATCGCGCACCGACCCAAGTTTCGTGGTCTGTCCATAAACAGCTCATTTTGTCGCAATCGCTGTGACGTTGCTAAGTGACATCGTGCTTATTCGAGTTTCAACACGATCATATCATATATTATATAATAGGATGTATTAGCTAATATTATTCCAACTGTAGCCTTTTCACTCACCTACCAACCACGAAACACTGCAGCTGATGGCCCTGCAGCAGCAATGTCTGTCAGCTGCACCTCGAGTAGGGAGTTCTCTGCGGTCTGTCTAGGCGGAACTGATGTACCCACTAAGTAATGTTTCCCACACGGACATGGATTGTCACTCTGTGAGCCGGAATAAAAACAAGTCTTTCACAGATGTCGTCACACACCCACACAATGCTGATTGGCTGTCGTGGCACAGCACGCACGATATCGCCGGAAAAGCTCACAATTTTCAACTTTGGCAACTGAGTGACACGACCTGGTCACGCGCCCAGATCGTGTCCATCACATCGCGGGAGGGTTAACCCTCCCCATCGCGGCCTCACATTGACTTTATATGGAGAGTGGTCACCCAGGTTGCCCAGGTCGCATTCGGTGTGAGTGCATCTTAAGTCCAGACCACATTGCCTTCCAATCCAGACCCAGGCTGTTTTTTTTGGTTCAGATATAAATAACGGTGCTTGTGGTGCTATCTAACTTGACATAACAGTGTTTCCAGCATTTACCGTAGTGACATTCACAGCCTGGCCAAACAATTTGCCCTAAAGCATCCCACATGACACTTCTCAGCCAATCAGGGAGGCAAGTCAGCATAAGCAAGAGAGTGTGAATGGAGAGACAATGAACACACAAGAAGAGAGGAGATATACAGACTTAAACCTAATTTTAAATTTTCAAGTCATCATGTTTAATCATAAAATTACTTTAGAGTTAATGGATAGTTTTTGGTTATAATGATTTAAGTTGATCTGTCTTCAATATAAATAAAAGGCCACCAACTATGATTTCATTCTTCGAGTCTGCATTTCACTTAACTCACCAAAAGTGTTGAATTGGAATAAAGATCCAATGAGAACTGGAGTTGGTAAGCAGAGCTGGAATTGGAACTGGAGTCGATATCAGTAAAAACAAAACAAACCAAACCACCTGACTGAACCTTGTTAGCTGACAGAGAAAGTATTAAAATCTAACTCAACATCCACAGCTGAGAAAAACAGGTGACATTAGCCCTACAGAAACCACCTAGTATTTGCACATCATGTGAAATGTATTGGCACGGTGGAGCAGCAGAGGAGGAAGTCTAAAGGGGTTTCTCTCTCTTTGTCACTGCCGTGTGGTGTGCGTGCAGCTTCCCTGCCAGTGGCTCCATTCTGATGCCAACCCACCATCATCTGCTAGATATTTGAGTAAGCTGGGTGTGCAGGGTGGAGCAGGAAGACAGAGAGGGAAACTGAGGCAGATATGGGGGTTGGGGGGGTAGAAACCAAGAAGTCTGAAAGGAAGAGAGACAGAGGAAGAGGGATCTGCCCTAAAGCTTGCTTTGTGCTTTGTACAACTCAGACTAATAACACAATCTTTTCTTTTAACTCCTTCCAACTCTTACAGCACCAAGAGAGGTTCAGCTGATTCCTGCGTTACATCCTCACACACTGCCAGCGCTGTTGAAGTTGTTAGTACTCAAATGTAAGGCAAACATGGGCAAACTTAAAAGACACTGGTGGGCATTAACTAAACATCATTAAACCTTTGCCTCTGGTGTGTCTGTAAACCTGAAGGCAGCCAGGATCAATGTCAGGAAGGGGATCTTCCCAGTCATCAAAGTAAACTTTATGAATAAGTCATCCATCTTAAAAAAAATATCCTGGGGGGCTGCCAGCATCCTGTTAGTTACAACAATTACACATTTACACATACAACAAACAGCTGAGGATACTGAAATATCCTATTACACTGAATTACAAAGTTTGTTCAATAATATCCTTACTCAATCATATTTGAACTTCCTGCCTATATGGACAAGGCTGATGCAGAGTGAGAACCAGTGTAAATTTTGACAGCACTTTTTAATTCAGCTTTAGTCTTTTGCCTAATATATCTTTTAGTTTTAGTCTTAATTTAGTCATCTGAAGTGTTTTAATTTTACTCTAGTTTTAGTTGATGAAATTTCACAACTTCTTAGTCGACAAAATCTACAGTAAATTTAGTTGACTAAAATATGAAGTGTAAAGTGTAAGGCATTTCTTATGTTACCTTGAATTTCTGAAGCCATGCTTTATACTTGGATCCTGCCACATTAAAGCTAAGGCAGTGGTGATTGGATGTCCCTCTTAACTCATCCAACCTTTCCACACACCCAAAGTAGCTGTGATTCCCAACTTGTCTCTACTTTCTACATGACAAAATTAGGTCTGATTGGATTTAGTCTCAAACATTTTAGTCTAGTTTTTACTTGTTGACAAAAATGTCAGTTAATTTAGTTTTAGTTTTTGTCAATGTACACTTGTTTTTTACCTCTGCCAAGCAGGTTATGTTTTCGCCAGGGTCCGTTTGTCTGTTTGTTTGTTAGCAAGATAACGCAAAAACTACTGGGTGGATTTACATGAAAATTTTACCAGTATGGTTTGGTCCAAGGAAGAAGCCATTACATTTTGGTGCTGATCCAATCCAAACTGACGTCACAAAAAAGCACTGAAGTTTATAATGGCAAATCCCATTCATTTATGTCATTATGGGAATTGTAGATCATTTGCAAACTGACGTCAACGTTTTTCAATCCTATGTCACTACATTTCCCAGCTTCCTTGCAATGCCAGCGGAGGAGTTCTGCTAACACAACAGCTAATAATAGCCTGGTAGATCGGCACGTTTTTTCCGACTTTGTAACTGGAACGCTGATAACTCAGAGATCACGTCATTCACACTCCCCTCTTCCCAGTTTCGATGTAAACGGAACGCAGCATTCTCCACATGGACAGATGTGAGCGGACACTCGGCTGCCCAATCGGAGCGGAAAAGCCACTGAGCTGTTTGGCGGAGGTCTGCGCTCTCTGAGTGCTTTTCTAGTTTTAGTTATAGTATAGTTTTCATCAGGGGAAAAAAGTTTGTTGACAAAAACTGTGACAAAAATAATTAGTCAACAAAATTAACACTGGCGAGAACTCACCTTTCCCCTCTTTTAGACTCAGAGACTCAGTTCATCACACATTTAGGAAAAGTGAATGGCTGGTAGCTACACTGGTGGTTAAACAATAGTGTCTGTTTTTCACACATTTTCATATTTGTCATTGATGTATTTCTCGAAAGGGGATGTGAACTGTGAACTACACTCATTAGTTGTTTTTAGTGTTGGAGTGTTGGACTCTTATCTGCACAACAAATGCACGTGCTTAGGTTCTAATATTGAAACTTTGAACCTTGGTGAAAGAATGATGTATTTTTGTCAGCCAACCTGGAAGTTGTTTGTTTGTTTGTTTGTTTGTTTGTTTTGTTCTTTATTGTTGACAAAACTTTCTTTTTTCATACTTGTTAATAAAGATCAGGGTTGCAAAATTCCAGAATCTTACAAGTTGGAAACCACCCATGGGTATTAATGGGAATTTACAGGAATAAACAGCAATAAGCCTTGAATTTACTAAATTGAATGTTTGCCCCTAACAGGCAATTTTAAGTGTAGTTGGGGAAAATATATAGCAAACCAAACCAAATGAAAATTGCAACAATGATGCAACTTTACCCCCAAAATGAACTGAGTCTGCCAAACTTTATATGTGAAAGCGACTTTAGGAGAAGCAGAATTTCCATGTCTGTTTAACTTGTTCTCATCTCGGACCTCGGTGACTTGACAAGTGCAACCGTGTGACAGCTTTTAGTCTCCCTGGTGATTTTTCCAGCAGAGGAATAAAACGTCTACAATCTTATTTTCACGTATCTTGACACACCTTTTGGCATGGATATTATTTGAAGTATTTTATAAAAAAAAAACTCATACAGTTTAAAATGAATACTCACAACAAAGTAGTCCTCCTGAGCCACATTAAGATGACTGACCACTCCGACTGCAGAGATGGGCTCTGAAGGCAGCTGGCTTTTCACCTCAGACATGTTGAAGCTGTGTGAGAAAACAGAAGAGCCTCATCACAATGTTTGCTTTTATACTGAGAAAACAAAAAAATCAAGATTTTTTACCTCTAAAGTGCAATACTTTCATACACTGCTTGTTAATGTATGAAAAATAATGTATGAAACAAACTTTACCTTGCAGCCACTAAATGGATTCTCCTAACTCTGAAAACTTTTAGTAAATGTCCAGGATGGAGCTAATGAAATAAAATGAGGGTTGCTGCTTTCAGGGTCACTAGATGGAGAATGGACAGGCTTTTTCTGGGCTAAAATGACCACATTATTGACTTCTGGATGAGGTTTATTAGGCTCTAGAAGAAAAATTGGGCACCTAATTCGGGTTCAAATGACAAGTGAGACCAACAACCAAACAGCATTTGGAGACCACCCAATGACTTCACAAATCACAAATTAGGAGAAGCGATCACATATTTTCAAGGAAGTCCCAATCAATTGCTATCTATTCCTGTCTGAGGGAATTTTCCCCTAATGGCTATACAAGCCTTTTACAGTCTAAGTGGCTTTGCGATGGCTCCCTTACGCAATTTGATTGGATTAGTTTTAAAGCATTCTTGTACTAACTGACAAAGTTGCAGCATTCAATCTTGATGTTTACAAAATCTATTGCAATTAAGCTGATCAAATTAGGGGATTTGCTCCAGAAACAGCTGTCTCCTTAACAAATGTAAGCTTGCCGTACTTATTCAAATGAAACTGGATAGCAAATTAGCTAATAGAATGAAGGATCTCTTTGTAACACTCATTAGTTTAAAATGAGCCATGTTTACCAGCAAAAAGTCAAAGCTTAAAGACACTTCAAAACGGATCAAAGTGATTTTTAACCCCTGTTTGTTTAGAAATAAAAAACTAAACTTAAATATTGCATTAGATACTGGGCTGTAAAATGCTGCAGCATTAAGTTCAATCTTTTATTACATATGGACAGGAACTTGGAGGCTGAGGCAAATGAGATGTAACTTACATATAAATATGAATGGACCTTCTATTGAAGTTTGCTGCAGTCATGATGATTAGCTTAATCTTTAATCACTATGTCACCAACATTCTAACCAAATAAATGGCTAAGAGATGTCTCAGGGGAAATCAAAAGTCATTTTATAAAAAGATTTACAATAGAATGGACCGAATTCTGCAGATTTACAATGAGCCGGATGTTTAGAGTGTTTGGTTGCACAAGCATCTCTCTGTTAGTACTGTAACCACTGGCATCACTAAGCATAATTCTGTAGGCATTGTGCAGACATAAAGTCTCGCAGCCTTGCCCTGTCCATCGAATTATGTGATAAATCCTTGCTGTATATGATGTGGAAAAATTGCAGTGCACAAGCTCTCAGTGTCCATCTATTTTATGTAATTCACAAAAAATGATGCCATTGGCCCGCAGTCTTACTTAAAAATCATCTTATATCTCACAACTGGTTCATCGTTCACAGCAGTTGATTGGCTGTCCTTCAGAGAAGTCCTGCACATACAACACTCACAATCAGTGACTCATAAGGCTTAGACATACGAAAAAATGAACAAGGAGGATGTTTAACTCAAGCTCCAGTTTGAAATTAAAGCTCCTCAGAGTTATGCAGCCACAGGATGTTGTCATCCCTCATCATTTCTTTATCATCTTTAAGTCGTTTGTTTCTGTCACTACTGACGAACTATAGGCAAAACACTCAAGATGGTGACGGGACCAAACTAGATTCTGTGAATACAGAAAACAAACAATTTCAGGTTTATAGACACTTCAAACTGTAAAAAGTCCTTAATTTACAAGAAACCAAAGTCACTATCTTTTAGATGATTAAGTAGCATATTAGAAACTCATCAGATAAAGCCATTTGCCTTGTATCATGACTGAAGTTGAGGGCCTGAAAAAAAGTTTGGTTTTTTTGGAGCGAGTTACTGGGAAAGACATGTGGTTTCTAACCGGCCCCATCAAATTATCATCAGCATGGCCTTTGTAAAATGTCATTAAATTTGTTTTTCATTAATTAAGGACAACCACACAAAAAAAATACTGGTTTGGAAAAAGTGGTATAATTTGTCAATCAAGACATACAGCTCACTGAAAAACTTCATTTTTAGACTTTATAAACTATAATTAGAATTTTCTTTTCTTATGAATGCATTTTTCTTTTTTTACAAGTTGAACTTATTTTCATGTGTATAGAAATATTTAATAATGCTGTAAATTATCTTAATTATTTTAATTATTTTATTTAACCTTTATTTAACCAGACTTAAAAAAAACTGAGATAGATATCTCTTTCACAAGGGTGACCTGGCAAGAGGTTAGCAGCACACATCATGAAAAAATAAACAGTACTGAAAAGTGACAATATACAAATATACACAATGTTCAGGGAAAGCCCATTTCAGAAAGACTGAATATGGGATGTATTTTGTTTTAAAAATATGTTGCTATGCCTACCACATTTTAGGCTCATTATCATTTGAAGAAGTGTTAAAATTGAAAAAGATCATTTCATAGCAATTTTATCAAAAGTCGTAAATGCAAGTCCCTGCTTATGCCAAACCAAATACACTCATAGCATATTTAGTAATGTAGCAACATTTATATCTTTTAAAGAAGACATTTTATCAAAACCCTGACTTTACAAAACATTTCTTGAAATGGCGCATTAGTCCATTTCTCATAATTTTTTAAAGTTCATTTATATAGGAGCCTTTGTTTGTTATTACAGTGTGTTTTTAAGTGTGTTACAATTGACTCTGATTTCAAACACGTCACCACACCATATAGGACTTTGACAGGCTGGGTTTGTCTATATTTATGTACAGTAATCTACATCAGATGTTTCCTATCTTCCACATGCCAAGGTCCCCCTTACAAAAGCCTCTGGCAGAAACACCACCTTCGCAGTGTGCCTATACTTGTAAGTTTATCATTAATTACTAATTAATTCATGTTAATCGTGCTGTTCATTAGTGTCATTTCGGCTTCATACATATTAGAGATGCACAACACTGGAATTTTGCGAATATCACTTTGCTGATATTTTCAAATTCACTATTGCTTACACAAATCACGAAGCCTCCATTCAACTAAAGTAAATCTGTTCCTTCCATTGTGACAGACCATTTGTGTTAAAAACAGATGTGAAGCAAGAAAAACATTTTATTCTTTGATAATTTACACTTATTATTAAAAAAAAAGTGGCCATTCAGTCATGATACTCAGTAAATCATAACGGTACATTTGTGCATCATCCTTATCATTTTATAATAATAATAATAATAATAATAATAATAACAATAATAATAGTAATTATTATTATTATCATTATTATAGTTATTATTATTGATCGTCCAAAATTTAAAATGTATGCAGATTTGGCTAATAGTAGTTAATGTTGTGGTTTACTATTATGTTCAATTTTTCCTCCCCTCTTCCCTTTTTGTGAAAACACTTCCTTTTCCACAAACTGCACTTAAGTAACCCTGAACAGCTCTGATGGGAGGACGCCTGCAGCAGGTGTATCGGTTACCAAGCGTCCCTGCTTCCTACAGACTCCTGTCTTGTGCTTGAGCGGTCGTGGCAGTGACAACATTTACACATTACAACAAAAGAAACACTGATGTTCGTACGCCAGGAGCCCATGATTAGATAACTTCTGGTCTATTTTGACAGTCGCCTGTTAACACGGTAACTAGTTTCATCTTAACACCTGCTCCTTTGACAACAATAAGGTTACGTATTAAGTTGTAACCCGCCACCTTACAGCCACAGACATTGTAGTAAGCCCATTAAACATATCTGCGCATTTATTATCTGACATGTAAACTGTCAACAGTGAGTTTTTGTCTACCTTGTTGAGACGTGTCTCGCGCAGGTGTTGTCGCTTTTCCAACGTTGGACTTTAACCCGCGCCAACCTGCTCCGGAAATGACGTCAGTCCGACCACAACACGTAATAATTAATAGCAATGTCTTGTCTGTTAACAAGGAAGTTACGCCGGTGATGGGTTAATTTGGGACAGTTTATACATTTTCAAGTTTATAAAAATCCCTTTTGCTGGATAGAAACCTTTTTTTAATAAAAGATCAATCAAATTCAAAGGTGAATTTCTCAGCTAGAAGGCAGCATTTTTTTACTCCGTGGTAATCAATACCAAATGGCATAGTAAGTCAAATTAAAGGTTAGTAAAAGCAAGAGGAGATTCTCAGAGTATTTCTCATACCCGAGTATGTATCAACAAAAGCACATAAAACCTATTTAAATGTGACTTTGACAACAACAAAAGAAACATCACTGCAGATTTGTTGGTATTTATAATGTGATTATTCTTGAGGTCTTTCCAAAATTTGACACAAGGGTGGTAACCAAGATACAGATCTATGGATTTATGTTTACCTAAAGATTTATGTAAAACAAAAAAGGCAGAACCATGTAAGGTAAAAAATGTTTTAAATTATTTAACATGCCAAGATTTAAAAACACATAATAAAATATAATAAAATTACTGTTCAAGAGCAACATTTCATAATTATAATGCAACAAATTACTAGTTCAATTTGCTGTTTTAGGTCTTTCTATTTATATAAAAACATAATTCAAACATAATTCTGTAACCTGTTAAAATCACTCAACTCAGTGAATCAATCAACAATCAGTTTACTCTGATTGTATAGTTTCTTTCTTTTTTTTCCCCTTCTATCTTTCTTCCCTTTCTTTCTTTTTTCCTTCTTTGTTTATTTGTTAATCTGTCTATATAACCATCAGTTAGAGGAGGCAGATTTGGCTTAATTAACTGGTATATGGATGTGTGTGGATGGAGTTGGGATAATGTAAAATTAGATTATCAGATTCATCAACAACAATAATCTATCCATCTATTTATCTATCTATCTGTCTAATTTTAAGTTTCTTGTTGTAGGTGTCTTTTTTCACAATAAACAGTTTAGGCAACCAGCTAAGAAGCCCAACACATAGTATGGTGGAAAAGAGCTAGCAATTCAATAAGTTATGACAACAGATATTCATTATTCTTTACAGTTGTTTTGGACATTGTCATGACAGAAATGTTTGATCTCTATCAAACTGAAGATTTCTTCATTTGTACAGAGTTGTGCCTGTCTGAAATGAAAAAAGAAGAACAGGCCTTTTTTCTTTCCTCTCTTCATGCAGAAAAAAAACATTTTCAACTTCTTGACAGCAAGAGATGAATATTAAATATAAGTATTATGTGATTAGAGGAAAAAAGTCTGCACAAACACTGCTATGTTGACCTGAACTTTTAGGATCCAATTTGGCTTTGGTAACTAAATTATGGCTGTGTTACACTAGATGACTTTGATTACATGAACATATCCATGCGTCATGCCATTTGACAGGCTGTCTCTCCAACATCACGTGTCATTACTGTAATCAGATAAAAGTAAGATAAAGAGCTATGTATGAGCTTAGTGCTATCATTGGGATATACATCTTCCTCTGTACCTCCAAAGCTTTAACTGTCCAAGACAGCACAGGGCAACAGATGCTCTCCCATCACCAGTTTATTATTTCTTCCCCTCTCATACCAATCAAATAAATGATTTCATTGTGCAACTATTATCCTAATTTATTCAAATCAAAGACTTGTTGCTCTGTTTTGTGACATGGTGCCATATGTCAGCATGGTGTCTTCATTGGGGCTGCAGACTGTGAAATGTCTTTTACGGGCTTACATGGCTGCACACGATGGGACCAGTTTTTTTCTCCTCTTATTTTCATTCCTTGCCAAGCATTCTCAAAGGAAATTTTGTTATAACAGAGAAAAAGTGTTCAGGGTAAAAATAAAACTTCACAGGATCAGCAATCACTCCCCATGTGCACTGTTTGTGTTAATTTAAGTGTCAAAACCGTGTTTGCACTTCCTTAGTTTCTAAATTGAATTTCCGAAATTTTCAGGTCACTGCCTGCTTTTCTCACTTCTTTTTTATAAATCTCTCTGCCCCAGAATGTCTACTCTGAAATGAAACCAAACAACAGGTGAAGGAAACCAGCTGCAGGGGCATTTGGCTTACTGTTCCATTACTTTTGTACAAGGTCTGATACTAAATATGGCATTTTCAGACATGAAAAAAATTTAAAACACGAAGAAAACATGACAAAAACATGTAATGATTTGACGGTCTTCTTTCAGTATGGTAATTTCAGATAGAAACATGAAAACATTTTAGTATTTCAGCCTTTGATAAGAAGTTTATGCTTAGAATATTAAAAATATTCTCAATGTGGATGAGGTTGTCTTTTGCCAAACACAGATCCATCCATTGTCTTTACACCTGTCCCTTACAGGGTTGCAGGGGAGCTGTAGCCTATCCCAGCTGACATAGGGCAAGAAGCAGGGTACACCCTGTGCTGGTAGCCAATAAATCACAGGGCCAACATGTAGACAATCATTGATAAAGTCACTCACATCTACAGGCAAATTAAAGTCACCTTTTCACTTAACAAGCATGTGTTTTGGTCTGTGGGAGAGAATTGGAGTACTTGGAGGAAACACAAGCATGCATGTGGAGAGCATGCACGATGTTCTTGCTGTGAGGCACCAATAGCCAAGCATCCAAGAGTTAGCTATTTTGTGGTGAATTTTATCAATGAATGAATTTATTAATCACTTATTCTTATTATTATTAATATTTTATTTTTTATCATCAGTTGTGTTAGAAGCAGTAGTAGTAATAATTATACTAATAATGCTACTACAACAACTACTACTACTACTAATACTACTACTACTGCTAATAATAATAATAATAATAATAATACTGTTTATTATCCCATTGTTTTATGTTCTTTTTTGATTTTGTAAGTTCAGATTGAATCAGCAAAGTTAAAAACATTTAGCCTACCTAGAATTATTAGAATTATTACATTTATATTAAATGTTAAACATCAATTGTCATTGACTCTATCAATATAGTCTGTTTAACTTGAGCTTGTACTCTGCAAAAGAAAGTGCCATTTAGAGAAGAACAAGAGAAGAAGCACGATGCTAACGTCTGCATTGACCAACAAAAACGTTACAAGGTTTATTATGGTTCTTCCGAAACTCTTCATCAAAGCTCTTTATGGAGAGACAGGCCTGTGGCAGCAGGGAGATGCAGCCATAGCACACAATAGCACCTGGTACATAAGTCATAGCTTCTGGACCCAGAAGATGGCACCCGCATCAACCACACACACCTGGTGAATCTTGAGGGCACATGGGCTGCAGCAGTAGAATACCACAACATGCCATTCCTGTCAGCAAAGAGCAGGGAACTGAGGCACCAATTTGCACCAAAAATTGGATAGTACAAGACTGGAAAAATGTTGCATGCTTATTTTTGCTGCAACATACAGATAGAAGGGTTAGAATTTGGCATATTAACAACATGAAAGCATGGGTCTATCCTGCCATGTATAAATGATTTAGGCTAGCAGTGGTGGTGCGGTTGTATGGTGGATATTTCATGAGCACATTTGTTAGTCCATTGAGTTGACTTTTTCATTCTCTCCTGCAAGGGTCTGTACTGCATATCTCTTTGAGGGTCACAGGGGGCTGGAGTCTATCCCAGCTAACATTGGGCAAGAAGCAGGGAACAACAAGTCACTAGAGGATCGCTGGGCCACATAGAAGAGAGAGACAACCACTCACACTCACACTATGGGCAAATTGGAGTCATCAGTTAGCCCAACGAGCATGTCTTTGGTTTGTGGGAGGAAACCAGAGTTCCCAGAGAAAATCCACACAGGCACAGGGAGAACAAGCAAATTTCAAAAAGAAAGGGCATGATCAACAAAACGAGCTGAAGCAGCAACCTTCTTGCTGTGAGGCACACACCACCTCACAAAACTCAAATCATCTCACCTGAGCATTGATCTAGACCTTTGGTCTACCATAACGGCTTTGTCTCGCTGGTGTTTGTTCAATATCAGTCACATACAATTGTAGCAAAGAATGTTGTAATTGTATTTCTCCATACCATTGTCTGACTTTCAGCTGTAACACTCCTCATCATCACACTCTCACAAACACACACACACACAATCCTACAAACACATGCTTCCACATCAAGGTGTTGACAAGCAACTTAAAACAGGCCTGCTCATTTTATGTTGAATATGTGGCAGTGCTGAAGTTGATAAAGATAAAAAATCTCAGGTGTCGCTTGAAAAAAAAAGATGAAAAAGGAAAAAAAAAAAACAACACATGCTCTGGTTGAGAAGAGGTACACCTGCTAAAGTAATGGTCTAATTATGGAGTAGGTGATGAAACGCTCGTCGGGAGTCTGGAGATATCAGCAACACATGCTAACTGTGAAAGCCATCAGCTATTACAGTGTTTTAATGTGCACCACATCGCACGCTGAGGACTGTGCGCGAAGATGAATGATGGCTGTGGCAGCTTTCTGTGGGGGAGCAGCCAATGTAGGATGCATAGCATTACAGCTGGCATTTTGAAAAGGTTCATTAAAACTGTGATTCCTTTGTTCACGCTTTGTTTCATGTATACTTTATGACACATCTCAGTTCAAGCCGACCCCATAAAACCTTGGATCATCCCATCATGTGCAAAATATCACATCCTGGTATGTCTTAACAATGTTGTGGTAGTGATGGGTAATCAGTGGATGACAGAAGAGGCCCCAGACTAAAATTATACCTCCGTGAGCAACTTTGCACCCAAATGATAAAAACCAGCAAAGGTTTTCTTTTCATGTGTAAAGGTCATTCCCTGTGTTTTGTAATTTGCTGACACTAGTCTGGGGACACAAGATGGAGATTTCTGTGTTGCCACCCTGAGAGTAATAATATCCCGATCTCAACTTGGGAAATCTACTGCGCCCCAATGTCCCCGTCACCCTCATGAACCCATTATGGGCTGTGTAGAAATCTGCAGGTCTCATTTCATATATGACCCTCACCCTCCCTCCCTCGTTTCTGTCCCTGTGTCTCCTGAATAGCTTATAATAACAAGCTTTAAGAAACCAGCCCTTAGTGCCCCCATAGGATACAGCCTTGCAGGGCTCTATAATATCATGCTTTTTTTCTAATTAAAGGTCAGTTTGGTAGAGTCTCATTGTTGCCTTGCCTGGAGAAAATCTCCCGAAGCATGATAGCTTTGCCAAATGTGATTTAATTTTCTATTTATGCCATCTGTTTTCTTGGCTTAGGGACTGAATTGCACAAGTTGAAAATGTTGGAACTGTCAGGTTCATTTTGTAATTCTTCATATTTTGAGTTAAAAATAAACACCATCTAAAGGATGAGAGATTTCTGGTGGGTTTAACCTCCCAAGATCAAACAGCAGGGGTTTATCTCAGCAATAAAAGGCTCTTTTAACAACTTAAATTCATATGCATGATACTGGATTTTTTTTTGCCAATATTAGGTATGATGATATTAACAACCTATTTTAGCTGAAACTGATAAGGATATAAGCAAATAAGTGAAAAAAAATGTTTGTACATTAGATGCAGAATATACATTAGTAAAAGCAAACCAAACTTTGTCTGCCCTTTAAGAGTTATTAACGATATAACAACCAGGTTACAGAATTGCACTTGTTTTTATTGAGCATGAAGAGAAAAGGGATTAAACAATGGTAGGACATCACAGTGGTAGGTCTTGGGGGGCCAGGGAAAGAGCACTTTCAAGCAGCTACTGGTGCTGTTACGGGGGAAGAGGAAGAAGTTAGGCTTTTTTGTCTTGAGCATAAAAGTACTTCCTTAGAGGAGACATGTTGAACACACTTAAGACTCCGTTAAGCTTTCTGCAATCACAGACGAGGTGCAACAAACTGCTGCGGCATCATAATGTGGAAATGTTCAGAGTATTTATGCTCCATTAGGCTCTCACATGGCCACAAAAGAGATAATCTCCCAAACTGAAGGGAGCACTGTCCTAAAAAAAGTTGCATCTACAGTGCCTATCATAAGTATTCACCCCCTTGGATGTTTTACCCTTTTAGTGCTTTCATAAATCAATCATGGTCAATTAAATTTGGCTTTTTTAACACAAATATTTATTGGAAAAAACTCCTTAATGTCAAAGTGAAAACAGATTTCTACAAAGCAATGTCAATGAAATAAAAATATATAAAGAAACATCATTGTTTGCATAATTATTCACCCCCTTTTTAATTAAATGGTCTAATTCAATAGAGGTCCATCAAATTGTTGCCAGTAGTCTCACAATTAGTGAAATGAAGATCACCTGAGTGGTGTGGGTGTGTTTCAAGTGATTGAGGTATAAAACACCTGTGTCTGAAGGGTCCAGACTGTTGGATCAGTATTCCTGGCTACCATGAAGACAGAAGAACACTCCAAGCAACTCAGGGAAAGGGTTATTGAGAAGTACAATTCAGGGGATGGATACAAAAAAATTTCCAAGGCATTGAACATCCCCCTGAGTTCAGTGAAATCAATTATCAAGAAATGGAAGGAATATGGCACTTGTGTGAATCTGCCTAGATCAGGCCGCCCTCGTAAACTGAGTGACCGTGCAAGTAGGAGACTGGTGAGAGAAGCAACCAAGACCCCTACGACTACTCTGAGGGAGTTACAAGCTTCAGCTGCTGAGACGGGAGAGACTGTGCATATAGCAACTGCTGCCCGGGTTCTTCACCGGTCAAAGCTTTATGGGAGAGTGGCAATGAGAAAGCCACTGTTGAAGAAAATTCATATTAGATCTCGACTAGAGTTTGTCAAAAAGCACGTGGAAGACTCCATGGTCAAGTGGAAGAAGATTCTTTGGTCTGATGAGACCAAAATTGAGCTTTTTGGCCATCAGACAAGACGTTATGTTTGGCGGAAACCAAACACTGCACATCACCAAAAACACACCATCCCCACTGTGAAGCATGGTAGTGGTAGCATCATGCTGTGGGGATGTTTCTCAGCAGCCGGACCTGGAAGGCTTGTAAAGATAGAGGGCAGAATGAATGCTGCAAAATACACCGAAATCCTGGGGGACAATCTTATTCAGTCTGCAAGAGAACTACGGCTTGGGAGAAGATTTATTTTCCAGCAAGACAATGATCCAAAGCATACTGCAAAAGCTACACAGGAATGGTTAAAAAAGAACCAGGTAAATGTTCTGGAGTGGCCGAGTCAAAGCCCAGACCTCAATCCTATAGAGAATTTGTGGCTGGACTTGAAAAGGGCTGTTCATGCCCGATACCCGCGCAACCTGACAGAGCTTGAGCAGTTTTGCAAAGAAGAATGGAGCAAAATTGCTGTGGGCAGATGTACAAGACTGATTGAGACTTATCCACACAGACTCACTGCTGTGATTGCATCCAAAGATGCATCTACAAAATACTGACTTGAAGGGGTGAATAATTATGCAAACAATTATATTTCTTTATATATTTTTATTTAATCGACATTACTTTGTAGAAATCCGTTTTCACTTTGACATTAAAGAGTTTTTTCCAATAAATTTTTGTGTTAAAAAAGCCAAATTTTATTGACCATGATTGATTTATGAAAGCACTAAAAGGGTAAAACATCCAAGGGGGTGAATACTTATGATAGGCACTGTATATCATGGTTACAAGAAGTAATGGACGAAGAAAGATTGTTGTTAGCGGTTATGCTGAACAAGAAGAAGAAGAGAAAAGTTTGTTGTCAAAGTGGAGAACCACAAAGAGGAGTTGCCATGTATGCTCATGTTGCAGTTTTCTTTCATTGAAGACTCATACAGACGTTTATATTTCCTTATTTCTGTCAACAATAGCTCCTGAATGTTCACCATTTCCTCTTCCTTTTTGTCTTTTTTTGGCTGTTGACAAACAACAAATCAGGGCATTTCCAGTCTTGTTGTCATCCGCATCTGTAAAATCCTGTGGATGTGTGCAGGCAGGTGAAGATCGGCTGCAACAACCTCTGTGGCAGGGGCATATCTAAACATGTGACCTCACGCTTGCCACACAGACACACATGAACTTACAGATGCACCAAGATTAAACATGCTTTAGGGGCATATGAAACAAAAAAAAAACAAAAAAAACAATACAGGCTCTTTAAAACAGCCTAAAAGGCTCTTGAATTGATACTAAGATGAAGAAGAGCATCAGAGATGTTTATTCTTGCTGTGACCCATGTGTTAAGTCTCCTGTCACTTGTATTGTCCATTTCTATGGCTGGGGGGAAATACTGGACAGCTCATTGTGTAGAAGACAGAAGGAGCTCAGCATATCTGGTTAAAAAGTTTAGTGAATGGCACCTTAATGAAGTATGTGAGACTGTGTTGTGATTCAGCTCAGTAGGTATGAATGTGCTGGTAATGGTACCCCACCACTACCAGTTTTGATACTAACCATAATGGAGCTCCTTATCATCACTGACTGTCTACACGTGAAAAAACAATACTGTTGAAACCAAATGTTTTACTTGTTTCACTCTTTTTGTTCAAAAACAAATAGGTAACAACAATCAGGCCACAATAAGAATTTGATATTATATACTAAAATATGTGTCATGTTTGCTAAAATGGGCATATCAGATATCAGCACAGGTCCAATACCGTGCATCCCTATATTCTGCATCTGGAGATGGTCAGCTTGGCTTGAGTAACATCTTTGTAATTATTCTACATACACTCATCTCTTACCAGCCTATACTTTATTGCTTAGCTTATCATTAAGCACACACCCATACACCCACATGAGCCTGTGCATGTATACCGCACACACATACACACACACGCATGCATGCATACACACATATACTTTCCTCCGTCTGGTGGGGAGTCTGGACTGCTCCGACTGACTGCGCCTCACTGCCCTTGTGCAGTGGTGTGCCAGTTGTGCCTTCCCCCATCGCTGTGAATGCCACCATCTGGTGTGCCACGTGGACATCATAATCTCCCCTTAATTACATTAGCAGTGCAATCAGTTACTGCATTACAAGGCCGGGCGAAGAGCTTTTAAATCTTGGAGGAAATCATAAATAATTGCACTAAGTACCCGGCGCCAGATGTGCGTGCCAACTTGGCTGGCACGAGATAAATAGTAACCTCAACAGCGGTGTTCAATATCGAATTTTGCAAACCTTTTTGGGCAGTATGATACCCTTGTCCTCTGCTCTTGTCCCTGTCCTCGTCCTTTTTCCTTTGGAGTCTCTCACTTTGTGTGTTAAAGCACACAGAGCCTGGGGTCCGTTGACTGTTCTCTGAGCTACCTGTTGCTCCTTGCTGCAGTATGACTGATGGTATCCAAAACACAGTTTGTAACAAGGTGCTTCCCAGTGTCACCATTCAGTGCATTACTACAGCCTTCAATCATTCCTCCGTCAAGTAATTGGATGTTTCTCAGATTTCTTAGACTGAAATTGAAATTCTTGCCGCTTTAAGAGTGTGCACAAGTTAACAAGATACTACATGTTATGAGCCACTGTCACATCTTTCTCCTTTGAGGGGGTGTTGTGTTGTGTTACATGCTTCTTTTCACTCATCTTTCTGTCATGTTCTCAGTTCCCAGGGCTGTTTGCTCTGACACACATCTCAGTCAGTATCACCACCAGCTCAGAGGACTTCCTTTGAACCCACTGGCTACAAGAGCTACGATTTGTAATCAATACACCATGGTCATTGAGGATATGAAAACAGGCTCCAGTTTAGCTCAGGTGGCATTAATAAAAACATTTAAACTCATCATAGCAGGAGGAGCACAGGTGTAGCTAATAATGCTAATGAGCAGACCAGCAATAACAATACCACAGCCTGGGACGGGCAAACCGAAATTGTTTGCAGCCATCATCAACGCCATTTAGAGGGTTTCACACATCACTCTGAATATTATTGTATCAACACTAGGGATGAGCACTGATTTGTCATACATTAAAAAAGAGTAATTTATTTAAAAAAGAACATTTCATGCAACTATTATCTCATATCATTTCATTATTTTCTACTTGCACCTGCTTATAATATTACATTACTGCCAGACAGTGGCTGTGGCACATTAAAGTGCTGCTAACAGATATCAGGCAACAAGATATGCAGAAAGCAATAATGCAGGGACAACATTGTGAAGTAACAGATGGAAGAGGTGCATTTGACCTGCCAGTGGCATAGAAGCCAACATATAAACCTCAATGTGATACAACTTTTTATGTAACAATCCCGTGGACAAAACACATCCCCCAGAACACGATCGTAAAGGCTCATCTTTCCATTAACCACATTCAAGATTAATTAGATGGACCCTTAGGCGGGAGCTTGTCCTTAAAGGACAGTTCAAGAACCCACATTTCTGTTTATTCTAAATGGTGGATTTTCTATTTGGGTAGGGCATGGCTCCAAGAGGCTATTTTAAGGATTTAAATCAAGCCACATAAGAATATTGTATTTCATAAATGTAGCTGAAAATAACCTCTAAGGGAACCCCTTTATTGAAATTTCAACCTGACACACTGTTCAATATACTTCACTCGTCTATCTGGGAAAGAGCCCTTTGAAAGTGTTTGGTTATGGGCAGAACTTTTCAAAAGCATATCTGGCGGTGATTTCATGATCTCTGTCAATCACCTTCATTAGAGACCAATCAGATATTGTAGTAGGCTGGAACTACTGCTGAGGTGGAAAGGAACCATAAGCCTCTTTCTAAGAACAAACTCTCGTCAAACATTCTTAGAGTGAAAATATCCTTACTATAGAGAAGTCTGTAGTGTTGTTATTTGTTTGTCATTTGACAAGTGAATGCAGTCCAGATTTGATAAAAACTGTTACTGAAGCTGTTAGCATCTGTGCTAATCTCTGCATGAGCAGTCATGTCCTGCTGTTGTCTCGCTTGTACCTCCCACCTCTTCCTGATCCAAAGGAAGCTGACTGGGCGCTGCTACGTCAGGCTACTCATAAACCTGGTAGATTGGACCTTGGCAAGACTGAAAAATATGCCATTAGCCAGCTAGTAGTTGTGCTAACTGCTGTTGTGCTGGGTGACTTTGTTCACAATACAGCCCATGAAAAGTGTTGACTGAACTTACTGAGACTTTCTCCCTGTGTCTCCTCTCTCTGGTTCGGCCTCTGAACACTAAAATAACCATGTAGAGGAGCTCTGATGCCGAATTGCAGTGATGTTTACATCCTCCTCTTTCTGTAATTTCATCCTTGTCATGGTTAACTCTGAAAGGTGATTGGCTGTCGCGCCATTGCTTCAGGCGAATTTGTGGAACAAGTTGAAAACATTGATCCGTATTGTTAACACCATGATTCATACCATTCACATGATTATTTCTTGCAAATTGCCGCACCATGGATTTGTTGCTCAAACATTGCAAGTTAAGCATCCTCCTATTCACTTTTAATGCATTTCCATGGCGCAACAAATAGTAAAAAAAAAAATCTACTTTTACCTCAAGTTTATATCCTACACAACATTAGCCACACCCTCTGTCTGGCCTACACATTGTAAAGTTTGATAGTTGGATATTTCTGGATGTGTAAATGTGGGATGCATCTTGGATGACGTAATCCAACAACATTATTATTTGTGAACAATATAATTTGTGAACATACATTTGAACTTTTGGGTTTTATTCCCCATAGACCAAGATTTCAATTTAAATTCTTAATTTCTGTTCAGATGATATAATATGATTAGACAGCCATGTAAGTATTTGAACTACATTTTATGGAAAAACTTCTGCTTTTTACTATGTAATACTGAATATTTGAAAGAAAAAATGTTTTTGCTGGCAGTTTTACTTGTTTGCTTGTCCATCTGTGAGCAAGAAAACTTCAAAAGTTCACCTCAGACATTTAATGACATGATCAGGGGAGGTTGGTCTTTGCACAAGGGAGAAGTGATTAGGTTTTGGTGAAATGAATCTGTATGTGGATCCAGGATTTTCTTAAAGGACTTGTTAACACTGTGTGTTAGAGCAATTTTCTGATTTTTTTCAATAACAATTTGGCTAAAATAATGTCAGAAATGCCATGGTGGAGGTTTGAGCTCTGTGTCTTGTCTTTGTACATGTGCAAGTTTACAAGTTTACAACAAGTTTAAAGTGGTTCCAGATGTCCCCTGTTACATTTCACCCCCCAAAAGAGAGGAATTATAATCTCATTGCCACCCACTGATCATAAGGATAGACAAAATATGTATGTATAAACAAAAGAGTTGGAATCAATAAATAAGGGGTAAATACAAAAGTTAGTTTTAAATGAAGGAATTCTGTTTTTCTCACACACTTGACTCAGGGATTCCCACTTCGAACACAAAACACACGAGATTAACTGATGATGATGACCTTCCCGAGACACAACATTAACTGGAGGATAGACACCAAACATCCAGCCCAGCTGGTATCATCAGCTCACAGCTGAGAACTTTTCACAGGTGCACTCAATAACTCCTGACAAGCAGGTTAAACGTTGTATGGCAACAACCGGAAAACACAACACGAAACATGGGAGAGGACATATGAGAAGAGGGAATGATGGTGGTCTTGGGACTATTTTTGATGGAAAAATTGGGAACTAAAAAAAAGAAAAGACTGTGGAAAACATCCTGAAGCCTGCATGAACACGTGAGCTGGTCCTCCATTTCTGAGGTCCATCGAACTTTATATTTGTTTCAGGTCGCCTGTGCTTGGTTTTATATACGCCTGCTTCCTTGTTTTTCAGTCAGCTCGCTTCTTGATTGGCTACATTCCTTTCCACGTCATTATTCATGGAGTCGTGACTCGGGAGTCGTCGGCTTTCCCCACACACGAGGATTTTTGGTCTTAAATATTGAACATGTTTAATATTTATGATTGCTGGCCCTGACCCGTCTTGGAGGCGATTATCAGGACAACTTCACTCTTAACACACCTCAGACCACAGAATAATCTTATAGGATAATCTTATAAGACATAAGAGAATCTGGCATTTGCCATCCTTGGCTCGGAAGGGGGAAAGTCAGGTCAAAAACAGCCCAATAATCTTTATGTGTGCACCCTGTTTTAAATGGTGGTTGTTGGTTTTGACAGATATAAGTGTTTCTGCCAGTGGCATCTAAAGCTGATCTATTGTATCTGCTACACATATCAGCCATAATATCAGCAAAACATACAAATATATCATTATAAATCACCTTACAGATATCACAACAACATTTATGGTAGATTTATTGTATATTTATTGTAGTACTGTCAAAATCAATTTGTAACATGAAAAAACTGTCATAATGAGGATGGTTTAAGAACAGAAGGGACTCAAAGTTTTAGGAAAAAAAAGTATATATCAGTATCAGCTTAGAAGAGTTTGGACATATCAGTTCATAGAGTTTCAGCACATAATCCAAGATCACATCCTGAAGAAAATCCTTAAAAAAATGGGAACTCCTCAAAAAAATTTGGAAACATTATTTCAGTTGATTATTTCTCCCCTTTAATATAACTAACTGGTATTGTACGTTATATCATCGAAAAGCCTGATTTGTCACCTTTACATTGAGGTACAACTTGTAAGGATTGTGCATTTTTATGGAGTAAATGACACAGCTAAACATGTGGGTAGTGCTTGAAGAAAAGTGCCAAAATCCTCTGCAGCTGAAGGCTGGTGTTAACAGCACACATAGTGGCAGCTTTATTTGGTGTCAGTCCTGGAACTATTTCCAAACTTAGAACCAAGTTCTGTGAGACTGGTGAAGTCAAAGACAGATCACAAAGTGGGTGTCCCAGGAGGTCAACACCCCAAGAAGACTGGCTCCTTGACCTTACTTCATTGAGGAACCATGTTGTTGTTTTTTTTTTTGTTTGTTTGTTTTTTTTTCAATTGTACCTCATTATAAAGGTGACTAATCAGACTTACCAACACTAATAAAATACAACAACTGGAGAAATAAGAAACCAAAATAATGTTCCCAAACTTCATGGTATATAAAATTATATGTAAAAGTTTATTTTGCATTATTAGTGCAATTAAATATACCCTTAATTCAGTCTATGATCTTGCCACATTTTTTATGTAAAGTTTCATAATTCTGTTTTCTGATTAGCTTTGTTAAAATAAGCTACTCCTCTATGAGACACCAGATCCACCTCTCTCTCTGGTTAAATAAGATATAAAATCACAAAAAGGCACGCTGACAATCCATCTCCTGAGTGGAGATATTGATATTAACATGTACAATGCCCATTTCAATTTGATCACAATCTGGCCTTCAAAGTGCTATTTAAATGAACGGGTGCCTTCTCGACTAAACAATGTGCAGATAGAGGCACGGCGGAGTGAAGAAAGAGAATTACAGATATTGACTAAATACGTCTTATCATTTATCATAATTTCTCCATCCACTTTGTCACGGCTTCAGCGTTTAAGGAAGATAGATGACACAAGATGTTGTCCTCTCTTTCATACTTTCCGTGCTCTGGGAAGTGTGTCCAATATGGACTTACTTTACCTCTTTGCAATTCACTTTGCATACTATGTCACCGTCCTGACGTAGCTTGCCTTTCTTGCAGGCTTATTTTCTTCTCATTCTGTTGGGGGACATCTGGCATTTGCACCTTTAACCTGTTCGATGAAGGATGCATCTCATGAGCGGCAATACATCTTATACTGATAACAAATATTTAGAGGGCAGAGAGTCAAATTTCTACACGTGTGTTTTAGTCGACTAAGCGGTGGTTATATGTTATTCAGGGAGTTTTGGAAGGCGCCACAATGTCATATAATGTCATTAAGGCGCCTAAAAAGGTCTGCCATTTGCTTTTCCCGCATCCCGGTGGGCTTTATGCTGAGGTGGTCGCCCCAGCAAGGGCAACCATTAATATCTGGGAAGGAATATTCCCAGGGTGAGGTGACGGGATGGAGAAGGTCCTGCTCCGAGCAGACACCTACAACATGAAAGTTCAAAAAAGTGCTGAGCCTGAGCACAGCTAGCACGGCAGCCATCTGCTCCCCCGCTAACTAATGCAAAATATCCACGCTGAGCCAATCTCCAGGAGGGATGTGATTCACTGTCTTATTTTCCTTACAGTACAAATAAGATCCGCAGCACTTAAAGAGCTGGGACGCACTACTTCGATAAATACAAAATGCAGTCATCAGCAAATCATTTTCAACCTCAGAACAATACCATCTAAATATTAGATTAAACTGAACAACATAGGTTTTAAATATACACCCTTAATTTAAAGGTTGCAAAATGTTTAAAAAAAAGTTGGAACAGGAGCATGTTGCCATTGTGTTTTTTCCCCTTTTTTCTTTTTGCAGCACTTGAAGGATTGAAGATACTGATTGTTAAGTTTTTTAAAATGTATTTTCTCATTCTTGCTCAATGAGGATCTATTTACTTGTCTAATATATATAACATATATATATTATATATATATTAATATATTAATATATTTTTATATTTTGGATGAAAACACAACCTCTCGAGATTTTTACATCGGCTAAATATTCAATTTAACAGCCATTATTATTTATTTGGTTCTTAGGTTATTGTGTATTTTAAATCTAAGCCCCCCTCTTTGTCTGAAAGGGCAGCGCTCCGACTCAAGCACTCGGAGTAGTAGAGGAAAAATGGGGAGAGGAAACAGGTGAGGCAGCATGCTCCTTTATACACAGCAAATTGACAAGAGTTAAAATTTCAGTGTTGGCCAATTTTCAGCAATTGCAGAGTTAATTCTACTCTGGATGGGGTAAAATCCCTGAAAATTAACTCTCATATAAAACGGCTTGTTGTCAAAACAAGTGTAAAAAATATGTTTCAATAAATCAAATCCATATGTATCACTATATGACCTTAGCTCTGAACTCTGAACCTGTTAGTGACACTTGTAAAGTCTACAACCTTGAATTACTACATTCTGTGCATTTGCACATCGAGGAGCTTTGTTCATAAACTGACCTTTAACCATCACCTGATATAACTATCACCTGCAACCAATTAACCCTTACACCTTTGTAATTTTCCCAATTTTCTTCATTTCCCAGCTTTCCCAGTGTTTTCTTTCCCTTGTTCAAATTGGTTTTGTAACATGTTGAAGGCATCAAATTAAATGTGTGAGGCCCCTTTCTACAGTAAAGTTAATGGGTAAAACGTGAAAAAATCTGTCTTTGTTCTCTATTCAATAAAATTAGAATAGGTCAAAAAGGACTTCAAAATTTATATTTCTGTTTTATTAACTTTACATCAATTCTTCTAGAATTGGGGTCTGCAACAGATTCTTCTTCCACACCCCTAAACAGCATCAGATGCATGTCAAAACACAGCGAGCACAAAGAGTTATTCCTTTAATAAGATGTAATGATAGGCTTTAGCTACCAGAACAGTTCCTTTATTCCTTCCTCTTTATTCAATGATTTTCACATCTATTATGCACGCAGGACTCTGTCACTCAACCCTCTCAAGGATCTGAATGTGTTGTTTGCCCTGGTGAGGTGATTTAGAGTGAACATTTTATCAGAGCTAGCCAAGCAAGCCCAGTCCACCAGGGAGCCGGGGCATTTTATACGGGTATAAATAATCAATGACACTGCATCTGTAATGGCCTGTAATGCAGTTTGTTAACTCCTCCACTTCACCCTGCATCCCTCCCCTCCCCTCCTTGCCCAGGATGGGTGGGTTTGTTGCTCAGACAATAGAAATGGACTGCCACAGCTAATTGACATGACAGGGAAATCTCTCTGTATCTGTCTCAGTTTCTCTGTGTTAATTTGACTACACATGACTTTGACTCATTGTTATTTGCCACTGTTGTGAATTCATATATTTTAATCCTTATATATGAAGGCTTATGAGACAATGAGGGGTCACAAATAAAAGACTAGAAAAGCACTCAGAGAGCGCAGCCTTCCGCCAAGCAGCTTCAGTCCACTTTGGCGAAAATGGTCCTGTCTCACAATGTTAAAGAATCTTTTAAAAAAATTCCTGAATCCAGATGGTGATCTGGATCAGTCCCAAAATCTAATAACTTCTTCCTTATCCCATTCCACACATTTCCTAAAAATTTCATCCAAATCCGTCCATAACTTTTCAAGTTATCTTGAACACAAACAGACAAACAGACTAACCAACGCCGGCAAAAACATAACCTCCTTGGCGGAGGTAATAAAGGTCATTAGATCAGCTTCGAATACAAGATTTTGCAAGGATGTAATACTTTACTCAACTCAGCTCACAAAACAGAGAGTACAGTACAGTTTATTACATTTTTCTTTTTATTTATTTTTTCAATGTGTCAGTCATTTTATGAGTTCACATGTATATAATGGTCCAACTCCACAATGAAACTAAAGAATGATCCTTTTCAAGCACTGATATTAAGGGATTTGTAGAATTTAGGACTTTTTGGGGATTTTTAAGTGACAATCTTTGGTGTTGACAAATAAAGTTAATGCTAAGCCACTGATGTGCAAAAAACTGCAGGTCCTTACATTTCCACACGAGGCTTGTTAGAAAACCCCAGGAGTCAAATCCACAACTGTTAAAAAAATTAATCCTTTCAGCCAAATTAAATCCATCCACAGCCTCATTTCCTAATTTTGCCATATGGAAATATTTTTTGATTGATACACTCACAGGGTAAGTTAGCACTTTTTTTAGGAGACACATTTTTGTAAGGTGCATGGCTGATCAGAATGAGGGTTAGGTGCACTGTAGCTCTTTGCTGTGATCCTTAAAGCTAGGGTTGGTAATTTTATTTAGATACACTTTTTGTTATACTGGTTAAAATGATGGTTATGTCCCGATGGCAATCAATGCATGATGTGTTCTTAAAAGAGAGCAAAAAAAAGCCGCTGTCTAAAGCAGGAGTAAAACAGGGAAAACACCAACCAATCACCGCGACCGGTACTGAGTTTATTAAACGAATCAAATCCTGTACTGCCCTTTTGCCTCACCTTCTGCGCGTACATTTTGCCGGCATGCACTGACCCTGATTCAATGCGCGTAGCCGAGCTGAGAGGGATCCAAGTACGCTTGAGAATGCTTACCTGTCAAGTTTTGGCTTTGAAAATAAGGGAAGCCCGCTGTGAGCCATCCCACAACCTCAACAAGCTCCAGTATCCCTTACATTTTAAGACAGGTGTACGAGAAATCTAAAATAAACACTTTGTTTTTCTTGGTTTGTTGCCGCTGTGGGCTCTAACCTCGCGACAACTGCCATCCAGGCTACTGCATGTGGCAGTTCTCGCGAGGCTTTTTCTTCTTCTTCAGTTTTAAGGCGGTTGGCATCCAACATTTTGGTGCATTACCGCCCCGTTTGGCTAATGACGGAGCTCAGTTTGGAGAGGCAGAAGAATGTTGTCCCGGCCAAAATGGGAGACTTGACAGGTATGCGGAGAATGGCAGAGAAACTACCTATGGACCAATCCTAAGGCTGATTTGTGGGCGCCGCCATTAGAAGCGGCCGCCATTACTGCGTTGGAACAGCGTGTCTACTCCCACCTGCTGTCTGAGCAGGTGTCTGACTTTAGATATATTTCACAGATTAAGGATTTTACTCACGTCAATTATCTATTTAAAAAATAACGTAAAAAATGTGAAATTAGGTTAAGAGTTCACGCTAGACTCTCGTGGCTGACCAACCTCCAGAATTCAGTCAAAAACAACTATCGAGCATAAGCAGCGTCCAACAGCAACAAAACAGACAGAAACACAAACACTGATCCGGTATCCTGTCTCACAAGAGCAAGGCTGGAGCCACATATTTCAGTCGATAGTTCACCTGAGTTCAAGACGATAACAAACAGAACCCAACCTCAGCCCGAGCTGAGCATCCTGTTTCTACAGCCGTCTCTGAACACAGATTACACACGACCAGAACTCCAAAATGACTGGAAAAACTCATAATTCCATCTATTTGCCTGCAAGTTGGATAGAATAGATCATTTAGTATGACAATCTGCTTCTTATCTGTCTTTTGTTTCATTTCACACATTAAGCAACCAGTAGCTTCAGCAAACTCCCGCTTAGCCCACAGCTCATTAGCTCTGATTAGCAGCTCACAGCCACATATCCTTCAAAACACCAACACCAAACTCTGCATTTTAAATGAACTATGTTGCTCACCCATTGACGATTCTGATCTTCATAACCTGATGAATTCAGGTTCACCTTAAACACCTTACATCCAGCCGTGAAAAATGGATCCCCTGGTTCAGTAATAGTTAAGTGTTGTCCACCGTTTGTTGGTAGTTTAGTGCTGTCCTTTTGTTGTTTATCCCTCCATCAGATTTACGTCTTCACTGCTGTGAGCCTGGTTAGCCTTGAGCATGCTAACCACCAGCTCCAACTCCGTGTTCATCTCATGAATATTCAATTAGCCATGTGCTGCTTACGTATTTCAGTAACTTTGGCACTGAACAGGAAGGAGTATCGCTACCTGATTGTTACACAAAGAGAGTTGAGAGGATGTTTTTTTTACAGTGATAAAACAAAAAACTTTGATTTTTGTTGATTCTGCTGATCACTCTCATTCAGACGTATGCTAGTCACTGGACTTTTACCACCGCAGTAATGGCGGCTCGTCAACTTCCGGTATTTCTCAGGATTGGTCTTACCGCTCCTCCTGCTGAGCAGAGGAAGAGAAGAAAGATGGAGGCAGAGAAGGCCGAAACATAAAAGAATTTGGACAAAGCCAGGGAAAAAACGAGAGTCAATATCGGGTTGTGAGTAGTAACTAACTTGCCATGTTTGTTTGTTTTTTTTTAACTTTACTATGAAAATGTTTTGGTGTTTTCTTACCGCAAAGTGAGACATGACTTGGTGTAGTGCAAAACAAACACGATGTGCTGAGGACTGGTTTTGAGTTGAATTAGTCATATGGTTGCGAATCAGCGGCGCTCGTCCACGTGAGCAGGGGGCGTAGTAGGAGGGAGTCCTGAGGTGATGCTACATTCAAATCCATGCTAGTTTTCCAAAATTACCAACCCTAGCTTGAAGCAGCATTAAGATATTTGTACCTGCATTTATGTATGCATGTTGCAATCAGGAGCACTCTTGTATATTAACTTGTCTAAATGTTACATGTGTTGGTGAAGGGTAACACTAGATGGAAAACCAGTGAGCTCTCACCATACAGTACATCTGCCAGTTTTGTGTGATGCAAACAGCAGACACGGGGACCATTACACTCATTTTTATAGCAGAATAAATTACAATTATTGACAGTAGATGTATTCAAGTTACTAATGACTGCTAATACAGTGATTCAGGAATGAGTCCAAAAACGAGGAAGTGAGTTAGCAATTAGCACTTCCTGGTTCCCAACCCTCCAGTGAAAATGGAATTTAGAATGTCAATTTCAGATAAGTGCCTGAAATAAGGTTCATGGTGAACACACACACAAGATTTTCATGTTTAATGGGAAATAAAAAAATGCGTCCGATATTGCCTAATTTTGAATCTTAAACCACTGTGTGTTTAAAACAACAGTTACTCCCTAACTGCTAACAAGGGCTACAAAAATGGCTGGGGACCTGATGGAAAGCATTTCTGATTGTTTTTCAATAATCAATTGTTCATTCACCATTAACACCAATGAGATCAGGTCATTCAATTATATGGATTCTCTCAAAAAATAGGTTACAATAAGATGTTATACATTTGAAATATTGTTGTTGCTTCCGCCATGTTTTAATTACAGAACATGAACATTTTATAATTTCTCATTCATTACAGAGCTTATTATCAGCAATTATCCAAACGTGGGGAAAAAATCCCATGGGCTTTTAGTGGGCTTGCAGTTGTGGGAACCAGAACGATGCTAAGTTCAGGTTAGCCTACAAAAATACATCAGCCCTGCACCACCCTATAAGATCACACTCTCTGCACGCCATTTTTTTTTTGTTTGTTTCAATCATTTTTATTGGAAAATTCACATAGATATCAAATGGTTACATTAGGGTTTGCTCTCAGGTTGATGATATAGTTACTGTTTGTCCTTTTGTTCACATTTGCGTCCATTGGCATAGAGCACTTTTGTTTATATAGTTGCCTGTATGTGACACGTGTTACTGGAGGATACCACTAGAGGGCACACAAAGACCTTGGACTGTATGCAATTACTTGTGTGAGAAGTCATCTTTAAACATGGTGACAATTACTGTCTTTCTGAGAGTATAAATGATAAAATAAAAAATAATAATCAATGTCATCATCAGATATGTGTTGGTAACTAATTTTTAAAGCATTGTCTGCCATACTTTTCCTCTGTGCACCATCTATAGTGTCTCGGTGTTACAGTCTAATGAGTGACCGTGTTAACTGATCATTTTTGTCCAGCTGCCCTAACGTTGAAGTTAAAGCATCATCAAAAACAGAGGGTGTACCTTCCGATGCTTCATTGTGCAGTTATTTTTATTATTGTATCAGAAACACTAACCAGGAAGTAATGTGTAAGAAAACACAGCTGCAGAAACTAAGCAAACACAATCACAGGTACAGATGAAGTCAAGTGAAAGTCACCAATTTACATGGTCACCAGTTGAACCAATACACTAAAGTTATTTTCTAAAAGCCTTCCCAACTTATACAAGAGAATTATCATCAGCTTGAGCTAGATTAACTGCCATATTTGAGTCTATGGAGACTTATTAACACATTATCTAGATGTTGATGATTGTGGTTTAATTTATCAGATTGTTTTCAGAACTTTCTGCTTTTGTTGTTCCTGCTGTTGAATTGACAATGTCACATATCTTCTGCCTCTTTACATGGTTCCTACTGGTCATGTGTAGACGTCAGCTTGTCTGTAATGCATTACTTCTGGACCAATGCGCTGAATCGATGCAGCTGTTTGAATATCCCCAGCCTAGAACAGCCTATTCTGAGCAGGGTAGAAACAGAGGAGTCTATGGCATGCTAAAATCCACGATCCGAGCTAAAGCTTTTACAATATATTTTGGGAACATCTGGAAATGGTGTAAATTTGTTGAAAAGATGTAAAATATGTGAACTTTAAGTTTAGGGAGTCTAGAGCTGCTGTCAGAAAGCTACATTTTGTGACAATGAAGCACCCAAAACATGTCCACATGTAAACATTTTCCTGTCGTGTATTTGTTGGCATTTGTTCCCAATAGTGTTAAAAGTGATGGTGTGCTAGTTAGTAAAGACATGTTCTCTGTGGCATGACTGTTGCACATGTCTTATATTTTGTTATTTCCAGAGGAGAAAAAAATGAAGCACAACAAAATACCACGTATACTCATCCACACTGCCCCTCCCCCCACCCCCACACACCCACAGCTCAACACGATACATATTTTGAGTTTCACCCCTCCCCCCTGGTCTCACCCATGAGCCTCTGATTTCCATTATTATTAATATCTGCCTGTTTAATTTTCAGCTCTGTCATAATGTGTCGACCTAAACTACAAGAGACAATCCCTTATTGATTACTTTCCCAGCAGCCCTGGCGCATGCCCCAGCTGATCACGCCTCTCATGCACAGACATCTCATGCATTTCAGATAATAAGCTGCTGCTACGGAGTTGAAACAAATTGGATGTGCAGTCAGTCACTGTCCAAGTGAATCATGTTGCAGTCTGTCAGTGGACTAGGCTTGGATTATCATCTTACCCAAGCGAGGCAGAAAAAGGGAGAAAAAGTACTTTGAGCACCTGATGACAGGAGGTTTTTGAGAGCATGACTCCCGTATGTTGCAAAGTTGTTCACTGGGATTATTGATTCACATGTATTTTGTGATACATTCATATACATATTCATATGAGGTTGGACAAAGTATCTATTAGGATTGTTATGATGCCAGAAATTTCAGTCTTAGATGATACAAGTAAACTTTACATCAGTGTGTGTTTGATGCTACAGCAACAACAAATATAGTTTTGACAAGAAATATGAGATAATAATGTTATATGGAATTGAAATTTGCATGCAAGTTCCTGAACTCCATCCAATTCATCTTTCTAATGATCTTTTTTTTTTTTTTTTTAAAGCTTTGGTACTTTGTTATGCCACTTTAAAAATTTAAATTTACTTTTTTTTTTTTAAACTTGTGGTATTGAGAAGTACCAGTTACCGAGGTATTTCATTAACCTGTCGGTGTCACCATTCTTTATTGTTTAGGCCTGTTTTACAGTTATCAAATTGCTGTTGCAACATTTTAAAATGAAAAATTAATTAAAAATGAGGTTTTCCTGCTGAGTCACAGCTTCATTACTCCCTAGTGCGTCCTTCGACATGAATGGAGATAATGTGAACAGCATAAATTGGTGGAGGAATTCAACAAATGTGGTAAAAAAAAATACTAAAAGTTGGAAAGAGACAGATAGTTACTTGTAATAAATAAGTACATTGATTTTGCTTTTTACCTTTTGGGGGTATTTTATTACGTGATATGCCAGATGGACCATTCAGTGTATTTCCCTGGTTCATCTGGGAAAGAGCCCATAGAGAGTGTTTGGTAATAGGCAGAACCTTTCAAAGCATATCTGGCAGGTGTTTGGACGACCGTTTCATCAGTCACATTTATTAGGCCAACCAGATAATGTAGTAGGCAGGCACTACTGTGACTGTATAAAGGACAGAATGTGAACCACTTTGTAAAACACACTCAGAACAAAGCATACCTGAAGTGGATCCGTTGTGGTGAGGTTGTTTGTTTTTCATTTAGTAAATAAATGGTGTCCAGATCTGATAAAAATGCGCCTAAAGCTGTTATCATCGATGCTTACTACTGTGCAAGCAGTTACTTCCCGCTGTCGTTTTGCTCGTAGCTGCCTCTTATTCCTTTTCCAAAGTTCGCTAATTGGGCCATGCCGTTTAAGGCCGCACACAATCATTGTTGATTGGAGCTTGGCAAGATGGATCTGTCATATGACAGAAATTGAATCAGGCTGATCCATCTGCACTGCAAGGTTAGGTACTTTAAGTCCTTCATTTAACAAAAATTGGTTATATATTAATAAATGATTACTTTTTAACGGTGTTCATTAATTCAGAAATCTCTGTAATGTGATAATATAACTATCCCGGGCCACAAATCATTTAGCAGCTTATCCTGTCGTATTATTCTGTATGGTATTGTAGCATCAGTATTTTATCTCATACAGTGTTGTATTTTATTTAAAAGAAACACAAGGTTCTTGTGCAACAATGTAAGATTATTCTTACATTATGGCACAAGTACCTTGTGTTTCTCTCAATGTTTGTATAGTATTGTATGAGAAGGTACCGTTCTTCAACATTTTATACCCTATTTGAGTCATTTTTATCGTAATTCATTGTGTTGTATAATTTCATGTTGTATGCTATTGTATCGTATTATGTTGTATGGTATCCTGTTGTATAGTATAATTTTGTAGGGGAGTGGCATGGTGGTGCAGCAGATTAGTGTGCGTACCTTGCAGCAAAAAGATTGCTGGTCAGATCCCCAGTGTCAACCAGGGTCTTTCTGTGTGGAGTTTGAATAGTCTCCCTGTTCATGTGTTGGTTCTCTTAGGGCAGTGATTCCCAAACTGGGGTACGCGAATACCTGTCAGTTTTCAATCAGTTATTTCAGTAGTTAAAGTTCAAACTGACAAATGTTTGTATGGTGAGCTTTGATAAAGGCCTGAAGTGTTGGCAGAGAGGCTGGATTGGAGAGGCATCTTGGAGAAGGAAATCTGTCCTGAATTGTCTAAGATTCTTATAGTAACATAAGTTCAGTCAGACACCCTTCATGTTAAAGCTGTGGTGAGTTTGTACTTTACAGTTTCAAGGTCATTAATAAATATGTTCCAGAAATGTACATTTCTTTTTTTGAAAGTGAACTGGTGTTACCCACTGAAATTGCTGGTAAATAAATCTATTTTGTGAGAAATAATTCACTTGAAGAGATTTTTTTTTGTATGTTATGCATGTTAAATGTGGGAGGTGGGGGTGGCAGCAGGCTTACAGACACATTTCTTTTTCTAGCTGCTATAAGTGTGTGAGAGTAGGGGGTACATGGCTGGAGGTCGAGTGTCTGAAGGGGCATGGGCTGTGAAAAGTTTGGGAACCACTGTCTTAGGGCAGGCTGGCTTCCTCCCACAGACCAAAAACATGCTCATTAGGTTCATTTGAGATTCTAAATTGCCCTTAGGTATGAGTGTGAGCTTGAATGGTTGTCTGATCTTCATATGGCCCTGGGTGGACCCTGCCTCTCACCCAGGGACAGCTGGTATAGTCTCCAGCTCCAGGTGACCCTGAAAGGGATAAGCAGTATAGATGATGGATGGACGGATTGATGGATGGTCGTTGTTTTATATGGCATTGTTTCATATCTTATAATGTATTCTTTTCTTGTTTTATTTTAGCATATTCTATTGCATGGTATCATATCATATGGTAATGTCTCATATTGTACAGTATAGTATAATATTGTATTGTTTATTATTGTCATGTATCATGTCTTGTTGTCTCACCATAAAAAAGGCAATCCTGCTTTTTACATGCACTATTCATCAAAAAAATCCTGATCAGAGGTGAAACTGATACCAAACTGCTGTGAGTAATTCTAAAAAGTCTTCTGCAGTTCATCTAATATTGTGAGATACCCTCCTCATAAAATGTTCTTTTACTATAATTGGTGTTTAATAATCACAGTATTCTCTGATATTTATTATCTTTGCCACTTGATCTATATTGTATTGCATTATATCTTAATCTTAGTAAGTATCATATTATATTGTTTTTGTGATAACTTCTTCAGAATTCTCATCTTTTACATTTTTATCACTATGGATGGGAATCAGAAACCAATTCCAGTTGAGAATTGCTAAAAATTCCCTTCAAATAATCAATGTCATCAATAATATCAGGTGTCTTTTTGCTCATCAAGTCCTTTATCAAGTCCTTCCACATTGTTCTGCACACCTTAGAAATCAAGGACATTACGCTTTCATTAGAGGCAATTTCAGAAATCATAACAAAGTAGTCTAAGATGTAATCATGGCCGACAGGGGGCAGTTGTAATAATTATGACTTGATTTTTGACAAACGACACTGCACAAAATTAAGTGGTGGAAACACCCACAAGTTGTGCAGGCATTTATCTATGCAACACAGCACTGAATTTCTAGAGTGTCATGTGTTTTACATTTTTCCCCTAGAGGTCGGCCTTTGACAAATTAGAAGAACCACAGGCATCAATAACGGAATTGGTACAAAATTAAACTGATAAGCAGAACTGATAATGGCCTTGGTGTCAATAATGTCTTATTAAGTCCCATCCCTTATTATCACATATGCTCAGACTTAAAACAGTGTCTTTTTCTCTTCTCGTGGTCATCTAAAAAGTTGGACAGTGATTAAATAAAGTTACCAGGTAAAACAGCGTACGATTTGAAACTGATTTCAAATAGCACAATCTTTTTGCAGGTCAGGTATCATGCATAATTGTTTTGTATCAAATTGTATTGGACAGTATTGCAACATATTACTGTACTGTGTTGTTTGGAATTGTGAGTTGCAGTTTTTCACATTTGAACATTTATTGCCAGAAAGTATGCAAAAACTTGAAACAGTTTCTTTTAATCCTCAAAGTCACCACCAAAAATTGTCAAAGAAAGACACAGTCTGACTCAGACACAATATTTTCAGGATATTTGACATGTGTACAATTAGTGCAGTAGTCTTCATAAAAAACAATCCTCCCTCATCGAATGTCACTGAGACAGTCTGTCGCATAAAAATATGTTTCTGAGTGATTCGATTCAAATGGTGCTGCTCTTTTTCTTTTATTTTGACAAAGCTTGAAGCATCAAACAAACATGATTTCCTTCATCTTTCACAAAGATCTATGCTTCTGTGTATTGTTGGAGCAAAGTATGGGCTTTTAACATCACAGCAGATGGCATTTTTGAAAAGTTGCCATGAGAAAAATTTGACAAGATGTGAATGAAACAAATCATTAGTCCTCTCAAATCAGTGAGGTCTTATTAGTGGCAAACTTTTGTTTACATGACAGTTTAATACAATGTTAAGAAGTTGTGATATAACAAGCCGGACCAGCTCTGATTCTTCTTGCTTATGCACAGTGTTTTCTGACCCATCACAGTGATCTCTATAGAATGACAGCACTGTTGGGCTTATAACAGCAGAAGCTGGAAACACAAAGCTCCGTGCACATGTTTTCCTATATGGAGACAATGCTTACACTGTGCCAGATACTACTTCAAACAGCAAACAATGCTGCCATTGTGTTCCCTCTCTTTGGATTCGTCAACAGCAAGAAAATAAAGCAGCCTGTCACCCTGGACTTGGCTCTGTTTCAAATTTAGTGCGCTTTCACGTTAAAAAATCAAAAAGGGAAGTTTTTTTTTTCTCGAAGTAGCAATGGAAGACATGATTAATAATACATCAGGATTATAGAGCACAGACTGTGCTGCGCTGACTTTAATAAGTCCATGGAGGGAAAACAAACCCCGTCTATGAAAACAACCACACTTGCTGCCTGAGAAACATCTGCATTTAAACACCAATAAATCTGCACATTCCCCCCTTAGCTTTAAGTATTAGTTAGTGCTTTATGATTCAAATGCATCTAAGTTTAAATGATAGCTATCATTTGTTTGCCTGTCCCAGATTTTTTACAAACTATATAAAATAATGGTTTTACGTGGAGGTACACCTGAGCTTTTGTGGTTTGCAGAAAAAACCCTGAGAAGTGGAATAATTGGCACCCCAGTGTAAGGCTCCCTCAGCTTGGTGCCAGCTGTTTAAAATATGGATGATATTGTTTTCATTGCCGGGCTTTTATTGAGTTCTACTTGGTCCGTGCAGCATAATCCTCAGACTCTGACCTTTTCTGGCATGTGGGGAAAAGTAAATAAACAAGGCACTGATGTATTCCCTGCGTTACCAGAGGAGCTGAGCAGCAGCTTTTCAGATGATCATATTCAGGTGTCTGGATCCAGAGAGCTGTCTGTGGGTGCCAAAGAAAGAGCTTCAAGAAAGCTTTTTTTTATGTGGAACAGGCTGAGAATAATGAATGATGGTAAGGAAAAGGTGTATGTATTGACAGCATTTGTTAAGTATTGGCAGATTTCCTCCACTGGCAAAACTACTAGCTGTTGACATTGAGATCTTTTATTCTAAGTTTTCAATAAGATCTAGCTCCTGTTGAAGGTCACAGTATGGGAAAAATAAAGCTGAAAAAAAGTTAAAGGCTGATGGTAAATATGCGGATGACCACAGACATGAGGAAAATTTCAACAGGTTTTTAAACATCCAGTCCTCCGAATTTGTACACTAAAAGAGTCAGCCACACTCACACCTCATGACAGAAACAAGATCTCACAGGAACTCATTGATGAGGAGCAGTGGTCATATACCAAAGTATGATTGACTGTTCGACCACATTCTATTTCTGAAATAAAAAATCAAAAATGGACCATTTCCCTCTTTGTTGACCCAAACTTCTGCTTTGTCTTTATAGGTTTGGAAATAAAATGTATATAAAAGATGCTAGAATGGGGTGCTGGTTTGGCGGATTGTTAAGCAACCAGGCATGACCCATGTATATGCTACTGCTGGTCTGGGTTCGAATCCGGCCTGTGACCAGTTTGCAGAGTGTCCTCCCTCTGCTGTCCTTCACCCCCCTTCACAAGCCTATCCACTGTCTCTCTCTCTATCAATAAAGACATAAAAAATGCCCCCCAAATTAATAAGCTTTAAAGAACTAGAATGATCCTATCCCATGCCTATTTTGTTTATTTTTAAAGATGGACAAAGTAAATTATACTTTTGTACCCTGATCATTGATTTCCTCGGCTGGCTGGCCTCACTTAATCTCAAAGGATGGTGGACACAACCTTTATTCCTTAGACATTTTGCAATATTTTGTTCCTAAAATCTGGGCTGAGATGGAATAGAAGACTTTTAGGTTCTTAGCTTCTTTTGCTAGAACAATCTTCAGACTGATTTTAATAGGCTTGATTACCCTGACTGCTTTTTAATCTTAGATAAAAATGTGAAAATCCAGGCTTTCAGTGCAACTTTCAGTGCAACTGTCTAAACTGATGATTGGTTATCATAGATGTTACTGTTTATTGTTAAGCTACTGTATGAGTTTGTGTGTTGCTGACATTCTTAGTCAGGTCTCCCTTGGAAAAGAGACTTATGATCTCAAGGGACTAACCAGGCTAAATAATGGTTAAATAGCCAAAAACAACAACAACAACAACAACAAAAAACACTTAAAGAGGTCGTATTCTGTTTTTTTGTTATATGCTCTCCAGTGTGCTCCACATGATCAAGTACCTCCGAGAACAGGACAAAAACTCGGCGACATGAAGACTTCTCCCCCTTCCACTCTTTAGGGCACCAACAACTGCCTAAAACATCTTGTCCTCTCCCCCCGACCTCCCCTTGAATAGACACACCAGTGTGATGTCCTGCCATTGATTTTCCTAAAGTTTAAGCACATTGGTTTGCAGTAGCAAGCCCATCATGGAGCATAGATATTAGAAAGGATGCTGAGATGCTGAGCAGTGCTGAACTGACCAATTATGAAAGAGTTGACCACTCAGCCAACCAGAACAGACTGAGACCACGTGGGGGAGGGAGTTTTAAAGGAGCAAGAGCTCTAACAGAGCATCTCAGACACAAAGAGATATTAGCACAATCAGGGGTACTCTTTTTTTTAACATAATGATTGTTAACATACTCAGTCATCAAAAATTAATGATTGAATCTGATTTAAGGCAAAATATGACCCCTTTGAGATTTATCTTGAAAAGGAAAACTAGAAAAGAATGGTGGTCTTAGCTGAAAAGCAGTCAAAATTTGATTATGTTTGTGGATGTGAAAGTTTTAAAAGTAGAGCATTAAGTTGGTGAAGAATTGAAGTGTCTAGGTCCACAGCTGTAACTGAATATTCTAATGGCGTTTTGCAAGTATGACACTGTAGTCATGGAGTTGTTGATTTCAAACATGCCTTATATTAAAGACCTGAGAGGCCTTTACCTGATTTGGAACTGTAATAAGGTTGTATTGGTAGTACACTTCTAAGGATTACTTTGACAAACCACTGGCTGTGACAAGACTTGAATCCCCCTGGCTATTTACTCTAAAAGGCACAAACCAGAAGTGTAACTGAATTGTGTTTATCTTTTCTCTGAAACATTAAACTGATGTTGACATACATATTTGCACAAGGTAATTATTTGATGCAACAAATCTCAATTAAATATTATACTGGTTGTTATCCAGTCCCCTACTCTACGTGCATTCATGAATAAAAGTATTTTAGGTTTAGCTTGTAATTAGCTATCACGTGCTATACAGTTATCTGAGTGGAAATTAACAGGATTATCATTGATTAAAAAACCTCACTGAGCTGACATACACTTTTATTTTGTTGTGTTTAATCTCACCTAAGAAAATGATAAGGAAAATAAACATGTATATGTATATTTGATAATAAATATGTATATTTATTCAAGATCATAACACATATTAAAGATGGTCATGGAAAGATTTTTTTTTTTTTTTTTTTTTGCCACACTAAAAGAAAGAAATGCATAAAGAAAAACAGAAATACAGAAAGAAAGAAAGAAAGAAACAAAGTAAGTAAGACAAAGAATAACAGATTTTTCTTAATAACTATAACACTTGCCTTGAACGCTGTATGAATGTTATGAAAACAAAAACAAAATGGGGTAAGGCTGAGAACATGGTATGGTTGAGTTTATGTTTGTTGTCATGTCAGTGTGCTGTAAAAGTGTGCAATACCTGGTCACTGAAGTGTTTCTTGCCTGTGCATACTCTTATTGGTTATTGTGGGCTTTCTCTGTCTAAGGCAGCCTGACATGCAGTTGTAAATATCAAATAAGTTTGTTGGATGGGATGAGGGTGGGCTGGAGTGTGCAATCAGTTTACCAAAGTCTGTCTTAAAATCCACTGGTGTGTTGCCAGCTCTGTTCAAAAATTAAAATGATCACACTTCTTATATACTGCAAAAGTTTATGGATTTCCCTGCAAATAGAATAAGTTCGTTCTTCGAGTGGCTGCTAGAGCAGTGGTTCCAAAACTTTTCAACTAGGCCCGAGCCCTTATCGGCCTAGGCAGATTAAATAATTTAAGGCCCACTTCAACACACTGATACACATCATTATACGTTATTCATGCCCTTTGCAAACAAACTGCTTTATTTATAATTATAGAATAAAGCAGTTTAAGAGCCCAGTTTTGGCTGAATTAGTCGACAGCATTAAATTTTCCTGCAGCCTTAGATATGACACTTCCTGCACAGCAGCCCTACACTATACGTGCATATCACACTAATCCCAGTCTCATTGCATTATTCCACTCATGGCCCCTCCATTGTTAACTCTTGCATAAATACATAGATAAGAAAATGATTAAATTTAAGTCAAGTCTTCCTCGTTCTACACTGTCGCCTTAAATCATGCATAAATGTGATAATTACCCACACAGGGGCAAAAGGGCCCATCACTGCCACTTTAAATCCAATAAACGACACGACCTGATCATTATAATTGACCATCTATCAGGGTCATTGAGGAGTCCAATGTTGTTAGCCGCCGCTTATAATTCCTCTTGATCATTGCTAATTACAGAAAGTGGGAGAAACCAATAATCCAGAGAGCCAGAGAGCAGCTGCCAACCATTTCAGGGAGGTAGGACAGGGTCGCTTATTTTGAAAAATGACATGCATTGTGTCGAAGATGCACCACAAAACGGCTCAAAAGATATATATTTTTTTTGAGCTCTGATTTGTGGATAACATAATAGATTTAATCTCATAGTCACAAAAAAAAAATACAATAATAGAGTTCTAGCATTTTCAGCAACTTTGAGTCATTTCTATTTTGCTGCTGTCAACATCAAGAGATTTTATTTTGTTTGTTTGTTTTCTTTCTAGTTTTAAGTGGATGGGGCTTTTAAGGGAAAAAATAAATACATAAACCAACCAATATAAGCCACACTGTTGTAAACATCTGCCAAATTGTGCCCAGAAAAAAAAAAAAAAAAAACAGAAACTCTACGATTAAGTGTAAAAGGTACAATATGTAGAATTTTCTCTTTACGATATTTAATTCAACCAAAAATAATAATAATAATAATAATAATGATAATGATAATAATAATAATAAATAAAAATTTAATAAAATTCACATTTATATGTTTTTTTGTTAATTCTTTTGTTTAACAGTTCTAAAGGCATAGAATATTATTTCAGGTGTTACACATTGTATCTAATCTGACACACCAGATGGACCGATCAGTATATTGCACTAGTCCATCTGGACAACAGCCCATAGAAAGTGTTTGGGGAGGGCAGAACCTTTCAAAAGCAAATCCTGCAGAGGATTGTATAATTGCTCAGTCAATCACATTCATTAGATCAATCAGATGATGTCATAGAAGGGCACTACTGCCGCAGTGTAAAGGACAGAACGTGAGCCACTTAGTAAAACAAACTGTTGCAAAAGCATGTCAGAAGTGGAGCAAAAATATCATGTCTAAAGAGAAGTGAATAGTGTTTTTTTTTTTTTTTTAAATTAATAAAGAAATGTGGTCCAGATCTGATAAAACTGCCTCTGAAGCTGCTAGCATCTATGCTACTCTCTGTTTGAGCAGTCACTTCCCGCTGCTGTCTGTCTTGCAGCTCCCACCTCTTCCTGCTTAAAGGACGCTGATTGGGCTGTCCTGTTTTGGGTCTCTCACAATTGTTGTAGATTGGAGCTTGGTAAGATGGATCAGTCTGATTACAGACATTAGATCAGGCTGATTCATCTGCACAGAAAGGTTAGGTGTTTTAGGTCCTTCATTTAATAAAAATGTGATATATATTAATAAATGTTTACTTTTTAACAGTGTTTGTTAATTCAGAAATCACTGATGATAATATCATTACCTGGGCCACAAATCATTTAGCATCTTATTCTATTGTATTGTTTTGTATTGAATTGCATCATCAGTATTGCATCTAATTTCACTGTGTCGAATTGTATTTCCTTACATTAAATCAAGCAAATACAACTGCTCTTCAAGGTTACAATGTATCTCCTGGTGTTGTCAAAACCCGATGAGACATTAAGCAAGGCCAAGCATTTCTGCTTTGCCAATATGAACTGTGAAAAGAAAGTGATTAAACTCATCTCTTTAGGGAACAGTTTTTAGGTCAGGACATGATTTTTTTTCTTTGTTCTTTGTTTTCGGTTTTTGAAGGGTGATATTCACACAAATGAAGGCAAATACCAAGTGCACAGAGACATCATTACTTTTGTAATCTAGAAACATTTAAGCTGGTGGGAAAAGCTTTGAAATGTTGTGAACAGAGCCAGCAGGAAAACATGGCTGCTGTGGACGCAGGCCCTAAAGTGAGTTGGTATTAGCTGCAACATTATCGATATCCATCCATCCATTATCTATTCCGCACATCCCTTTCCGGGTCATGGGGGCTGGAGCTTATGCCAGCTGAAATGGGGCACGAGGCGGTGTACACCCAGCCAGCCAATTGCAGGGCCACACAGAGAGACAGACAACCATTCATGCTCAAACCTTAGGGCAATTTGGAGTCACCAGTCAACCTAATGGGCAAGTTTTTGCTCTGTGTGAGGAACCAGGAGTACCTGACATGGAGATCGAACTAGCAACCTAGCTACTGCGCCACCATGCCACCCGCAATATTGATAGTGTAACAAAATTACCTGATTGTAGTTCAGTGTGGTAACTTATACAGTCATAGCATCGTTTAATTCGTTGGAACAAGGATCTAAAAATTTTGGGGTGAGGAGCAAAAGAGCAGGGAGTCATTCCCAAGATTCCCAGCAATCTTTTATGTCAGCTTTTGTTTTTGCTTGGGGTAAAAGCCCCCTGGTGGCGTAAAATACATACTGTGTGTTCACTCAACAGAATAATATTGGTGTCTATTCATATATTTTGATTTTATAGAGAACTTACAGCTATTGTATCAAGTTTCCAGGGTCCTTATGGAACATTGCTTGCTTAAAATCACCTGTGCTTCAAAGATTTTATTGACCTTAACAGTGTCTGGGTTAAATAAAGAATTTAAGTCACCAATTTCATATATTGTTACATAGTTAAGTCCATGTTATACTTTAAAGTGGGTTAAATAAGAAGGCCTTTGATTCACTCTAGGGAGACTGGCCGTCTGGTCATGAATTTCATTTAGCTCTGTTATGTTCTGAGTATATGAGGCACACTTAGCATGTAATTTTACCCAGATGTCACATATGCAGGCGACCTCTAATGACATTTTTAATAAGCCTGAATATGCACATACAATAAGAGCATGTTGCTAAATTTTAAACATGTAAAATTACCTCCTCTCTGCCAGCATTTTCACCCCATGTCTGCATGTATACTGTGGGGCAACAAGTCATTGGGAAAATGCACAGTTTATTGAAATTTTATGGAAACACCCTCACCCCCTTTTTACCGCCGAACAATTACGTAAAAGCCAGCCAGTCCTTGTGTAACCCTTTTTATAGTAATTCATTTATGACTCTGGTCACAGAGAGGGGATGCCTGTCCTGCCACAAACACCCGCAGACATTTGTAGACAGCATGAGGATGAAATCCACAACGCACACAAGGGCACCGCTCTCATCAAGACATTCCTCTTTTTTCTTCATAAGCACGCCATAAAATATTTCATTCTGCCTTTTACAATCGACTTGTTTCATTAGAAGGCCGTACGTTTTATTTCCACAGGCAGGACTGACATAACCAAGGCTCATTTGGGTATTTCAAAATGCTTCCCCTTGATAGAAAACACGCCATAAAGATGGCCCGTTTTAAGAGGGAGAGAGGGAGAGCATTAGAGGATGGACAAACTACGAGAAGCCGCGGCGCAGACAGAGAAATAAAAGTGAAATGAAACAAAGAGAGTGAGTGAGTGAGCGGTGCAGAGAGGCTGCTGGAGTCTCTCCTGAGATGAGTCTGATGATTGCAGCCACATTTCTCTGCAGAGTGAAACCCCTTGGAGGCTTTTGGAACGTGAAAACCTACTTCTACTCTCTTTATAGTACAACACTTAGGCAGCGTACCACTTTTTCCCTTTTTTTTATTCTCCACGCTGAACATTGCTCACATCGCTGTTCCCTGAAGCTTGAAAGCACAACATTCCTCAGCCAGCAAACTCCCACTGGGACCAAAGCCCAGAGATGGAAAAGCAAAGGATATGTTTTATTGGACAGTTGCAGACAAATAAATCTAAATATGTATTTTGGTCATGTTTGTGTGCCGACCGTGTCCTGAGGGAGTTGAAATGATTATATGACATAAATAACAGCGCTGTAGCATGATATTAGGTCACATGTTTACATACAGGGAGCTAAGGTCAGGGAAGAAAATAATTCAGACACTATTTCACTGCTTCTGAAGTGAACAGTGTTTTGTGGGCATACATACATGGAGCTGGGAGTGTTGCTTTGCAGTGTGCACAGACTATTAATGAGACATGAAAGCATAAGGTCAAGTAAAATATAAATAATCAAGACGATAAAAGTCATAACTGTGGGGTGGAGCTGGGTAATATGGACTAAAGATTTAACCTAAATATCTTTTAGCTGAATGGCATACATAATTTCAATATTTTTGTAAAGACATAGAGTGCTGCAATACTGACTTTTAAAATGTGAAAATGAATGAGCATTACAACAATTCTGGTTCCATCTTTTCAAAGTCAATGAAGTCTGACAATCAATTGTTGGTTAAATGGCCAAATAATAAGTTCTGTGGCAATTACAAGCACAGGAGATTTTTCTCAACAAGATAAAATGTACCAGGATATGCTCTACTTGTGAATTTTACAGTGTTTCAAATAGTGGGAGGAGACCCCTAAAGGGGGCATGGCCACATGCCAAGGGGTATGCAACTTCTCTGGGCAGGACCGTGACCAAATTGGGGCCTGTGCCCCCTACAATTTGGATTGAATTTTGACAGCCCCAGGTGTCATTCCAAAATTCAGCATTATGATTGGATATTGGCTATTAAGAGGTGGGATTTATGTAAAAATCACTGTGAGCTACATAACAACAGACTTCTGGTATTTTTTTTTCTTTTGAAGTGGTCTATTCTTGACTTAATTTTTTAGTTTTAACAAATCAGGAGATTTCAATAAACAAAAAGGAAATGATACCATGGAGATTTCATGATTGCCTTGACTTTTAAACATTTATTTCCTTGACAGTTAATAATTTTGTTTTCATCTTATCATTTTGTCATTTAACTGTCCATTTCCCCACTTTTTTGACACTGTTCCTCTTGGTTGATGTTGTTAACTCAGGAAGTTAATTTGTTAGAACTTTGAACTGTGACTCTTGACTTAAATCTTTTCTTGTCTTATATGAAATAACCTTGAATGGCCACCTTGTTTTTTTTAAATTTTGTTTTAAAAGGCAGCATTGAGCGAGAATATTAATTTTAATTTATGTGACACAATACATGAATGGTGGTGGTGAGAATTGGGGGGCAAAAAAAAGTAAGTTGAAGTGGGGGCACAATATAAAGTAATTGTGAACCACTGGTCCAGTGCAACTTTCAAAACTGATGTACTGTGTATTTTGCAGAAGACATTTGAGATTAATTATAAAACAAAGCAGTTTGTTTGCAAAGGGCATGACTGACGTATAATGATGTGTATCAGTGTGTTGACGTGCATGATGGGCTTGAAATAATTTAATCTGCCTAGGCCAATGAAGGCTAGGGCCTAGTTGAAAAAGTTTTGGAACCACTGCTCTAGCAGCCACTCGAAGAAAGAAGAACTTGGCTCTTAAACATTGGCCTCATTTTTTAACTCCCACATTTGTACATACACTTAAACAATGCCAACATTTTGTGTTACTCTGACACAACTGGACTTTTAAAATGAGTGAATAAATGTTAGACTGAATTTGTCCTACATCAAACTTCTGAAGGGTCAGACTAATACATCTTTATGTTGTTAAAGATCCATGATCTCTTGCATTTAATCCTCCATCAGACAGCCCACAATAGTTTCTCTGTGCATGCTCCACAGGACTTGGGTCCAGAAAACAGCATTTACCCAGAAATCAAATAGCAACATTACGCTTTTCATTTTAGCTTAACTGCTAAGTAGTGGTAGAAGTCATGCTTTCGATATGACAATAAGAAGAAGAGAAAGCATTGGTCATAGTTACACCAAAAGAAAATTTAGGGCATGAAAACTCACAAACTATAAGTTTTTTCATATTTTCACATAAAACCAGTTAGCTGCTTTTTTTGCAAGATGAACTGTGATCTGTGAAGTACAAAACTTACAGGTTGGTCATCATAATAATTGTCATATATTAACCTAACTTTTTGAGGTTTCAGGCTTAAACGTGATAAAAAAAAAAAGCTACTCTAAAGCTGTCATTGGAGCGACTACCACACATCCAACATATAATGCTATGTTGTAACTTCTTTTTTGAGAATTTTCACTAAATCGAATGACCTGTTCAAGTTGGTGCCCATGGCTGTGGCTATAGTGTTTGTGTTACTGTTTATTGACAATCCATCAGTAGTGAATGTGTTAGGGTTCCTGGCCATTTTATGTGGTACTTGCTCACAGTTCATTGGCCACTGTCCTTTTATATACACAGTTACTGTTTAAATGAAAAGGCATTTCAATATCAGATGCAATTTATGCTGCAAAACGAAACATTCAAATCCTGTGTGCATGTGTTCACCACTGATGTTATTTCAGGCATTCATAATCCAAAATGCTATTCTTATATCCCGTATACTGTCAGCAGTGGAAAGTTTTAGTACTAAAATGCTAACTCGCGCGATTTTTAACTCATTCCTGCACCAATCTACTGTAGCATAGACAGACATGCCTCAGTTCACACATTTTCTCCTACATACAGTGACAAGGGCAGTGCTTACCCTGCTTACTAAGCACTTGCTACATAAGCTGTATCATGCATGTAATCTTGTGGGGGACTTTGCCCCCACATTTTGGTAGATAAAAACAATATTCAACTATTCAACAATTTGGGTTGTTTATGGCTTCTGTTTTTGTTACGGTAGTATCAAACATAATATAAGTTGATTTTTACACATTATAAACATTTTCCAAATTGAATTGTATGCGATAAAACATTCAATTATATTTTGGTCTAAACATATATTATCTATTCATTGAGTTTCATTCATGTTGATTTTCATCCCAAACAATGTTTCTGCTCAATATTAAATCTGGTATCTCCATAGAGTTGATCGATTTTTAACAATATTTTCTCTCTTCTTTAACTATGAAAATATATCAATATATGTTAAAATCTCAGTATATTTCCCCAGCTCTACTGAGAGGCACAAATCAACCTGTCCAATGTATGCGAGTGTGTTTGTGTGTGTGAAGGGGTGGGCGTTGGGTCACCCTGAATGAAATGGTTTAGGCTCACTGATCTGCGTGAAGGAAAGTCAATGGGAGGTGTCAATGAGAGGGCAGGCGGGGACTGCTGCAATCACATGTCCTGTGATTGACACAGCCTAAGCTGAGGGGCTGTGTGTGTGTCTCAGCGCTGTGCAGCCTCCTAATATGGCCTCAGCTGACACGGCCTCATAGGAGCAGAGTGAATTATGGGCCAGGAGTGTACTGTAGGTGATGGGACCCTACCTCTTCACTATTGAGTTTTACAGGGCAATGATGGGCTTTTGTAGGCTTTGGAAGTGGAAAAATAAGCCACATATGGTAAGAAATTAATGATACTTGATGGAGATCCACTGTTTGATGGTTGCTTTCTAAAAGGAGTGGGGTCATAGGGTTTGAACAAATTACCATCTTCCAGACTGGTCTCATATAAAAATTAAACAATGGTGTCAAAGATCTATATTTAGACTGCAAAACTGTAAATTCTGTTTGGTTAAACTGTTAGAATAATGGCTGCATATCTGTCTCATTTCTACAGTGGCCGACAAGGGCATACGCTGCATACAAAACCCAAAAATAACTGCAAAAGAGAAATGCTACAAATTCACTCCACGAAACGTAAGTTCGCCAGGCCACTAGGGGGAGCCGACCAGAGGGATGGACCAGACCCTCTTTACAGATAGGAGATACCAGGAGAGAGTTGGCTAAGAAGAAAGCAGGTTACTCCGAAGAAAGTTAGCAAACGTTTGGGGAGGAGAATAAAAAGGTATGTTTTCCTTTACATCTTTTTTAAACACTTGGCCGTAATCTCTTACATCTCTTGTAGTTGTTTTGAGGTTTTGTATGCAGCATTTCTCTTTCACATTTGTTTTGTCGGTTTGTATGTTTTTTTTTCTGCAGCGTTTCTGTGATTGTGTCATTTTTTTGTGCAGCGTTTTTCTGTTGCATTTGTTTTATGTGTTTGTGTGTTTTTGGTTTTGCATCATTCCTATGTTTGCAGCGTTTGACCGTTTGCGGCGCGTTTGACCGTTTGCGGCGCGTTTGACCGTTTGCGGCGCGTTTGACCGTTTGCGGCTCGTATGCCCTTGTCGGCCATTTCATTTGGGTGATGCAGCAGGCTAAATACTGAGCCACAATGTATCCCTACACATTTTGCAGGGGAGCATCTGCTGTTAAAACCCAATGAAAAAGTACAACGTTTCAATAGTTGTAAGTCCAGTGCAGTGTGATAGTGGTGACATGCTTCCAAAGTCATGTTTCGGCATATCATACTGCAGGGTTTCCTACAGATCGTACTTGAGTGGACCACCCAAGTGCATTTAAAGCCCTAAAAGTATATTTCACTTTCTTGAAAACAAACAAACCAGATATAATTACCACCAGATATAATTACCAAAGTTTGTCAACTTTGGTCGACGTCAGCTAAAATACATTGATATGCGAATGGGCCTTAAACAGCAACAATGTGTACAAAAAAACCTTACGAATTAATCTGAACACTTCAAAGTTTCCCCTGCAGAGGACAGAAAAGTAGAGAATAGTCGAATAGAGGAGAAATACATGTCTCCCTTCACGTCAAAAGTCAGTTTGTTGATTTCCCATACCTTACATACTCTGCTACCTTTGACTGCAGGTGAGATCTACCCCACACCTGTGGCAGGCATGAGTAGATATATGTTTATTGGCTGACCAAAGCAAACATACATGTCCCTTGATTTAAGGCAAAGTATATTAATTAAAAAATATAATGTCTAAACATTAACTTGTACTTTAGCTTCTTAACAATCATACAGAGAGGAAGACCCTCTTGAAAGCAAGATGCCACATCTCAAGGGGCTAACCTCTAATAACGTATTTCAATTCAATAGACATTTGTGATGAGGACAAATTTTTGGTCTGGGTGTCCATGAATTTGTTGCTATCATGAATTCTTATTTTAGTCCCTTTGTCTCTGTCCATCTCCCAACAAGGCTTTGGTAGGGGTGTGAGATAAAATAAAAAGTATGGCTTCCGCCTGCCCTATTGTAGAGTGTTTTAATGTAACATTTGTCATGATTTGGTGCAATACAAATATAATATTGGTTGATTGATTAACTGGTTGATTATTTTACAACAGAAAACTGATTAAATGACTAATTTGTGGTCAATTAATATAAATGAAAGTAATATAAATGTATCCACACATATTTTACATAAATACTGATTTATTTTGTAAGAGGAATTTGGAACTTCCTAAATGGTAAATGGTAAATGGTACATGGACTTGAGCTTATTCTAGTCTTTGACTACTCAAAAGCAGCTTTTATACCGCAGGTCACATCTCCATTTACACCCGTTCACTCTCACGTTCACTCACTGATGGTTGAAGCTTCTATATCAGTTGTCAATTTTCTCAAACTATTTATTGACAAGTACACAGTGTGTCTGCATGTTAGAGGGTGAATAGTACACATACATCAATGTTGTTATGGGAAATTTAAAGGAAAATATTGGTATTGAATCGATTTGAAAATTTAGTATCACCCATCACTGTTGGCAGTTGCATAAAATTCATCCATGGTTATTTCCAAGCTTTTAAAGTATGGGACTCTTTTTCACATAAAATACTAATATTTGTACAGTCTGTCTTCTTCTCTCCCATGGCTCCTCTAAGATAACAAAATAAATACCCATGAGCACAAACTACTCAATCCAGCTTCGCATCTTTGAAGGAAAAGCAAACTTGGGAAATAAAAGTGGCGCCCAATGGCAAACTGCACTTCAGAGAATTCAGCCTCCTTTCTCTTATCTGCCACTAGTGACAAGCGAACCATGCATCTCTTCAGAATTATATAGCTGTGTGTCTAATTATCTCTTTTCAAGTCTATACAATAAAAGTCTACGTTCTTTTCTCTCTTTGCCGGGGTGAGGACGGTAGGAGGAGGGCCCTCCGAAAATTCCTTCTCATGCCTCTGACATGCACATCTGCCTGTACATCAACACACCTCCTCCACAGCTCCGCCATTAATGAAAGAGATGTTAGAGCTACAAATGTAGAAGGTAGACTCGTGGCACATTCAAATTCTGCTGTGCAAATACAATCACTAAGATGTCCTCTTTATTTTTAACAGTAAACACTGCACGAACACAGACAGCTTCAAAGCCAGGATTATAACAGATTTCTGTTTTATTCAGATGTGTTACACAGAAGTTCATTTGCAGAATAAAGCGCATGAATGTTGTCATAACAAGGGATGCAGTGATTCTCAATATGCTGTATAATTGAACTGTTCTTTGCGGCATCCATGGTTTAGTTCTTGGAATTGAAAACAAGAGCCAGTTTTAGATGAAAATCATTTTAAACTAGTACAATGCAGGAATTTAAACTGCCAATAATCCTAACACCGCCCTCATCAATGCCTCCCATTCAGTTTGAAATGACATGACAGAAATAAACTAAACTAAACTAAATGAAACTTAAGTGCCTTGTAAAACATGCTTTGTCTTTCTCTCAGTGGCAGTCAGAACAAATGAGTTGAGGAAATACCCGTGGCAGCAAGGAGCTTGATGTGGTCTTAGGTGTGGCTTGATATTTACACAAAATGACGCTAACAGCCCAAAGGTCAATGTCTTTGCCTGTGAGACTTTAGGCAGGGGAGGAAACACCAACATTTGTAGATGCAGCAGAGCATAAAATATCCAGTGTTTGACGTTGTTGACACTAAAAACCTATCTGGACTTACTTTTTCCACAAAGAAAACAAGAACCCACAAGGAAATATACAAAGTATCCAGTAATACTTCGTAGTGCTTTATGTCCCTCTCGGCTGTTCATATATTTTTTATGGACTGGAAGGACATGGAAGCCTCTATAGGAGTTACTCATTCAGTGTAAATACAGATAAGAAATTCTTAACTCAGGAGTCAGATTGTTGGCAGAGAAAATTTGACACAAATGAGGACATATTTATGAATGGAGGCATTGTTTTTAGCTCACAAATTACTTAGAACGCTACCTTTAATCGGGGCTTTCTACAGACATATTTAGTAGTGGAAAAAGTAGACAACAAAGGGGTCCAGCAGTGTTCCCCATGGCACCAAACACTTTGATTTGATTAATTCACCATTGTAGACATGTTTGATAGACAAAACCTCATCATTTATCAGAGGAGCAAACTGAGGCCTGCCAATAAAAATGGGGGTATAAGGTCAACACAGGGATGAAAGCATAAAAAAACAGAAGAATATTTTTTTTAAAAGTTAAGATATTTTCTTAGGTTTTTAACATGTTTTTACAATAACTGTCAGATTATTTCAAATTTCTTTACCTTGAACACAAAACATGAATGAAAGCAGCCAATTAACCATTCAGAATTACTTAACATGCAATGGTAAACTTTTATTTTCAGTTATGCACTAAAGTGACTTTCATGTATTATATTTCCCCCATATTGCTGTTGCTTTGTTTGTGTCTGTGAGGCGACATGCTGGCATAAGAAGGCTGATCCACCACAATGTGCTTAAAATATCGCTCTTTACATGACTCTGAGAGGGAAGGCAGCAAACCAGAAAATCAAAAATGTTTTAAATCTTAAGAAACATCCTGCTTTCAAATAATATCCATATGATGGTAAAAATCAGAATGTGTCTCCAAAACTAATTTGACATATTATCATGAATAACTCACAAACTATTTTACGTATCATAGTTTTTCGAAAAAACACCTTACCAAAACATAACTGTTGCAAAACAAACATGTTCCACATAGTCTGTTGAGTGGAGAAACATAGAGGAAATACTTTCTATTCATAAAATGAGTGGTTTGAGAGGCTTGAATTTTTAGAAGGACGATTTTATTTCTATATTGAATTTTAAGAACTGAGCCCCCCTCAGAGACTGATTCTCAAATCATCTATGGGTTCATGGATAGGTGCTGCTTTAGAAACAACAAAACATGGTAAAAGAAATATGATGTTGATTGCAGTTGTTCCGCAGTGAAAAAATTTGTTATTTTTGTCTCAGTCCAGATCTCTTGCCACACGAGTATTTCCCAAAAACATCATACAATTGATTTAGGAAACTGTGTACAAACTCTGTAAGACCCAATGCTTTTCCAGTAAATTTACCTAAAACACCTATTAATAGACTTCTAAAAGCTAAACTAAACAAACAAACATACAAAAACAAAAATAAAAACAAAAAATACAAAAAAAAAAAACAAAAAACAAAACATTCCAACAACCAGGGCTGACAAAAACTGAGAACTGTAACCAAAAACCAGGCATATGTTGAACTCAGTGTTTCGTTGCATCCCTGGTAGTAAATGAAGGCTACCTGCTTCATCAAACTGGTCTTGAATATAAAGCAGAATGCCAACTTTCTCCAGATCTCAGCTTTTAAAGAAGAGAAATCGGACTCCTGAAGATGCTGTGAGGACACAGCTCTACTTTCCCAAGACTTTCCTTGAAACTTTATTTTTAATATCTTAAAGTACGATGTCGGATATTTGCCCCTCAAAAGGACAATTAACAACACAGCTTTCATTTTCAAAAAATGTGTAACACAGAAGTAATTGTGCAAAATAAAGTAGATTTCTGTTGCAGAGCATGTATTTTCTTCATGTAAGTCCCTCTGAATATTCCACACAAGCTAACTGTTAATTGTGAGTGCCCTAGTGTTGTTAAAGTGAGCCGTGCCCTCGATATTCCCTGCACTGAAAGACAGCCGTAGTAAAGAGCCTCTGCTGCAGTGCGGTCACAAGGGGGTAGCATTGACACAGTTGTTTAAGCCCTTCAGCCGGCAGCCCAGCAGCAGGACAAACTGCCTTTGATGTAATTGAGGTCTTAGACCTCTTAGAAAAGCATATATTGGTTTGTATGTGGAAATGTTCAAGGAACAATGGATTTCCATAAGTGGATGTAAAATCGTATTTGGAGCATCCCCGGCATGCTAACCGCTCTCTAAACAATGGGAAAAAGGACTCCTCCAGGACGGGACGTGTAATTCTAAGGCACTTACAGCCTGGAAATGTAATGGAATGTAGCATTAGGATTAAATGTGTGACTAAAAGATACAGACTTGACTAGTTTTTGGCCCTTTCCTGGGTGATTTATTCTAATAAATGTGCAGAAATCCTCAGAAGCAGCATACACCCTAATAGAAGTCAGTGAGCAGTATAAAAACACAGCTTTTTGTCCTTTTATCAGAGGAAATATTAAAGCTAGATTCCCTTCTATTGTGTAGATTTACAAATATACATTCAGAACGTCTAATATCATTTATTTATTCAGTGAGAATCCAGCGTGTTTGGATGAAGCTGTTAATTATCAATCATCCCACAGCCACACAAGTATTTCCTTAACTAACATTTTTGTCCATCCATCTTATCATCCAAAGTAATACTTAAGAGCAGGAGTCTGGCAGGGACTCATAAATAAAGGTTACCTATTTACATATTCAGTTTATCATGAATATTGCATACTCTGTACATAAAAATTCAAATGCAGTGTTTATGAAATATGATCATGCAGCAAATGTGAGAAGACACAGAGCTCAGCCCATTCATACACAGGGGGGATTTAGAGCGCTCCTCTGTGATTAATAAAGGATGAGCTTAGACATTAGACCCACTGAAATTAAGACTTCTGGCTTTGCTTTTACATACCTAGAGTTATCTTCTCTCTGTAAAATTGCCCTTATTTGAAATAAAACCCAAAGTCCAGGATTATAGATAAATTCCCTTTAAAACCTTAGATCATTTAAACCTAACCTGTGTAACTTAGACACAGTAAAAATAAAGGAGAACTGACTTACCAAGACACAACAACCATTTTATAACTAATGCAGGGAACAAACAGATAATACTTTGTTTAAAAAATCAGCTTCTCTTATTGGAAGTTGTTGAAAAAGTCCTCATGCAGTGTTGATCAGCTTTGTTCGGTTCTGATGAACTGAAGTACAGCTCGCGCAAAGGCTGCATTAAAAATCAAAATTTTGACATTGTCTTATCTATATAATATGCATTAAATACACAGTAATCTTTATTTGGTTCAACACAGGTTAAAAAATCATGGCATATCAGATACAAATATCTGACTGTCAGTGTGGGACATGCTCTGTCTAGCTTTGTGCCAGCTCAATTTGTATGTTATTATTATTATTGATATTATTATTATTATTATTATTAATGTATCTATTTATTGATCAACATTATGGGAAATACAAACAAAAAAACTAAGATACAACTGTCTATGGCTTAGATGTTTTTATAGTCTATGGACATCCTAATTCGAGCTGAATTTATTTTACAAGCAGAGCTTTTTTACTCTGCTTGTTCAGTTTTTGAAAGATTTTTAATATTTTTCTAAGCAAATGTATTGGTCAAGGTTGAAACTCTTTACAATTACTCCCATAAATTTAGGACAAAAAGTTGCACAAAGCAAGACAAAGTGCATGACAGTAGACTCCCCCTACAACAGATGTTAAGATTTTGTTTTACAGTGAGTTCTGATAACGAGTTTTCAGTAATTATCAGGATGTCACCAAAATGTAAAAGAATAAGAATTGGTGATCATCCTAAAGAGCAGTTTTTTTTTGTGAGTTCCATCTCCTAATTAAGAATCTCAATTTCATGATTATGACATTTTATCCCCAAATTATGAGTTTTTACCTCATGCTTAAGATGATGTATCTCATAACTATGACCTAGTATCTTAAAGTTGGACTTGTCTTAAAAACAAAAGTTGCAGTTCTATTCAATCTCATCTATATAGCTATGGCTATTCATTCCACCAATAGTTTTTTTTTTTTTTTTTTTGATGATGACTAAGTATTTTATAATCATAATTTGGAATGCCTTGATTTTACTGTTTTTAGATTTTGTAATTTTGTAATGTTTAATCTTATAATTTTTAATTCTGGCTTAAATCCTAGATTTGTAGTTTTCATCTCAAAATAATGCGTTTTTATAAGATGTAGCCTAATGGAAAAGTATTTTTAACTATGACTTTGTGTCTCACATTTATGTCTTTTTCTCTATCTTGAGTTTTAAGTCATGACCCAGGTTTTGTTTTACATTTATGACTTTTTATCCTATGAATATGAGGTTTTAATCACACAGTAATGTATTTCTTCAAGATAATATAAAAAAAGTATTTCATAAGAATGACCAAGAAGGTCAGAATTTTATTCATATTGTAATCTCTTAATTATGAGTTAAATCTTTTTATTCTGCCATTTGTCATGTAAGTCTGAATTTGAATCTTTTTTGTTTACTTATTCATTCATAATTTATTTTTCAGCCCATGGTAAGTTTTTTTTTTCCAGTAATATTGTTTCAAAATCAAAGCAACTATTAAGTATCTCATAATTGTAAGATAATGTTTGTTGCATAGGTTTGAGGTTATATATGTGTATTTAAAAGCAACACTGAGTTAAAGCTAATACACACTTTTCAAACTGCATAGCATTGCAGAAATATTGAAGAAGGTAATCCCAAACTGCACATTTTTCTCATGCAGGTCTGATATGTATTCATGTAAAGAATGAATAAATGATAAGTGCCGCCTCCACAAGTTTACATATATGGATTTGCCTCCACACAGACACACACCGTAAACATGTAAAAAAGAAGCAGCAGTTTGGTTTGCACATAAAAGCAGCTGAGGGGAATAACGGCGTAGAAAAGAAGCAAACAGCGTGCAGCAAGTGTCTCATCTTCTCTCATGAACTAGTTAACCCCAAAGAATACGATCTACAAATGTGTTTCAGCAAAAGCAAATTACCTGGGTTTTGTGGAGGGGAACTAATCTCTCCAAGCATGACACTGGACAGGAAAGGCCTCTTACTGTTATTATGATGTGTCGGCTTGTGTTAGATGGAGGGCCTTGATGGCAGCATCAGGAAGCAGCGCCGGAGCCCCTCTGCCATGACAGCGCTCTGATGGATGTACAGGTGGTGGAGGGGCAGAGAAGATGGAGGTTAGAAAGCTGGAGATGGGGAGGAGGGGAGGGGGTTGATATGAGGTGCGGCAGAGGTTATATACTATAGTAAATACCTACAAATGCAGCACATTAGTAGTAGGTGCAGAGCCTCAGATAGTATTAGCATGCACGATAAAGCTTCGGATTGGACAGGCCATCTCTGAAAACAAAATAAAAAGCCTGTGTGGTGAATTTTCATGGCCTGTTCTTTATGACCTACAATGATTTGTTCTCTATATGGAACAGACTGATGATAACAGGCAATCTGAAAGTCATTTAGGGAATCAAAATGTATGCACATCAAAATTTGAGACATGATGCAATGCTGTTTGGATTCTTGACATAAATTGGACCAGAACAGTTGAATACGTGACTTTGGAAATGGAGGTACTTTTAAAATAAACCAACATTCTCTTATGTGAGGGCCTTATACCTGAAGCTCAGGTGTCTTCTCTAATTATATCCTGACATATGTATCGTTTTTACGCCATGCGCTCGCAATGTTAAATAACAAATGATCATGTGCTCCCAGTAGTGCCAGGATTGCCAGTGGTTAGACACAAAGCTGGTGTGTTCCTTACTTGAGGAAATAGAAACTGACTGTACTTTAAACCATGTCATACCTGGTCTAAAGCCTGTCTAAAGTGCTTCTGCTATCATTCAAGAGAACGGCACACAAATGCAAAAAAAAAAAAAACACACACTTTAATAAACTTGTTTCACTGACATGAGGTGCACAGTAGCACTCATTTTAAACATAGGAGCATTTGTTGAAAATTTCAGCTTAATGCTCAAACCAGGACACAGAGCTGAGATGTAATTACAATGCATGTAATACTCCAAGAAACAAGAAAAACCATGCAGAGGATTCAAGATTTTCTCAAAACATGGAGCAACATTTCTAATGTCTGTATACATACTAAGAAATCTAACTGATAATTATGCTCACAGATAATAAAACAGGCTTTGAAGTGTAATAGAGAATACGGCAACAGACTCCTGCAGGTAAGGAGAAAATGAACTGCTCAAAGCCCACAGTTATATGTTGTACATTAAACAGGTCTATCATATGCATAAACCTGCCTGATCCTGTCAGTTTGAACTGATAATTTAAGTAATCAATAAGGTTTGGCTTTTATGTTTATGTGGAAGAGTGTGATTCGTCATTTGGATCATTTCTTATGCTCTGGGATGCTTCAATGAGAAAAAGCATTTAAATTATGGTGCTAACCTAGACAGAACTCAGAGAGTGCAAACCTCCACCAAGGTAGCTTACATATTGCTATTATACATATGAGCGATAGTTCAGTGATGAAGTACCCCTCATAATACCATTTCTTGACCCTGAAAATCTACCCCTAGCACTTGGGATCACGCTGATATCATTATTAGTTTGACAATAACTGAGCAAAAACAATCATTCTCTAATGCTGGTTATCTGGATCACCACCAACACTTATTCATTTTTAAGTTGGGCCATAACAGACATCTGCTGAAAATCTCAGCAAAATCCATCAAGTGGCTTTTGTGTAATCTTACTAGAAAACAGACAAACGCAGGCCAACAACATAACCTCCTTGGCAGATGTAAATATCATACAGTGTTCTATTTGTGCTTTGAGTAAAATGTATAATCCAGGCACAAAAATCCACCCCCTTCTCACCCTGCACTTGGTTTTGCACTGAGCACGTGCATCCTCTAAATAACAAATTATACACAACCCAAAACTGTTGTGCACCACATGCCTTTAAAGAACGCACTTCATGCCATCAAACTAGGGCCCCTTTTATTACCACTCCTGTGAGGATCTTTTGTTTTCTTGTTGAATTTAGTTTTCTCTGTTAACAAAGTGTCATTCTTTCCTCTGTTGTTCTTTTCTTATACACACATAAGCAATTTTTTTTACTGATGAAACATCTCTTTCGTCTCTCTTTTGAATGTCACAAATATTACTCTCCGAATAGTTCAATGAAAAACATTTTTAAAAACTCTGAGTCAGGGGCAGCATGGTGGTGCAGCAGGTAGCGCATGTGCGTCATAGCAAGAAGGTTGCTGACTCCCCAGTCAGGCGGTGCCCTTCAGTGTGGAGTTTTCTGGTTCTCCCCATGCATGTATGGATTTTGGATCCTCTGACTTCCTCCCATACACTGTGAACATGCTCAAAGCAATTGTACAATTACCTTAGGTGGGGGTGTAAACGGTTATTTGTCTTTGTGTGTCAGCTCTGTGATTGCTTGAGCCAATGACAGCTGGGAAAGGATCCAACCCCCATGACCCCAAAAAGAAAAAGCAGTATAAATAATGGATGGATGGATGTCTTTCAGTTGGGTTTTAGGCACCTAAGGTTGCTATGGGAGATGAAACTAGTCTTTCCGATGAAACTCTGGATTGCTTTTCTAACTCATAAAAGGCTGTCAACATAAGTCCTGGTTTGTTTCATAACTTTAAAAAAATCACCCCAGGAGTTAAAGTGACTGACCTGTGGCATAATGTTAGTGCTTGGAAGAAAGTTTAGTTGATTTTAAATGATTTTGATCTGCAATGTCAAGCAACATGGAAATCATCTGAAAACTATAAAATTGAGGGGTTTATTAAGTGAAACATAAGTACATAACTATCAAACCAAAAAATGACTAAACATGTTTGTGCAGAGGTGGTGCTTGATTTAGTGTTTTTTTTTTTTTATTGTTGTTAGTTTTGTTTTTGGCTAACTTTAGGCAGTGACCAGACGTAAAGAACCCCTTATATCCTTTTTATATCTACCCCTGACATTTCTAGTTTTTTATTTTTTTATTATTTTTTTTTTTTAGAAACTGATTGTCTCTGATTTTAAGTGACTCTGACACGGTTTGGATGTTAGGTCTCTAGGGCTCTTTTCATTACCCTAAACACTTCTCAGTAACTTGACACACCAGATGGACCGTTCAGGGTATACTATACAGAATATACCTCACTAGTGCGTTGAGGCAACAGCCCATAGAAAGTGTTTGGGAATGGGCAGAACCTTTCAAAATCATATCTGATATTAAGTTCCAATCAGATAATGTAATGAGTGGGCACTAGGAAACATGGGCCTCTTCATCAGCTCTAGTGACGTGGAAATAACTGTAAATAACTGTGAATATATTTTAGTTAATTCTATTTTATTCTATATTTTTATATCTAATTATTTCTATTACAATACATGCACCTTTATTTTTATAATTATCTTTTTACTTATTGTCTGTTTGTACTTTGCACCAAGTGCACCAGAGCAAATTCCTTGTAAGTGTAAAAACCTACTTGGCAATTAACCTGATTCTGATTCTGATTATGACACAGCAAACTCTCGCCAAAACATTTTGGAAGTGGAGCAAAAGTATTCTTTCTATTGGGTTGTGTTTTCAGTTTTGTTGCATGTTTTTCACTTAATAAAGGACTGTGGTCATGATCTGACAAAACTGCTTCTGAAGCTGTTAGCATCTATGCTAATCTCTGTACGAGCAGTCACTTTCATCTCCCCCATAGCTCCCACCTCTTCCTGCTTGATAGATAGATAGATAGATTAGATAGATTAGATAGATAGATAGATAGATAGATAGATAGATAGATAGATAGATAGATAGATAGATAGATTAGATAGATAGATAAATACTTTATTGTCTGTCCCAGATGGTGACAGGAATTCTTCTTTGACTAAGCTCACAAAGAACAATAACACAATGTCATTCAGACACATTCAACAATAAAACACAAATAGAACCACCTTTAGAGAAAAGGACGCTGATTGGGCCATGCCAGTATGGGCCAAACACAATCATTGTTAGCAATTGGCAAGATGGATCTGATTCTAGACATTGAATCAAGCAGATCCAGGTGCTGTGCAAGATTACCTTCTCAGTACAGGGATGTGAATCTCTCCTTTGCTGGACAGTTCCATTCAAATGTTGATTTAGAGGCTACAGCACCATAACCTGGTGATTAAAATATAGAGCCACTGGTCCAGTTTGACTTTTCTTAACATTATAAACCTTGAGAAAGGGAGAAACAGAAGTATAATTTAACAGTTATATATAACATAATATCAGTTCCCTCACACGCCTGTCAGGGTGTCATACTTTGACTGAAAGTTTGAGGGAAAATATAAAACATAATAATTTTACAGTTTAAGAAGCATTTGCTCTTCTGTCACTCTCGTGGCAGTATGAACAAAATATTTAATTTCCAAAAGTTAAAACCAATTAACTAATTAAAGGAGACTTGGGCAATACTGTGGGAGAGGCCTTCTTTGCTTGCACAGGATGATAATGTGTTAAAGTAAAAGGCTTTTGACCACAGTCAAACAAAAATAAAGTAAACATAACTTTAACTATGTCAAATTTCAATCTATGATTTTTGCATATCAAGTCTGCATGTCATCCAGGCATTATTATCTTAACTCACTCCATGGAAGACATTTTTGTTTATTTTGATCCTTAAATTGATCATGTGAAATGATTATAATTCGATGTAATGTCAATGGGTGAAAATATATTTACTACATCACAAAGTCAGGCAGAGAGTGGGAAAATTTTCAGTGTTTCATTTTTAGCCTTCATGACTAATGGGGCTTTTTCCACTCCATGTACCTGCTTGACTTATCTTGACTTTGCTCTGTTGTTTTGGTTTTCCATTAGGGATGGTACCTCATACCTGGCACGGTTATTCATATCACCTCAAGCAGGGTTCCAAGAGAGCTGAGCCAAGACCAAAACATGAGGTGGAGACACTGCTAACCACTGAATCAAGCATCGCCATGAGTCGGGGGTATCTGACGAGTAAATTAAATGTCCTCTCTGTTGTCGGCTCCGGATTGCTGTTACTTTCCAAATTCTTCATCATGTTGTTTAGCTGCTACTAACCAACTTTGGAGAAAAACATAATCTCCTCACTGTTACAAAAAGCCACACAAGGACTGTCAGTGTCTGGGTCTGTTGTGAGGATGCTGTGGTAGTTTCACACTTTGACAGCCCCACCTACTTTAGGAGGCACAGTCTATACAGTAGTGGAAAATGGAGCGGGTGACACTCAGAACATGTAGAGTCGAGTAGATCTGAGCAGAAACCACAAAAGCCCCATTAATTTATGAGTTTGATGAATGAAAAAACATACATCATATCAGCCTTTCCTATTGTTTTGTTTTCTCATTTTACTTAGTCATTATTATTTTCACTAGTATTTTCTTGTGCATTATTTTGCACACTTGTGGAAGTAGATTGTCTCTTCACCTTACTATACATCATTCTTGCTTAAGCAGACTCACAATTTAAGGCTGTAGATTAATTTATTATTCTATAATTTTATAATTTGTGATTTTCAGTCACTTTTCCTAGTTTCTTATAAATATCACAGTAATTGTGTTGTTGTCATGGTATCTTTTGCCATGATAATTAGAGCTGAAAATCAAATATCCCGACAGCTGTCATGTCCTTAAAGTATCGTATTTTGAATTTACCTGGAAACTCTGAGAGCTTGTTTTCCTGATTTGGGTGAATGTGCTCCAGGAGACATGCTGGAGATAAATTGAGGTGTAGGATGTGGAAACTGAGCAATTGCACGTGCAAAACATTATGCATATGACTATGTGGAAATGGGAGGCCTTTCATAATTATGAAGCATTAGTATTGATTATATAAGCGTACCATCATATCTCTGCACAGTACATCACATACAGAGCCATTAATTAATAAAAAAGATTGTATGATGACTCCTGATTAACAGCATTCTTAGATTTGTAGAGCATGGTTGAGTGGACTTGAATAGTGAGGCCAACATTTGTCTGTTTTTTTATGTATAGCTTGTGGGCAAAGTCCAAAATCCAACTGTTTTAGAGCCATGAATTATAGCCATATTTTCAGCACTGACAAATGCCTCTCTAGATAATGCATTTTTTTTTTTTTTTACAGTCCATACAGTTTCACCAAAATGATACTTTCTCAATCCATGCTGGCAAATTAAATAAATCAGTATTTTTACCACAAAACATTCCCACAGTTTGTTGAGAAATTAATTTTGGTTTGGACAACAACACAAGTTATTACAGCAAACATGGCTTCTTCTCCCTCAGCAGCAGCCCTTCATGTAACATAGCTGACTCCATGTGAGCATTATTAGTCTGTCTGTGTTCTTGCTCCCGCATTGGTAGCTTTGTTAGATTATGTTGTTGTGGTAGAAACACTGCAGACACACTTGTTGGTGTATCATGGTGTTTTTTCTCCTCTCTCTCACAGCTGGGGGTGTCTCACACACAGTAACCACACTAAAATATTAATAGCTGGTTTTCCTCTTCGTCAGCAGGTTGTGATTTGATTCCTGGTTAAGAAATGCAGTTCTGGGCGGCAGATATTCCAGTCAACACCTCGGGTCCCTGTGTTCCTCCTCGCCCTGCTCCTCTGGGCTCCCTGGAGACTTCAGGTCATGGAGAGTGTTATATAGAGAGATGGTGCTCCTCCTTGGCCTGGTAAAGATTGGGGGTGCCGGCACACAGCGGGACAGGTGTTCTGAGCCGCACACAGGGGAGCGTCGACAGGGCTGCAACGCCTGGCCTACATCCATCTCTGTACCTAGGGAGATAAATGGGAAAATGTGACCCAAACAGTCCAACATCAGAGCCATGGCAGGAGCAGGTTCTAACAATGGAGAGCAGGGAGGGGTTTCCCATATCATTACTAAAAATTGAAACACACTGCAATTAATTCTGAGCCTAAATGAATGTCTAGTGCTTGCAGCATACCTCTCTGTGGCAATAGAAACAGATTAATAATGCAGAATAGAGAGAATATTCTTAATCAGAATCATGCTGCACTCAAACAAAATGGCCTTTATTCCTTTGGCTCATTTCTTGATCAACATTTTTGTCATCTTGCAAACCCGGCTTTTTGCAGCCTTTATTGTATAAAATGGTGTGATCTTTCCACTGCCCTTTGTCTTGGAAGAAAAATTAATTCTCATTTGCATTACCACGTCTAAATGTCAGCCACCGATATTTTGTTAGACATTAGTAAAGCTGGCAGCGAGAGGCGCTGGATAATTGCACTCAGCCTAGCAGAGGGATTTACATAATTTCAGATAGCAATTAAAGAATCCTTGGGAATTTTCTTCCTGGCCTCTCTTTTCCTCCCTCCCTCTCTCTCTCTCTCTGTGGCTCACTTCCACGTCGGCACAAAAGAAGCATTCGTTTACATTAAGCTCCCTGCTCCTTGCTGTTCATTTGCATGAAATTAAAGGTTTTCATGATCTTGAACAGCGGGGTAACATTTAAAATGCTGTTTTAAAGCCCTCACCTTGGAATAATGAAACGCTTCAATTTTTTTTTTTTTTTTTAGAAGGCAGTGGGAGTTCATTCACTGCCTGTCCACAGCAAAACTTTTCCATTTCCCCTTCACTCATATATTATAGCAAAGTAATACTTTCAGCTAATTAAAAATCCTAAAAAGGTCTTTCTTTTGTCTTTCCAAGGTCCCCATTCTCATTAATCTGACCCTGCCTGAAAATATCCCACACCTCTCACTGAGCCTTTTAAATAGGAGTTGCAACAAAAGATTAATGTTATCAATCATCTGGTTGATCTTTAAAAAAGATGCTTGTCGCTGTTTTTCAGAGCCTAACGTGGTATCAGTAGACAGAAACTTGAGCCTTTTCCACATGAGCACTTTTAATATGTTGTCGAAATTTTAATCTAAAAATTCAGGTGGACTGCCCCTGAAATCTTCCTGAGTTCATTGCTCACAAAGTGGGAACCTATCCCTGTTGGATGGGGGGATCTCAGGGGGCAGGAGATGTCAAAACAGGACAGATTCAGCTATGACTTTTTTTCTTCCATTTTATCAAGCTACACGATTGGATATATATACCATACCAACAAAGGGGAGTACCATCATATAGGTACATTGTTGCAAAAATAAATTAAAAAATAAATTAAAAAATACATTACAGTTCAATTACTTGCATGTAGATCCCACCCATTGTTATGCCTTGCAAGACCTGATTCCCCAGATTTCATTTCTGCCATGAAGCAGATCCGCCTGGCATAGTGTCAAGCTGAAACATTTCAGTCTGGTCTGAATTGACCCTAACAGTTGTCATCTTTAAAAGAGGGATTCCACAACATTTCGGCCCCTGACCCCCAGTTCCAGGGGCTCAGGAAACCTCATATTGTACCTCTAGGAGCTGCAGACCCCTACGTTGTTTCACGGTCATGAGCAGACTTATATTTTTATAACATTTTTTGACATGTTGCCCTCATCTCAGCACAAAACTTATGTGGCTCTACTTTGAAACAATCTCAGCGAATGCAGATACATAAAATAAGCTGCTTGTGACTGTATAATTTTTAATTTATTTTTGGAAACAGGCAGTCCAAAGGGTCTTGTGGCCCCAGAATGGGGTCCTGACCCTCACTTTGAGAGCCACTGTTCTTGAGGAGGGATTGTTTATTGGGTGTTGTACAGATGTAACCTGACATGCCTGACAGTTCAATATACTATTCAGGATATATTTCCATCATCCAACTGAACAGCAGCCCATAGAAAATGTTTTGGGAGGGCAGAACATTTCAAAATATGTATCAGGACCATGACTGGATGATCATTCTGTCAATCACATTCAATATGGGCCAATCAGATGATAGGAGCAGGCAGGAACTACTGCTGCAGAGTAAAAGACTTGACGTGAGCCTGTCCGTAAAGCAAATTCTAGCCCGAACCCTTTAGCAGAGTTGCAAAAATATATTCCCCATTGAGAATACTTTTGTAGCTGACCATCATGATAATGCCATTTACTGGTGTCCAGTGAAGCACTTTAAAGCTAATGGACAGCAGTTGCCATGTAAGAAATACTTTCTCCATCTAACTTTTGATCAGCCTTGTTTAAGACAAAGGGCTTTCACTAAGGTAGAGGTTTTTGAGCATATTAGGATTTAAAATTACAACTAATTTTAAATCCTAATATGACCAAAACATAACCTTACCCAGCAGCTAGGCCTGCCTGATTCAATGTCTTTAATCAGGCAGATCCATCTTGCCAAGCTCCAATCGACAACAATTGTGAGTGTCCCAAGGCGGCACAGCCCAAACAGAGGCTTTTGCAGGTGGGAACTACCAGGGAGACAGACGACAGCAGGAAGTGACTGCTCATACAAAGATTTGCATAGATCCTAACAGTTGCAGTTTTATCAGATCTGGATTGTATTTCTTTATTTAATGAAAATCAAATATCAGTGCTAAAAACTCCTCTATAGTAAGGATATTTTCCCTCCACTTTCAGCATGTTTTGACAAGAGTTTGTTTTACAAAGTGGCTCACATTCTGTAGCACAGTAGTCCCCACCTACAACATGATCTGATTGGCCCGTAATAAATGTGACTGATGGAGTGGCCATCCAATCATCTGCAAGATTTGCTTCTGAAAAGTTCTGCCCTCCCTAAGCACTTTGTATGGGCTCTTTGTACAATGTAGTAGTGAACTTTATTGGATGGTCTATGGTGTGCCAGGTTAACCAAAACTGAATATTTGTTAAAACAAAAAAAAAAACAAACAAACAAAATCACATCTACATTATGTCCGTCCCTCCATCCATCCATTATCAATACTACTTTTCCTGTTTGGGATTGCTGGAGGCTAGAGCCGACTTCAGCAGTTATTTGGAATAAGGCAGGGTACACCCAAAATTAGTTGCCAACCAATCACAGGACTCACATACAAGGACAAACAACCAGGCACGCTCATAATCACACCTTACAGAACATTTCAATGTTGCCACACTATTTTTTAAAATTGTAGCTTAGTGTTGGTATCCTTATATTGTGTTTTTTGTTCAAACTAATGGAATTAAAAAATACTGATTTAAACTGCATTTGTGATTTAGAAAAATAAATATTATTTACTCCAGCATCCCACCCACCCCACCCCCCTTAAAAGAAAACCTGAACTTCTACAACATGCATGTTGTCTCTATGAAGGTGGTCAAAACTTTCCACAAGGACTTTTTTGCCTTTAAATTTAAAATACTTCAGCCAGTGCAAGTTCTCAAGTCTGAATTAAATATAACAGATTTGTTTTTCTTTTCAAACTTTATGTTTACCTTGAAGGCTTTTACTAAATGTCAGTTAAAGAAAATTAAGTATAAAACAAAATATGCAGAAATGCTGAACTGTATTTTGGAATATCTGTTGATTAATTGTATTTTGTATTATTCATTTACACCCTTGCAGCACTACTATTTAATACTTTGGAAGGATAGCTGTAAAATAACACAAACTACAAATCCCGAAATCTCTTTACTTCCAGGATGAAATGATGAGAGGACCAGAGCTGCAAAGATAAACCTCTCACATCCAGTATCTTTAATTAGGTCCCTGTGGGTCCCGGTGTTATCTGCCATGCTGATTAGACTGAACATTAACTTGCTTTAGCCCTCAGTCTGATATCACACATCCGTGTGTGGTGACAAAAGTGCTAAAATCGTGCCGGACATATTTTTTTTCTGTCTGCTGCTTTTATGCATTAATATTTCTTTGAATTATAGCGGACAGTAGAAGCACATCATTGTAAATCCCTCATGCTTCCTCGGTGTGGCCTGGATGGCACATCTGATATGGGTATGGATCATCAGGATTAGTTAAAGCAGAGCCTTCTCCAGGGAGGTCCACGAGGAGTGTGGAATATAACTGTATTTAACATCATTGTGATTTTGCCAGTTCTTGCTTGTGAGTTTAATCTGTACACTATCTAATAAAAAACACACCACAGTGGACTCTGTGATCTGAAAAACAGTGGTGATGAATAGCAGCTCTTTGTTAAGACAATAAAGCTTTGTCACAGAGCTCCCAAATCAACACAAAGCCTCATCTGAACAATACCCTTCACACTTCTTCCTTGATTCCCCCTCCGTCCTTAAAGGCATCACAGAACATTTTCACACTAGTCGTCCTGCCGCTGTGAAATAAATTGTGACAGTAACTCAATATGAAGTGAAATAGCTGAGAAAGCCTTGAGTTCACTTGCGCTGACAGTGCTGTTTAATTCCATCTTGTGCCAGCCTGACATTTCTGCTGCCACTAAATATTAAACATGTGTACCCGTTTCATTTGCATCTGGTAATGAGGTGGGAGACAGCGCCCAACTGGTCAAGCCTCTCCCTCTCCCTCCCACACAGCCAGTTTACCTCCAACAAACACAGTCGCGTGGACAAGGGTAAACCAGCAGAAATATTAAGAGTATAAGGGGGGGCTAGCTGAGACCGAACAGGAATAGGAATAAAGGAAGAAAGAGGGGGAGGGGGACGTGAAGGATAGAGCACCCTTGTGTGTGTGTTTGTAAATGTGTGTGCGTGTGCTCTCCAGAATTCAGAAAACCGCTCTGAAATGACCCCGGCTCTCAGGCAGTGTCTGCTTTGGCTGACATTTCTCCCTGAATCTTTTAAGATGCATCCCTTGCTGCAAAATGCATTAGTGGGGAGAGGAGAAACAGAGGCACAAGAGGAGAGGGTTAAATGTGATTGCTCTAAATGTCATCACATCTTCATAATGCAATATATATTCATGATCCAGGCAGTCCAGGAGGGCAGACATCACAGTTGTGCTCTGTAATTCAAATGTTTTATACCAATTTTGATTCAGCATACAATTCTGGGCAGACATTTCAAACCAAGGTATGCATCTTTTGTTGTTGTTGTTGTTTATGTAAAGGCATCATTTATACAGATGGAGCGGTGGCGTCTGAGGGGAAAGCTGTGTGATGTGGGTGTTATTGAAAACACAGAGATGGTCACAGATTGAGCATTGAGCCATTAGCCATTTAACATCTGTTTAAGCTACAAAATTAGCATTGTTGTGGAGTCTTGTCAAATTCTTTGAGCTCTGAAAGATATGAGTTGGATATGTTAATTCGGCAATGTCAGTGTTACATTCACTCCCAAAAAGTATGACTAAAAATTAGAGGTGGGGGTAAAAAGACAGTACAATAAAGTATTTCAAATATCACAATATATGCATGGTTTTATTATGTTGATTAACATCTGCCATGTTTCAATGTGTCTTAATGGATTAACCCTCAAGAGTTCCTTTAATAAAATTACTCATTTGTCCCTAATTACAATAACATGAAAAAAAGTCATCTTCTCAATAACTGCTGTAAATATTATCTATCTATCTATCTATCTATCTATCTATCTATCTATCTATCTATCTATCTATCTATCTATCTATCTATCTATCTACTTCAAATGAGCCAGTCTTTAAAAACTACTTCAGCCTAAAATATACATACCACATATTAATTATGCTTATGGAATTTGAAGCCTTTGAAGGTCAGTATGTTTACACAATTCTGCATTTTTTATGAATACTTACAAACCATAAAAAAAAAATTAAAAACTTCCATAAAAAACATTTCAAATTTCAATTTGATGCATTGTTATTTTCTATGCAGGCACCCTTGCAGAAAACAGTAAAAAGTGTGAAATTTTGCAACGTGCTTTGTTTGGGCAAAAAACTAGTGCCATCTGGTGAGCAAATATTGAAATTTAAAATAGATGCTTGTTGTCCAAAATGAAATTGTAACATTAAGGTATGCATTAGTTTATGTTAAAATAAATGTTGGATCCAGAATTTAATTTTTGATGGTTTTCAATGGGACATTTTTGGTCATTAGGAAAGAATGGGATTGTTTGTGTAGCCTAGCCATTTTAGCCAAATTTAAGAAAGGGAGGAACAATTCAAAGAAATAAAATTAATAACAATCATATCTTCTGGCAATTTGAGCTATATTCATTCAACAAAGCCATAATGGCTTGGAAAAAAGCCATGAAATATTTCCCAGAATGGTTTTATGAATTAAAAAAAAGTATACTAATGTTAAGTCCACTTTACCTTGGAATATAAATTGCAATGATGAGTAAGGAATCCATAGTTTGTTATTAATCTCAGAGCCCCATACTGTCCACCATACAGAGACTTTGAGCAGAGGCATTCATATACAACACTTTGGCATTATCAAGAACAGGTATAAAGGTATCCTCCACCAGCTTTCTTTTGACATGAAAGGAGAAACAGGGCTTATGTCTTTGATAAAACCCCAGCAGAAGTTGTGACTTTTTTGCAACATACTGGATGTGTTCCCTGAAAGACAAAGTATCAGCAAAATATGAATCCTGAGCACTTCAAGGCCATACTAACTCAATATCCAATCTGTATTTTGAAATCATTTTCTCAGTCAGTAGAACAAGCTGCAGCTGGCAGAGGTGGTTTTGAACTAAAAGCATGCGGACAATTGCAAAACCCTTTGCAATTGTAGGTGCCCAACAATAAATAATTGAGTTGTCAACATGCAAATAAGAAGAATAGGGGACCTTCTGTCCAAAGCAGTGAATGTAGATGCTAAATAACAGGGGTCCCAGAACTGAGCCTTGAGGCACCTCCTTGTGAACTTGTGAAAAATCAGAGGTCACACCCTTGAACTGAACAACCTGCTGAATAAATGTGCTCATATTTTTGTTGACGAGTGAATCAACATTAAAGTCTTAAATTTATAAATGAAATGTGCGTGAAGTTCACTCTGGTGACAGACAATAAGCCTTAGTGCTCTGAGAGGTACTCAGTTTTAAGCTATGTATGCCAAAGCAGAATCACTGCAGCTTGCACCATACCTATCAATATATTTTGGTCTATAACATCAGGCACTGTAAGACTTTTTGAACCCTTTTCAAATTAATAGCCATGTGTTTTACTTAATGACAGGACTGAACACATTTTCAAACTATGTTTCATTCAGAAATTTGATAATTGATTTGTTTACTAAAATAATGAGCCCTTTCTCTAGGTCTTCTGCTAGAACAGGGATGAGCAGCTTTGGTTGCAACGAAGGACACATTAATACTTTTCTAGCTTCCAGAGTTTTTAAAATTTTAGAAAATGTTTAACAACTTATTTGAATTGTTCATGATTCAATAAAAAAGAGAGACTTAAACAATCTGTAGGATCTGATATATCATTATTTATAGTTTTTAACATAAATGCAAAGTGTGATGTTTAATGAAATGTTAAATTCTAGCTTATTTTTCAGTGCAATGTACAAATTATTTACCAGTTCCTCTTTTTTTTAAGATTATTTTTTGGGCATTTCGGTGTGAGACAGAGTGGGGGAGGACACTCTGCAAACTGGCCAATGGCTGGATTTGAACCCGGGCCGGCAGGAGCATGTATATGGGTCGTGCCTGGTTGCTTACAACTCTGCTAAACTAGCACCCAGTTCCACTTTTTAAACACTTATAAAGGGTCTGGAGAAAACATCTTTACAGGAACAGTTATTAAAAAATTTTTTTTATTAAACCAGTGCAAAAAATGCAAGTATTTAAAGATTATTTTTAACAAAATGATAATAGGAAAAGGAAATACAAGAAATGAGGTCTTTTAATTTAATGTGTTTAATGCATTTAATCATTGGGCATGGCATGACTGTGGAAACTCCATTCAAACCCCCATGGCAGATACCTGCAAGTTCCTTTCCATGCTTACTTTATTCCATTCATCCATTATCTATACCACTTATCCCATCTGACATTGAGGGAGAGGCAAAATACTCCCTGGACCAGTCACCAGCCAATTACAGGGCCACACAGATAGACAGACAACCATTCACACTCACACCCACACCTGAGGGCAGTTTAGAGTGACCAGTTAACCTAACAAACATTTTCTTGGTCTATGGAAGGAAGCCAGAGAGCCAGGAGAGAACTCATGCATGCATGGGAACAACATGCAAACTCCACACAGAACAGACCTGACCAGCATGGCATTCAAACCAGCAACTTTCTTGCTGTGAGGCACCACCAACACTGCCACCATGCCACCCTTCATGTTTACTTTATCCAAATATAATTTCATCTGACTTTGGGGCAACATTGAGAGAGGTGGAGGGACGCCTGTGGCCCCCGGAGCTGCCAGTTGCCCTGTTCTAGAACATTTAGTGCAAGAGAGACTTCCCACTGAGTGGGCTGGTTTGGTTTAATACAGTTTGGTGCGGTTTGGAGCGGTGAACCCTGACCTTTTTTGTGTTTCTACTGTCTGAGATATAAGCCAGGAGAAGAAGTTGCACCAGCTACGTAAATGTGTGACATCACAGCAGTGTGACACAGTGAAGCAGTCTAAAGACGACTGCAAAACAAAGTGCAACAATGGAGGACTGCCTGCACTTTGGTTTTCTGAGGAGTATTATTTTGTGTAGAGTGATAGCAGAGGACAAATCACTTTACATTCGCCTTTAAACTCTGCCTTTTAGGGTTGGTTAAGTACGTATGGTGCCCCTTTAAAGGGGTGCCAAAAATTGGGATGACCCAGGTCGGTTATTTGGGTACCTTTTCTCCTGATATATGAAACACCAGTAATTACGAACTGGACTGCTTGGTGGAAACACATCTTTTGAGGTCTTTACGATAGAAATAGTGTATACAAATTGTTGCTGTCTAAAGTATCTTTGGCAACATCAGATTATAGATTATGGGCAAAGTCAAAAATCTGTAAGCTGATGTAACAACTGTCTCTACAAAAAAAGAACTGAAATGAAAAACAATGTTTATGCAGGGATTGCTATTAAAGTCTAGTGGCGTAAAGGTATGAGGTACTGATAGTATTGGCACAAAGTAAGGTAGAAGGACTTCTTAAAAGTTAAAATACTGTATTACTCTGTTCAATAATGATTATTTTTTTGTTTTACCTTGATACAGGCTTCTTTAGGTGGTCGTATTGTTATAGCACGTGTGACGATGATTGTTCATTGTACTCCTATCTTAAGAAAAGAAAAGCTGGGTCCTCTGATGTTCTTGAATAAAAGAATGATATTCCCTTTCCTCTGTCAGCCTCTCACGACAATCTACAGCCACTTTGAAAAGAAATCAACCTCAAACTTTACACATTCACATTATTCGTATGACTTAGGAGCAGATTTATTTTATTATTTCATTTTTGCTTGAAAGGAGATGTACTTCTGTCATTGCCCTGTTTGGCATCAAACTCTGCAACAGTTAAAGTTTAGAGACGCCCTGCCTCTCTGTGAGGGCTTGTATGGCTTTCATATTATGTATCAGATATGTCAGAGGAAATCAAACCTTGATCAAAACCAAAGCTGACTGTCGAGGAGGAACAGGGAAGACATCAAAGAGCGTACAGTAGAAAGGCATGGCTGGTTGAAGTTGGGTGTGTTTGGTTGTGTTGAAAGCTGAGTGGGGGGGGGCTTCCGACTTCTTGTTAATTCTCCTCATAAGATGTGTTCAGCACATTCAGCAGTCATGGAGAATCGTGTCCACTCGCAGGCCTCCGGTGGGACTGCGTGTCCTGAGGTTTACTGTTGCTAGCTTGTCATGTCCATGTCAACAGCACTTATCGCCTCCTGTCTGAGCGCCGAGACATTTCCCAGGCATTTAGCTGCCTGTTTGTCTTCTCTTGATTCCCCCTCCAAATCTGTCACATATAGTCTTCACCTGACACCTCACAGAGTGTTCCTCTCTCAAACACTGTCAAAACACACAGATCTGACGGGGGAGAGATAGCAGCAGGGAGCCACAGATTGCCAAATGTTACACACTGATCAGACGCTGCAAATAATGACCTGCGTAGGCAAAAATGGTCTGGGATCATTTGCTTCATCAACACGCCGCATGCTTTCCAAATAAGAAAAGAAAATGAGCAGTTTGTGTTCACAGTTTTGGTGTTGCAGTTCATTTGGACTCTAAGTTATCAAGTGCTGCTTTTATTTATGCCAAATCGCACATTGTTCTTGAACGTCAGTAACACAGAGTCCAGAGTCTTCACATCAGTAAGACTTTCTCTGTCCTTTTTCTTCACTCAGAGTTAAAGCACTGGCAGGAAAACAATACTCCTCACAGCAAAAAACAAAGGGCTTGGCGTTGAATCAAACGCTCCTTCCTTGCTGCATTTTTCTCTCTTTCCCTGGCGAAAAGCCCCTTTATTATTTCAATAAGCCCTCGGTTTTAATACATTATTGATCTTAAGGTTGAACTACAGGCCATTGCATTACCAGGATTCCAAAGCCCATCATGGCATGACACTCATGTACTTGTGAAAAATTATACCAATTATAAAATCAACCAACAACCAGCTCAAACAGCAATCAATTGTCACATTGGAAAGCATTTTGTCCCACAATGCTATTGGCTTTGTGGTTACACAGCAGGAGTGGGCGTTGGATGTTTAATGACTTCCAAACACTGATTTCGTTCTCTTTTTTTCAAAAGCTTATTACTATTCACTCCGAGACAGTTTTTGCTCTGAAGCGAACCTTCGATTATGTTTGATGCTCTTTGTTGAGTGACTCTGGGCCAATAAGACAATAGCATTAGCCATTGATTAGCTGTAATAAGTACCAAGGACTTAACAGCAGTATGCAGAGTTAAAAGCCTGCATTAGGCTTATGAATTATGATAACTATGCTTTATAAACTGGTGCATTAGGACGTAGGGCTGGACAATGTGGATCAAAAATCATAGCTCAGTATCTTCTGGCTGACTGGTAATACATGGGATATCTCTCAAACATGTTCCTGTACAGTAATAATAATTTATTTCCCCACAACACCAGGATTCTAGCTTTGGTTTGATTCTAGTAAAAATCCCTGAATAATGAAAAAGTCACAACTAAATTCATTTTTGTATCAGTTTTGTAGGAATGTATACGGTTAGTAGGCTTTGTAGGGCACTTACAGATTAACAGGTAACTTTTTTTTTTAATTACTGTAGACCTAAATACCAGTCAAACGCTCTGTGTAGAACTGTAACCCGGCCAAGCCATCTGATGCAAGAAACTACGTATCTCTGCTCAATGGTTGCCTCAACTGGCAAGACCATCATGCCTAGAAGTAAAGAAAGGACAATAATGAAAGCCATGTATTGAATGGATAGCAAATGGGCGACTAGAAGGAATAAAAAATGCAACAATACATCCAGCCCAAGGTTCAGGACATACAAGGTTCAGACAGACAAATTTTACAGAAATGATAATGGGGATATTGAGGACGATTTTTTTTTTTTTTTTTTTGTCATTTCTAAGGATTTTTTCTTTTGCTTTTGGGCAAAAGAAACCTATACATTAATGTATTTGATGCAAGGTTTATATGAATTAAAATGTAAAAAAATACATGAAAATAACTCTTGCAGTGCAACAGTCGCTGCCTTTTAATTTCAGTGGAAAAACAAAAAAAAAACAGAGTAGCTACCAAACCAACAACAAATCAATTTCTTTCCGTTAGATCATATCATAATAATAACTTTTTTTGAATAGCACTTTTAAAATCAGAGGTTTTACAAAGTGCTTTGACAAACAGAGACATACAGAAGACAACGCACAAAAGCTTAAGGACAAAATAAAATAGCAGAGAAAATGCACAACTTAGTTTAAAGAACCCTCACAGGCTATAGTAGACTCAAGCATGATAAGAGACCAAGAGGAGAGCATATCATGAAATAATTTATTTGTCTTTTTATCATTTTTCTGAGTTGTCTTTGGACACTTAATATTGTAACAGTAAATGTACTATTATAAAGGGCTTGTTAGGTTTGATTGTGGCCATTCTGCTTAGTTCATATAAAAACTAGAAATCACTCGGAGAGCACAAACCTCCGCCAAGGCAGCTCACATATTGCTCTTACATCTATAAGCAATAGTTCCATGATAAAGTTACCATCATAATATGATTCCTTAACCCTGAAAACCCACACCTAGCGCTCGGAATCACGTTGATATCATTATTAGACACTTATTGAGCAAAAACGATTGTTTGGGAATGGCGGTTATCTGGATTACCACAAAATCTAATCATTTTTAAGTTGGGCAATTCCCAACGTCTCCTGAAAATTTCAGGAAAATCTGCCCTGTATTTTTTGCGTAATCTTGCTAACAATAAAACAAACAAACAAACTTTTGCCGGCAAGAACATAACCTCCTAATTAGGTTTTATGCTTCAAAGCTATTTGCACGTAAAAGCAAAAATACCACAATTCCCATGCACATACTGAACTGTGGTTCTTCTACCAAACAGTTTAATATTTTTTTGAGAATTGAGGCCTCTTTGGAATGGTGTGTTTCTGCGCTATTATGATATGAAGAGATTAAGTTGTATGAAAGGGTCATCTTATACCCACATCAAGAACTCATTTTTTGTCTTAAGTCAGTTGGCTGTTGCCTTATAAAAAGTAAAAAGTAATATTCAAGCTGTAAATATACATCTGAATTGAAAATATATGCTTCAGCAGCACATTAGGGTGCCGGAGCAGGGAAATGGCTGGTCCAACAGAGGGTGCTCTCACTGCAACCGGACCGTCTGTACACTCATGATGCTCTCTTGAGCTTAGTAAACAAGAGAAAAACATTTTGAGAAAATGGAGGACAAGCAAAGCCACTCTGAAATGAAATGAGCAACTCTGATATATCTGAAGAGTGCCAATGAGGAAGCACTTTAGGGGTGCACACTGCAATTATGAGTACAGTAGCTGGCCCACTCCTCACCCACGACAAAGCAGCAGGCCCTTTTGTTAGCCTCTTAACCCAAGTGCCACTCATCATGTAGTACATAGCCCCATGGAACTCATCCTTGGCAAGCCCCCTGCCAGAGAGCCCTTGATTTGACCTCTTCCGAGGGTTTTTTGAGGGGGTAGAGTTTGTCTGACTTAAAGCTTGACAAATTTGTTGAAACTTTATAGGTAGGAGGACTTGTTCACGTGTTGACTATTTCAGTTGGTCCTTAAAATGTGTGAAATCAAAAAGTCTCATCATATCCCACCTGCTTTTAGCTTCGCTGGTCTGATCAGCAGTGTTCAAAACACCTGAGTGAGAGTGTCCAGGGCCTTTAAAGGGTAAGAACTACAGGAGCCCAGGGGAAGCAAATGAGCCACGGATTAAGTCAAGGACAAAAATCTCCATTTTCCTATTTAAATCTTCCACAAGAAAACCTAAGGAATATTAAGAGTCGCAGGTTAACCAGTTAACCTACTGAGCATGTTTTTGGCCTGTGGAAAGAAACTGACAAACCAGATGGGCCTTACTGACATGCAACCTTCTCACTGTGGGTCGTGAGCACTTACCTGCAGCAAATTCAGAATACAAAAAAAAGGTAAAATAATAAATAAAAGAAAAGTTTTAAATACATGTTAATCAGTCAAAAATGCTAAAGGGAATATGAGCTGCATAGGCTGCTGCATTTTAATGATATAATATTGATTATCTAATCTGGCACCCAAAATTATAAAAGAAATTGAAATCTGATGAATTCCAAGGCCCTCCTGGCACTGTTTATTATCATAATTATTATTATTATAAATATTATTATTATTTATTCATTCATTCATTCATTTTCTATACCGACTATCCCTTTCGGGGTTGCGGGGGGCTGGAGCCTATCCCAGCTGTCATTGGGCGAGAGGCGGGGTACACCCTGAACCGGTCGCCAGTCGATTGCAGGGCTTATTATTATTTTAATCAAATTAAAGTCTAAATCAACTTTGTAAAAATATACAGTATATAAATGTACAATTCATAACAAATTTAATTAGACCACCTGTCATAAAAATGAGAAAATATTTTAGATATCTTTCAAAAATGTTTTTAAATTGAAAATGATATATTTATTGAACCTAGGATTAAAACAGGAATGAAGAATTACAAAATGAATTTTTCTTTGTATACCCACGTGAGCCGGCTCAATGGGCTTTTCTGATAAGTTAGAAATTAATCAAGTTAAATATTCACCCACAAAAACTATTTTTTTCTGTTTAGGAGTGCAAGTAAATAACTATAATCTGACATCTTAATCAAGAAATAATATTGTGCTTTACTATTTTTCTGTCTTTTCTCTGACAAAACAACAAATCTGAAACTTCATGGATAACAATAATAATTGTATTTCAGCACTGAAAATGTCATTTTGGTTAAAAAGCTTCCACATGATGGTGTTCTTACCATTTCAGAAACATAAAAAATAAGTTTGGTAATTACCAATGCTGTTAATTTAGGGCAGCTGTGACACAGGCCTAACACTGGGCGGTGGTCTAATAAATTTGTTAAGCACTGCACATGAAAACCTCTTAATATGTCTCGACCCATTAAGAAGGCATGCTTTTCATTTAAATTCTGCAAATGCCACAAACCTCACTGGGAAAGAGACACAGCCATTTCTGGGGATGATAAAGTAACAGTGGGGGTGGGGGGGCTGGGGGGGGCTGAGTGCTCGCAGGGTCAAGTGCCAGCCGTGTCTTTGACAGTGGCTGCCTGCCTGTGTTTCCATATCACAACGTTCAATCATGCAGTCCCCTCATGCAGAAACCTTTAACTCAATGCTCATAAATGCAGGCGAGCGGAGGCACCTGTCTGCAACCTCTGCGTGACTGTTTGTTGTGGTCAGTGGCTATTGTTTTCATGCTTCTGCTTTTGTGCTTAATGCAAGGAGAAAAGTGTTTCTTCATGTGCCGATGAAAGGTCAAGCTGAGTCAATTTTATTTATATAGCACCAAATCATAACACAAGTGTAGAATAGGGCAGACATTATGAACATTCAAGAATCCAACACTTCCCAGAGAGAGAGGGAGAGAGAGGGAGAGAGGGAGACTGGGTATGAAGAAGTACAATTAAGGTCACCTTTATTGTTTCCAATCTAAATCGCAGGTGTGACATCTAAATGACACTTTAATGAAATTTTTAGACAGGTTATTTTGAGTAGTTTCCTAAAAGATGCAGGAGGTTGAGCAGTGGTGAATTGCAAGTGTCTTTGGGGGGGTAGGATGTGTGGCTTGACGGGCGCAGGAAATCTGAGCCAAATAAATGAAGTGGAGATGGTAATACAGTGTGTTATAGCGGAGAGTGACAAGCCCGTTCCTCCCATGAAGCAGCTGAGCTGGCATTAAACAGACAAGACATCCCGTTCAGTCAGTTATCAGCCCAGGAATAATGAAGGAACAGGCCGGCAGACCAGGACGAGTCACCCTAGTCAGCCAAGTGGAGAATTTAATTTCGTGCAGGTTTCTCTGCAGCCGAGCATTTCTCTCCACCACCCCCTCCCAATTGGAGGTCCGCCGGTGCTCGGGTGAGCGTGGACAACCCAGTGCACCCGGCTCGGAGTCTCTGACAGAGATGTGTGGTGATGGATTTTCGAGTGGCTGGGGAAAAGAGGGTGGACTTAAGTTTTGGTTGGCCTGTTAAAGAGGAGAGAGCGTGATGACAAGCTAACTTCAGAGAAAAGTAAAAAAGCGATCAGTCGTGCTGCTCATTTTCCAGAGAATGGCTGCGTTATTAAATCAAAGACAGTGAAATGAGAAATGGGCGCTGTCTGACCCCCAGATATGTAGGAAGGAAATAATATTGTCTGTGCTTAATGTCACCCCTGCTCCACCAACCAGCGCTCTACCTGACACGGCCACTTGGCTACTGGATTTAAATATCACTGGTAACTAAACATTGTGATATTTTAAGACATTTATCTCTGGATTTTCTTTTTTTTATCTGAATTAAGATGTTTTTTGGGACATTTGTCATATATTACATGTAACATCAAATAGGAAATAATGGTGCCCTTTCATGTTTGCCATATGTCTACCTATATCTTTGCACCGCTGCTGGATCTACCTGAGTCATTGTCTGTCATCAGAAACATCCGTCTTGCCAAGCTCCAATCTACAGTGATTGTGAGTGGCCCAAAGCAGCATCCTTTAGAGCAGGAAAAGGTGGGAGCTACGAGCAAGATGACAGCAGGAAGTGACTGCTTGTACAAAAATTGGCAAACATGCTAACAGCCTTAGTAGCAATTTTATCGGGTCTGGACTACATTTCTTTATTGAATAAAAAAACCAAACAACACTAAAAGCATTTCTTGATAGAAAAGATATTATCGTTCTACTTCGGACATGTTTCAGTGAGTTTGTTTTATGAAGTGGATTACATTTCTTACTTTACACCATGGCAGTAGTGCCCATCTACTACATTATCTGATTGGCCTGTAATGAATGTGACTGCAACAATCAACCTGTCAGAGATGCTTCTGAAAAGTTCTGCCCTCCCCAAACACTTTGTAGGGGCTGTTGCCCAGAAGGAGAGGTGAACCTTTTGATTATTGGGATGGTTTGTGTTTGAATTATATTTATAGCATAAGAAGGAGGATGGATCAGGAATTGATGATCTGCAGTAGGGCAGAGCGTTAGTTCTGGCAGGACATGGAGTCAAGGTTCTTAACATGCCAGCATTCCAGATTGTTAAACAGCTGATCCAAAGCTAGCCCGCCACTGCTATCAGCCAGCCAGTAACCTCTAAGATGCCATTTGTTAAATGCACTCAGATCACCTTATTTAAGCTGCTCTAGCCTGCTTTATAATCCTCCTCCAGCCATCTCCTCCCTTATATTCTCTGCTTGCTCTGGGGGGTTTTGCTGCTTCTCTTATCTGAATTTGCTGTGGCCAAATTCAAAATTTGCTAATTTATGCAAATAAAGCTCAATCAAATAACTTTTCAGGTGTCTTTTCTTGACAAAGTGGTTCTGGCAGAATTGTATTTATTAAGGGAGAGACCAGCACTTTGCACTGTCTTAAGGAGCTTGCGTCATTGATTAAGGAGAAGTAGATGTGTTCCCTGGCGAAGCTGTCTGGCTTTTACTTGGATGAACGTTGAGTTCCTATCCTTCTTGTTTCCATCCTTATATTCCTTAACTTGTCTTATTGTCCTGCTGGTAAACAAAATCAAGATCATTTGCTTGCAATTGCATTAGGGTAAGGCAGGGGTGGATTCACACTTTCTGACAGAGGGCCCTGACTTAAGTATTTACCTAAAGGTGAATGCTGACAATAGATAGAAAGGGCTTCAGTTAGTGCTTCTGTAACATCCTAATGAAAGGTCACAAAGATTATTGAGATGGTGTTTCCAATGATGCCTTTTAATCTGAAGGAATTACTCAAATTTAAAAATCAAAACTATAATTAGAAATATTTGCTTGTGACTTTGTACAAGGCTACCCATAAGGGTGGACAAAGAGGAAGGCCTTCAAGAGCCCAGAGTCACAAAGAGGCTCAATAAGGTTACAAGGACATGGTCCATTCTAAACTTAGACCATGATTTCCTGTCATTTTAAATTTAAAAATAATTTTATCTGTCGTCGTTTCAAAGCCTTAGCCCTGTCTTCCTAAAATGGTACAGTCCTTATTTTGTGATATTGCAACTTTTTTGTCAGCTCCAACACTGCCCAAAGGGTAAACGTTGCCATCTATTTTATCCAACATGCACATGTTAATATTTCTGTTGTCTTTTTTGTGCATATATTTCAATTTTTGACTTTTTCTGGCCTTGAGTGTCAGGACAGTAGATAGAGAGTTGAAAATTTGGAGAAAGTGCAGACTAACAAAGGGTAAAGAAGCAATGGGACACATTCAAGGACTACAGCGTATATGGGATGTGCAATTTAACTGCAAGGCCCCTGGCATTTCTTGCACATTGTTATTATGAAATGACAAAAGGAGGGGGACCATTTACTAGACATTTCAGGGGACAAGCCATTCCTGTGTACGGACCTGACTGTGTAATTCGTTTGAATTGGTACATAAAGGTAGAAGTCAGACTAAAGATAAATCCAGCTCTGAAACTTCCTGTAATGACTTTGCAGAAATGTAGAAGACTCTCTTTCAAATATTTGATCATGTAGGCCTTCCATCTTTCTAACGTCAGAGACAATATCATCTCAGACAACAGCTGAATCTTTCATCAGTGATCCCATAATCTAGGCTCGTGCTTGGCTTTAGAAAAGACTCTGACTAACATTATCACCTCTTTTATAAATTCAATATTTCATCAGTGTGTGGATGAGAGGACTGATCTGCCAAATATTGATCCTATCAGAGAAAAATATCACAGGATTAGAGAAGTTGGTCCAATTTGTTCTATTAGAGGTAATTAGATTCTTTTTTTAAACTTGTAAAAAAAAAAAAAAAAAGTATAAAGACAGAGATAATACATGAAGGGGCCGTCTGTGCTGTGAATCTGTTCACTGCTGCTGCTGCCAGACTCCAGTCACAGCCAAGTTCGTGTGGATAAACTGCTTTAAATGATTGTGTACACCATGTATACATACAGATCTATATTTAAGTGTATCTGTATGGCGTGCTGTTTGTTTGCCGTTGCAGATGAAAGAATGGCTTCACACCAACAGTGACCACTCATTTGGAAGCAAACAGAACGCCTGTGGCTGTAAAGACCTGCCCAGGGTTCAGGTTCTTAAAGCGGAAATAATTGCAGAGGTGCACGCTCCATTAAAAGCAACTATTTAATACAATAATCATTCAATTAAAAATCCCTTGTAGCAGCTGCCGCGGCTGATTTGGATCAAAGGAACATGTTATTTGTGGCATGAGGCGATTGTTTAACCAAAGGCCACAACCATGCCTTTCTGCAAATAGTCATGTTTAACCCACCTGCACACAGCATTTCAAAATACACTCATAATAATTCCTTCTTTGACTCTCAAGCCTGCACAATTAGAGGAGGCATATTTTAATATTGCCACAAGGTTACTGAGTGCAATAGAAATTGTAGGGTGCAAATAAGCTTTAACTTCCATATGTCTACTACCTGTTCTGTTTTTTTTTTATCTGTGTTTACAATACATCACTCCCAAATAAAATGAAAAATGCATTACATCAGCTTAAAAAATAAATCTGAAGAGATAACTATCTTAACCCTCACTAGGCTGCATTATCCTAGTTTGACAGAGAGCCTATATTCCATCCCTATTATGGTACAGTCAGACACCTAATGTTTTTGGGGTGGTGTGCAGGGGCGCTGCTTGGAGCTGTGGGCCCCATGAAAGGATAACATATTAGGCCACACCACTATGACCCGAAAAATGGCTCCAGGCACACCACTGATATGCAAAAACCCATACTGACCCTGAATAGTTATAACTGTGCTACATTAAGAAGTTTACATTAACATACACAAATGGGAAAGTCTGATAAATCCATGATTTCATCTACGGACCAAGATTTTTTTCCCCACACTGACATTAACATGAACAGAGAGATATAAAGAAACTCAGACTCAGTTAGTTGCTTTCTGCACTTGGTCTGAGGGAGTTACCTCAATGCCCTGCAATGACTTTGACAAAAAAAGTAAATTATTACAGACAAGTTACTCTGTTTAGAGGGAACTTATGACCTAAAAGAGAACTCTTGACCTTAAAAATATGAAGACAGTTTAAAAGATAGTTCAGTTACAACTAGAAAAGCACTCAGAGAGCGCAGACCTCCACTGTTGAGAAATGACGGAGATATGATTTTTTAAAATTCTGCCCAATAATAACGTGGGGTTTTTTATAAATTTTGTGAATTTATGGAATCCAGACCAATATCTGTATCACCACCAACATTTCATGGCCTCTTCCGTGGACCAAACTACACCTCTGGTAAAATGTTCATGTAAATCTATCCAGTAGTTTTTCCGTAATCTTTCTAACAGACAAACAAACGGACAGACCCTTGCAAAAACATAACCTCCTTGGTGGAAGTAATAACTTGATGAATGTTTTGATAACTTTACGTGAGCACCTCTCTTTGTATTCTAAGCATTTATGCCTTTTTATTTTAATTTTTTAGACAAATCCTCATGGCTCAAAACTACACAAATAAACAAATTTGAAAACCTTGCATATATACTGCATTTATTCAGTTCTTAATTTTGTATCATGATGCAGTCAGTGACTCTATTATTTTTAAATAGGCCATATTGACAGTCAGGCATACTGTGTGGTATGAAATATAGTGTTAAAGAAAAAGTTTAAGGGCATCTTTTTTAGAAGTAATGTTTTTGAAATGTTCAGGTTTTTAAATAAAAAGCTCCTCTGGCATTCATGAAAAACTTACAATAAATATATCCTCATATTCAGATATATTTAGTGCTCGCACAATTTCTGACATCCTCAATAGGCTAATTTTCAAAAGTCCTTCCAAATAACACAGATCAAAGTAAATGTTAGAATACCATTAAATGTATTTTTAACTGTACAAAATGACAGAGGATCATATATCAGTCTTACAACATCATGTTTTAAGGCAGTATGGGGGCTCAGTTTTAAAGCTAAAGAGACACCAAAGATATCAGATCAGTCCTCATATTGTGACAACTATTATCATGTCAAATTATGTATAACTAGCTCTCATGAGACTGTGCTGAACATTGTTTCAAAGCTGACTCTTTTTTTAACCATGAGTTCATAAGAAATGGTTTTGTATGAGACTTTACCCAAGATGATAATAATCAAAAGTAATCAAAATTCAACACAAATATGATCCTCTCTGTATATCACACTGACTTAAAATTTCTGGGAGAAACTGTTCAGAACTGTGTTTTTTGCTCATCTCTCTTAAAAAATATATGAATAAAAAAATTAATTAATTTACACAGAAAAAAAATGTCCTAGTTTGCTCATCTCTTTCCTCTTTTATCCTTTAACTTTTGATATCCTGACTTTGTTACCTCAGAAATCAGACAAGATGATCTCTGAAAGCTTCATTTTTTTTGGTATAAAATAATTGTTTACAGAGAAAATAATTAACCAAGATTTTAGGGCTCCTGCAAGGTGTGGGCCTTCAGAATCTCCCAACAACTCACCTCCAGTGCTGACCAAAGAACAGCTATGGGTCATCATTGCCTGAGTTCAAGCCTAGTTTGGAGGTAAATGTAACTTAAACTGGGAAGTAAATACTTAGTAGCAGGGCTGCACTTCTGTGTGCCAATCACTGCTCTTGTGTATTTCCATGCAGTTGCAGGGTTGAAGACAGTACCGCTGTCCTGGGTGACAGCACCAATGAGAGGCAGGTGGTTTTCACAAAATATCTGACCAGCTTTGCACCAAGTCTTCTAAAAATGATATAAATGTTATTAAAAATGTTATTCCTCATATATTTAGGTAAAATTATACAAAAAAAAGGACAATACTGTATTTAAAAAAAGCGATCACTAATTTTTCTGTCTTCAAAGTTGCTTTGTTTATGTTCATTTTCATTGAAAAACTCAAGAATAATTGAGGCAACAGGTTTAGTTTGGAGAAAATTCTGCTGCATGTCTTCAGATAAACTTCTTGTTGCATTTACTTTTATTTCTTTAATTCCTTTGTACTACAGAAAACAACTGCCGGAGTCAAATTCCTTGCATGTTTTGCATACTTGGCAATAAAAATCAATTCTGATTCTGATTGTTATAATCTGGTCCTGATGTGTTCAGTTTGCTGCAACCAGTAGTCTTTATTCCAGCCCAGTGGTCCTTACAAGTAAAAAAAAAAAATAACAAAAACGCAACCAAATAACATCAATAAACTGGAAGTGGATTTCATTTCTTAGAATATGCATATATTTGTTGCAAATAAATGATAACATGTAGTTTAAAAACAAAATATTCTAGAGTCTTTTTACATTTTCAGACCAAAATGGCCTTTCACAAATTACACCACTGGTTTGCATGTGAGCCCATTCTTCATTACAGAGGGATGCCTTTGTGTTTTTATTTTATCTTGTCGGGGGCCTTTTGAGCAAAGGAGCACATTACAGCAAGTCTTTGTTTTATTGTGTTCTGCAAATTAATAAATGGGATGCACAGAGGGAAAAAATAGATATGAAAATGTGTACTTTGCATTATTGAAAAGCCTATCCACTAAAGGTTACCAGCAGCTATTGTGGTACAATCTGTGAAATGTAATTAGAGTGTGTGTGTGAGTGTGTGTGAGCGAGAGGTGCAGATAAAGCTGCGTCTGCCATTATGGACTCCCTCATAATATTTTGCTTCCCCCTGAAACTTATTCTCTCTGAACTCATTTTGCATGACATATTGCATTTCTGCTTCAGCTATCATGAGGCTACCTCTGAATTAAAGCCACTCTGCAATACAGCACGGTTCCACTTTACATTTTTGGTCACGTAGATATCTCACAATTCTTATTTATTTATTCAAAACAGAGAAAAATTAAATTACATGCTGCTTGTATTAGATTTTTCAGGAGGGGAAGAAAATCTAAATTTATATAAAATAGGCACCCCTAAAAGTTATATTACTTCAGCTTAATTTTCATTAGTGTTTTGATGATTAAATGTTACAGGTAAGCATTGGTTATGACTAAAATGTTGTCATAAAAGTGAGGGAAATGTTAAAAAAAATCAGACAGTTTACCAATTTTCTGATATTAGCTATTAACAGGCAGAATCCAGTGATTACAGTACAAGGAAGAAAATGACAACAACTCAGCCACTTTGATCAGGAAAAAAAAAAAATGAACAAATGGGGTGCTGGTTTGGTGGAATGGTAAGCAACCAGGCACGACCCATATACATGCTTCTGCCAGTTTGCAGAGTGTCCTCCCCCCTAAAAAATAAATATATAAAACAAAGAAAAAATGAATAAACAGAAAACAAAAGACGCACATGGCAACATTAGACAGCACCATGCAGTGACACACAACAGCACAATGTCAGAAAAGAAGGCTGTCAGAATCATTGATACTTGAGTGCCTTGTAATACCAGGTTTTATCATGGACTAATAATAATAATAATAATTTTGCAATATTTACAGGAACCTAGGGAAAAAAATCTATTCAAATCTATTCTATAAGTCAAATTAAGTCTAAGTACCTGACAAGTTTCTCCAGCATGCTTGAGTTTGTGTGCACTCCATACATCTTTGATACAATCGAACAGGGAAACATTACAGTGGGTTTATTTCAGATTGTGCATCTCTCTGTAATTCTATAGTAACACTTGATGAAGGAAGAAATGCAAACACTGAACTCATGGGTCACATAAGGTTACATAAGCACAAGATATATAGGATGTATATAATTAGTTTTGACTTTTGCATATACTGTAGCACTAATTGCTTTTACGAGTTGAGTTTTCAGGAACATTGCTGTGTGGATATTGTTCCCTGGCAACGTTTTGTCCATGAGTAGGAAGTGCTATATTAAATATATACTGTTAATTAGATAATGCATAAAGGCTACTGTAAGGAGGTGGTGGCCTACAAACAAATAGCATGATTAACTCATTATCCAGGGATCAAACTCTTACATGTAGTCCTGTATATTCTGCAACAGATGCACTTTTATTAAGGCTTCAGCAAACTTTAGCTGTACTCATTTTTAGACTGCTGTGTTTTTTTTCACAAGACTTTTATTGTAAAAGCTGTGGAAAGTGGAAGCATTTGTCATCTCCTCATTAAGTGGTTGAAGGTTTGATCCCTTGCAGTCACATTTTGATGTGTCCTAGAGTAGGACCCTAAACATGTTCAAATGTCATTAACCAACACTGTTTATACACCGTGTAGCAGCCTCCACCGCCAGTGTCTGAATGCGCTGTGAAAGGGTATAAACCACATAAGGTCAAGGTGTTATAGTTTGGCTATTTTGCTGTTAAACCCAGGAGTGGAATACAGAAACAGATAATGGGTGTAAAAAATGTTTATTTCCAAACACAAAGGATAATAAAAGCCTTTGACAAAGGAGGCATTATGGTACGGGAGCTGGGAAGCTGGGCAGAGCAGGGGAATTGCAGACTGGCCTGAGTCCTTGATCCAAACAATAAGAATGATCCAAATCCAGAGTTTCAAAGCTGTTAGTCAGTTCAAGCCCAGAGATCCAGAATGACTGAGAAGCTGGGTCAGGGTAAAACTGCAGACAGAGGAGAGGAGTCAAAAATATAAGACAAAAGAGATTCTTCAAATGAACAGCTCAAACAAGACAGACTGTTCTGACAGAGTCTACCACCTGCACCACAGTATTTGTAGCAGTCTTAATTGTAGATTGAATGCAGCCTCAGCGCCAGCCAGCTCATGCACACCTGACTCCACCCCTGTCATCAAACACACACCCTGCTGCTGGAATCAGGCAGACATGACACTTAGGGTCAATCCCAATTCTACCCCTTGGCCCTTGGGTTTGCACATTCAGATCTTGTGAAGGGGGGTCCCAATTCTCCAATAGATTAAGGGGAAGGGTTAAGGGGAAGGGCTACACAGCCCTTGAAATGAAGACAGACCGGGACCTCACTTGAAAGGAAGGGGTATGAGAAATTACCCATAATACACCACGCCCGCTGACAAGATGGCAGAGCAAAGACAGAAGGAAGTGCACAATTATAAGTAATTATTAAATTATTAAGTAAATATCAATCATGTTTTGAAATTGTTGGTCGTATTTTAAAATTTCTCATTATAACGAGCTAGCTTTCGCAGCTGTAGCTACAGCTATTGTTGCATCTGCCTACGAAACAGCCAGCGAGCGGCTCTGGGTGATGACGTAGCTGGAATCTAGTGGCGTCTGGTTTCTTAGGAGCGTCATTTCACCCCTTCCTCTTGACCCTCAAAACAGAGGGTCACAGAGAAGGGGTAGACAAAAGGGTTAGACGAAGGGGAAGGGCTAAGGGGTACAATTAGGATTGACCCTTAGACTATTGGTTCCTTCCCTTTATATTGGAAGTCAAAAACTTTGACATAACGGTCTGAAAAAGTCATCTGGAATGCCCTTAAAAGTCAGAGGCCCCATAGGACCTATATACTATAGTATACTGGGAACTTCGGACAACCCTCACCAATTTGTCAACAACCATGGCTGCTCAGTGTGTATTCTTACCTAAAACAACAACTAATGGCTGTTCTTATGTATTGAAATCAATTGAATCAACAGTAATGTTCACCATCTACATGTGGACATATATTGGAATTTTGACTTTTAGCAAAAATTCTTTTGTAGTGTGCTGTTTATGTTGGTTAAGTGCTAACAGTGCTAACTACAGCTGGAACTCCAATGGCTTGGTTATAATATGTTGTTGATCTACTGTAAGTGCCACAAAATGTGATGACCCCTAAAAGTCCCATGAGAATATGATCCTTAGAAAAAACGTTTTAGCGCTTAAGTTACAGGAATTGTTATTTTATAAAGTAAGTTTCATTCTGCTCACAGGTGAAACTGGATTGCACTTCAACTCAGTTATGACGTCAGTCCCCTATCCCCAGTCGTACCTCCAACGTAAATGAAACACAGCATATGTCCACATGGAGGAAGGCAACAAAAACACTAGTCCATTCAAGCGCCCTGTTCGTTCTGCTTGGTCTATTGAGTTTAACAACATTTCTTTAGCAAAGTGTGGATTTACTACACCATCTCTCTGATCAGATATCCTACCTCATCGCCTGTTGCCCTGCACTACTGTTCATGTGTTGACATTATTGTGTGCTTAAACATGAGATCTCTGCAGAGGTGGACAAAGTAGGAATGTACATGATGTGATGTGACAAAAGTAACAGTGGCAACTTCTGGCAGGGCATATACACTTTACTGTTTGTGGCTGTTTTAGTAGATTACCGTGCAAGTGGTTGTTACGTTGTTTAAACAGGACATATGCCACCATAGTCTAATGAAGATCAACAAGCTAACATTTATCAAAATAGACATTAACATTAACTTCAGTCATTTATATGTATATGTAGTGTATACTGAAACCACATGAAATTGCATAATACTGACAAAATAAAATATGCAGTAATTAAGGTTTATACATAATGAACTAAATCTGTATTCCTTGTAGTTAAAATTCTAAACCAGCCCCAGCTACGACATAAAAATTATATTATTAACTCCACCAAGGTGCTTGTGTTTTTGTCAGCATTTTTGTTTGATTGATGGTTTGTGAACAGGATAACTAAAAAAATAAAGATCAGATTTGAGTTAAATTTCCGGGAAACCTTGCATATGGTACAAATAAATAGAGGTAACATCCTGGTGATAATTTGAATCTGGATGCAGATCCAGAACTTTATTAAATAAGTTTTTCCATTGCGAGATAGGACAGGTTTCCACATTTTTGCAAATTACTCAAGAAGTTTGTAACGGCTTTTAATGATATTTTCAGAGAACATCAGTAATGGCACTCGAGAAATCTGATAAGAATGTGGTGGTGATCTGAATATGGAAGTGATCCAGGAATTTTCACAAAGATCAGTTTTTTACATTTTTGACAAAACTCGTAGGATAATGTGGAAATGCCTAGGGGGGGTTAGTGCTCTTGGACCACTTCAAATTTTAAACTCTTAAAACAGTAATTAAAAAAAAAGCTTTTCACAGCAGGTTTTGCAGCTTTGCACTCAAGTTTATTTGAAGCATTGTATCATGTTATTCCAAAACATTAACTCTTTTATTTGTTTGTTGTGTTTTTTATTGAATAATGGGAGTGGGTGTAATCAGGACTGTCAACTGTTGTGTTTCATATTGTCATCTTTTTATCGTATTGCCCAAATATCAACACGTCATTTTGTGTGGCTCTCAAACTTACCGTCCAATAAATGATAAATTAAAGTCTTTTTAATTGTTTGTTTTGTCTCAATGTCTTTTAAAGCAGGTATATGTTTTTATAGGGGACACTGAGGGACACATTTTTACTATTTTTGCTCATTTTGCGGAAATTGTTGCTTTTTGATGTTCCTCATTCTCAATCTCGATCAGATGATGCAGAAACTAGCTGCTTGTGTTTACTGCTCTGTTGAAGTTCCTGCTTCAAAAAGAGTGAAAACTAACAATAGAAAAATCCCATGTACATGTTGGGGGTCGCCTGAAATGTGCCCTCACATAATGACCCATTGAGTTCCTCCTCCAGTCCTGCTGTTCTCAGATAAGCCCCCTCCTCTGTTAATGGCCCCTCACCATGAAAAGAGGGATAATAGCAGCCATGCGGCCCAAAAGTTGAGCAGAAAAGAAGAAATGATTAAGGAACCTTATTAAAAGCAACCTTGTAGATGCAGACGCGTGATGGAGAGCACATTATGAGGCCTGATCCTTTTCAAATGACACCACGGTTTCCCGAACACGCCGAAAAACCTGATTAGGGTGACAAGCACTGAGTGATACTGCAAACCTGTTAATAACATGAAAATTAGAAGGGGCTCATGCAAAAAAAAGGAGATTAATTTAGCTGGAGTCCATCTAGCGCAAATTGCGAAGTTGTGAATATGTTTTCAGATAATGAGCCTTCCTGCTTGTCAGCTCACTTGTCATTTTCTGTAATTAATGTTAAGGAAGACTCCTTCCTGATGGTTCATATTACTCATGTAGCAGGGAAATTTCTCCCCAGAAATAATTTACATTTATTATCATCAGTCTGTTTGTGTGGTTTATTTCACACTGGAGTAATTTATTGCAGCACCATTTCGCTTGCCTTGATTAGTCACTCGTCAGACGGAGATGTAATTTTTTTTCGTGGTATGTCTGCGACATGGAAATTGAAAGTGTTTGTGGCTCTGCGTGGCACCTTCACAGCTCTACCTTTTACTTCACTTTCTCTTTTTTGTGGGAGTATGTGTTCTGCTTCAGACAGGAGCATGGGAATATACTGAGGTTTTTAGAATACCAATTTACTTTCAAAGACCGATGGAGTAAGACAGTGTTGTTTATACCTATAATATATATTGTGTGATTCTCTCTGAATAGCTGGCTTTGGGTGGGTCCAGTGTTGAAGAAATGATTTAAGAGGTTGATGGCAGGCCTGATGCTCTGATAGTTTACAGTCAAAATCATCCATCCATCCATCCATCCATCCGTTAACTATACTACTCACATGCACACTGGCCCCTAAAGCAATTAACATCTATTTTCCAAAAATAATCTTCTTAAGTTTGGTTAACAGAGCTGTACTGTTTGGGTCTAAGATGTTAAAGTTTCTTTTGACAGAAAAAACAAGGGGAGAGAAATGTTTGACTGACCTTTTAACTGTGTTATTTTCTTGTTTCATCATTCATTTCTTGTTTCATTATGTATGTATCATGTATAAGTTGAATTAGAACATTGTGGCCTGTTTGTAGACACATAGGGCTCTAATTTCCTGGCGCAACTCAGCCTGGCGCACCCCGCGCAGTGGTAATTTTTTTCCAGCGCACCGCCGTACGCAGCCAACTTGGCTGCGCCGAGATGGGTGTGACGGCGCACCAGGGGGAGGTGTCAACAGATTCAGCTTGGCGCAGTGACAATTTCGTGCCAAAAAAACGCACGGAAGGTGCGCTGAGAGCTCGCCAGCTCCAACCTGGTCTATTCTCAGTGCAGGCGAGGCACCCCCAGGCAGTGGTAATTTGGCTGACAGGTGCACAGTGCGCACACGTCACCAAAACCTTACAGGCAGGTATCCAGAGTGTCAGGCACATTTCAGTGCAATAAACAATCACAACAACCGCTATTTCATGTAACCGTCTGAACCAGCATATACATTTGTATCTATATTAATTGTCCCGTCACATCTGATGTCAGATCAGAGACGTTTTTCATAACTAACGAGTTCACATCTCTCAGCCAACCACAAACAGCCACATCATCCGATACGGAGTATCCGGCTTCTCTTATCTCATGAAATTCAAAAGAAAAGAAAAAAGAGAGAGACGCTCGCTGAATAAATGTAAGTCACTCGGTGTCTTAAGGATTTACCTGTGATTGCTCATATTTCTCTGTTTTAATCTTTATTCTTAACGTGATCTACAAAGATGGAGTACATTATTGCAAGGAGGATGAGGAGGAGATATCGGGGGGAATATTTCACCTAAGGTTCTGCTATTTGGCGATGACAGACCAGGACCCCTGCGCTCTCCCAGTTGCTGTAAAAGTGACAGCAGCTCTGACCTTCTTCGCCACCGAGGTGAAATTGTCACTGTGCCTCGCCCACAGCGCATTTAAAGGCGAGGAGAGGCGTTCATTTGATTGGTGAAGATTACACTCGGCTGTGTTAAACCCACTCACGCCTTCTCCCCCCCTCTCTAATACTTGCGCCAGTGGGAAGGACTGAGGCGTGGGTGCGCCTGCCTGTGCCTACCTGCGCCGTGCACGAAACTTGCAAAATGCCCTGGACATACCCTATTGGTGTGGCGCAGGCGCAGCGCAGGGCAGGTGTGCCCTGCATGCGCCTGGTCTACGAAATTAGAGCCCATACTGTCATTGTCATAGAGACTTGTAACCTTGCAGTGCAGTTGGATCCACCTGATTCAATGTCTGTTATCAGACCAATCCATCATGCCAGGCTCCTGTCTTCAACAATTGTGAGCAGCCCAAAGCAGCACGGCCCAATCAGTGTCCAGGAAGAGGTGGGAGATATGAGCAAGACTACAACAGGAAGTGGCTGCCCATAAAGAGACTAGGATAGATGCAATCAGCTTTGGTTGTAGTTTTATCAGATCTGGACAGCATATCTTAATAAAATTCAAAACAAACAATAACACTGGAAGCGTTTCTCAATTGAAAGGATTTTTTTGCTTCACTGCCAACATGTTTTGGTGATAGTTTGTTTTATGTAGTGGCTCACGTTCAATGTTTCACACTTTAGCAGCAGCACCCGTCTTCTGCATTTTGAGACTTGCAATGAATGCGATTGACGGAGCAATTATCCAATTAACTGCCGGGTGTGCTTTTGAAAGGTTCTGCCCATTCTCAAACACTTTCTAACTATTGTGTTAGGTTAAGAAACTTGGGTTGTACAAGGAACATTTTTGGTATTTTTAAGGCAATTGTTTTGAATGATTTCATCAAGTAAATTATTTAGACGTCCAAGTACATAAAATTTCTAAACATTAGCTAGTAATGATGAAGCAAGCCCAACTTAGATGAATGAGTTGGTTAAAATAAAGTTCACTTAAACATATTTAGTTGCTTGAACTTCTAAGTAGACTCTACAAAATTATAAATACAACTATGTTAACTAATCAAGTACACAATACAGAGTAATTTTTTTACTTTAAACTCACATATAAGTGTACTTCACTAAAATGCTTTTGTAAGTACAGAGCAAAGGATCTATTTACTTTACTTATGGCTCAAAGTCATGCTTATTTATTTTTTTCAAGGCAATTGGTTTGCTTGATTTTTTAGTAAGGTTTACTAATTGTGTTTTACAGTGACAAATTGAGCATGTTTTTTGGTCTGTAAGAGAAAACCAGAGAACCCAGAAAAAAAAACCCTGCATGCACAGGGAGAACATGCAAACTCAACCACAGAAAGGCCCTGCGTGGCTCAAGGAGTTAAACATGCAACTCTCATTCTGTGAGGAACAAGCGCTACCCATTGCACCACCGCAGCCCCTTCAGAAAGAACAACCTACAGCGAGGGTGCAGAGTTGCTAATAACATTTACTTACTTACAGTAACTGAGTAGCTTTTTTGTACTTTTTCAAGTGTGTGTGTTTTTTCTTAAATCAGAAATTTCACCTGTACTTGAGTGTATGATTTTAGAGTATGCTGTGATTAGTTACATTTTTCATAGCATCTGAGCACTAAGTAGAAGTGTAAGGTGAAAACCTGGACCATCTTAGTTTAACTAGTGTTGTCTCTTTACCATAATTTTAGATAGATACTAACACCAAGATTGATATGATGCTATAAAATAAAACAACACTCTAGATAACACTAGTCAGTGTATATTCTTAAGGATTGGTCTCATTTTGGGTTTTATGGCTAATTAACAACATGAAGAGTGTAAATAATTCAGAAATAAGTTCAAGTATTTTAATCCTTATGAGGCCAAATTGTTAATCTGTATGTATGTTTGGCACTTTGTATTTATTTGGTCAAATATTGTGCTCATGTTAAACAACGACTCAGAGTGTAAAAATATATTTTTCCTGATATCTTTCATACCTTATTTTATATATCAGAGCAAACAAAATGATTTTACTTGGGTCTAATGTTAGTATGTATGATACTAATGTAAAATGGGACAGATTAGTGGTTGTCCCCTCACACTCTTGCTTTTTTCCTTTTTTCTCAAAACAGAATAATTTACTCAAAATACTCAGTATTGTGAGTACATTTTAAATTAAGCACTTTTTACTGTGTCTTGAGTGAAGTTTAATCAAAGTTACTGAACTTGAAAACAATTGTGCTTACGATTTCAACCCCTGACTAACAGTAATTTGCTTATTGGACACAAAATAATGTATTTGATATGTTAAGTCCCATCAGAAATTACCATTTTATTCATTTAAAATGGAGCCCTGGCCAAAATTTCAGCCAGAAACCTGCTTGCTGTGAGGTAGCAGCACTTACCACTGCACCTCAATGCAGCCTCAATGTTCAAAATATAAACACCCTTTATCTCAAAGAACCTAACTCAGGTTTACATTTTGAATTCAATGACCACTCAACTGCTGTTTTCAGTACATCTGCATCTTGTCTATGATCTGTGCTCTGCACTGGGCTTGCTTCCTTAAGCCATTGGACTTAAACTACCAACGAAACAAGGGTGGGACGTAGCTCTGTAAGGTCTATTCCAAGAGGGGCAGGGAATGAGCCATTTCATGCAGCTACTGGTGCTGTTTACAGGAGGAGAAGGGGAAGTCCATATTCTGCTGACTTTATTGTCTCAAGCATAGAAGTGCTCTATCACTTAAGAGACACATGTAAAACACATCAAGGGGCATGTAGAACTCAAAAATCATCATATATGATCTCTTTAAAATGTATGAGCCTGTTTTCACAATATTAACATTGTGCTTAAGCTAACTAACTTGACAAGCCCTTCATTGTTTGTGTTGTTGACCTTTTCAAAAGTTTGAATTGTACGAGGTAAAGGACATGAAAAAGGGGGCAACAATGATCTGAGCAATAAACTTAGGACACAAAGAAATCGACAGAGCTCTAGCAGCACTTTTGGTTTTTGAAGCAGCCTTGTAGGACAAACGTGTTTCAGCTCCTGGCCTCCACCGGAGTCAACTTTTGATTTCTTCAAGATTCTTTCATTCTATATGCGCCTTGAGAGTTGATGAAGTTGTGCAAGAAAATCTGACTTTCATTTGGCATCAAGGAGACAGCCAGGGAGACAGTTTTACTTACAGTTTTAGTTCTTGCTAGTGCTACTGATCAAGAGAGCAGGGGTTAAAATCATGTGATCCTTTCAACTTTAAATTAAAGTGCAACTATAAAATTCTTCGGAGAACAACAGCTTTTACACATTTAAAGTAGTTATGTCTGTTATTTCTTCTGCAGATTACATCAGAAGTAATCATACAGCAGAGAATATACACTCAACGCTGGTAATAATGAGATTACACATTTGATTTCTTCACATACTGAAGTTTATTCCCTGGTGTCTCCACAAATAACGAGCCCACAGATTTACCCATGTGCTGTGACCATAAGTCAAAGAAGATTCATTTAAGACACATACTGTATTTAAATCAGCCTTTCTTTGCCACTAAGCTTTTCTTTTCTTTGTTGCCACTAAATTTATAAGCCTAGTTCTTAAATGTATTATTCATCCTAGCATGTAAATAATGCATGCCCGCTTCCACAGTAAATTAACCCTTTACCTTACCGGGGATACAGGAGTCATTGTTTTGAAAGGCAATTATGTCATTTAATTAATGTTGTAATTAATACTGTAATTAGCTTAAACACCCTGCAACCGGGTGCCACTACTAAGCTGTCTTAATTAAAGAGATTGAACGCTTTCATATCTTTTTTTGCACTGTCACGTTGCAGAGGAATATGTAGCCTTATCTGTGTGTTTTTGGACAATATTTAGATGAAACCGTGACAGACCTTGTTCACAGGTGAGTTTGTCCTTAAAGAAGGAAAGGCTTTGCCTTTAATGCTGAAAATTCCCTCTTTAGGCCTGTAATGTTCAGGGGTGACTCCTTATCAGGACTAGGGGTATCTGTTTAGACCCTGTAAATCACTGGAGGGAAGTTTTGGGTTATCGAATCAACATTACAGGAGACATGAGCAGGACTTTGTTGCCAGTTTGCTGTGAAGGTAGTAAAGTACATGGATGCTTCAATTCTGCAACAACAATTCCAGCATAACCCAACCATCAGTACACTCATGCTGCTCTCTTGACCTCAGTAAACAACAAGTGAATTACACCTTGAGAAGATGAAGGCTGTGTGTCAACAGTGTTTCTTGGCCTTCCACCCAAGTGTGGTGGTGCTCAAAAATGGATCAAGTTTGATTTTTGGAAAAAAAAAAAAAAATCCCCTAGTCAGTGCTACCACCACAATGAGTAGTAGTTAGTGAGTGCTACATCCCACATTGAGTATGCATGCCCCCCTTTTACCAATTCGGAGCCCCTTTCTGTCTCTGTGATCTTCACAGTGGGGGTGAAATGTCACAGGCATGGCAGCATTAATGGGGTCCTGTGATGGGGGATCTGTAGATCCCAATTTGGGCTGAACCTTGTGTTGGTTAGTGCATCCAATGACAAAATCACATCTTTAAACTAATAAAAATTAACTGTAATGCAGACAGATGCCTTTTTGCCTGAGAAGAGGATGCTCCATTTGTGAAAGCCATCAATAATAGTGTTAATATAAAAACAAACCAACCCAAAAACAACATAATCCACTACATGTAGAAGTCCATCATTCATACTGTGATAGCATTTTTAGGGGTTAATTTGATAAATGTCTCAATGTTTTGTTATTGCATTTACATAATTGAGACAAAGCTATTCTGATTTTACAATTTGACCAGTTAAAGGTGGGGTTGGTAGTCACAGAAAACTAGCATGAATTTGAATGTAGCATCTCCTCAGGACTCCGTCTAGCACCCCCCCACCCCCCCACCCCCCCGTGCATGCCGGCAAAATGTACGCGCAGAAGGTGGGCAGAACGGCATTACGGGATTTGATTGGTTTTATATATTCGGTCCGAATCGCTGTGATTGGTTGGTGACAGCGGCTATTTTCTGCCCTCTTTTAAGAACACATCATGCGTTGACTGCCATCGGGACACAACGATCAATTTAACCAGTACAACAAAAAGTGTATCTAAATCTGATTACCAACTGATTACCTTTAAGTTAAAAAGAGAAAAAAATGTGTAAAGTAATGACTGAAATGTACAGACTTGTCTTTGACTAAAGCCGGAATAAAATATGAAGGTTTTTTCATCAACTAGTCTAGACATAAAGAGGCAAAGATGCCAAAATATGACTTAAACGAAGACACATTTTTGTTTTGAACTGTGTGACTAAATCTAAAATAGCTGCCAAAACGCACACCCAATGCATGTCTCTGTAACCTGTTTGGTCAGAATCTCCTTCTAGATTGTCAGCCAAAATTATGAAACAAAATAAATTTGATACAACTCGGCTTTCAAATCAAAGGTAAGGGGGCTGTGTGAGTCGCCCCGTGTTTTATTGCTGCGCTACAGCGGCAAGAGCGGGAAGACAGCTAATCCGCTCGTAGAGAGTTTTTATCCTTGCCCGAGCTGACAGTGATAGAAAGTGTTTTCCCCAAACTAGAAAAATAGTTTGCGAGAGGATGAAAGAGCAAAGAGGTCACTGAATACAGAAGGATTTCCTCTCTGCACTAGAGCTGCAGGTCCGGCTTTGTATTCATGTGCTGTGAGCATCCGTACAGCTCATCTATTGTGCATGTGTGTGTCAGGATCATTTCTGAAGGCGGGCGCCTCGGCACTAGTGGGAAGCAATAAGGAGGAACTCCCTGCTTGTAAAATTAATTCCCCTTAGTATGTCAGAGAGTGGCTGAAGAGTTAGAGGAGGAGGGGGTTTAAGCTGCTTTAATGCACACTTCTGCTTCTGTGGGGGGTTGTGTTTGCTCTCTATGGTAGCCCTCACATGTAAATATTGTCTAAAAATTTAGAAAGCATGAATAATTGTGGACATTTTAAGTGAATTTGCGCTCCGTATCGTGTGAATCAGTGGATTAGGCTGCCTTTCTGTTTGGATGCCAGTGATTTTATCAATGTCATTAGACCATTCATTGAACTAAGTGAGGAATCCATCAAAAGCTGACAGGAAGCGGCAGACTAATGGCTGTTAGGCTGTAATATTCTTTAATATGATTTTTATTTGCCTTAATTTCATCTGCTTTTACACAGGTCCCAAATCGGTACAGAGCTTCAGAGCACCTGAGCTTCTCTACACAATCTACACTGATTTTCTGCCTCCATATTGTTTCCTTTTGGTTGGAAATCTACAGATTAAAGCCTTGAAGACGGGCTGGAAGAGGTTTTTTCATGTTGAGGTGAGAGCTCATTGACCAACTAATCGTCAAACCGACTGGAGGGTGTCAGCTCTAGAATGTCATTATATTTATGTACTTTGGATTGATTTCTCTCTTTTTGGTTTAACATGTGTCTGAAGATCATTTTACTTCTGTACTTTTTGTTACCACAGATCTTATTATTTTATCATTTTGGAACACATTTTGTTTAAAGTATGGAAAAATTTGATAACCTCATTAAACTGAAATGTTGATAATGACTTTGTATAATTTAGAGATGATGTTGCCTGCAATTTTTGACCAGAATCAGAATCAGGATCAACTTTATCAGCCTGGTGTGTTAGACAAACAAGGACTCCGGTTAACTTTACTTTCTGAGTTCTAAATAGGAATCAAACTTGTAAATGAAATTAAAGGTAAGGAATAGAATATCTACAAAATAATACTAAGCTGTTAAGGAGGAGTGCCATAATGCAGTAAACATTCTTTTAGCTATGGTAAGACAGAATTTACTTCAACCAGTGTCCATGGGTCTGTGGGAAAGCAGATGATAATCACTGGTGAGTCATAAATGTGGATGATTATAATGTGGAATACAAAATTTTCTAATACTTGATGCCTGGGACATTTTTTGTATGATGTAATAGTTTGGAATGCTACTTGATTAATCAAATAAACAATGACCTTCTTGCATATTCAATATGGTTTAAAATAAAATAATCTGGTGTTAAATGTTAACAAAAAATCCAATCTTATATTGAGTGGGGAGAAATAATGTAAAGAAACTCCAAATTGAAGAAACTGACATTGTACTACAGCCTGATATGTCTGTATCTCACTTACAGTAATACCGCAGAAATTATTTGTTATATTGACAACTGTTTCCAGGTCTAGTGATGCTTCTTCTCCACTTTTTACTGAAGTGTAACATACTGGCTTTTTCTGATATTAATACTCTTCAGAATGTGTACTTGTATTTTTAAAGTCAAATACACGAGTACAGAAATGCCCGAAAGCTTTACACTGTTTTTGTTATTTTCAACTCTCAAGTTAACTGTTACGCAACAAGACGGACCAATAACCTGTACCTACCTCTGTACCATACATCTCTAGGACACTATGGTTAATAATTTTTACTTTCTAAAAGAGTGCCTGTCGTTGTCCAGTTACAAACTGAGACTGACAAATGTTTTGATGTCAGAAAAATGTTGCTCAGGGTGAGCTGTGTAATGACCAAAATATGTTTTCTTTTTTCAAGACACAGTTTAAACTGTATAGTTCTGTTCCATCTTATTTTTCCATTGACATACACTATCATACTGATAAAAAGTGTTTTTTTTTAATTTTATGCATTTTTTTTCAATGACTCAATGTTTTTTTTATTACCATTTTAGCTGCATTTATTTCTTAAGTCAAGATATGTAAATAAGCTCATATTCCTACCACACCTGCACATGATATTTAACTTTATTCACTTATTTTCATTGACTTAAAAAAAAGTATAAAGAAATAAACTAAACTTTTACAGATAGAGAGAAAGGACAGTGCAGTGGATGGAAAGAGAGTGGAGAGCAACCTGTTGGAAAAAATTCACAGTCCATTCTGGCACCCAGACTGTCAGTGATGATCCTCGTCCACAACTACCAAGCCATCAATGCTACACCAATACTGATTTATTTGGGAGAAAAAAGGTATGCATTGCAAATTACCATTTAGCCAATAGATCACTAAGACCCTGTTTGCATGACAACGTTTTTGGACCAAGTGGTAACCTTTTGTTGTGTATTGGTATTTAGTTTAGATGGCGTTGGTGTTTGGGGTGCCTAATAATGGGCAGATCTGAATGGGTGCCATTGTGCAAACTTTTGAAAGTGGTACATGCTCACACGTGCACTACAGTCTCAGGCAAAAGTAGACTACAACAACATGGACCTGTGAGTTTTGAAAGTGTGGATTTACTGCACAATGTGAATAGCAATTCCTATTCACTGCCCCACAAAAATGAATGTGTCAGGCATTTTTGCAAAAGTAACAACACCTACTGCTGGTTTGGTCCATATTTCCATCACTTTTGGTGATTTTAATGTCTCTGTGTGCATGATGGTTGTTTTCAAAATGTCATCTGAACACAAACTCTTCGGAAAATTGAAATAAAACAATGTTATTGGATTGTTTTTGAGTCAAAAAGACCTGAGATGTAATGTTTGCCCTTTGTTTCCCAGCCCTTGCCTAAAATGAGCCGCACTAGTGTGACAATCGTGCTTCACTGTGGGGACACATGAAGCAAATTAGGACGAGCTTTTTAATGCGTCAACACCACGCGGGGCGGCAATTCGTTTTTATCTCTTCATACTCCTGTGCATGTGCATCCACCTTTATCACACACTCCAACCCTCCAAATGAAAAAGAGCTCAGCGGGTTTCGATTTGTGCTGACACAAAGCTAATTTTCCACCGTCTTTCAGTAAGTTTCCTTCTCTTTACACTTCATATCCTCCCAAACAATCAACAGCAGGCCCCCAAATTGCCTCAAACATAACCAAACAAATGAAATGGAAATTAATTTTTGTGCAACAGGATTATCTACCCATGCCACTATTATCTTTCCCCTGCTGTTTATCTGGAGCAAAAAGGAGGAGATAATTTTACAATTAATGGCAGAGGATTGAGAACCCTACTGTAATCATTAGATGACACATCCTGAAGAAATAGCCCCTCATATTGCTTTACCCTGGGCTTCAATAGTCTTGACCCTGGGTATTAATGGATGAGTTAATGGCCTGCAGAAATCCTTTAATTTATGCCAGGCTGAATTAAGAAGAAGTAATGGATTCTGCTTTTCAAAATGTCCAGACAAGGCATTTCCGTTCAGCCTATCTGAGAAATCAAATTATCATATTATCTCTGTGAATAGCTCTTCTGAACCCATATTTCACTGTATCTGATGGAAATAGTTTTGACATTCATTACATGACTCTTGCTTTATTGTGGCTTGCTAGTACATGCTTTGACAAAAGGAGGATAATGATTTTCATGCCAGTGACGAAGAGAATGGACAAAGAGGGGGAGAAAAAAGTGGATCAGAAATGACAAATCAAGTCTCAGCGTCCTGAATGTAAACACAAATGTAATTATGGGAGTGTAAATTGGTTTGACTCTGTAGAGAGAGGCCACTGCACTTTACCCCCTTTCTTCTTCAAATATTCATAGAAAATGAGTCTTTTATGGAAAAAAAAGTTGTTAGAGGTGCTCAGAATTCTCTATAAGTGATGCAATTTTGTTCTAAAGTTTTATAGATGCATTGTTTGATATTTTCCTTACACTTTTACCAACTTCTCGGCACACAATGATTATGAATATTGATTTTCACATTTAGGCAAATGTCACTGTAATGAACTACGATAATACATTTATTAGGCATACAACGTAAAAGTTAAAATACTGGATGTGAAGCAACCCTTTAAGATATACCATTAATAAACAATGCTGTGCTAGTGTGGGAAATAAAGAACAACTTTTTTGTCAGAAATATCCCAGAAACATGAAATCAAGAGCGTAAATATTGTGGGATTTTATCACAGTACTCTATTTTGGCAGTTTTTTTTTTATGTAATCCAGATTTTGTACAATCCTGTTTACATCTTTGAAAATATGGAAGGATGTTGGTATTTCTTAAATACAAGATCCCTCGAAGTTGTGACTCCTTTCCTCTCCTTGGGACTCCAAATCCTTTCCCCAAATCAGAAATGAATTTAATCTCCCTCAAATGTGTGTGTATAAATATATATATATATATGTGTGTGTGTGTGTGTGTGTGTGTGTGTGTATATACATATATATATATATATATATTTGTGTGTGTATATATCCAATCCATACCAGCATATACAACTGGATGGATATTAATCCGCTGGAAAGGATTTTATTAAAAGCCTCAAATGAGAAACAGAAAATTTTAAGTTTTATTCAGGTGTTTTATAACATTTCTAATTCAGAGTCTGACAGATTATGGGTCCAATCTTGATGAAGCCGTGTGAAAAAAAATCTTAAAAATATATATGCTGTAATAAATCCCTTGAGATCCAGTATAAGATTATTCACAGACTGCATGTAGCTCTGGTCATTAAAAGTAAATATGATACTATGTGATCACCTTTGTGTCAAAATGCAAAAACAGCTGTAGAACGTATCTTTAGTGGTTGTGTCCTAAAATCACACATTTTTGGATTTCTGTTCAAAGTGAACTGAAGAAAAGATTTGGCTGTGATATTCCTCCAAACTCTTTTGTTATAAGATTCAATTGTAATTGTGACCACATTGGATACATTCTTAGAGTTTCTTTGATGCTGCACACCTTACAATATTACAAACATGGTTAGACAAAGACCCTCCTGATATAACAATGTGGTATGATAAACTAATATCAATCTTGCCATCCGAAAGACTTTGACATGTACTCAGAGGAACTCTTGAGGTTTTTGTAAGAACTCTCCATTAGCAAACTCTCTGAAAGAGGAATGGTTGAATGTAATGTGTATGGGGGCGTCACTTATAATGTAATGAGAATATGAACAATTTAACGCTTTAATTTCTGCTGGTTGTATGTACTGTGTTTTTTCTTTTTTAATTTCCATGTGTCTATTTTTGTATTTGTATGTATCTGTTGTCATTAATTTAAAAAGAAAAAAAAAGTATATTAATGGAAGAACATCTCAAAATATTCACCAAATGCAACAAGGACAGAGCAGCCGTAAAGGGGCCGTGACTGATGGGTCCCCAAGAATATTATAGTATCACAACATTTCTCCACAGGCATTTTAAGATAGATTTACACTTCATCTACCAAAAAAAAAAACCAAAAAAACAAAATATGTCTTGTTTTCAATTGCAAGAAAGTAAATTTTTGTTGTCATTTGTGTCACTAGTTTCTGTGAAAAAACATTAATATTAAGAAAGAGTCCCTCTAGAACATTAATTAGAGGAAATTTGTTTCTTCAATGCACCTTGCACGTATCTGAGAGTCTGAATATCATGTTAAACTATAGATTATGAGGTAAGACAAATATTCAATCTGCAAAAGTTTGTAACTTTACAAGGGTGAAAACATTCAAGAATCATGAGGGTTGATTGTATACAAACATAAAATGATCAATAAAAACTACTGAATGTTTAAAATGGTCCAAATGAAAGTGCGTTTCTTAAAGAACATGGCCTATTTACCATTTATTGTATATTTTTCAGCTGAAGAGTGATTTCTCTGCTGTTTGAAGCTTCTTTGAGTCCTTATACAGAACAACTTTGCTGTAATAATTTATTACATTTTGTTTCCATCATGTGTATTTATTTGCATGACAGATGCTCAGTTTTAGAAAAGAGAACTCTCTTTTGTCACACTAATTACTATTCCCACTAGTGTGAAACAGCATGAACAAACAAAACCAGCATCAGCATCACAGAGACACAGCAGGATTTATTGCAGGGCAGTGGTCATGGATGGTGTTAAGTTCTACAGGTAGTCCTAATATACTGGGCGCTCTCTGTACATTAATACACTTTAACTTTCACAGACACATCTCTGCCCCCTGCCTGCTGGACCCTGTGGATTGAAGACACTCTCGGGGGCTTCACGTGCAGCTTCTGTTCCCGGCCATCCTGGCATTTTTATTTTTATTCGATGAGGTCATACATGTGTCACAGTGCAGGAGAAGTATGATGTGAGCCGTAACACTGTCAGGAAGTTATCCTGCAACGATGAAGTCATACAGACACTCTTGGGACCCTTACTTTTTGTTTTACGTCTCACTTCGCTCCTTAGGTTGTACAACATCCTGTAAGTGACCCACCCCCACACTTCAAACCCTCAAAACACCCACGCACACACACTCTGCTGTCAAACAGCAACACCACTCTGGCAGTTATTTGGGTTTTGTTTGTAATCTTTTTGGGCGCTTTGTCAGGCAGACGCGGTGATATTAGTGTGAGTGCACAAAAGCCCCCGAGTGGTGTCACGCACAATTAATGTCCCCAGGTAGCAACTCCATTAGTCTTATGAACTCAAGTCGCAGCGGGGAATGCTAATGGTGGAGGTGCCGTGGGGCATTAGGGGAAGGAGAGCAGCCAAAGCTACCACTTTACCCTTCGATTTGACCAGCGTGCACCTCCATCTCACTTTAGAGCCCGGCCCTCGACACTCCCCTACCTCGACACTTTAGCCAGACACGCTGTCAGGGAGTGAGAACACTCCAAACGGTCCACAGGCAGGGTGTGATACTCACTCTCACAGCCATGGTGGCTCTGAAGAGCAAAAAATTAAAACAAAAGAGCAAAAACTACAGAATTTTACAATCATAAAGTAACAAAACAACAAATAAGAAAATAAAGTATGACATAAAATCAACAAGTAAACCAAAAGTATAAAGTACCAAATCAACACTGACAGAAAATAAAATAAAAAAGCAGCAAATAAAGAATTAAACAAAAAAATGGATAAAACACCAATTGATCAAAAAATGACAAAAAGATAAAACATCAACAAATACCCCCCCCCCCCCCAACCAAAAAAAAACCAACATATAAACAAACAGATAAACACATTAAAATTTATGGATATAGTGGATTTCAAGACCACACAAATTATTTACAAAGCCAAAAATAACTTACTCCCTCAAAATATACAAAAATGGTTTAAAGAAAGAGAAAGTGGTTATAATTTAAGAAGGAGAGGGAATCTCTTACAATCCAAAGTGCGCACCACACTCAAAAGCATGTGCATATCTGTCAATGGGGTGAGGTTGTGGAATAATTTACCTGTAACGATCAAAGAAAGTAAACACATTGCTGAATTCAAAAGACAGTTTAAATATCTCACATTAGAAAACTATAACAATTGAGGTGAAGGTGGGCCAAATGTTTCATTTCCACTTTAAGAGGTTGTACTGAATTGTTTAGCCATAAAGTCTGCAATTTTTTCCTTTTTAACATATTTTCTTGTATTATATTTTCAGTATATATTGTTTTTTTATTACCAGAACTAACTACCTCAGATGAATCAAGAGTTTCTCATTTGGACAAATGGCGGCACTTTGATCAAATAAACAGTAGCTGTGTTAGAAAATTAAGATTTATAAAAGGGGAAGGTAAACATAAGTTAGCTTCTTCCTTCTCCTTTTTTGAACATGTAGAGAACTTTAATTTATTTATTTTCTGTGAGAAATGTCATGTGAAAAATGCTTCCTTGTTGATTCTCATGTTCAAAAATAAATTTCATTTCATTAATTCATAAACACGGTAATATAAAAAGAAAAAAAATCATACAACAACATAGAAACAAACATGAAAACACAACAACAAATCATGATAGTAAAACAAAGGAAAATAGAAGAAAATACAACAAAAAAAAACAGCAATAAATAGAAATACAACAAATAAGGCAAAACACCATCAAATACCACTCCCCTCCACATCAAAGCAAAATAAAGATATAAAAAGGAAAAAGAATCACACAAAGATAACAACAACAAACATTAAAAAACACAACATATCAAAAAACCAACAAAACTTTTGAACGAACAAGAAAAAGAGCACAACTGCAATTAAGAAAGCAGAAGAACATGTTTAAATAATGTAATAAGCACAACAACAAATCAAAACCAAAGCAAAAGAAACCCTAAAGGACAAAATGAAAACACAATGACAAGCAAGAAAATGCAACAGCTGAAAAAGGTAACAACCAATAAACAGAACTAAACATAACAACAAATCAAAAACTTCATTAATCAAAAATATCTTAAAGACAGACAAAAAACATCACAACAGCAGACCACAAAACAAACAAACACAACAACAAATAAAAAAATGCTTAAAATTTAACCAAACACAAGGCCAACTAAGAAAGCTCAAATGCAATAACACAACATGCACTAACATGGAAGAAAACACAACACAATTGAAGTACAACATGAAACTCAGGAAAAAAAAGAAAGAAAATTTAAAGAAAAATCAGAAAACACAACAAGAATATGAACAAAAAAAACCAAAAAAAAATAATGAATCTAAAAGATCACAATGACAAATAAAGAACACAAGAATACATTCAAGAAAATAATACAGAGGAAAACAGAACAAAGTAAAAAAGACCAAAACGCCTATTAAATTGAAGATATAAACATAAAAAAACCACAAACAAACAATGAAAAGACAATACACTATCTAACTACATTAAGAACAAATAAATTGAAAAATAACAGGTAAGAAAAACAAAAAAAAGAAATAAACAACAACTAACGAAACAAAACAACTATTTATATATATATATATATATATATATATATATATATATATATATAAAAAAATATATATATATATATATATATATATATATATATATATATATATATATATATATATATATCAATGAAAACAAACATAAAACAAAAATTAGAAAACACAACAACAAATGACAACACAACAAGAAACACGCTGATGATATTCCAGAATTATCATACAAATAAAATCAGCACAAATAAAAAATAAAACATAACAAATAATTAAACACAACAAACACAACTTTAAATGAAAACACAGCAATAAAGCATAAAACACAACATACAAAACTAAATAATTGTTGCTGCATATACTATTTGTGTCTGATTTGTTCCTGTTTGCTCTTTTGTCTTTGTCTTTGTCTTCTTTCTATTTGTTGTCGTCTCCTCTGTCATTGATTTTTCGAAACTCTTAACGTGTCTTTTATTTAATTTTTTTACGTTTTGATTTATCATTGCGTTTTTTTGTGTTTGCCTCTGTGTTTTTTGTTTGTTTCCCAGATCTTCTTTTTCTAGTCTTGTTTATTGTACCTTGTATTTATTGCTTTTATTGCTTATAGCTGGTTGTGTTTTTCGATTAATCTTTGAATTGTCATATTTGTTGTAGTTTTTTTTATATGTTGTTGTGTTGTCTCTTTTTGCGTTGTGTTTTGCATTTAGGGCCTACCTCACACAGCTGTGCTCTGTTCCATTAACCATCATTTCTTCATCCCCAGCAACTTTCCCTAAATGTATGAAGTTACATAACAGCACCATGTACCGTGTCACTCCAGTGGAGCATTTGAAAGTCCATATTTTCTCTTCTATGTGACAACACCCCTGTGTGGTTAATCATTGTCAGCTTTCATAAATGTTGACTTCCATCTTTGCAGTCTCAAATCCCACATGCTCACGTGACCTCCTCCACTTCAGATCCCTGGCCTGACCTTGCTGGTGTAGAAGCGTGGAGCGGTTCATTTGATCTAACAGGCCTACGGCGGAGTCTCAAAAACCCAGCGGTGAGGCCTGCCTGCTCCCCGCGCTCCTGCATGCCCGCTCTAGCATGGATGTATTTAGGAAGCCTGGTAGCTACCTTTACATCACAGCTCAATAGCATCATGTTGCCTCCGAACCTACATGTCAATTCTGTGTCACACAGTCCACGGAGCGAGAAAAGAGGTAGAGGTGGTCGGTGATAAAGAGCTGGCTGACAGAAAGCAGAGCGATGGAGAGGAGGGAGAGAAATGGTGGTAATTTTTTGGAGAATGAACCAACATCACTGAGCAGCTTTCGTTGGGGCATGAAAAACACCAGCTACGCCATGACAGTGACTGCGAATGGAGAGAAGTCACTCCTAGCCTATTCACAGCCTTTATTACATTATCAATTACAGATTATAAATGTACTCCACACGGCCTGCTTCTGCGCGCCTTACTCCATCATGTTGGGCCGTCATCACTCAAAGTGAGGCCCACACGGGAAGGCCAGCAGAGCGCTCAGGTTCCTGGGCGCCCTCTCACCGTTGCTGTGGAATGCAGTGGCTGTTTTATTGCTTGTGGCAGTAATTGCACTTACATTTGATGGTCTTTTGTTGAGATAAACCCCACAGCAGGCTTTCTGTTAGCCCACACTGCGAGCCAACAGGGCCACAATGCTCACAGATACATGTGGCCTGCTGTACAGATGAGGACCATACGATGCTGGGCCTCATTAACCAACTGTTCTTAAGACAATGTTTGGCCTTTAACCACACCAACACAAGTTCACTTATAATTCAAAACCCACTGTTTAACATTTTTAGACATAACATGTGACCATAGCCCGTCTAAAAACTCCCTCAAACATGGGAAAAAACCTTCCTGTCTCTCTGTTACTTAGGCTGTTTGTTCCCTTAATGACGTCATTGGGTATGTGCCACCTTTCCCAGATGGTGGACATCCCCAGAGAGCACTTGTGGAAGAATCACACCCATGGCTGTGCAGCCACAGTAAACATCAGAGCACAGCATTGGGAAATCCTCATCTACATTTTGAGAGGGTACAACCACAGCTCACATAAGGATTTACATTAAAACTGACTGTTTTGGGCAGGGCTTAAACAGAAAGGCTTAAAGGCAGAAAGCTTTCTACTTTTTGGCTCAACAGGTTATAACAAAAACCTCCCAAGGAGCAATGAAGCAATTAGCCTACAATTAGAACATGATGTGTGTGTTTTCTTGTGACTTACAACGCTCATTTCTTATCAAACTGAAAATATTTAAGCCTATTTGACTGATTAAACCCAGATTAGAGACACTCCCTGAACCAAGTGTTTAGTCCCCAGACAGCGCTTGTGGAAAGGATAATATCCATGCATGTCTGTGTAGCCACAGTAAACATCAGAGCACAGCACAGGAAACCTGAATCCTCAGCTAGATTTTTTTTTTGGGGGGGAGGTTGTACAAACACAGCTTAAATAGGGATTTACATTAAAACTGCCTGTTAGGAGCAGGGTTGTAACAGAAGGGTTTATAGATATGCCAGAATCCAATATCCTGGTAGATTTTTGGCAAAGAAGCGTTTTGAATATATGTTTTAGGACCAGTGTAAACTCTCTAAGAAGGGGTAAACTTGGTGGCCTTTTAAATGGGTTTGACATTTAATGTATAGTATGTCAAAATACGCCACCAGGGGGCTTTTATTCAAAACAACAGTAATAGATAAGTAGACTAACATGCTGTCACCTCTGCCCATCCTCACTGTTCTATTACTCATATTATTTATATTATTTATATCACTCTTCAAATTGTTTACAAATGTTTGGTATGTGAAAAAAATAGGGATTATTTTGCCTCAAGCAAAAATGTAAAACTAAATAATTCAAAGCTATTTTAAAAGACCTAAAGTAAAAGAATTTATGCTTGGCTGTGGTTTCAAGATGAAGCATGAAGTGCTTTGAGTCATGTAATTGACATAACAGGTCCTGCAGTGTGACTATCACACATGCAAATTGCTATTTCAGTGGAAAAATAATACATTGTCTAGCCGGAGAGTGAATGTTTGCTTTTATTCACAAATTCTAAGTGTTTAACCTTTACATCAGGAGTCTGCTCCGGTATTATTCTTGAAGTGTGCACAGCTGTTTAAAGTCCACATCTGTGATTTTACTGCCTTTCTTCTCTCTTGAATGAGCGAAGCAAGTGTTCCTATTGATTTGCACATTAAATATATTAGTAATAAAACAACATCCTGCTGCGAACCAATTGTAAAATCAATAGTAATTGGAACCAAAATATTATGAGTTCTTGGTGTGCAGTCTTATTGTCTCTGTAACTGACCAGTGAAATCCTGTATGTTTGTGTGATAAATGTGATAAATATTGATAACAATGTCAAATGAATGTATGGCTGTAATTCTGAGAGCCTAAATATAAATTGAATAAACTCTGTACAGACCGTCTGAGATGGAAAAACAGGAGGTTAACAAACCAAACCTGAGCGATGTGATGAACTTGTACAGAAACTGCTATTGATCCACTGAAAATGAGAAAATCTGGAGGCACACACAGTTTTAGAGTCAGATCAGATCATACTATATATGAACTCATGCCACAGAGAATCAGGACTCACTAACAAATCATGAAATCTCCTTCTATCGACTTTAGAGACTAATTTGTGACTAAGGAGAGGAACTTAGAGACCTGTTGACATCCCTAAAAAATATTTATCAATAACGACACTAATCATCAAACTGTATACAACTGAAAACACTTAAAATGCCTTTGTTTTCAAAGGCTGCCCAAATTGTGTTTTTTTATGATACAAAAGCCTGTCATATTTTGTGTGTTGATGAATCAGCTGGTGGGTCAGTCTACTTGGCTTGTTGTAGTACAGTGGGATTGCCAACAGATGTAACCTGATAAAAAAAGCCACAAACATTATCCTTACTCAGTATACAACATCCATCCATTATCAATACCGCTTATCCTTTTCAGGGTCGCAGGGGCTGGAGCCTGTCCCAGGCAAAAGGCAGGGTACACCCTGAACCAGTTGCCGGTTAATCACAGGGCCACACAGAGAAAAAGACAACCACTCATACTCATACCCACACCTGAGGGCACTTTAGAGAAACCAGTTAACCTTACAAGCATGTTTTTGGTCTGTGGGAGAAAGTCAGAGAGCCCAGTGAGAACCCACGCATGCACGGGGACAACATGCAAACTCCACACAGAAAGGCCCTGACCGACACAGAGATCGAGCCAGCAACCCTCTTGTCGTGCAGCACATGCACTACCTGCTGTGCTGCCTTGACATCCAGGGCTCTAATTTCGTAGACCAGGCACAGGCGGGGCGCACCTGCCCTGCGCCGCACCTGCGCCGCACCTGCGCCGCGCCAACAGGGTGTGTCCAGGGCATTTTGCAAGTTTCGTGCACGGCGCAGTCTGGCGCAGGCAGGCGCACCCACACCTCTGTCTCTCCTACCGGCGCATGTAACAGAGAGGGAGGAGATAAGACTTGAGTGGGTTTAACATAGCCGAGTGTAATCTTCACCAATCAAATGAACACCTCTCCTCGCCTTTAAATGCGCCGCGGGCGAGGTGCAGTGACAATTTCACCTCGGTGGCAAAGAAGGTCAGAGCCGCTGTCACTTTTACAGCAACTGGGAAAGTGCAGGGGCCACCAGGCCGTGCATTGGAGCCACGATGCGCATCACCGTGTGGACCACCTCGCGGGACAGATGTAATCTGTTCCTGTGTCATAAATAGGAGTACAAAATTAAGTGATAATTACATTTAAACACAGCAGCAGGCTAATCCATTCATCATGCTTGTGATCCACCTGCATTCCTGGTCTGTCATCGCCAAATAGCAGTGCTTTAGGTGAAATTATATCTCCTCCTCATCCTCCTTGCAATAATGTACTCCATCTTTTTAGATCATATTACGAATAAAGATTAAAACAGAGAAATATGGGCAATCGCAGGTAAATCCTTAAGACACCAAGTGACTTACATTTATTCAGCGAGCGTCTCTCTCTTTTTCTTTTCTTTTGAATTTCATGAGATGAGAGAAGCCGGATACTCCGTATCGGATGATGTGGCTGTTTGTGGTTGGCTTGAGAGATGTGAACTTGTTAGTTATGACAAACATCTCTGATCTGACATCAGATGTGACGAGACAATTAATATAGATACAAATGTATATGCTGGTTCAGACGGTTACATTAAATAGTGGTTGCTGTGATTGTTTACTGCATCGAAATGTGCCTGACACTCTGGATACCTGCCTGTGAGGTTTTGGTGACGTGTGCGCACTGTGCGCCTGTCAGCCAGATTACCACTGCACCGGGTGCACTTCGCCTGCGCCGAGAATAGACCAGGATGGAGCTGGCGAGCCTTCAGCGCACCTTCCGCACGTTTTTTTGGCACGAAATTGTCACGCCAAGCTGAATCTGTCGACACCTCCCCCTGGTGCATTGTCACACCCATCTCGGCGCAGCCGGTCGACCAAATTGCTAAATTGGCTTCGAACGGCGATGCGCCGGACGAAGTTACCGCTGCGCGTGGTGCGCCAGGCTGCGCCACCCTGAGTTGTGCCAGGAAATTAGAGCCCCCAGTATACAACAAGCTTTTAAGTATCTTGCTTATTTGCTCAACAAAAATATAACAAAAAATTCCTATGTAGCAATGCAACACATGTGCTCTTTTGTGAATTAATAAAACCAGTTATTATCACACTGAACATTTTCAGGCCTAGTTGATTGGCTAAACATTGCAAAAAGTCTAAAGTTTAAAGGGCAGTCAATCTCTGAGAATTATTTGCCTTCTAAATCTGATATAACTATTTAACTTACTACAACAACAAACATATTTCCTCATCAAAGATTGAAATCTATTAAAGTTTGTGGCCAACACGTATTAATTTTTCGTGAAATCATTCTAACAAATATGTTATGTTAGCATTTTGTTTACCTTTGCTCTACAGTAATTTTACCAACATGACCTGACCCTAAACACATCATTGTGCCATGTTATACCACCTTCCTATTGCAAACTTACTAGCCTTAACTATATAATTGCATAATCATTTTTAACTCTAAATACAGTATCTTGGTTTGTGGTCTTCAGTGTTTCCCCTTCATCTTTCACCACCATCACATGAGCTGTTACATGCAGTTGGTTTCATTTAGATAGTCTGTCATGCTCTTCAGACGAGTCACCCTGCAAATTTTTGACCACTGGTCACCTAGCCTGACATTCTGACTGCTGTTCCTGGGCAAAAAAAAAAAAAAATATACACATGTAGTCTTACCTATAAGGCAAATGCACACACACATACACAATCAGTTAAAACAAACAAACTCATATCAGACAATAAGCAAAAGAGAAAGACCTGAATGAAGCAGAAACTGTGGCAGTAGGAAACTGAGGGAGGAAGGAACTGAGGAAACAGTCATGAGTTTCTAATGAGGAAATACTGGAGATGAGACTAAAAACACTAAAACTACGGACAAAGTAATGGTCATAATGAAAACAAAAATACAAATAGTAATAATGTATACATGAGTAAGGAAGAAAGAAAAATTAATGAATAGAGGAGGGCAGAGAGTATGGGCCTGATCTACTAGAGGTTTGCGTGTATAAAAACACACGCAAACTTAATAGGGCCCACAAAGCTGATCCACTAACTGGGTGCACTGAGGATTGCGTCTGTCAAATGAGCAAAATAGCACACGCAATCCAGTTAACGTGTTTGCCTTCATGAATATGCAGAATCCATGCAGACTTTCAGAATGTGCAAAATACTGGAAGGAGGAGATGCAAATGTAATCATTAAGCAATGTGATTTATCAAACCCACAACTGATTGTGCGTGGTGTTTTTGCGTCTAAATTTAGCACGAGGCAGGGGCACAACAGGCACAGCGTAACTCACAGAGGGCTGCGGTCATTGTGGTGAAAAACAGGGGTCGCATTAACCAAATATTTTCTATCATTGACTGAATTTTTTGATGAATGACCGGAAAGATTTGGCGACTGTCTGTCATTATGATGGACTGGAAAAAGAGGGACGATCCAGTGTGCCATCATACTCATGCAGACACACACGTTAAGTAAACCCTCTTTGTTTTACGCTCTACATTGCGGAGAAGGTCATTTAACCTGTGTAAGAAAAAAAAACCTTCATAGCCAGAAACACTCCGTTTGTCACTCAGAGCTGACTGCATCACACTCTCCACGCACTGACAAGAGTTCAGGAGCTGTCAGTGTGTGGAGAGTGTGACGCTGTTAGTGCATAAAAGGCAAGAGTACCCGCGCGGTCTGTGTGTGCAGAACTGTAAGACTGCTCTTCACATGAGAGGCTATTGATGATGGAGCTGTGTTATTATGTGTTACTTAGATTATGTTGAATTGGAATCAGAAAAGGAAAATTAAAAATGAAGGATAAAAATATGGCATGAGGGAAAAGTGACGACCTTGTCCGTCAAAATGACAGACAGCAAAAAAGATTATTGCAAGTGTATTTATTTGCCTCCAACTCCATGGCTTCAAACTTAATTTTTCATTTGCTGCCACTCTGCTCTCCCAAACTCTCCATGGTGAAAGCAGGTAGCACATGCTAAATCCTCCTTTTGTGCCTGTTATCAATTTTGCACGCAGTCATAGTAGATCACCTGCAACACCCCACTAATTGCACATGCAATTTTTTTAGTTTGCCCACACAATTTTAGCACTTGTTATTTTGGATCTTAGTAGATCAGGCCCTATATATTTAGTACCCAGCAAAATAATTAAATACATGCATATGTAGATGGATAGAAGAATCAATAAATAAAACAACAGTGGGACAAAAAAAGATCTCTAAAAGACTGTATTATAAAATCATGAATGATTTATTGAATTGATTTTAAGAAAAGATTGAGATGAAACAATGAAAGGTTATTCAGAACGGTAAAACTTATACAGCTAAAATTTGTTATTCAATAGAATTTGAAATTCTAAAAAGGTTAGTTAATAACTATAGTCATCTAAAATAAAGTTAAACTTATTTGAAAGCAAAGTTAAAAATGTAGGTTTGGGTTTTGTTTTCATAGATATTGGTTCTCTGTGCCACCCTCAGGTCTGCAAGCTGATCCACAGATATAGGCTATTATAATTATAATTAGAACAGAAAATCACTTCAGTCAACTTCCAGCAGCTACTATTTGATTTCACTTGGTTTTCTGAGAAAACTCATTCATGTAAAAGTTAAATGAGTTTATTGCAACCTCTCTCAGTTTGAAACAACTTACAAGCAAGAGCCACCATGAATTGTTTTGTATTGTTTTAATATTTTTCTTAAAATGTTCACCTCTGAATCAATGCATGAAAAAAGCCTGACAAGAATGTGTAAGCAGAGGGTTACTTTTAATAGAAAGTACTGAGTCGCTGCTCCTTTTTATGCTCGGTCTCTCCTCTGGTGTGGGATCCCGTGGAGCAGGAAAACAAAGCATGAGGTGTGTCTTATTCTCCACAGAGTGCCCTGGGGCCAAGGAGTGAGCTTGCTGCCATCCTGGAGGCTTTGAGTGCTTTATAACAGTGTACACAAAGGACTCGCTTCCCACAGCCCGGTCATTAACAAGTAGGCAGCAGTGGAAGCAAAGCAGAAGAGGGGCCTTCCACTGTCCTGCCACCACACCTGCTTCCACAATCACAAAGCCAGGCTGGGCCCAGCATGAAGGATGACTTGTAGTGTGCTGAACTCCAGGGAAAGCCAGCCACTTCCCCTGTCTTGTTTGTTTGAAAATTGGAGAGTTTCTGACAACAGTGTACAGCTCAGGTTCACAGAAACAGCTGAATTATGCAGCTTTGTCTTCATCAGCCCCATCACTGCAGCAAACACATGATTTAACAAGGAGCTTCTATGTATGAAACTGAATACTAATGCTTCTATGGCCGCTGGTAAAGGTTATTTCACATTCTTCTAACTCATGTATTGTCTGCCTGATACAAAGTACATCCAGAAATTGTGGAAAGATATATCCACTGTGTTTTTAATGACAGTAAAATAAACCTTTAAGTGCTTAAATTTTGCCTCAGCTTAGGTTCATAAATTCAATTTTTATGACTGCTATAGTTTGTTTACAATCACTTGAGTTTGTAAACCTGATATTTCTCACATACTGAATACCCCTGATCCACCTCCATGGTCAAGATTAGCTATTTGACTTACTAGCCAAGGTGGCAGGAAGATAAGAAAAAAAAATCACTGGCCAAAGATTTTTTTATTTTACTGACCCAAACAATTAAATGTGTTTTTGTGTTATATACATATCAATCAATCAGTCAGTCAATCCAAAAACCCACCCACCCACACACACATACAATTGAATTGAATTGAAAATGAGGAAACACAGGAGCTAAGCCTAAGAGCTGATAAAACCATTGTAGGATACAATGAAGATAATAAAGCACAAAAGTTGTGATAAAACAGGATACAAAGTAAACAATAAAAGTAAATATATAACAAGTGGTTAAACACAAATCAATAACTCTGAAACTAATGTGAACTAAAACAAAACAAAACAAATAAAGCCAAAAAAGAATAAAACAAAAATCAGCTAAAAGTTTGACTTAAATGTTGTTGTACTGGGTTTCTACGGTAAAAGCAAATCAGAAAGAAGGACCAAGACCATTAATAGATATAAAAAACAATAAAGAACCTTGAAATCTATTGTAAAATTTACAGGTGGCCAATGCAGAGATGTTAAAGTTGGTGCAATGTGAGCTCTTTTTCTGGTCATCAGCAGCATCCTTGCATCTGAGTTTTGAAGCAGCTGAAGCAGGGAAATTTCATTTTAAAATGACCAGAAAGAAGAGCATTGCAGTTACCAATTCTACAAGTGATAACAGCATAAATAAGAGTCTTTGCATATGCCTTCAGTGCATTTAATATTTTCCACACAACAGATCATTAATATCAGAAGTGAGAAAGTCTTTAACCTTCTGACGTGCCTGCTAAACAAAAAAAATGCCCACATTTGGTGCTTGGCAGATGGTAATTTCAAACCCACCTGGATTCCTCCTTCTTCTGAGATGCTATTTTGAAGCTCCTGTCACTTAACTCTGTGGTATTTGGTCAGTTAAGCACAGTTTAGCGCCATGTTTACAGCAGCTCTGCATTCGCAGTCTATCCTCTGCACTGGGTTTGCTACTCCGAGCCAGTGAGCTTGAAATACCGATGTAACAATGAGAGGACGTCACAGTGATGGGTCTATTAGGGCTGTCCCACTTCCCAAAAATCCAACTTGATCAGTTTTTGAAGCATACATGCTAATAATGGAAGATGTTCGAAACAACCACCCACCCATTACCTGCCAGCAACACAGACAGGAGGCGTTTCCATTAGATAATTTTACTATTTACCTCTTCCAAGGCCACACTAATGGGACACATGTTCTTGCATATGAACCTGCAATCTTAATCTTGATGGCCTTATGACAGGGTGGCCTGCCAAGGTGGATGCGGTTGCACGGGACTGCTGTGGGTGAAGGGCCAACGAAAGGGTGTGGGGATTTGTTATAAATGATGAGTGGCCCAGCTGCTAGGCATATAACTGACACACAGCCCAGTCTTTGTTTATTTTGCTAACAGATGTGTGGAGCCCAAAGTGCTTCCACAGAGTGGCTTAGCATGTTTTGCATCTTCTCAAGGTGTGCTTCAGAAGTACTACTTCCTTATTGTTGAGGTAAAGAGAGCGTTTAATGGTCAGGTTGTGTTGAGAGCGCCCTCTGTTGAAGCACACTGCTCCAGGTCCCCTAATATGCTGTAGAGCTGTACATTTTATATTAAAATGTATAGTCACAGTTCAGGTATAGAGTTTTACCCCCATGCTCGAACAGATATTCAAAAATGAAGTATAAAGGGACAGCCCTCAGCTCTATGCAGGGGCAGCCTGTCACTGTTCACAAGAGGAGATGAAGAAGTCTGCAGACTTTGTTGTCTTGTACATAGAAGTACTCCATCACATAGAAAAGACATGCCAATGTCAGCAAAGGCATATTAAACTCAACAAAACTGATTTAGCTTGATAGCCTGGCATTTTCCTTGTTTATGTATGCCTTTAATGTACATGACAACATTAAGCTAGGTTTTAGCTATGAAATCATATTTTACAACATGAGTTGAAAACTATTTAGGGACAAATTCATAGAAGGGATGTGGGCCTGCTAAATAGTTAAAGTCCTTTAACTTAATAGCCAGTACCATAAAGTCTATTAAAAAGAATTTGTTATATTTTTATTGATTCAAGCCCCAAATGCTGCTCAAGTGCCAAAAGGTGATGGATAAAGATAATGGATAAAGCCTTTTATTGTTTCTATGCTCAAGCAGACATAAACTGAGTTATTTGATAAGTTTCTTATTGGAACAACAAGCCTTGCAGGTCATCTCTGGTGGTCTTGCTGTATTTACCTGAGTGACATCCTGGTAAACAGAATGTGAGGCCTCACATTTAAAGACACAATAAAAATATACAGTATACGACCAGAATCCTCTGTTTATTCAAAATAAATCCAGGGCTTTGCTCAGAATGACAGCTTTGAACATGAGTGGCAACATTTACTTTTCAGCATTTTGAATCAAATACCAAACCTGCTATTTACTCAGCAGACACCGTAACATCAGAGAGGGACTGGATTCAGTTTTGACGGATGTCAGCTGGGACTGCTAGACTTCAGCTTAAACCCGATATGTGACATTTACTTACAGTGACTGCACTCCGGACAGTCACAATGTTATGTAAATAGCACACCTGTCCACTCTCTGACAGAGCTGGCTTATGGGAAATCGGCCATTTGGGGCTGAAATATTGTATAAGCAGAGCATCTGTGAGAGAGTTCAGTAAAGGGCTGGATGAAAAAGACCAGGATAGGGAAGGGTAAACCTTGTGGTACGTGATTTAAGACCACATGCAACCACAAGCAAAAATGGTGTTAACGAATCACCTCATGACTTCCAAAACTATTATCAAACAATTCACAATTTAATGTTAAAACATAAAGGAGCATTTTGAAGGAACAACTATAAATACATCAATTTACAAATGTTAACACAAAATGTGGATATAATGACCCAGTCCCCCAGCTTACCTACATCAACAGATATTTAAGACATTTCAAGAGGCTGGATCAATGTACATAATGATGCCTTTGCTCTCATGAAGGTTTTCATTTTGCAAAACTAAATGAAACTAAAGACAAGCACCAGTAATTGGACATGAAAAACCAGCACTCATGCATTAAAAACAGTGTAGATCATAGTCAGAAGGATTTGTCATGCAAAATTCCGATTGGATAATATATAGGTAGCACTGTTTGACTGGTTAAAATCTTGTGTTTAATGTATATCAGCATAACCAGCATGTCTCTCATACATAAAAGGAATAAAATAAATTCATAAAGGTATAAATAAAAAGTACTGCCATAAATGAAGCAATAATGCTGTTGTAGCCTCTACAAGAAAACACACTTACACATTTACATGCATTTTCTGCATTAAATTTTTAGTTTGTCTTTATCATATACACCATTCCACAACAAAAAAATATTTTATAAAAAGCATTGGGATAAACATCACAGGTCCCTAGTTAAGCTTTTAACATCTTTATATATATCTGTTAACCAAATAAATAAATAAATAAATGTTGTCCCTTGGTTTTCTTGTTAAGTCCTTGTTACAATTACTGTTTTTTATCATTTATAATTCTCTCACTTCCCCTTAGTGTAGTTTTTAAAAAATACATACATTTTGATTTCACTAATTGCTGTTGTAAAGAGAAGTTAAATAAATGTAGAAATGTCCAAAATACAAGATCAAAACCGGTTTAAAAATAATGTGTCTAGGCAGACAGAAAAACAAACAAACAAACTAATAACAAAAAGAAACAAACAAACAAAAGGAAAATAAAGAAAAGATAAAGTACCTCCAATTTTTAACACTCTTTAAACCTTATAATTCCTCCCCAGTCCCTTAGTCAAGCCTTTGTGAAAATCTAAATCTGACTTGACCTTTGCACAATCCCTTAGTCGAGCCTATGGAGGTCATGATTTGTAAATTTTGATGTCAATAGGAAGAAATACTGTAGCTACAGCTCCAACCAGTGGCAGAAGTCTATATTATGAAAAAAAACTGACAGGCTTTTATCTACCTGACACAGAGTCAGTGTGAAAGGAAACCTTACCAGGGGAAAGTTGCAACAATGTGGAAACTTCACCCCGAACCGAACCCAGTCCAACCTTAGGTGTGAAAGTGACCTTAAATACACAATAACACTTTAAAATTCAATAGTGGGGCAAAATCCAGATGCAATTCATGTTGCATAAATAAAATGTTCAAACCATGTGTTCAAAATAGACCTTATTTCAGGTGCTTATCCAACATTTTTTTTTAAAATTTATTTATTTATTTTTAAAATCCTACAGACTTTGGGACAAGGGAACCAGAAATGCTAAAATGCTAACTCACCTCCCCATTTTAGAACTCTTTCCTGCAACACACTATCAAGCCTTTATAAGATTATTTGTAGAATTGATGTAAACTGTAGAAAAAACATTTTATTTTTATTCATTATGCTTTCTCAGTGAGTAATTCAATGTTCTTAAAGCTTTGGTAAGATCATTTTGACTGATGATATTCCCACAGACCTTTAATCAAACCACTGAAAAAATAATATATTGACATTTTTATTTGACTAATATCTGTTGTCAAACATATGTATACAGATGGAAAAATATATGTTTCTTTAGCAAAATAGATTTAGAAATTGAATCTCAAAAAGATTGTTTTGCGTCTTAACCACAATCACCATCACTTCTTCCTCCTTCAGGTTTTATCCTCTCTTTGAGGAGCATGAAAACATCTGACTGGACGATGATAGATCACAACACCATCAATCTCACACTGAATCCCTCCACAGGCCGACGACCACAGAGAGAAATTTACATTGTTAATACGGTGTAATAATCTGTAGCACAGGCATGGGATGGGAGATAAAACAAGAGTGGACTTTTGACTTTTCTAACCAGTATTGGCTTTAGTCCATAAACAATGAGCTGTCTGGGCTGTAATGGCTCCTAGGTGCCCCACTTGTGTCGATCTAATTACTTTGGTTTCATCAGGTCCTACAGAAAATCTGGCGAAGAGGAAAATCCATACTCGATAACAATGAAAAATTCATATTGTTGTTTTTTTTCCCCCATCCCTCTCTGTCTTCCCCCTTTCTCCTTTCCTTTCACTCACTCACTCACCCTGCTCTCTCTTATTCTGTGATATATTTAAATGTTAATAACCATTCATTCCTGACACCCTATCTACCAAGCCCCAAGTTTAACAGGAAATCTATTTAATCTGAAGAATCTCATTACACGATCATGGCAGCAGCTAAAGCCCCGACTATTGTCGATAGATGGGAGGTAGGAGGGAGTCTGGGAGTTGGGGAGGGGAGAGGGGGGCTTGCAGAGAAAAGAAGATGATGCACAGAGAAGAAAAAAATGAATTCAGGGATGGATATTTAATTTAATCATTGTGCGTGAAGCAACATAAAGGCGGCATAAAGAGTCTTCCCTCATTTGAGAAGATAATGATTAAATGTTTTCTATTGTGCTGTACAGACGAAAGCTTTAATCATTCCCAGAGCCGTACGCGGAAAAAACATCGCAGCCTTTAGTGCATTTGACAGTATTCTAAATATGAACTTCTTTTAAGGCCATTAAAAGATTATCACTGATTTAACAGAATGCCCGTTTGGAGCATTAGCCACAGACGGTTCCCCAAACCCCTCCAAACGCCACCATCCTCCTCCCAGCTTCTATTATCTCATCCACACAGCACTATTTAATTTCATTTCCATGAATATGCAATGAATTTAATTTTGAACACTATTTTCATCTGCTCCTGTAATCACAAAAAATGCCAGTGTAATTAGTTTCTAATTACTTGGTGTAATTGTTGTAGTAATCATTTTAATTACCCAAATGCAGAGACATTAGATGCTAAAAGGAAAATAATCTGCTCGTACCTCCTACTGTGTCTCTCATTCTCTTTGGTTTGATATCTAGATTGTGACATGGGCTGCTTCACCGTCACAGACAGACGCAGTACACGGCTGTTGCATGAGGATGTTTTATAGCACATGATAGGGGAAGCATGTACTGTATAGGAGGGAGAGGAGGAGAGAGGGGGGAGCAGAGGCAGACAGACGGGACCAGACTTACATTGTAGCATCTCTGCAATCTGCTCGCTGGAAATTTGCATGCCCCGAAAAGCCATTAAGTTAAAATATACAGTTATTGTACCTTTCTGGGACCAGCGCCATACAAATGCTTATTGCATGTGCTTATAGCTCAGTCTACCAGATGGTAAATCATGAAATTTTATGAAATTATTGCACCAGTGAGGTGTTTTGAAAAGGAGCAGCTGTGAGGGAGATGGGACATTATAAACACTCACAGGTGTTCTGTCTTTCCCCACCGCCAGCCACAACATAAAAAATTAAATTATAAACAAACCGGCAAATGTTGTAATCTCCTTCACAGATACACTACTTACAGGAGAAATTGCTTCAACTAAGCAAAGAATTTAATTTTAATTTGCATAAAATATTTATTGTGGCAAAGAAATTTCATCGCAGGAGCCACGCTCGGCTGCCAAGTTTGGAAATTGCCAAAATGTACAGTCCACCGGCATCTCGGTGCCACGGATGAAGATCCATTAGGGAGGGCTCTAATGGGCACTTCACCCAAGCACATATGGGCAAGTACACGTAATAAGAGGGAGCTGGTCAGTGCCAAACACCGCAACAAGCTTGTGTTTCTCATTAAGATTTTATTCCTTCCTTAGTATTTAATTAGCCGCTCTAGCACAGGGACTTCGGAAGATAGCTGCACATCCACCATGTTGCCACCTTCCAAGTCTCCGGCATGTAAACTGGATGTCTCCTGCTGCCTTTCTCACAGCAAGTGTGCTCTACTGTGTGAGAACTTGTTGCTTTAAATGGAGTCTGATTCTCTGCAGAGATTCTTCAGCTCAGAGGTGGAATATGCAGACTTGGCTCCTCTCAGGTAAGCTCATGGCTAACATGCAGTCTCTTCTTTGTTTTCTATTCTCTTGAGATCTATGGCAATGGATTTGGTCAAATCATTTCCTGAAAAAGACAATAAAAAAAAAATCTCCACAAAAACAGTTAACTCAGGCAAAATTTTGTGCAACAAACTGTGCTAAAATTTTGCTGAATTTGTATTATTTATTATTATATTATTATTATGTATTATTTAAATATTTGATTGCTTATAAACAAGTCAAATCTTAAACAAGTATCATCTGTGTGTCTGTGAAGAAAATACAAAGCTACAGCTGGCAGCTGTGTAACTAAGCTCTCTTCTGCAGGATGAACTGGACAGCACACATTATTTCGCCGTTCCAATAGCTCCATAATGATGTAACCCTCATAATATTTTTAAAGAATGGTCCAAAAAAGAGAAAATACCCTCAAATCTGCGGTGCTCTTGGCAAAAATGCCCAAGAAACCAATTGTTACAACTAATGTATTCAGATGACCATTTCTTATTGAACAACATGCCGAATGTTGAAGCAGATGAGTTACAAAAGCAAATAGAAAGCACTTGGAGAGCACAAACCTCTGCCAAGGTAGCTCACATATTGCTGTTACATCTATGAGCAAAAGTTCCATGATAAAGTTACCATCATAATATGATTCCTTGACCCTGAAAACCCAAACCTAGCACTCAGAATCATTTTGATATCATTATTGGTTAGACAGTTATTGAGCAAAACGATTGTTTGCTAACGGTGGTTATCTGGATCACCACCAAAATCTAAGATTTTGGGGGCCATTACCAACATCTCCTGAAAATTTCAGCAAAATTTTTCCAGTAGTTTTTGCATAATCTTGCTAAAAAACAAACAAACTCAGGCAAAAACATAACCTCTGTGGTGGAGGTAATAAAGGACCAAACCAGGTGCCACTCCTGTCAGCTAAGAACAGGAAATTAAGGGCCCTAATTTCCTGGCGCAGCCTGGTGCACCATGCACAGTGGTAATTTTGTCCGGTGCACCGCCGTGCACAGCCAATTTGGCAATTTGGTCGACTGGCTGCGCCGGATGGGTGTGACAGTGCACCAGGGGGAGATGTCGACAGATTCAGCTTGGCGCAGTGACAATTTCGTGCCAAAAAAACGTGCAGAAGGTGCGCTGAAGGCTCGCCAGCTCCAACCTGGTCTATTCTCAGTGCAGGCGAAGTGCACCCGGTGCAGTGGTAATCTGGCTGACAGGCGCACAGTGCGCACACGTCACCAAAACCTCAAAGGCAGGTATCCAGAGTGTCAGGCACATTTCAATGCAATAAACAATCACAGCAACCAGTATTTACTGTAACCGTCACATCTGATGTCAGATCAGAGACATTTGTCATAATGGAAACTCAATCTGACGGCAGCTGGAAGACTGACGCAAACTAATGAGTTCACATCTCTCAGCCAACCACAAACAGCCACATCATCCGATACGGAGTATCTGGCTTCTCTCATCTCATGAAATTCAAAAGAAAAGAAAAAAGAGAGAGAAGCTCTCTGAATAGCTAAATGCAAGTCAATTGGTGTCTTAAGGATTTACCTGTGATTGCCCATATTTCTCTGTTTTAATCTTTATTCTTAACGTGATCTAAAAAGATGGAGAACATTATTGCAAGGAGGATGAGGAGGGGATATCAGGAGAGAGTATTTCACCAAAGGTTCTGCTATTTGGTGATGACAGACCAGAAATGCAGGTGGATCACAAGCATGATGAATGGATTAGCCTGCTGCTTTGTTTAAATGTAATTATCACTTAATTTTGTACTCCTATTTATGAGACAGGAACAGATTACATCTGTCCCGCGAGGTGGTCCACACGGTGACGTGCATCGTGGCCTCTGATGCACAGCCCGGTGGCCCCTGCGCTCTCCCAGTTGCTCTGACCTTCTTCGCCACTGGGGTGAAATTGTCACTGCGCCTTGCCCGCGGCGCATTTAAAAGCGAGGAGAGGCATTCATTTGATTGGTGAAAACTACACTCGACTGTGTTAAACCCACTCACGCCTTCTCTCCTCCCTCTCTACCTCTTGCGCCCGTGGGAAGGACGGAGGCGTGGGTGTGCCTGGCTGTGCCGGACTGTGCCGTGCACGAAACTTGCAAAATGCCCTGGACACACCCTGTTTGCGCGGCACAGGGCAGGTGCGCCTCCCCTGTGCCTGGTCTAACAAATTAGAGCCCTATAGGCTCACCCAAATTGGTCAAAAAACAAAACTGAAAAAATGTTCTCTGGTCTCATAAGTCTCTTTCTACTGAAACATTCAGAGCACCTTGGTAATATGGTTTCATGTCAATATGGGCCAAAAACTCTGAGCAATGTTTCCACGAACTTGTTGAATCTATTCAAAGTTATTGAGGGCAAAAGGGGGTCAAACCTGGTACTAGCAAAGTGTACCTAATTAAGTGGCCAATGATTGTTTGTCCAATAGATATGTGGAACAGTCTACTTGGTTTGTCATACAGAACTTTTGCATTTTAGCCTCTTTTCATAGGTATTGTACAAGTAAATGGGCCTTTATGACTTTATGTATTCATTTTTATAGTCTGTAAACAGAGTATATCAAATGCACAGTCAGATTTTGTTGAACCTTAGCTAGCCTTGTATTAGCCTCATATTGACTATACAGGAACATGAGCAAACTGTTCATGACAGAGCAAAGGCAATAAGTTTAGGATTTGAAATGCTTATTGTCAGAAATATTCTTTCAACAAAATAACTGTCGACATTTAAATGATTAAAAACTCTCAAGTATTAGCCAATTACTATTCTGCACAGTCAGTATCACTTATTTGTTTTTTTCATGTTTGTGTTTTTTTAAAGGGGGGTCCGGGTGGGTGGGGGTACTTCACCCTTATTTACCCAATGAAAAAAATCCCAGACATGCATTTATTGTGTATGACAGGGCCTGTAACATATTCAAATGTGATGCATGTGTATTCTTACTGTGAAAAGGCTGGTGCCTGGACACAGAGCAGCGCTGCAAGCTAGCTGGGATCGTCATGCATATTCAAATCCACTGCTGGACATGGCTGCCCTAAATAGGCGCAGAGCGTGCAACACTCAAGGCTGGTTTGTTTTCCATGTGTTTTTTTTCTCCTTCGTCTCCTACTTTCAGCACCTCTGGCACATACTGATCAAGGCCCTTCCAGGCATTTACTTCACATTAGCTGTAGGCTCCACAGGCCCCCGGTCCCATCAGCTGCACAGCTGAGTGGAGCAGGGCAGGAAATCAGAGGCTGGTGACTATGAGGATGAAGAGACTGCTCAAATCGATTAATATATTTCAAATCTGCTTGAAATCTACATAATATGATGCAACTGAATATCTTTTCTCTCTGGGTTATGATTTAATAAATCACCAGATTATGTCAATAACCACTTTCTCTCTTTGTATTGATTAGATGCACACTCTTTAATGATTGGAAAATGCTAGCGCCATTCCACTCTAACATCTGGACACTTTTTCTGTAGTCTCAGTATAATCCAGATGATAATTGTCTTGAACATACAACTATACACCACTGATAACCAAACCAAAAAAATCTTTAAGATCTTTAAATATGTATCTTTGCAAGTTATCAAAAAATACCTCATCATAATATTTCTTGGACTTCAGGCTTTGGTATATACCAATGGCATATACTCATTGCTGACCAGACAGTAGAATGAACACAGGGTCATTGACAACATTTTCTTCATAATGATGCATATCTCAACCCCTCAAAGCACCATCAAGTCTGGAACTGGACAACCTGGGAGGTCATAATATTTACAATGTAATGATGTCATAAATAAATAATGAATAAATAAATGTCAAGGCATAGTTGAATTTCATCTTCATTTTCTTCACATACATTTGTAACCCTTCCATTGGTAGCATATGATTTATTTAGTGTATTTTGAAAATGAAACATATACAGGTAAAGGTTGTCCTCTTGGTTAAAACAGATTTATAGTGTCTTATATTCAGTGATTACTCCACACAAATCCAAACCACCTTTAGACTCATGGTTAATGTAAAGCTTTATTTTAACTATTGAAGGAGACAGAGGGTCACAGTTATTCTTTGAATAAACACAACGAAATGATGTATAGAATATAAGAGTGCGAGGCTAAATCTATAGGATGAGAAAAGCGCATTGTGGCATTTTGTTTATGAGGTTTTAAAATGAGGCAGCTTCTCACCCCAGCAAACAGACCCTCTCTGCAGGAGAATCTCATTATGACTCGTAATGATAAATTCACCTTTTCAATTATTTGGTGCCATTTCAAAGCTCTATCTTGCGTGGAGAGGATTCAGCTCGTGCGTGGTCGGCCATAAAAAGTAAAAAGAAGCAGACAGGACAGTGATGTACTCTCTAACAGCAACAGGGGGCATATGTGGCTGTACAAACCACCTCTCCATGTGCATTACAGGGATGGGTGATGATGATGATGATGATGAACTTTTATTAGATACAGAATTGTACGTGAAAATACATTTAGTTGTATTGCTTATAATCCAAAACTCAACAATTATGTCAAAGGTATTGAAATTGTATTTCAATTTTTTGTTCTATATAGGCATAGTGACTGTCCTACAGGTTGAAACAGCTACAACAATTGAGTCATACTGTTCTGGAGCCAGATGACGTGTGATGTCAACCATCAAGGGGCAAAAAATACAGTTAATGAAAATTTCACATTATGTTCATCGTGATAGTCTTTATGAATGAACACAACCAAAAGATTTTTGTGTGTTGCAGAAAAAGATTTTAAAACTTTCCAAAAAACTTCCAACAATCCCATGGCCTTTGGGAAGGTGAGCAGGAAGTGCTAGAATGCTAACTCACCTCTGTGTTTAAGGACACAAGATCATTTTTTTCTACCATCATTTTTTCAGTTATTTTCCACCTGAAGCAGTTTTTGTGTGCCCAGTGCTCATGTTGTTTATATAGCAGATGCAGAGCTGGCAAATAATAATAGATAAAACAACAATCAACATCAAACACATTAAATGACCACACAGTTTACACACAATACCTTTATACATAAGCTACATTTACTTAATTGGTATTATCATTTGTAGTAATATTAATTGGGCATTACACTACATTTTAATCAATGTTAGCTTTTCCATTTTAAGAGTTAACAGAAATAACCAGTTTTAATATAATTTCATTGACAGTACATTTTTTCCCGATTTAGTGGCGCCCCCTGGAGGCCACAATGCCCTTGGCATCTGACTATATTGCCTAATGGGCCAGCTGGCTTTGAACAGATGGACATACGCTCCTGTTTTTGCGAAGGAGTTTGTTTGTCTAAAAATGAGGAGTGGTCAAGTGGTATGCTCAAATCTTAAAGATGCAGAAAAAGTCTGCGTCTGAGACCCCCTAAAACCTGGTTTAAAGCAAGAAGCAACCTCCTGTGCTGAAAAGTGAAGATAATGAAAAATTGCAAGAAACTGCAGTTCCTTGGGTTGGTGGTGGCTGCAGAGAAAAACTGAGTTAAATGATACTGTATGGGTAGTAGACTGTTTTTACAGCTGAAATATAAATAATTAAACCCTGATTCAACAAACAACTGCAGCAAGCTGGTTTGTCATTGTTTGTATTTCTGTGGTCCTTGTTATTATGTCCATGTTGGCTTCCCAGACTTTCACTTTCCGTCGGTGGATACTGATGTGGCCCTTGGTAGAAGACGAGCTAATGCAGTGAAGCCAGTCTGTGGCTAAAGCTGGCAGATGAAACTAGAACATTTAGGGCTCTAATTTCGTAGACCAGGCACATTCGCGGCGCACCTGCCCTGTGCCACACCCGCGCCGCGCAAACGGGGTGTGTCCAGGGCATTTTGCAAGTTTCGTGCATGGCGCAGGGAGGTACAGGGAGGCGCACCCACACCTCCGTCCTTCCCACCGTCGCAAGTGGTAGAGAGGGAGGAGAGAAGACGTGAGTGGGTTTAACACAGATGTGATCCACCTGCATTCCTGGTCTGTCATAGCAGAACCTTTGGTGAAATATTCCCCCCAATATCTCCTCCTCATCCTCATTGCAATAATGTACTCCATCTTTTCAGATCAAGTTAAGAACAAAGATTAAAACAGAGAAATATGGGCAATCACAGGTAAATCCTTAAGACATCGAGTGACTTACATTTATTCAGCGAGCGTCTCTCTTTTTTCTTTTCTTTTGAATTTCATGAGGTGAGAGAAGCCAGAGACACCTTATTGGATGATGTGGCTGTTTGTGGTTGGCTGAGAGATGTGAACTCGTTAGTTTGCGTCACTCTTCCAGTTGCCGTCAGGTTGAGTTTCCATTATGACAAACGTCTTTGATCTGACATCAGATGTGACGGGACAATTAATATAGATACAAATGTATGTGCTGGTTCAGACGGTTACATGAAATAGTGGTTGCTGTGATTGTTAATTGCACTGAAATGTGCCTGACACTGTGGATACCTGCCTGTGAGGTTTTGGTGATGTGTGGGCACTGTGTGCCTGTCGGCCAAATTACCACTGCACCGGATGCACCTCACCTGCGCCGAAAATAGACCAGGTTAGAGCTGGCGAGCTTTCAGCGCACCTTCCACGCAGTTTTTTGGCACAAAATTGTCCCTGCATCAAGCTGAATTTTTTGACACCTCCCCGTGGTGTGCCGTCACACCCATCTCAGCGCAGTCGGTCTATCAAATTGCCAAATTGGCTGCGCACGGCAGTGCGCTGGACAAAATTACCACTGCGCGGGGTGTGCCAGGGTGCGCCAGGCTGCGCCACCCTGCGTTGCGTCTGGAAATTAGGGCCCTCAGTGCCACTTTGTTAATCTGTTCAGATTGGACAACATCAAAAACAAGATCTGTAAAACATGTGTGAAACTGCTGCTTCAGTTATTCAAATCCATAGGCGTACCTGTAAGTGACACTTGTAGAATCAATCATCGCATCTGTCTCCAACAGCTTCCACAAACCCACATGATGAAAACTGTAGTGCAAATGTTTTTATTTGTTTGCTATTTTTTTAAAGAAATGTGCTCTAACTAAACATGGTATCTTTATTTCAGTTAATTTTAACCATTCGTATACAGTAAAATATACAGTAATGTTTACATTCTGCCGTGTTAATATAGAGTTCAGACTTTAGTAGATTAAAAAAAATGCTCTGAGAGAGATCATTCCTCCTAGGAATTAAAGGGAAAAAAATACAATTGTCGAGGTTAAGTTTTAACTCTCCAAATAACAGAGATGAGCAAAAACAACACTTTGTGGTGTGGACCCATATAGACACTTCAGAAGTGTTAATATTAACTCTGGTAGTGTTAACTTGAACATGCAGATTTTGCTGTGTATGTTTAATCAAGGCAAATCCTTTTTGGGCTCTGTTTCTAGCTGTATGCCAGGTATGTGCATCATCCAACATACAAAATGACTCAACCCAAATTGCTGATGGCTGAACAGCACGTGCTTTTGTCCTGCATCATGGATGCCATCATCATTTCATATTTTTAAAGGCTACGCAAATGTTTATATATACCAAACAACAGATCTGTGTATTCATACTTATTCAAAGAGTTGCCTCTGACTATTAAATGTCAGCTTTGCTTGAATGACCCCTCATGACACAACGTCACAGTTTGAACGCTTGTTCTACAGTTCATTAAATAAAAAAAATGCTTAATGCTGAAAAAAATTACTACAAAATAAATTAAAAAATGTGGAACATGTTAATGGCAGACTCACAATCAGGTAATCTAATGTGCTTGCAAATGACCTGAAACTCATCAACAAGAGCTTTTAATGAAATAACATCCTTAAACGAACACTGGGACAGAGTGAAAAGTGAGCAATGGCTTTTCAGGGTAGTTTGAATTTTTAATTGCCTGTCGGGAGAATATTAGATAAAGCTTGATTAGAAATAAATTGGAAATCTCTGCTCAATGCGTTTACTGATAGACACACTAAAGGAGACAGGCAATGGAGGCAGCACGTCCAGAAGCTGATTGATTTACTATCTATTAATGTTTTTCCTCCATCAGTATCTTAATAACCGGCTGCCACATGTGCACATCATATCCTATATTTGGTCTTCAATATAACACTCTTTACATTTTAAAGAATTCAAGTGATGGCTTTCAAATGTCAAGTGTCTCCAGTGCCTCTCCATACATTTAGATATTTATAGTCATTTAGAGGTCCATGGTTTCTAAATGTCTGATTCTGTTGTAATCGTAAGACTCTCTGGACATTAATCTCAGCCTCACCGGTCTTCTCTCTTCTGTACATATGTCTCCTCCATGCAGGTTCCTGACCTGTGACTTCTCTAATTTATCCTCAATGTCAGCACTCATCATGACTTCCTGGCACAAGTAATACCCAATTAAACCTAAAGGTCTAAAGGCTGAATCAGACAGGAGGAAGGATATTTGAACCCAAGTTTTGTCACTTTCTCTGCTTCACGTGAATTTCATTTCTCTGTTTAATAGGCAGCATAAATCCTTTGGTTGTGCATAGAGTATTTTGACTGAAAGTAGGGATTCATCCAGCAGAAAAGTAGAGATAGTATGTCTCATTACCTTTTATTGTTGTTAAAGCACTGCCAAAGAAAAGCAAAACAAAGGATTTTGCTCTTTGCCAGACATCACTGATTTCCATTAAAAAAAAGACAAGGGTATGTTTTGGGAGGTGGGCCACGGTCCCTTCAGTGGGGAGTACATGTATGTGGGGCCACAGTAAATGTTAGAGCACAGCAGTGGATAACTGAAGCCATAGACACTTCTTGAGAAGCACACACTAGTGGAACTGTAATATCAAAGATTGAAAATTTGAGATAAAAATGTTATGTGATTAAATATATATGGAAAAAAATCTAAAGAAATGTGTGTGCTGTGGTTGTGTGCGTTCAGGTTCTATTGGATGTCCTCAGGTCCTCACATACTTTAATATATTTTGCTGCAATAATTTCAACATTTTTTTCTCCCAGTAAATATAGCTTTCTCTGAATATTGCATGTTGATTCTAATTCTGTGTGTTGTGTTATTTGGAGATAGTATTCTTGTCTCACAGAGTGATATTTGGGCCAGCTCTATCTTTTCTTGTTGAGTGTCACAGTGGGGACAGAGTCTGTCCTCCAACCAGCTCTTTTTGTGACACCCCTTTTTTTTAGTGAATCAGTGGTTGCTTATTTGAGTAGCCCAAGATTGATATGATTGATAGAGCTCTTCAATCACCTCCCTGATAATGTTTTTGAAAGAGTCTGCACTCTCCAAATTCTTTCTATTGGCTGTTGCCCTGATGGATTCATCAAATATGGTATATCCTTTTAAGTATACTGAAATGTCTATCTGGCATGTAAGGTTAGGAATAGCATGCCCCCATAAAACTATAAAAATAGACACATGGACTTGTTTTAGAGTAAACTATTGAGTTAATTCCATGTGAATTGCACAATACCAGGCAAGCTAAGATAATAATGACACAGAATCTTAAAGAGGTCATTTTTGCCCTAAATCTGGTTCATATATTGCAGTCACTAATCACTAACTATATCACTTTATTGAACCTTTTAATCCATACTTTGTCTGTACTGATAGTATTTAGCATTGATAAAACTTTATGATTCACCTGATTAGAAATGGATGTGTTGTGGTCTATCTGTACTCCTTAGAGGACATAGTATGGCTCTTTATAACATTTTTTGACCATGCTTGTTGTTATGAAATGACTTAATGTCAATTATCACTCTATTAATATTTAGCTTTGTGCATTCACCTCTGTACCATTACTACTTCTCTGTTGTTCCTATTCAGACTGTGATAATACTCAGCTGTGTTGGTCATGTGTAATATGAGGTATATCTAAGATGGTGCTCACATAACTTTCCTTTGCAAGTCTGGGGAAGAGCTGTATGGCTCAAAACATCACTTGTGCTAAATAAAATCCTTCAAAGGCAGCTTTTGGTATTTGGATTGCTCTGTTATTTACACAATCAAAATTGCTTGAAAAGATTTAGTTTTTCTACAAAGAGTACCCCCGATAGTGCAGTATTCTCAGTCTGTCTTAAATACTCTTTAAGACTCCTTTTGTCAACAACTCTGCATTCATTCTGCTGTCTATGCTTTGTGACTCTAAACTGATGATGAAACAATGGAAGGACATCACATTTGGAGGTCAATTGGTGGGTGGGTGGGGGACATTTTAGGCAGCTGCTGCCACCTTTCCTAGAGGGAGAGGTCTTAATACTGCAGGCTTTTGGTCTTGTGCATAGAGGTGCTTTATCTCAAGTATCAGGGTACGAAAATCACACTAGAGGACATATAACGCAAAAAGCACAATACGGCCTATTCAAAAAAAACTCAAAAAGACTAAAAAGTCTCAGTGTTTTACAGATCAAAAATCTCTAATTGCAGAAAAAGCAAAAATACGAATTGTTCGTGACATTTTAATTTTAACACCTGTTTCCCAAAGGATGTAAAAGTAGAGTGTCTTTAAAGGACTAAAGACTCCTATACTTATGATTTCATGCAATATTATATATAATATTGGCTATATTAAAAAAAACTGTAAAAATGAATCAGAATCTCTACCCAAACTGGGAGAAAAAAAATCAGTCAGGTCACACAACGTCATATTTCCATCTGCAGTGATAATGGTCTGTTAATGGATTTGTAAGGGTGTTTATATGAAACATAATTGAGATAATATCTATATAATGTACAATATTTCTTAAGAGTCCATTGGTCAAACTCCTCCTGGGGTAATCTCTTTAATGATTATTTTCAATAAGAGAGCAGCAGTGAGGGGGAGCATCTATATGAAATAAGTACTTCCAGATAACAGAGGCCATCACAGTGACAGGCGGGTCAAGAGGTCCGCAGACTGCAGAGCATGTGCAGCGGGCTGTGTGAAATAAAGGACACAAGGGACAGAGAGCCCGGCTCATCTGAGCACGCTCAAAATACGGGCTGTTCTTTATTCACAGAGCAGAAAACACTATAAACAAACCTGAGAGGGATATACCTACACACTGTAATTCACTGGCTCCTACATGGCACTGACACAAGTCTAAAAGGATAAAAGGATATATGGTCCTTGATGTTATACTGCTTTTATAGTGAAAATTTATAAGGACATTCCCTCTGCATTATAGGGCTGTACCTGAGATTAATGCAGCCCATGGTGCCTAAATTTACGGTAGTTTTCTAAAAAAATGTTGCAATTAAAGTTTATCATTACCCACACCATTATAATTGCCAGCATGAAGTGAAAAAATATATAACTGGTAAAAATGTAAAAAAATAAATAAAAAATAATCACACCCCCATCTGTGTGTATTTGAAAACACTAGCAATATGACTTAACACTATTTCATAGAGTTTCATGCTGCAAACTCTATAAATTACAGAATACACTATGAATTTTCCATCTTCAAAAGACAGAGGAGCGTAAACTAGGGAGAAATTTGAGAGAAATAAAGCATTAAAAAGGTGGAGCTTTTTGTACAATGAAGTTTAGGCTGATAGCTCTAAGACAGCAGGAGCTGATGTCTTCCTGTCTATTAACATTTCTACATTTATTCAGTAACACAACTTAAATCAGGTGTTGATAAACATAAACACATAAGGTATGTATTGCTACAGTCTCTGATGTAACTTTGATATCTGTTGATGTTATGACACCAATCTCTGTTCAGAAAAAGTCATACTTCTAAATGTTTATCTCACTGCTCCTTAAAAAAAGTATATAAATGGTTAGCTTTCTTGTTTAAACCATTTGAATCACTAAAAAAGCTTTCATTTTTTATCAACCCACAACCATTTGGACGTACCTGTTTACTCTTATCATTTCTGCTTGTTTACTTCTCTTCTCTTTTTGATAAATGAATTATTTCAGTACTGCACGGTACAGTATGTTGGAGCTGAAAATGATGGGTAGCCAACATGGACCCCGAAAAAGCGAAGGTTGATTATAAGCTTTTCATTATAATCCATGTTAGCATCCAACTTACTTTAAAGCAGTGCTTCTCAATTTAAGTTTTTTTTTTTTTTTCACCCAAATCTAACCTTGCCATGAAGATGGATCAGCCTGATTTAATGTTTGCATCAGGCAGATCCATCTTGCCAAGATCCAATCTACAATGACTATGAGCGGCCCAAAGCAACACAACCCAATCAACGTCCTTTAGAGCAGGAAGAGGTAGGAGATACAACCGAGACGACGGCAGGAAGTGACTGTTTGTTCAGGGATTAGCATAGATGCTAACAGCTCCAGTAGCAGTTTTGTCAGATCTTAACCACATCTCTTAATTGAATAAAAAAACAAGTAACAACACCTTTTTTGCATAGATAGGATATTTTTGCTCCACCTCTGACATGTTTTGGTGATAGTTTGTTGTACAATGTTGCTCTACTTCTGTCCTTTACACTGCTGCAGTAGCACCCGTCTACTACATTATATGATTGGCCCATGTAATTGACGAACAGTTGTCCAATCACCTGCCAGATATGCTTTTGAAAGGATCAGCCCATCCCCAAACACTTTCTATGTGCTCTTTCCCAGATGGACTAGTAAATTATATTAAACGGTCCATCTGGTGTGAGAGGTTACCCCTGCAAAGCGCAAATTACTATCATCATTGTTTTAACACTTACATGAAAATAATAATCTCCTTGTTAGTTTAGATTTAGCAGGTTAGTTTGGTGGCATAAGGGGATAAATTGACGATTGTTATGATGATTGGACAAAAGAGAATGTACTAGAGTGCTACAATATATGTTTAATATTGTCACCCTGGCTTTCTGCTGGGACTGTCTAGTGCTTTTTACGACGATCCCACTTTATCTGTCTCACAGAAAGACAGTAAAATTCCACACAAGTAGAAATAAAAGCTTATCGCAGCAGTTGTTGAACAGAAATCGCACTGATCTTTGGTATGTGTGGAGGAAAAAGAGAAAAAAAAGATGTATGGTTGAAATGTGTCTGTGTTCTTTCATATATCATTGATTAGACAAAATAAAAAAGCCATAACATTGGGTCAGGAGAACACAGGGCACAGCGGCTGACATTCGATCACAGCAGACACATATTGACTGGCGCTCTGAAAGTAGTCACTCACTCATCAGTGTGAGGCAGCCTGATTGAGTTGCCAGCAGCCACTAAATGAGGCCTCCATCCAGTGTGGGTCGAAATGAACTGCAATCTTTTCAGACCTTGTTGCAGCTAAGAGACCCACTGAGAGAAAGAAAGAGAGAGAGTGGAAGGCTGAGGTTTTAGACCCAGGAGGATTTCAAATAAGTTTACTGAAAAAAAGAGTGCAAGAGAGGAGAAAGCTGTGAAAACAAAGAGAGTAAACCGCAAAGTCAAGATGCTCTTACTACAACCAGACTGTGCTCAGTTTGTAATCTCATGGATAATTTATAATCTGTTCAGGAGGATCTGATGAAATTTTAATTCTTAATCAAGTTCAACCACACCATGTGCATATTGTGCAACCTTGCTATGTTGTCCAGTTGGCATATTTTTTTCCAAAGTTGCCCAGAGTCAACGTTTCATGTGCATCTTGTCAAACTAATGTCTTTGTCTACATTTGAGTGTGGACCACAACAGCCTCATGTTACCAGTGGTGAACAGTAATGTCACTACGAAAAGCATTGATAGAAGCTTAATCCAATAGCTTTGTGGTAGCACTGCTGTTTTTGAGTGTGCTTTTAGTAGCTTAGTTAGTGATCAAGTAGTGTGTTGGCATCCCCACAAGCTACATATGGAAAAGTTGGGAAGTAGCGCAGCAGCAGAACGCTCCATCACAATCAAAAAACACATTTTAAGGATGTGTTAAAGACACATGGTTTGTCACATGTCATTTTGGTTATTTTCTGGTTTTGCTGTCTGCATAAGGATTGGTTGTTACATTGTTTACTTAGAAAACATGACTTTAGATGTCAGCGAAATATTTCAGCATGTTAAGAATGACAAATACTGGAAGCAAAAGAATTTTTTTGGAATGGTTATTAAATTACATCTGGCATCCAGAAATATGTTAATTTTAGTTGTTAATCCATGTGGAGTTACTTCACACATCTAATTCTAATTCAAGAGACAGGTGCATAGGAGAAAAAGGGTCGGTGACTGTTTGCCTGATGAAGGTCCGAGACTGAAAGGTTGTCTATAAATTAATTTCCTGCAAGTTAGACAGTGTGCGGGAGTCTATCTTTACTTTTAAGAGTTAATCCGCTGACTTCCTCAAAAGTAAGCTGCAAACTTTTATTTCTCACTCTAACCTCCACTAAAGAACTTTCTGCTGAGTGATCAGCTTTATGCTCAAGGCAACTGTGAGTCCGACATTGTTTTCCAAGCATAATCAAAAATGATGCATTTTAGGATAACATACTTTACTTCTTTTCAACAAGTTTAAGCTGCTCCAAGGTGTCCCAAGAACATGTTTTGATTTTTTTTGCCTAAAAATTTTTTCAGATATTTGATTTTGTAATACCTATAAACCCTTCTGTTTCAGCCCTGCACAGAACAGTCAGTTTTGCTGCACATTCTTATTAACATTGTCTGCTACGCCCCTTTCAAGAAGTTGATGTAAATAGACTTGAGCTTATATAGCACTTTCCTAGTCTCTTTGACTACTCAAAGCAGCTTGACAACGCAGGTCACACCTACCTATTCACCCCCATTCACTCTCACATTACTCACTGATAGATTTAGGGTTGCTAAATGAGTTGTCCATCAGTATAAGCTCACACATTCATGCCCTTTCATGCTTACTTACAGGCCACTAATGCAGCAGTAGGAGCAACTAAGAGTGAAGTGTCTTGCCCAAGGACACATCACCATGTGACAGCCATAGCTGGACTACAACCTGCAATCTTTGGATTACAAACAGAGCACACTATCAGACTGAGTCACCAACGCCCCATTTGATCAACAAGCTTTTCAGCAAAGTGCTCTAGTGTTAAAAGTGGCAGCATGGACAAGAAGGACATGCTCCTTCGACTGGGGCAGCCTATGGGCAGAGCAACCAGCTCTTTCAGGTAGTGTCTAACATTAAGGGAAGGTGGCACATCCATAATGCCATCATTTAGGTAATATTATTAAATTAACTGTTTAAGCACAGATTGTCTGAATGGTGGAGCAAGCAACAGAGGCAGAAAGGATTTTTCTCATGTTTGGAAAGGGTGGAAAAGTGTAGACAGGGCATTGATGCAGGTTATATGGGGCCTAATCCTAATCAACCAGATGTCAGCAGGTTATTTAGTATGACGCAATGCAGAAAATAAAATAAAATTGACACGTATAGCATTTTCAGACGTATTATAAAGTGGAAAAAATTAAAATCTCTTAAACTTCTGTTCACCACAGACCATTTTGGGCATCTGACTGTGAACTCATTCAAAGTCCCAAGACTTTAATATTCTAACTGATGTTTGTATTTAATGATGCATGACTGCATCTTTTTTATTCTGAGATAGAGAAGTACACAAGGTTGGTATAAAAAACAGTATTACTCTCCTCCACCACCTTACCCTCAGTCTCCACTTGAACTCTCCTGGTACAGCAGAAACAAAAAGCGTGCAGTTAATTACGGCTAATGAAAGCTTGTTTGAGCAGAAGAGGAGGGTGTACATTAGGGGAGAGGGAGTCAAGCGGCTTGAACCAGAGGGTTCCACGCACAATTTGTTTGAACCTGGGTCCTCCTCACACTCTGCATGCTAATTTACCTTGGGGCTGCACCGCCTGTTTTTAAATATCGTTAATTGACTTAAGAGCTCATCAACGTGCTTCGTCTTCATTAGGTTAATGAAAAGGCCCAGTGTTTATTTTTCGTAACAGATTGTGGCAATGACATAATCTAATCGGTTACTTCCACTTCCTGAAGGATTGAGTCCTTCTGATGTGAGCCGCTCAGATGTTCTGTGTTTGTGGGTGTCTGTCTCTGACAGAGTCGAGACGGGGGAGGAATTAGAATAAACACATTTAGCCCTTGGCATGAATCTATGTTGCCCTTCTCTAATCGACAGTGTGAACTAACAAGAACGTAATGGTACTTTTGATGTGTGACTTGTCGGGTGGAGGTTGGGTGAAAAAGAGGGGACGGCGTCTGAATGGGAGGATTGCAGATTTGTCTCTGTAATCGTAATAGGCTGGAATAAATCAGCCATGCTGGAATGTCCATGACCCATGTCATGAACCTGAGGGGCCAAGTAAGATCCAGAGGAGAGAAAGAAAATATTTCAGGCACTTAGAGGTAGAGTCTGTACGCTAAGGACTTAGGCTGCTGAAAGATGAGAATTCAAGGGCTTAAAACATTGTAGTATAAGAAAGCAGACATCTGATTTTCGTATCTACCATGAAGGTTATCACTCACAGATGTACTGCTAGATTGTACCACCAAACTATAATGTCGTGTTTTGTAACTGTCATAAAAAAATCTCTCATCTTAAGGATATGTTGGTGCCAGCATTTTTTAAAGTTGTGACAAGGATATCTCAAAAATAAATAAATGGATTTTGATTATACTTTCTGGGAATGTTTGCAATGACTCAAGGAACACATGATCAGAGTTTGGTACTGATCCAAATCCAGATGTGGATCAGGATGATTTTCAAGCATTTCTTAACATTGTACGAATGGCCAAAAGTGTCAGTAATGCCTAAGCAGAGGTTTGAGTTCATGTTGTTTCCTTCTTCCCGTAAAATATATACAGTCATAATTAAGAGCAATTTAGTGTCACCAGCTAACCTAGCAAGCATGTTTTTGGTCTGTTGGAGGAAGCTGGAGTACCCAGACTGAACTGGCGTATAGGACAATATGCAAACTCCAAACCAGCAACCTGAAACATCAAACCAGCAACCTTCTTGCTGCACCACCATTCTACCAATAAAACAAATATACCAAGGATATTTACAACTACTACTACAACTTCAGAACACATAGAGAATTGCATGAGCAAGGTTAGACAGTGAGTTTTTCCCAAAAGCCTTCAGTCTCTGTTACTCAAAAAAGAGAAATGATATTAATGATCTTTATTTCTCTGCAGCCCAGTATCAAAGGATCCACTTCTTCATACAGGTTTGCAGCCTGGTGGTTGGGGAACCCTAAATTATAGCAACATCTATGCATTATGCATTACTTTTTACAATTGATCTTTAACCTCAACTCTCAATTTGTTGTCTCAAGGGGGACCTTTTTTTTAAACTCTGAAAAAAATATAAAGAAACATTAAAAATGAAAACCCAGGAGCATATCAACTCACATCAAAACAACAGAACGAAAACATGCTTTAATGCTGAAATAAATCTAGTCACATCAGCAAAAGTAAGTTAGTATGTGTTGTATCAACGCTGTCAATAAAACTGAAAAATATGAAACAACATCAACAGTCATCAGATAAAAAGAGGAAAAATCAACACATACGTACTAGGTCAGTGTTCAAATTCAGTAGTTCAACAGTTGAGTTATAAAAGATCTTGCAGCTCTGTAGGAACTGTATCAAGTTACTGCAAATGGAAAAAGTAAATTTCATACTTCTAAAGCATCACATTGAAAGTTTTTAACTAGAAGAACATTAAATGAGTTTTTTTAAAGAAAAGTATTTAAAGGGAACAGTGTACCTACCACCAAAGTTAACACTGACCCAGTTGAATGCATAGTGTACACACAAAGGATAATTACTGATATCCATTCAATTTAGAAATACTGGATTTAGTAATAAAGCAAGAAGTAGAGAACACATGCATTAAATGGTATGCTGTGTAACTGCGACTCAACAGCAAAAAACAATAAAACTTACTGTGGTCTGTAGTTTTGTTAAGGATGAAATAAATTGTTTTCTAAGTTATTTACTAAAAGCTTTTCCATTAATAAAATGTCTGTACTGTTGAACTGTGAGTGAATGAATCATGGCTAACTATTAAGACAAGCACTACTGAAGACCATGTGTCCTGCTTACTCAAATATGATACAACTTTAAGGCACACAACTCATAAATTTAGAAAACATATGGCAAATGTCCAGTTAAATGGTCAATTTATCTAAAATCACTTGACTTAAAGTTCTCATGTCCTGTAAAATCAATTTTCTTTGTTTCAATGTTGTCAGAAGGAGCTTGAGGAGCAGAAGAAAATGACACCTTGAACTAAACTCTCAGTTCATGGAGAGATGCTCTATGCCTCTTTAAAGAAAATGCCCCTTAAAACACTATTTTTACCTCCTGAGGTTCACCATGTAATAGCTACACAGCCTCCACCTACATGTGTGTTTCTTGCTTATCACAGGCTGACACCATAACTGTTTTGAAAGTTTGCTTCGTATCTTGTAACCTCTTCTCCCCACCATCCAGCAGACATTGTTTGGTCAGCAAATCAGTGCAGAGCTCATTATCATAACCTACAGAATCCTTCCCAACACTTCAGGAGTAGTTGTTTAAAGGCTAACCAAGATTAAAGAGCTCTGATAAAAGGTCCAGGAGAACCCGTGTTACTAAGTTCCACTCGTGACAGCAATATGTGTCCGGGTTCTTCAACATGGGCTCACAGTTCATGCATCTGCACCTCCAGGTAACCCACTCTCCTGATCCTCAGATTACACAACAGTTTTTCAATTCCTCTTTCTACCGTGACTCCATCTGCAGAAGTTCTTCCTCTGTGTGCTGTGGTTCATAGAGATATCTTCTCATACCCAAGACTAAAGGCATGTCATCATGACATGTGTGTGTGTGTTAGTGCTACGTCCGAACATACAAAAGATCTAAACACAGGGGCTTTGTCGATGTAAAATAAATGCTTTAGAGAATCTCACTGTATTGTATTGTCGAACTAACGTAGTGTTTTGAGTAGTTTTACCCTGTAAGTGGGTTAATTATGAGACTTTCAGTGGCACCTTGTGGCACCATTGACTGATGTATATTGTTAGCGTCGGCCCCTGAATATCTCCCCCTAGAGACTGAGCTTGCAAATTTCCTTTGTGGCAATCATATGGCGCCATGAGCCTGTGGCATCCCCACTTAAAAAAAACAAACTAACACTTTAAGTAATGTGAAAACTTTAAAATTTATGTATAATTGTTTTATTTGAAATTTTATGACCTCTACTAAACTTCAATTAAACATATTTGACTTAAACATTACATCATTACTAATGATGTAATTAGCATTATTATCATTACTTAAAAAAGGCTTTTTTATAGGCACTAATTTTATCCTATATTTTTAAGCTTTGGCACAATGTACTGCTATGTTCATGCTAATTAGGTTCTTTTGAATTGAAATATGTATCTGAGAGCTTGAATCCAATCCTGCTTTTTCATAGTTAACCACCAATATCTAAGTGTTTTATATTGTACCCTAAAATGTTGAACTGTGCGTGACACAAACCCACCCGCCCCAGAGGAGGGTACAGTAAATGTGTGTAAGTGTGTGTGCTGCTGTTACACTTAGGCAAAATCGTGCTGATCTTCCTCCTGAGGACAGTAACGTTTGAGGCCATCTCTAGTGGTGTGGCCCATAAAGAGTGACATGGTGGTAAAATAAATCACTCCCTCGACCACTGCCCCCACCCACTCCACGCACACACTTTCTTTCCACATCCTCCCCCCTCTGCTTCTCACTGTCTGGTGCGTGCGGCCATCAGGGGGCTGCAAAAGCTCATCAGTGAGAACTTGAGAATCCTCTGCGGAGCTGTTCTGGGGTCAGCTCGGCCCCTGCAACGCCATAAACAGCTCTCAGTCAGGTTCATCACTAACCTGCTCCCCCACTCCTCACACACACACACACTTCTTTTTTTCCCCCTCACTGTCCATCCTGGCTCTCCCTTTTGCTAGCAGACGTTTCCAATAAATCATTTGACCCCCCTCCTCATCTGGCCTCTTGTCTGAGAGCCCCCTGTCTGTCCCCGACTTGGCCCGAGATGATGCGTTCTGCTGAAGTCACTTAAATAAAAAGATCGCAGTGGGAGACATAATGTGTTAAAGTAATAAGATGGTCTCGGGCAGGTCACGGCCCCCTCTTCCTGCTCCAGTGCTCCTGTGGAGGCTCTTTGAGTTAATGGGCTGTGGTCAGTGCACTGGTGAGCCATAAAGGCTGCCCTCCCAAACTCCAGCTGAACGGGGATCCTCGGGAAGCCACTAACCGGGGCCCATCTCGATAACAGCACAGCCAGCACTATTTCCACAGTGCATCTGACACTCCCCGGACCTGTAAATCTCCTGTATTTATCATCTCCTCTTGTTCTTCTCCCCCCCTTGATGGCCGTCCTTACACAACTGTCCTTCAGTGTCAGCGCTTCACCGGATTTCACAGTTTGTCTGCTGAAATACAAGTTTCTTCCCCAGCTCTTTTGCCAACCCCAATGTTGAACTGACCTGGATCCCAGCCATGCATAATACCCTTTTCCATTTAAATCTTGCAATAATGAATAAAGTAGCAGTGTGTACTAATTAATTAAAATGGAAGGATTAAGATTGGAGAGCTGTAACAAATTATCTCACTGCATTTGGGCAGCAGGTTATATTTTGAGATGGCGAGTGTGACTTCAGCGGGGTGTGTGCTCTCGCCGAGTGGAGGGAGTGACCGTTAATGAATGTAGCTTAGGGGATTAATGAGAAGAAGCAGGGGACGTGTCATGGAGAAGTGTCCTGGCATCGTGACGGCGACACCCCCACCCCTCCACCCCAACCACCACCCCCTTCTCCTCGTCCTCGCCTCCACTTACAGTGATTACATGTGAGCTCCTGTCATGTGCTATAAGTGCTTTCATGAAATCGTATTAAATGCCATTGTTTATGCCTCACTTTTCACTTCCTCGTTGCTCTTTTAGTGTGTGTTTTTGTGTTGCCGGCCTTTAGCACGCTTCATTTGAGTCTCACTTCAGGTTTCATCATCAAGGCATTAGCATGTTAAGTCAAATTAAGCCATTTTTCCACATGCCACATGTGTGGGACCTTGAGTTTTTCATGCCCACTGAATCCTCTTCTTTGCTCGTGCTTGATTCATTTGTATGCTCCTCTATCAGCAACAACGGCAGAGCATTAGTCTCTCCAGTGAACTATTTGCTGAAGCAGGTGGATTTAATGCAGCTAAACGTTGGACTTCAAACTTTCTTCTTATATAAGCCTGCAGAACAATCCAATTGTTGGCTCACTTTTGATGAACTTTAAAGCAGAGAGAAAATAAGGGCTTAAACTTTTAATTTTCTGTGTGTGGTTGAAGGCAGCCTCAGCGTGGGGCTGATCAAGTTGGGTCTAATGCAGCGAGGATTCAAATCAAACAAACATTTATAGCTAAACACCATTACAGGTCTGAACAAGAGGAGTTTAACTCTACATCAACAACTAGATTTATCCAAAGTGCCTCTGTGAAGTCAATGAAATAAGAAGTATGACATTTAAAATGACTCTTCACAAGTTTACCTGTATTCTGGGAGGGGGTTGGAGGTGTTAATGTTTACTTGATACTATCAAACATGTTCAAGAGAAATTTAAAGACTTAATTCTCTTTGACAGTTACACATTTTCTGCTAATGATTGTCACATTAGCTAATTCTGGATTTAAATATCCATGGAAAGACCAAGATGCACATTTTGGTGCAAAAATGCTTGTATAAAGTGAGGCTGCTAGGAAACCTTTTTTCAACATCGTGTCATGTTACATAACTAAAGGGGCTTGTGTTCTTTGACTTTAGTTTAGCAAAATGTACAGTAGTGGTTAATTCTGAGTCTGAGCAGTCATTTATATTATATTTATATTATTGTAATATTTTCACATTACATTTTACCCATTGACAAGCAGGGATGCACCATATAGGTATGATATCAGTATTGACAGATAATGGCTTAAAGAGCTAAATATTACCCCATACATTTGGACCATATACATACCTCATATCAGCCGAAGAATTGGCAGAATCTATGAATTAACCATAATGTTTCACCTTACTTAAAAAAAGAGGCATTATACGGTATTTCCTCACCAAGTTACTGACAAATGCCAGTCATTTTTTGCAGTAAATTCAAACAGAACAAATTATATTTCCTAAAAAAAATCACAAGATCATAGTGCTTTTGAGAGGAAAAAGACTCTCAGTCTATGTCAACCAAGAATTTGCAAAATCCCAATCACAATGAGATCACTGGATTGGGGAAAAAGGCACATGGAAAAAAAGCTACTGTACGGTCACTAGCTGAGACAGGTTTCAGACTCTCTTGACTCTGAAAGTGATAAGTAGCGTAGATGATGGATGGATGGATGCTCTCCTTTGGTCTTATGAACCGTAAACACAGTGACTTGCAGAAGTATGTCTGGAATCTTTTGCTCACACATAGATGAAATATTACAGACTTGTGAGGGAGCAGCAGTTAAGGCATAATGGGTGGCTAAAAATGAAAAGAAACTTTAGAAGCACCTACATGTCTGTCACAACCATGCATAAAGGCCAACCTAAAAAAAAATCAGCCATCTTTGGTATGAACACATCATCAGACATTGCTAGCTGATGCTCCTCACTCACACTTACACCTGCTCTGCTCTCTGCTGGTTTTTTGGGGGACATATATTCTCTTTGTGTTTGTATGCTATTATTTCAATTTTGGATGTGAAACTGCGCTCCACTTCAGCCTGGCACCACAGTCAGTCACCTGTACAAGTGTCACTAGCAGAAAATTATGTGCGATGTGAGAGGATGACATGTGTTGCAGCTCATATTTACTGTGAACTAGAGATACAAAATAAAATGTTTGGCGCCAGTTTTAAAGGTCAAGTCCGGGTCAAGCTTGAAGTCTTCAAAGGCAGATATAAGTCAGGTCTCAAGTCACCTTTGGGTGTGACTGGAGTCATTCTGAGTCTCCATCTCTGGTGTGAGCAATCTATATAAGGGGTCTTTATCATGTGTGGGCCGGGATCACAGACAAACATGATCAGCCAACTAAATGGTTTAAGCTGTATACTGTCACTGGCAGGTACAAACCTCCTATCTCCATTTGTCATGATTATGTTCACGTGATCATGTTTTTTTTTTTCCCCTTAAAACAGTGCTATTGGTCACCTTCCATGTTGGCAAGTGTTTTTTGTAAACTTGTAACCAAATTGAAGTACAAAAAAATAATTTGTAATCAAGACAATACAATATTCATTCATTCAGCAAGGTAGCAATTTGAAGATATGAGTTTTGTGCCCAACAGTCAGCACCAGGGACCGCCTATTTTTTAACTTCAACTTCCTTTTTTACTTAATGCTTACCTGTGCTAACATTCATTTGAAACATTTTTCTTCTACTATCTCACTTTTTCTGAGAGAGAGTGAGAGAGAGAGAGAGAGAGAGGGAGAGAGGGAGACAGAGAGAGAGCACAGTAGACAGACGGACTGCCTCCCCACAGCATGGCGATAATAACCTCCTGGTGTTGGAGCAGACTCTCTGAGAGATATCCTTGAGCCTCACCTCCATCTCTCTAACAGGTCACACTGAGATCCAGCAGATAGTGAGCTATAGTTAAGGTCCAGATCTGCTATCTGGACTTGAGTGATGGAGGAAACCATGTGGCGACATGTTTATTGTCACCCAGATGGTCCACAATGCAGAGGCTTGGCGAGCCACATCCGTCCCTAATATAATTCATGGGGTGGCACCATTGTGGGGTGACTGATAAGGCCTTCACTTAGCCCTGCGCTGGTCACTTGTCTCAAGGAGACTCCAAAGAAACTTCACTCTGTACAAATGGTGGCCAAAATATCTAATCCCACCAAGGGCTGCACTCTCCAGCTAAAACTCGTAGCGAGGTTACAGGGCTGGGAAAGGCCATTTATAAAAGGAGAATTCTCTCTTTGCCTTTTAGCTCCTCTGAAGAATTTTTATTTAGAGAGAAAAAGCAATTTCTTGTGAGAAAACAGAGCAGAAAATGTAGAGTAGATGTAGGAGACTAGAATAACTCAGTGAAGCCCACCCGGAGCGGGACTCATAAGCAGTCATGGCTGTCCAAACAAAATTAGGCCTCCTGAGTCTTCGGCCTTGACATGTCGAAACATTTTGGCACCTTCAACTCTAAGAATTTCTCTCTGCAGAACAAAGCTGAGAAAATGTTATTCTAGAAATTATTAAATTGTGCTGTGTTGGGTGACATTTTGATGGCGAAGGACACCGTCCAACACCACATGAGCGGGGAAGGTTAAATGGAACCAAATGTCCCAGAAGAGCGCGATGTGGTCACTGATGAGAGAGATCAGAGGAGACTCCTCAAATCTGTTTCCCATCAAACCAATGGGCCTCAGATTCTCCAGAGGAATCTCCACTGACAGGGAAAATGTGCAAAACTGCATAAAGATATTTAGAAATCTGCACACCATTAGCAAAGCGTGTAATCATGGTGGGATATGACTTGAGAATGTGTCATAGTTTGTGCATAGAGAGTGTAGGACTATACTTTTCACACCATTGTCAGTCCACTGAAAACTGCTGAAGTTCTTTGTTCTGCATAAAAATGACATAATTATGGTGCTGAAAACCTGGTTAAATGGCTGATCATTCAGTAGATTGTGAACATGTCTCATGGTGCTTTTTTTGTAAAAATTTTACCGTAGTGCTACAGATTTTTTTTTAAATCAACTTAGGAAACAAAAAAGTCTGGGTTTTTTTGTTTTATTTATTTTTTTACTTAGAGTAAGTTAGGGATGTTACTGTTCTTACCACTTATGTGCATGTGCTACGTGCATATGCTGACCCAACTACACAGTCTGACAAACAAATTAAGGAATTTTTTGTTTTAACTGTGTTTAACCTTGCAGTGCAGATGGATCAGCCTGTCTGTAATCAGGCGTATCCATCTTACCAAGCTCCAATCTATGGCAATTGTGGGCAGCCAAAAGCTGAACGGCCAAATCAATGTCCTTTACAGCAGGAAGATGGGGAGTGGGAGCAAGCGAGAGGACAGCAGGAAGCCCCTGCATGTACAGAGATTAGCATAGAACAGCTTCAGTAGCAGTTTTATCAGACCTGGACTGCATTTCTTTATTAAATGAAAATCAAATAATACAACAAAAGTTCTTGAAGAAAGGATGTCTTCACTTCATTCCCGACATGTTTTGCTGAAAGTTTGTTTTATGAAGTGGCTCATCTGTCCTTTACGCCCGCCTACTACATTATGTAATTGTGTGATAAATGTGATTGGCAGAAGGATCATCTAATCATCTGCCAGATATGCTTTCAAAAGGTTCAGCCCATCCCCAAACACTTTTTATGGGCTCTTTCCCAGATGGACTGGTGAAATAAAGTGTCCATCTGGTGTGTCAGGTTAAATTGCGTTAATAAAGACAGGAAAGTGTTTTCACATTAAAGCCATACAAACAAATGTACCAAATGTACCTTTTCAAGAACATAATAAAAAAGGGGGAAAAAGTGTTAATTTGTGTAGTTATAGCTAAATTGTTTGATTTAATGACTTTAAAGGGGTCTGGGGTTTGGGATTGAAATTGACAACCGGTTCCAGTTGTCTCAAAGTACTTATATAATTTGCCTTTATGTTTAAATTTCTTATCAATGCCTTCCTTTTCCTCGAAAAACAATGAAGTCATGCTCCTGTGAGAAGAAGTCAGCATGAACAACAACAAAGCAGAGTGGGAAGTAATCATGGCCACCAAGAGACAGAAGAGGCTTAAACCTGGCATAATTTCACACCAAATGAAACCTGCAGCTCAAAATTTGTTGTCTGAGTTTGTCAGATTTTAAGGAACAGTGGAAACACCAGCATTATTCTTAGACATATGTTGGTACAGCCTCACAACTAATATCAGGAATGCCATGTGTTTGGACGTTGTTGACACGGAAAATCTGTAAGGGCCAGCTCTTCCATATAATGGAAAATTAACTTGATAAAGAATTGACTCTTTTGATGATGGCAGTTAAAGACCAACAGACAGAGAGCAGTAACACACAAACAGAACAGCTGATACAAAGACAGGATATTCTTTAATGAATACATTTGCTGCTTGGTATATCTCTTTAACTCGAGCACACTAGATTGATGTGGACAATCTTTACAGCAAAAGCCATGAAAAAAACACTCAAAATTCATGGTTTACTTGAGCATGGCGCAGCATGTATTTTCTTTTTTGCTGCAATGGACGGGAATTGATGATTTTTGTGACCAAACAACAGACTGCAGCTCCATCCTTTAGGGTTTGTTTGGTGTGCTCAGCCCACCTTCAGAGTGGTGCCATGAAGTTGGACTGGTTCTTTGGGTACCTTTTCTCCTCTTTTGACAGCCGTAACACCTGTAACTGTACTGTACCAAACCAAACTGAACTAGACTGCTGGATGGAAACGCAGCATTGGAGAAACAGATACCTGTCATTAAAAATCTGTTAATTTCATCACTTGATTACTGTTCGCCCTCAAGGGCAATTTTGTATTGCACCTAAATGACTGTCTACATGTCTGTGTATTGTAGTAGTTGTAAGTAGAGATGAAGTTTTCATTAAATGCTGCCCAGAGACAGAACATTGTCTTAAAATACAAATCTTACTCCAAGGAGGGTAAGTGGTGATTTGAAATCAGGCAGCATACACAAACCACACTATTCATGTAGATATAAAGCTATTTTTCTACACCATTAAGTGAAGCTATCATATAAGAATACTAATTTAAAATTGTTTAAAAGCATGCATGGAGAGAATATAATCTACAATAGTTCCAACCGTGTTTGAATCTACAGAGCCCCAAGCAACCCTCTCATATATTTCACCATATTAATATTAAAACCTTCTCTCCTTTATAACCTTTTCCTCTTTCAGCATCACCTTTTGATTGTGTCCTCACTAATTCTGCTAATGCTGTGTTAACAAAACACACAAATACCACAACAAAATACACAGAGCCAAAAAAAACAGAAACACCTGTTATGATGCAACCCTGTGAAACACACAAGTCCTGCAGAGAATACTTCCACACCATAATGGAGTCTGTAATCACTTTACTTTTCAGAGGCCAAAATTTGTCATGCTAGATTTTGCATGGGTTTGTAATGATATTTCTTCCTGCAGATTCAAAGCCCTTCACCAACATAACACTGAATTAAAGAATATTTACACCAATTTGCTCCCATTGCTTTTATATCACTCTGATCAGTGGTCAACAAATTAATGCATAGGTGACTGCTTTTACAATAATTAGATAGATAGATAGATAGATAGATAGATAGATAGATAGATAGATAGATAGATAGATAGATAGATAGATTATATTTAGTTGTTGTATGTTGCAATCCTTTGTGCAGCTTTTCCTCCTTTATGAATTTCCTTGCTGACGCTTGCCTGGTGGCTGAAGTATAAGGCTTTGAAATTGACTAGATTTAAATAATCAGTCACTTCACTAATGCTCTACTTTGGCTTTATAAGACATTCAGAGGCAACAGGTTTAATATCAGTCTGTTTCAAAAGTGTTGCACAACTTAAAGTTGCTTTAATTGACATAATATGAACTGTTTTCAGACTGTTTTGAAATGAGTGAATAATCAAACTTGAAGGTAAACACTGATGAGGTATCACATCTACAAGGCATATTAAATGAATAAGAATTGATGAACTTTTCCCTGAGTTTTAGCTGCAGGGTGAACATAATCACATAGCGCCAGGAGACAATACACCAGCATCAACACAAACAAAACCCCCTCTTCATGCACTAAAAATTCAAAAGGCATTCATAAGTGTACTCCCAATCTCCATCAGCAGCCGGGGTGTATTTTTCAGCGAGACCAATAGTTGGAGTTGTGCCTATCGAAGCAGCATCTTTATTCGGATGGAAAATGAATCCTCAAGGAACATGGCCAGGCGCTTTATTGTGTATGCAGTGTGTGGCCAGGTTCAAATTGGCAATCAATTATCCAATTAAGACTGACAGAAATGCACATCAGGAATTCCAGCCCATCAGTCCAAGCTTCTGATTGGAACACGATTAGAGGGACTTAATTAAACCCTAGGTGCTGGGTGTTTAAACATCATTTGTGCCGCGTCGGAGGGGCTTGGAAAATAGAAATCTGGACTCTGGATTCTCCACGCTTATCCCACTTATGGACCAGGAAAGACATAAAAACCTGTTAAGAAATGTGCCTTTGAGTCCTCCCTATATGTGACCATGTTGGTTATTCAGAGAGGTGCGTGCAGCGTCGAATTGTAGCATTAAAACACATGCCCTTGGGAAGATCAGAAGAAAGAGATAAATATTTGTGAAAATTGCACAGTACAATGCAATAACAATAGCCACCATGATATTGTGCCACATTAGTCTTAAAGCCATTCCCACGGTTTAGCGGCTTCTGAATAATTCAAGGACACAGCACACCACGGAGAGCCGTATAAGTGTGATGTGTAGAATGAAATGCGGCTTCCTTCTTCCAAGATTCTTTAGGGGGAATTTTTCGTACGAAGCCCAGCCTCTCCTTCCTCCTCCTGCGCGGTTGTTTAGTGCCTGTATTGATTTCTGAGCTGTTTCTTCCTCCTATGTCAGACGGTGTGAAATGGAAGCCACTGCATTTTAATATTGGGCTGTGAATTAATCATTTTTCCTGATAGCAAAGCTCAGCTCTGTCCCTGTAGGAGAACACCTTATCACAGCAAATAGGATTCAAAGGGAGAGGAGCAGTATAATCCATGGCTAATTGGATGAAATGGCTGCACTCGCTCCCTCCTTCCAGGGCCCGGCATCCATGCGGCCCCCTCCATGGGGAGCTCAGAGCCACCGAAGAGGTTATTACAGTTTGTCCTTAGGGAGCATTAATACCTTAGCCCTTGTTCAGACATGCAAATAATCTAATTCAAGGTCTAGCTAATTAACAACTTAGCTAGAGTAAAGATAAAGAGGCTCAATAATAAGCCGGAGCTTTTGGTAGGAGGGCAATGAACCACCTACCAAAGATACACCAATGTCACTAAAAACAGGGGGTGGAATTGGAAATTAGCAAACAACCTTGTGTTTTAATGGAAAATAAAGGCTTTGAGCTAAATAGAGAACAATTAATATCAAAAGGCTCATGTGAAATGTGTTCCTAAAGGGGACTGAATTAAAAGTGTTAGAGGAGGGGTTTACATGTTTTTGGGAGGTGGGGGAAGGTCAGATTAAGCACAATCTCTTTAGAGAGCACAACATTTGGTACTTTGTTTTAGCTGTGTCCACTCAAATGTAATTCTGCTCTTATCAGGATACAGAGCTTTAGTAGATCATGGCCGATTTAAAGATGTTTAAAGTAAGAACACTTATGTTGGCTTATGTTGTTTCATTTCTTTATTTTATTCACTATCTTCCTTCTGTAAATAACAAGGTAATATGACATGCCTTTTGGTATGTGAGAGTTTATGTGTAAGGACCTTTAAACAAATTTGAATACTCATTTATGACAGATAACATAGTGTTTATGAGAAGAGCTAATATATTTTCTTCATTGCAAGCACCTTAGACTACCTGAAATGTGTGTTTTTGGCAAAAAAAAAAAAAAAAATGATTTCACAAATGTATGTACTTTTGATAGAGATGTGAGTCAAAAATACATGTTTTTGCACCGCCTACAGTTTCATGGTAGCATTAAACATGTTTTAATGAATGATGATGTATGGAATTCATATTCTGATGAGATATAGAAAATTTCTTGGTAAATAATATGATAATGTCATGAAACAATACTGAAAAATTCATTGCAGTCATACAGTCAGAGGAAATCAGATTTTATAAATGAATGTAATAAGAGGGAGGCAAATGTCTAAATGTAATCAGTGAGTGTTGCTTTTTGTTATTTATTTATTTATTTATTTATTTATTTATCAATCATATATATATATACAGCTTCATAATGTAAAAAGAAGAAATGGGGGCAGACCCAAAACATTTTGAGTGAGGAATTTATTGAAAACAAGTAACCTGAAATAGGCTGTTCATCAGCTGATCAAAATTTTAAGACAAAAGCTCATAAAACCCCCAAACCCTTCAAAACAGAAATAAATGTTTAAAAAGGACTCAGTAATGAGTAGCTCCACTGTTTTTGTTGACCACTTCAAAAATTTGTGGCGCTGAGGGAGACGTGGACTTGAAGATGTTTTTTGGTTTTTAAGCCCTTCCCTCACAGATGTGGTCAGATGTTTATTGGGCTGCAGTCAGCACCGGTGACGGACTTAATTTGGGTCGTGGATCTTCCTGTGTCTTGACAGACAGCCAGTCAGATCCACCACTCTCCTACCACTTGACTTTGTAGAAACTGATCCAGATGCAGATCCATAACCCTCAGGATCTTTTAAGAAATCTGAAATGACTGTCTTACTGCGTCACACCTCAGCAGCCCACAGATGCTGTATTTTTTGCCCAAAGCCTTAAAAGGGTCAATGAAATAATAAATAGGATTCTAGTGTGGACATTGCTTAATAAACCAGTGAAACATAAAAATATCCATCATCAGCTCCCCACAGCAATATATTTTGTGATGGTTCCTTCAAACAATATAAACATGTTTATTTTTGAGATCCAGACAGTTACTCACAAAGGCCTGATAGCTGTTTATTCTCTTATAACACCTGCTGCAACTGAATATTTATTTTTGTACCTCAGTCCTATTCTGTAATGAATGAATGTCAACATTGTGTATTCATCCTAGCCATTAACCCTTGCGGCTTATGCCCTCACAATATGTAAAGTGATCTGCATGTGATGTTTTCAGTGAGTGATCAGATGGATATGTCAACATTTTTCTGACACTTAGCATGCTTAAGTCTAATAAGAGTTTCTCCTTGAGTGCCCATGCAGCGCACTGTGGGCACTTATTTGAATAGCCTCTGTGGGCTGTTGTCTCATAATAAGCAGTGGAAGAAAAGAAAATGGAACATGTTTTAAGGCATCTCTGGCTTTTGCAGGCTAAAATGTTAATCCAGCTTTAGCAAGGTTACATGGTCAAGGTTGCCAAATTACCAACGAGCACTAATCACCCCTGCCTCGGAGCAAGTCTGGCTCAGAAGCAAGAGCTGTGGAACGTTGCTCCCAGTCCGGGCTGAACGCCTCACCACACACACATGCACACACACACACACGCACTCTGTGTCTATTGAATGTATGAAACTGTAATTTACAATATCAATTACATCTGCCAATACCAGACACATTTTCCTTGAATACATCAAGTTTCTGCTTCAGATGATCTGTGTTCTCCCCAGAAGTTTTTATTAAATATACAGTAAGCTTAAGATGTATCATAACTTTATATCTAGAGGTATAGTTTTTTTAAGAGGAACATCAGTGGTCACTTACAGATCAATAGATTTTGAAGTCTGTAATACATCATTTATATGAGCGTAAATGCAGGCAGTTTTGACATGCATGACCAAAACTGTGTATTTTTGTGTGTGAACAGCTTCATGTTTTGTTTTCTCATCCTTGGAAAGACCAGAAAGGCATTAAAATGCCCACTTAGATTTATCCACAGGGGTCTCAGGAACTTAGACGGTTTGTAGGTGCTGTTCAGTGTGCAGTTAAATGACCAACAGGGCAAACAAAACACACCTAACCCTCTTTTAAATCATAAGCAGGATTTACTGTGTCATTTTGTCAATGATGGGAAAACTACTTTACTGAGCTAAGGCTCATTTCACACTGGACGTATTTTTTACTTATTTTATTTTGGCGTGCATGTTTTCAAGTTCGAGCTTTCAGACTGCCAGCATGAGCTACACGTCTCACAGCAAAAATTGTAAGCATAAGAGATTTGCCATTTTTTTCACAAGCTAAGCGTTTTAGAACAAGTGACAAAAACAAAATGACAAACAGATCAAGCCAGAGTTTTTTTGGGACAGGATGTCATTTGTGTTGCCTAACTCTTGGAACCCCAGCCATTTTTTGCTAATATGGTCCACCTGTTTAATTTTTAATTTTTAGTTTTTGTAAAAATGCATGTATACTCTCAACCCTTTCGAGTACAATCAAGTTTCCAGACAACCTGGGCTACCAGAATATTTGGTTATAATGATGTCAATTGATGCACTAATAGTTATTTGTCCAAAAAGACAAAATTAAAAAGACAAAATTTAAAAGACGAAATTAAATTAAACTAGAAAAGCACTCGGAGAGCGCAGACCTCTGCCAAGCAGCTCAGTTATGGAAGAGGCTTTTCCACTGCCCCTTTAAAAGATACAATTCTGGATCACCACGTGCTCTGATTGGACAGCCGAGTCTCTGCTCATGTCTCATATCTGTCCATGTGGAGAACTCCTCTGCTGGCATTGCAAGGGAAGCTGGGAAATGTAGTGACATAGGCTTGAAAAACATTGACGTCAGTTTTCAAATAAACTACAATTCCAATAATGACATAAAGGGGTCAGAACCCTCAGAGCAGCCTAGGAGAAATGAATGGGATTTGCCATTAAAAACTTCAATGTTTTTTTTTTTTTTATGACGTCAATCTGGATTGGTTTCAGATGAAATTTACCTTGATGATGGAGTTATATTATTTATATTATCCTGTAAATTTTGAAGTGAATCCATCAAGTGACGTAAGAGATATGATTTTTTTTACGGCCCAATGTTAAGTTATGGGATTTCAGAAAAATTTGGGAATTTTTTGCATCCAGACAAATATGCTGATCACCACCAAAACATAATGGCTTCTGTCTTGGACCAAACCACAGGTCTGGTAAAATGTTCATGTAAATTCATCCAGTAGGTTTTGAGTAATCTTGCTAAAAAACAAACAAACAAACAAACAAACAAACAAACAAACAGACAGACTCTGGTGGAAACATAACCTCCTTGGCAGAGGCAAAAACAAAACTGGATATAAATTTAACAGAACTTTAAACAAAACAGGAATCAACAATGAGCAAGCCTTTTCATATCTAAATATGGGTCCCTCAAGCCTTATCTATCTGAAGATTAAATGATACACAAAATCAAACCAAAAACTGTTCATAAATACACTTTTTTTCCTCAAAACTATATTTAACCGTATTGTCATCTGTGCTGCTCCAGGAACAGGAACTCACATTCTTTCTGGACCTAGACAGAGGGCCACTTCACATCGCCCTAACTTCCAGGGAGGTGGACTGGTGGCCTCACCTGGTCATCTCGCAGAGGACACACTTCCTTTTCCCAGTTGTGGCCTTTTTTTTTCCTGCCCCTGACTGTAGGTCACTGGTATAAAGTAAATCCACCCCTGTGTCCCCATCTGGTGCTAAAATAAGCCCCCTTGCCTCTTCTAAGGTGTAAAACTTTTGATGGTATACACTGAAAAAAGGTTTAACAAACAACAGGCACAACATTATTTCATGCCTTCAGTCAGTAAAGTCTCTGCACAAATATATGTACACATGCATGCGTCGGTGGCGCAGCTGGATAGTGCGCTTGGTCAGTGATCGGGAGGTTGCAGGTTCAAGCCCAGCTCAGGGCGATGTGTCCTTGGGCAAGACACTTAACCCCAAGTTGCACCCACTGCTGCATCAGTGGCGTGTAAATGGGAATGAAAGGGTGTGAAAGTCTTAGCTGATACTGATAGATAACTAACATAGAAACTCATAACCATCAGTGAGTGGATGTGAGAGTGAATGGGTGTGAATGGGTAAGTGTGACCTGCGGTGTAAAGCAGCTTTGAGTAGTCAAAAGACTAGAAAGGCGCTATATAAGCTTAAGTCCATTTACCACTTACCATACAAGTAATAAACAGCCTTAACATATTCTCCTTTCTTCCATTATTTTGGCTGTGGAGGACTTAGTTCTGTTCTTTGAGAGTCTGGCAGATAACTGGCTTGTCTTTTGATAAGCTTCGGCTGTAACTGATTGGAGGTGATGGGTAAGAAAATGACAAAATAAATATTGGACGTATTATGTCACTACCTTGGAAATTCAACATGGAGGCCAGACAACATTTTTATTATGAAAATATGAAAAATAATCACATAAGGGATTTATCGCTTTGGATTTACATTGTAAAATCTCAGAAAAAAACATTGAAATTAAAGGCTGGTTTAAAAACCTTCTGGGGAAATGTATCCGCCCTGGAGCTCTCTGTTGATTGGCATAACTATAAGCTTCCAAACAAAGTTGACCTCATAAAGATCCATTGCATCGTTACAGAGATAATGTGAATGTGAGATGTACTGCTTAGGGGTTAAAGGCTGTGGACACCCATACAGGTGTTAGTAGAAAAGCTCTTGATTTGACCTCTTCTCAGATCATGTGGATGTGGTAGAGTTTGTTTTACTGACAGCTCGTCAATCCTGTGACATTTGTGTAACCTGAATTGGTTTTGTTGAAGGACTCGTTGACCTGTTATCTTCTCCGTTTGTCCTTAAACCTTATGACATCATGAATGCTCATTTTTTTTCTCCACCTGTTTTCAGTGTCTTATGGCCTGATCAGTCAGAGGGACTAAAAACACTTGTGTGACTGTCTAGAGCCTTTAGAAAGACAGCCTAGGGCTATTAGCTGACATTATGTGCTACTTCTTTGGCAATATCAATTTCTATAGAGCGACCAGTAGAAAGTTGACCCACTCTAAATTTAGCTGGCATAACACAACCCAACAAACAGAGTAGTCATCTTACTATGTATTCACAGCTTTTGCTATATGACATAGTTATGACAAAGAATGTAAACATCTGACCAAAGAGTAAAATATATTTTCTGAACACAAAGAATGATCGGTGTGAAATTTAGTTTGCCATCAATTGTAAGGAGATGAACACATAATCCACTTATCATAAGCAGGCTATAGTGTGCTTAGTATAATGGTGTCTAGTCCCTCTTATTAAAACAGTATTATTACAAAGGGTTAATGAAAGTATAGCATAAAATATGGTATGGCAAGTGTTGGAGTCCAATCACTCTTTTTAATAGCTTTGTAGCGGCCAGAAAATCAAGTATTCATGAAGATTGAGGAAGATGATCCAGTGAACTTCAATTTAATTGGTGCAAATTAAAACAATCCATCTTTTGCAGCTGTCTATCTATCTGCTATCACCACTTCATTGCTCGTCTTGCACCTTGATTACAATTATCTTTTAATAGCAAAACTTGTCAGCAATTTCTCTCCCTTCTGATTTACGTCTCGGCCCAACACAGCGTTGTTCCACTCGTATAATTCATGTTTTAGTGTAATGCAGAGTGAGTCTCCACTGGACAGACGCAAGATGTATTGACACCATCACCTCATATCTGCTGGGTGCTATGACATATGGCAAACTGTCTCTCTGCTGTATGCACTGCAATCCTTCCCTCATTCATACAAAAAGAACGTGTTTGCATGCCGGGGGTTTAGCCCCTATAGACCCCACTCGGAGTGAAGTACATCAATGAATTACAAAATAAATGCATATGCAGACACTATTTTTTGCAGTGTCCAATAAAGGTTCCAGGCAATTAGACGGAGAGATGACACTCTGACTTTTAATTTGGGACAAAGTGATCCCTCTCTCCCCTCGTTCATCCTCCTCTGCCTCTCACCTGATGTGCTGAGCTCAGGTCTTTCCAATGATACATAACTGTAGTCTTATTTTATCATAAAATGGGATCTTGCCATTTCAAAGCGATGACTGGATGTTGAAATGCTCGTCTTAAGTGTCTTAAGATTTTACAGATGACACCTACAGCGGTGCTTTGGGAATGGAGGGCATCAATAGCTGTTGAGCTAAGCAGAACATAACTCGTGTGGCAGACCTGAGAAAAACAAACTCTTACAACTAGGACTGGGCGGTACTTGCTCAGTGCATTATACTGAATTAGCAACATGTAATTTCCCCAGATTGGAAAAAGAGTTTCACAGTTGATCTATCAATACAGTACTTTACTGCAGTTTTGGGGTTTCCACCTGTACATTGGCACGTTTGTCTGTACAGATCAAGGCCATGGGAACATGTCTCAGAAGTTCTTTAGGGACCATATGTTCACTTCTGTTTAAGGATGAAATTTGGAGGTCATAGGTCACAGGTTATAAAGTCTCATGGTCACCTTTTTCTTTTGAACAGAATATCTTAATAATACTTGAAGAGATTTTTATCAAACTTTGCACAAATGTCTCCCCTGACTCAAGGATGAAGAAAACAGATTTTGGAGGTCCAGGGTTGAAATCACATAGCCTCACTCCTAGTCAAAGATAATTTGTTAAAACAATCTTTTTGTTTTGTTTTGTTTTGGTTTTTACTTTGCATCAATGTCTAACATGACACAATGATGTACGCATTAAAATTTGAAGGTCAGAGATTGATAGTGAAGGTCATGGAGCCTTTTGTTGAAGCTTTGCTTTGAATGCAAAATTTTAGGAATACTTGAAGACTGAAAGTGAAATGCTTAAAGAGACAGTTCATTTTTTTTGAAGTGGGGTTGTGTGAGCGCTCTTTGGCCACTAAGTAGCTTAGATGCAGTAGGACGTTCTCTCGTCTCCCTCAGTAAGCCACAGTCTGTAAGAGTCTGTTACGCAGAACTAGACGCAAACAGGAAGTAATGTACCAAGCACAAAGGGTATTTTCTCCGCCTACAAGAACTCCCATCAAAAAATAATACCACAGTTTAAGAGTACGTTACCTTTATGTGTTTTTAAGTGCATTAACTTTCAGAAAAACAAAGTTTATCTGGAACTAACCGTCTCACGTCACAGTGCTGCTGCGAGCCTCTGAATCACTCCGCCTCCCTCTCAGCTGATGTAAACATAACAAGCTAGTGACTTCAGACGCCGGTTGTAGCCTCGTGTAACTTTTATCAAGTATTATAACTCTTTTGTCTCTCAATGTTGGAAATTAAAAACGAGTGATTATGACAGCGACGATGAAGTTTCATTCACTTTGGAGCCAAGAGGATATCTGTGTGAACCGGAGTTCACAGAAGAAGAGCTGCTGCAGATGGAGACCGAACAGGCCTTGCCCCGAGTGCTACTGCTACCACAAGTGGAACTTGGTTACAGACCAACTTCAGGATCTGTCTGAGTCAGAGGATACTGGTGACTCTCACACTGTCTATATCACTCATCAAACAGATTTTCCTGCTCTTCTGAATCCCGGAGTTTTGGGCACATTATTCAATTTCCCGAAGATAAACTGGAAAAAACATCCCAAACCTGAAGGACCTAATGACAGTTTATCCTCAAAGTAAGTAATAATGATCTGTCAGAGACAAACAAGCAGAGTAGAGGAGGCTGTTTACCATAACATTGCAGACTACTTGCGTGTGTTTTTCTCTCACACACACACAACCATTACTGTTGTGTATTAGCACTGCATGGCTCGCGGCAGCGCTGCTCTGAGGAATACGTGACTTAAGTTGGTTAGTTCCAGAAAGACTTTATATTTCCGGAAAGTTATCGCACTTAAAAACATGTATAGGTAGCGCACTCTTAAACTGTTGTATTATTTTTTGATGGGAGTTCTTGTAGGCAGAGAAATTACCCTTCGTACTTGGTACAATACTTCCCTGTTAGCAGCTAGTTCTGCGTAACAGACTCTTACAGACTGGCTTACTGAAGGAGAGGAGAGAACTTTCCACTGCATCTAATGTACTTAGTGGCCATATGGAGCTCATACAACCCCACCTCAAAAAAACTGAACTGTCCCTTTAAACTGATCTGACTTAACAAAAAAACAGTTTTTTTTGACAAAAAAAAGTAAAGGTTTTCGCTTTTGTTAATTTATATTGTCTAATGAACAGAAATATTGGTACACTTTAACTGGCAGTGAATTTTCCAGAGGGTGCGGCATGGTGGCGCAGCAGGTAGTGCACGTGCCTCACAGCAAGAAGCTCGCCGGTTTGATCCCCGGGTCGGGCAGGGTCCTTCTGTGTGAAGTTTGCATGTTCTTCCCGTGCATGCGTGGGTTCTCTCCAGGCACTCCGGCTACCCCCCATAGATGATAGGCAGGCTGTGCAATTACATCATGTTCCTTATTTCCTTTTACCATAAAAAATGTGAAATATAGAAGCCATGCCTTAACATTGGCTCTAAGATGCATCTTTTTCCAACATAAATGAACATACAAAATTTTTTAAAGAAAATGGCTACGTGTTTGCATTGTGTGCAGTTCACTGAGAGAACATCCATGTTAAGTTTGACTATTTTATTTAAGTCTGGCGCATCCCGCGCAGTGGTAATTTTATCTGGCGCACCGCCGTGCGCAGCCAATTTTGCAATTTGGCAGACCGGCTGGGCCGAGATGGGTGTGACGGCGCACCAGGGGGAGGTGTCGAAAGATTCAGCTTGGCGCAGTGACAATTTCGTGCCAAAAAAATGCTCTGAAGGTGTGCTGAAAGCCCGCCAGCTCCAACCTGTTCTATTCTCGGCACAGGCGAGGTGCACCCCGTGCAGTGGTAATTTGGCTGACAGGCGCACAGTATGCACACGTCACCAAAACCTCACAGGCAGGTGTCCACAGTGTCAGGCACATTTCAGTGCAACAAACAATCACAGCAACCACTATTTAATGTAACTGTCTGAACCAGCATATACATTTGTATCTATATTAATTGTCCTGTCACATCTGATGTCAGATCAGAGACGTTTGTCATAACTAACAAGTTCACATCTCTCAAGCCAACCACAAACAGCCACATCATCTGATACGGAGTATCCGGCTTCTCTTATCTCATGAAATTCAAAAGAAAAGAAAAAAGAGAGAGACGCTCGCTGAATAAATGCGAGTCACTCAGTGTCTTAAGGATTTACCTGTGATTGCCCATATTTCTCTATTTTAATCTTTATTCGTAACATGATCTAAAAAGATGGAGTAGCTACATTATTGCAAGGAGGATGAGGAGGAGATATGGGGGGGGGGGGGGTATTTCACCAAAGGTTCTGCTATTTGGCGATGACAGACTAGGAATGCAGGTGGCTCACAAGCATGATGAATGGATTAGCCTGTTGCTGTGTTTAAATGTAATTATCACTTAATTTTGTACTCCGAGGTGAAATTGTCACTGTGCCTCGCCTGCGGCGCATTTAAAGGCGAGGAGAGGCGTTCATTTGATTGGTGAAGATTACACTCGGCTGTGTTAAACCCACTCACGCCTTCTCTCTTCCCCCTCTGCTACTTGCGCCAGTAGGAGGGACGGAGGCATGGGTGCGCCTCCCTGTGCCAGACTGCGCCGTGCAAGAAACTTGCAAAATGCCCTGGACACACCCCGTTGGCGTGGCGCAGGGCAGGTGCACCCCGCCTGTGCCTGGTCTACGAAATTAGAGCCCATGAAGTGCACAAGTAAGTCATGGTTTGGTGTAGCTCCAGACCATTTGACTTTGGCCCTCCAAAAAAACAGTGTCTATGCTGCCCAAGGACCAATGTGTATTTAAAACAGTCAGTCTGGCATACCAGTTCAGGATATGACAGGATCGCTGAATCAGAAATTAAGTTAAACTTAACAGTTCTGACAAGCACTGGAGAGCAAGGCCCTTTACTGGCACCATGAAGTGCTCCCAGTCTATGATTTACTTTCAGAGTTTTAAAACTGTATTATTCTATTAGCTAGAAGTGCTCCAAGTGATCTGACACACCAGATGGACCATTCATCCCACTGTATTTTACAACTCCATCTGGGAAAGAGCCCAGAGAAAATGTTTGGGAAAGAGCAGAACCTTTCAAAATCATACCCAGCAGGTGATTAGATGATTATTCAGTCAATCACATTCATTATGGACCAATCAGATAATGTATTGGGAGAATGTTACTGCTGTGGTAACAAACTCTCCTCAAAACACATCAGAAGTGGAACATAAATATTCTTAGCAACAAGAAATGCTTTCAGTGTTGTTGTTTGTTTTTCATTTCATGAGAAATGTGGTCCAGATCTGGTACTGCTCCTGCAGCTGTTAGTATCAATCATTTCTGTACAAGCAGTCACATCCTGCTTTTGTCTTGCTCATAGCTCCCACCTCTTCCTGCTTTTAAGGCTGCTAATTGGGCTGTACCACTTTGGGTTGCTCACAATTACAGTAGATTGGAGCAAGGTAAGATGGATCTGTCTGACTAAAGATGTTGTATAAGGTAGATCTAGCTACTGTGCAAGGCTACCATGGGTACAAACCTCTGCCAAGGCATATCTGACACTCTTAGCCGAGTCATTAAAAAAAATGTAGAAAACTATCCTCCCATGATGTTAACAAATCCTTTCAAACTTCTTGGATCTGTATCCTCATATCAATCACCACCAAAATTGATTTACTTCTCCTTTGACCAACCTTCCCAGAAAGTTTCATCCAAATCTGTTGAGAACTTTTGAGATATTTGCAAAAACGTGAAAAAAAATATTGCAAGTGTTAACAAATCCTTTAAATATTCCTTGATCCGCATTAAAATTGGGGTCATCACAAAAACGTAATCTTTTCTTCCTTGTGCCATGATCAACATTCCCCTAAAAGTTGATCAAAATCCATTTTGAACATTTTCAGTTTTCTTGCTCACAGGCGAATGGATGGAGGGCCAATGCCAGAGTTTGAGCGATTTCACTTACACATGATGCAATGGCTAACCTTTCAGAGCAGACTGACCTGCCTGCTTCATTGTCTGAATTGATGCAGGTCCATCTTGCCAAGTTCCGATCCTCCACAACTACAACAACCCAATCAGGGGAAAGAAGTATAGGAGCTGCAGAAATGACGACAGAGGGAAGTGACTACATGCTTGAAAACAATGGCGGCTTCTGAAGCGGTCTCTGTGGATGCGGCAATATCTGCAGTTTTATCGGAAATGGACTCTGTTTCTTCTTTAAAAGAAGAGAAAATAATGTCACTAAAAGCTTTTCTTATGGGAAACAATGTTTTTGCTTTTCTCCTGATCGGTTTCGGTAAGAGTTTGATCTACCAACTGGCTCCTCTGGTTGTGAAAAAGATGGGAAGGACTCCAAACCCCATTGTGATAATCGTGTCTCTGCTTGTTGCACTCATGGACGATCAAATCAGAGAAGCTGGGAAGCTGGGGATCAATGCTGGTAAACGGGGAGAGAATGTGAAAATCCGTCCCAGATGATGCTAGTTAGTCCATGGTAGTCATGGTTACTCAGAGATACCAGATGAAATATGCTCTCCTCAGAAGTTTACCAGGAGAACTTGGTGGGGAATGTAATTGACAAGGTTCATGTCACATATAGGTGGTAAATGATACATCTGTGTTGTATACTTTAATGTTAGATGATGTAGTTTAAGCTAACGGCTATCAACAGGGTCTAACTGCTACGTCGTACTGTGGCTTGTTATGGATTGGTCTGTGATGAGTGTGACGAGCAGAACGATTGTCCAATCACCAGCTGCAGTTGTTTTTGAAGGTTCTGCCTCTGAAAACATTTTCTATGGGCTCTTCTCCAGATGGACTAGTGGAATATTTCCATGACTCATATATAGAACTGTCTGTCTGGTGTATCAGGTTAAGCAATGGCCAGAGAAGTGTATTATCAGCCATCAGTCCAAATTAACTGAGCTGAATGTCTCCACAGTTGGTGTAATATAAAAGACTGGGCCAATTAAATTAGAGATCTTTTACATAATCTTCACAAAAAATTAGGACACTCATGTAATTATTGCCAGGACAGTGGAACTGATTTCCAGTGGTGGTGATGTTCACACACCCTTCCAATGGTAACCTAAGTTACATTAAGACAAATGATCCATATCTGATTGAAATTTTATGTTTCTGACAATATCTTCTCCTTTCCTCTGTTGTTCAGATGCAGTTACCGCAGCCTGCAACCTTTTATTTTATGCAAATATTCTTCAAATTAACTCATCTCTGATTAAACCAAAGGAACTATGCATTATTTTAGACATTAGAGGTGCATGGTACAGTGTGGTGGCTATGTTCACACATTAGGTCTTTTTTGTTGAAATCCAATATTTGTTGAAATCCAATATTTACACCAATTTATACAAATGACTGCCATCAGACTTCAGAATGAACCGTCTACAGCTCTTAAGTGACCCACATGTGTAGAAGAAGACGTGACATCACAGCAGCACGCCGTGTTTACGTAAGTAAATATGGATGCTACTCATCAGTGTGTGTATCAGTTTTAAAGTTGTTGTGCAATTGGAGCTGACAAAATTTTGACAAAGTGGTGAGGAGAAAAAGAAGAATAAGAAAAAAAGAGAGCACACATTTTAACAACAACCTTTTGAGGGGCTTCACTGACACAGTGAGTTCATCCATAAACATTTTGTCCTTTGTTTGCTTTGGATCTTGCCATGGCTTACCTCCTCTAGTGCAGATTTGTGATGTCTTTCTAACTTCAGTGACGTACAAGCTGGATGAGATGCGACCTGACCGTTCAGTGTGAGGAAACATCAGATATGTATCTGACCACATGTGAAAGTGGCCTGGGTCTGATATTAAAAAGTTTGATATGTGCCATTCAGACCATCATAAAGAAGTCAGATACAGGTCACATATAGGAAGGAAAGTCGGATTTGGGCCACTTTTGCCTGCAGTGTGAACTTAGCCTTAGTGCAGTGCCATCCCATATGTGCAAGCATAAACACTTCTAAGCAGTGAGTTCTTCTTTAAGACAGTTTATGTATTTCCTAAGTCTAGCCTGCATTAATTACAGAAGCTTTCTCATCACGCAAATGTTTAAACACAGGAAGTGGTGCTGCCCCTTTAAACAAAACGAGCATGCACACATTACAGCAAACATTTTCTCATGACAGTAATTGAAGGGATACCGCAGCTATTCTCCCATTCCCTGGGATATGATATTACCATATTACTGCCTAATCCTACTGAAAACACAACAAAATAATAAGAGTGAATGAGAACAAAAGCCTCTTTATTTGGTCTCTAAAACCAAACACTGCTTTGTATTTCAGAAATCAAACCCAAGTACACTCCAGCATTCAATCGTAACGTCCAAGTGAGGCCAATGCAAGTGTCAGAACATCCTTCAGTAGGGAAAATATAATCTTTTCTACGATTCTTTCTTCCAAATTACCAGCAGCAGACTCATTGATGCAGCAATAAAATATCAAGACTCTGAGAGTTTCAGCATTTGGAATTGCTGGACATTACAGCAAATGAGCCATTCATGGGCAATAATCAACAGAGAGACGGAGAAAAAACAAAGCAAACATTCATATTTGATGAAAGTTCATATTGAGAAATGTGATCAATGGGAGAAAAAGGTTTGCTCTCTTGTATTTTATTGCCAATAATGATTCACTTACTGGACATTATGGATGCATTATGCCCTCATGATTCCTTATAAATCGGACAATTAAAAAAGACACTTCAGTGAGGTGAAATAAAGTGAATACAGCTGATTTCAAATGGTGCGAATATCAATGTTTTACTTTTTTGGGCAATTCTTTAGGTCAGTTTGAGTTTTCTCCTCACCTATAACAGAGAAAAGAAATCTCCGGGTGCTTCAGGGAATTGTCCGGCCATTTCCACCATGCCCCAAATAAACTTGGATGTTCTCCATCCATCAGTTGACTACATGGAGAGCTGACCTGTCATAAATTCACTCTGCGGGGATGATGACAGGGCCGGAGCCAATCTTCATGAAAGAATAAAAAAAAAAAAAATGGCACCAGGTTCCCATCCCCATCCCCCACTCCACAAGCCCCCTTCCAACCCCGGCTCACCCTTTACCCTCACTTCTGGAGGACCCTCGCTCCCTACCTTCCTGCCTATCTCTCTCTTTCTTCTTCTCTCTGTGCTCCTACCACACTCTCTCTCCCTCTCTCTCCCCCTTTTCTCTCCATGGGTAAGCAGGTAATCATGAGCTGTCACAGAAAGGTGACCCATTAATGTGATGGATACGGTGTGAAAAACAAATGGTGTGAAACGTGTGGATTGCTGTCCTTACTGCACCTTGGCCTTTTGTTCTGTCATATCAATATCCACACAGGGCCTCATTACACCGCTGCACTACACAATGAGTGGAGCGCCAGGGTCAAGACTGCGCCACGCTCCCTTTGACTGGCTGCGACTGGGCTTTTCAGCTCAAACCTCACCCCAAAGGACTCCCAGGTAAACAGGAAGAGGGGCAGCCCTCTAGAGCCAGAGATAGCAGGTATTGTCCCAGACTAAATAAGAAACCCCCCACAGTCTAGGGTCCACCAGAGAGGCCTGGGGATTGCCTGAATGCATCTGCAGACAATACGGAGGAAAGATAAATGGAGAAATAATTTGGTCTTGATGATAAGGTAGATATTCTGGGCTTTTGCTAAACTGCATGAGTCCATTGTCGGAAATCATGGGAATCATCTTTGTTTCAAAAATGTTAGCATGCTATTCTAGCTAGCTAGCCAGTATTTTAAACAGGAAATGGAGCAGTGCAAAGTTACCTAAATATCATATCACAGTGTTTTGTCTGCTCTCAAGAGTAATAGTATTATTTCATGCGATTGTGCATAAAATGTGCACATATATTTCTGTGTAGATCACTTTGTTGCATTGTGGCATTGTTGCAGTAACTGAATGTGTGGTTTGTTTCTCGTCCATGTTGTGTTTAGCTGCTAAAGTCAATATCCTGCTTGGCAGCTCAAAATTAAACATTTAACCATGATTGCAATTCAGAACTTCTGGTGAGTTCCAGTTGTACTCGGAGGTCGGGATTTCTGAGTTCCGAGTGGGAAATTTCAAATGGAACGCCCCCGAGGTCGGAATTTCCTACTGGGAACTCGGGGGATCCTCACCACCCCGAGCTGACAATCGAAGATGGCTGCCCCCAGTTTAAGCAGTTATTAGCTCCTGTTATAATCCGTTTAATAGCACCTCTGACTCGTGTTTGTCGCACTAAATCAGCCATATACATAGTACTGTTTGTCTTTTATTTAGGGAAATGCTGCTACAGTGTTATTTACATTCTTCATGTAGTATGTGTGAACTATAACGCAGAGTGTGCTAACAACAGCTAACACAACGGCTAACAATAGCCTGGTAGATCGGCACGTTTTTTCCAACTTTGTAACTGGAACGCTGATAACTCGGAGATGACGTCATTCCCATTTCCCTCTTCCCAGTTCCGATGTAACTGGAACGCAGCATTCAACCCTCCAAACCCCAGCACCCCTTGGGAGCAACATTGACATCATTTACTTGTATCTCTGGAACTGTACAATACATCTTTATGTAGACTACTGTGTTTAGGAGGTCACATTTTGTCAATCTGTAGGGTAATCTGACACACCAGTTGACCTTTTAATATTTTTCACTAGTCCATCATAGAAAAGAGCCCATGGAAAGTGTTCAGGGAGGGCAGAACCTTTTAAAAGAATATCCGGCAGGTGATTGGACAAACGTTCCATCAATCACATTTATTATGGGGCAATTATATGATGTAGTAAGCAGGTGCTACTGTGCTACGGATTGTGAGCCACAACATAATACAAACTCTGGTCAAAACATGTCAAAAGTGGAGCAAAAAAATCCTTACTTTTAGAAGTTTTTAATGTCGATATTTGTTTCTTGTTTAACAAAGAAATGTGAAATGTGAAAACAATGTTTTTGTACTGCTTGTGTAGTGGTTTCTGGCTCATTATTTTGTGATCTCCATTTCTTGATAAAATATCAATTAAATCTCAGCATCTGAAGTGAGATGTGACTTCTTTTGCCTGCAGCTATTTTATTTAGGTTTGTGATTTATCATTTGTTCTGTTAATTATCGTCTTGTAAGAGAGGAGCAGATCATACAAGATTATCATCCTTTCTGCTCCTTTTCGTGCATAAATTGACATTTTATTTTTGTACTTAATTGCTTTCTTTCATTTTGTTCAGTTCAGTTTAGCTGGTGTCCCAGGAGGGCAATTTGGTTTGCAACAACATAAAAAACACAGAGAACACCCATACACAAAGCATAAAGACAGTTTCACAAAAAAAGTTAATTACAACAGAAACAATAAGTTCTTAGATCAACAAGTGAAATAAACATTACAAACAAACAAAAATTTAATCATCCAATCACATGTCAGCAACTCAGTGCATTTGGGTACAGTCAAGATGACTTACTAAATCTCAAAATTAGCCTTGAAATGGAAAAGAAGAAATGTAATTTAAGTGACCTTTGAAAACCCAGTACTTGGTGCCAGACTATGGCCCATGTCACGATTCATCTCAAACTGGATAATTTTGCATTACTATGAGTTCAGTGTACTCCAGTGGCCACCACAGTCACCAGATCTCAGTCAAATAGAGCACCTTCAGGATGTGGCACCTTGTTGGCTATGAAGAGAGTTTTCCACACAAAATTTTGGATTTGGATTTGTGCTGATACTTTTGTGATAAGTGATTTTTTCATTGTGTTGTAATTAGACTGCCATTTTGACCCCAAGTGACAACTTCCTGTCATCAGTCATTTGGCCAATCAGCAGCACCCAATTTCTAATTTACATCTTTTCTTGATGGTATTGTCCAATCAGGAGAACTCAAGGGTCAACGAGAGACAAGATAGTTATCCGTCAGTTCCCATAATAACGGTAAAGGTATTGTAAGAAACGTGATGTGGCTCTTTATAATATTTGATGCAGGGATTGCATCCGAGAGTGGCACAAATAACCACATGGAGCAAAAATCCTCTGAATATATAGATATGAAAATCCAGGCAGACTATTAATTGCAGAAAAAATGGCTTGGAGTTGCTAGGGTAAAAGCACCTCTGAAAGGGGTCTAACCCATTAAAACAAGTTGTACATACTAAAGTGATTTGTGAGCGTAAGTCCACTTCATAAATATAGCCCTTTATTTCACATTTTAGATATGTCCAAAAGCTGGTTTTCTTGTTGTTGTTGTTGAATGCTTGCTTTTGCTGCTGTTACATAGATTCCCTTTTCCCTCTCACACTCTCAGCTCCTCTGCCTATAGATCACATTTTCCCAGACAATGGCAGGCCACATCGTGATAACTGAAACTCTACATCGCCAGACTGTGTGTGAACAGCAGCAGAAGAATCAATAAGTGAGACTTATATGAATGTGCATGGACTTCTAAATTGCTTCAGGCATACTGTAAGATGGGCACTTAGATTTTCAAAGAGCCATACTGCCAGTCAAGGTCAGGAAGTGGAAGCGGTGAGGAGCCACTGCATCACCGTCCTGGACTAACCCTCCAATGTCCATTATACTCCCCCATCAGCCGGTCAAGCACTTATTAAAGAGCAAGGCTAATTCCACTGCCAGGACCTGTGATCCACCAAGTTACAGCTAATCACCAATTAAGAAATATTATGGATTACAATCAATTGATTTTATGTGAGGGGTATGGACTCTGGAGAATTGTTCATAAAGCTACAAAGCTGAAATATAGACCGCTGTAAGCTGGAGGGCTGAGTGATACAGGGAAGAATGATACGGCAACATTTTCCCATCTGAGATATGTGATTTTTAAATAAAATTCCCAAAATAAATGCAGTGTACTTGTATGTTCACTAATTAAAACTTCAACTAAGCACTCAATATTTAGGTAATTAGCAATATGGTACATTTCGTGTATTGAAATCCAATCCCCTCCCACTTTCATTAAACACAGGACAGCAGCCATAACAAGCTCAGAGGAGTTGGGACAACAGGCTAAGGTAAAGCAGGTTTTCGTACAGACTTTGCAAACACAGAAATAAACTTAAGCTAAAGATTACTGGTGGCCCAGTTCATCAACCCCCCATCTAAGTTACATACGTGACCAATCCCCTGTTTTAATATCTAAATATACCAAAACTCACCATCTTGAGCCCTCCATGACTTGCACAATACTTGTGCCGTATGTACCTGCTCAGTGTTTACAATCAGCAGCACAACCACTTTCTTGGCACTCCAAAAGCTGAAGCCACGGTAATACCAGCACCAAGAGGAATGCTTGTTTTTTTTCCATGGCATGTCCACACGCAGGCAGGTATTTTTAAAAACTGATGTTTTTGGCATTTACGTCACTGAAAACGCATATTTCGGAAAACTCTGGCAAAGTGAAAAAATTTTAAAACGCTGTTTAATGCATCTCTGCGTGGACAGTAAAGGCAGTGTTTTAGATCTGAAACATCACACTCTGCTCCGACCTCTCAGCGGCTTGATGTCACTTTATGCAACATTCCCACTGTAGTTAACATGGGCTGCATTGGACACTCTTAAACTGTTGCTATTTCAAAGTGTTGATAACTGGACTATTTACATGCCAACACAGACTTCCTGTCGCTCCTTCTCTATGATGATGGATTAAAAACACTCAGATGATACAAACAAAACCCAGTGTTATTGTTTCATGTGCACCACCTCAATAAAGAGCTTCAATAAACGCTTGGAATAACCATAATAAATATCCAAACAAGTGACTTAATACATTGAATAACTGACCCAGGAAAGGTCAGAACAAAAATATTCTGTACAAGCAAGACGACATGTCCCCCCTGAGGTCTACAGTGTTGGGATACTTTTCAGGAAATCTAAAAAAGATTCTCTGCTACTCAGTAGATGAATACTGTATCGTCCTGATTACAACTCTTTGTACTTCAACTTGGTTAAAAGTTTATAAAACCCACTTACATAGAAGGTGGCCAAAAGCATTGTGTTATGAAATAAAATAAAATCATTTTCTACTCATATCTTCCTTGTGCCATGACCAACATTTACCCAATTTTTCATCTAAATCCACTGAGAACTTTTTGAGTTATCTTGCTTACAAACAAAAAGCCAACTAACAGACAAATGCAGGCAAAACATAACCTCCTTTGCAGAGGTAAATAATAATTTATAAGGTATTTTGACACACCACAAAAGAGGCAATTTTTAATGAATTGGGTGCTCTTAAAGATTTAGCTTGATCTTTGGTGTCCCTCAAACCAAAAATGCCTAGCATCCACTAAATAGTTCATCCCAGTTGTGCAGCTTAGTTTTGATTGGATCCTTTCACATTTTCATCCAAAAGCCTGAAATCATTGCAGCTGTAGTTTCCTCTCCTCAGTCATACTGTAGCAGTGAAAAAACACTGAAGCCCACCAGCATAAGGGATGTCGATACAGCCTCCATGTTCCCCCTGAGGTCTACACTGGTGGTCTCGTGGACACCTCAGATGAAACGCTGGAGACTCTATTAAGGACAGTGGTTACGGGCCAAAGACTAATCTACTATGACAAACTGGAGGTGTCCTGTTATTTCCAGACCCGGTGATGAATCGTGGGCTGGAGTCCCCCATGCTGTCATGTCAGAGTGGAGCTGAAACAGATTGAGAGGGAGCTGACAGCAGATTGATGTCGCAGGCTGCGTCCCTCTCCTCGAAAACCCACAGAATCAGTCCATTAGCCCTCCTCCCATTTGACTATCGTTTTACACAGGCAGCTGCCCCCACGCTCAAATCTGAAACTCACCTAAGGGCTCCACCAAAATATTCAGCACGCTGGTTAGTTTTCATTCATGCGGTGAGAACCATAACACTCAGTTTGGATTTTTGGAAGGAGGTCATAAATGGCAATTAAAAAGTATCTGTATATATTTAAACTTAGCTTCTCTAAATAATCCATTGTAATCCTTCCCTATGAAATAAATTTTATGGTGTGAAAGCATATGTTGTTTTTATTACCTATTCTAATGTTGACTTTTATACCCAAACAATAAAAGAACAAACGTAATCAATTCATATTAGCGCAAAAGTCTAACCAGGAAACAAAGCTTAAAAAAGACAGTTATCCTAATTTACCCCTTGGGGCTGGGTCTAATATTGGTCACACTAAAGCTCACTAAATACAAATATGTGCTTTTGAAAAGTACTCTAAAAAATTATTGCTTTCAGTATGCTGTTTTTTTCACCTAAATCTGATAAAATTATTGATATCAAATACTAACCAGTTTTTAGAGATTGTAAACCTTCAAATGCCAGGGTTGTTGTCACGATGCCATGTTTTCGGATTAAAAAAAATAATAATCATGTTCAGTTTACGACATGCAAAGTAGAATTGTTTTGTTAAGATTATTACAGCCCACTATGTCAAGGATTAACAGCAACACTAATTTTCATGCTTTATTATTTTCTGTGCAGTGTCATATACTCACACTCATACCACTAAGCACAAAAATGTGCTTTCTTATAAGGTAGCTATAAAAAAATACATGTCAATAGTATTGTCAAACTTTTTAGGCTTGATTTTTGAAACAACATCAGTCCTTATCATACACATCAGATTTTAAGCATTTAGGTTTTTGTATTGATGCCACCATGTTTTAAATGGGGGAAAAACAAAAACAAAACAGGGAAAACATTTTTTTCAGCATACTAGATACAAAGCATTTTTTTGTTGTTTGTTGAAATATTACAGTCAGGGATATGTCAATGATTTACAGCAACATTGATTTTTATCCATTATTATTATTATTTGTTCAGTGTCACATACACTCATTTTCATATGGTTAAAATTACACAATCTAGAGGAGAGTTGCAAACATGATTACTTCCAATGAAAAAGGTTAGCACCAAATTATTATAAAATTCACGTTGTGTGCCTTAATGGAAGTAGGATCAAAAACTATGGCTTGACTTGGTTTTATGATAAAAAAACATAATCAGTACCTAGACAGCTATTCATAAGCTTAGTGAAGAGGTTAAGAGAACTAGCAAAAAACTGTCATGATTGGATTGAGTTTTGTTTTTTTTCTTTTGTTTGTTATGTTTCTTGTCATTCCTGTTTTATATTGAAATAACTCACCCTTATCTCTCCTTCCATGTTGAGTTTCCTGCCCTCCCCTCTCTGTGTGAATCCCTGATTGTGATTCCCTTCACCTGTGTGATTGTTTCACTTGTGTCTGATTACCTATGTGTATAAAGTCTCTGTGTCTGCTCTTCTGCATCAGTTTATTCCTGCTGTTCTCCTGCATGTGTCCTGCCTGTGTGAACCCTGTGTTTGTTCCCAGTGGCTCCTTGTGATTCTTCCCTGCCGTGTCTTCTGCTTCTCGCGTTCTCCAGTTTTTTGTAAATTTATTAGGGGTTTTTAGTTTTGTTTGGATTTTTTATGTAAAGAGGTACTTTTGATATTTGATCCTCGCTTTCTGCAAAATATCTTGTATTAATAAAAAACTTTAGTTTATTTTTGCTGCACTTGGGTCATCCTTTTTTGTAATACATGACAAAAACAGCACATTTTGTTTATAACCAAAACATGATGATTTCCTCTTTGGTTTTTGATTAGAATCCACAAACATACAACAGTGGAAATTTTGAGCTGCTAATACTTTTCTCCCACTTTTAACAATGGTTATAAATGGGTAACTGCAAACTTTATTTTAGTCTACAGTAATGTGCAAGGTCAAGCTATTACATTTAAAACCATAGTCAAAATTGTTTTAGAGAATGTGGAGATTCGTATGCAGCATTGCATTTCAGGCTACAATACCATTTTGAGAACATCCATGCAAAATTGTACCTGTTCTGTAAGGCTGATATCTGAAAAAAAAGGGACATACAGCACTGTTAAAGATTAACAATGCAGGCTACATAATTGAGCAAAGTATTTCCCTTATTTCAATCCTTAGATGCAGCCATACGTTGTTTTTTGTATACCTTTTAATGTGTAGAGTACCTCTGTGAATAAAACAATAAAACAAAACCCCACCCCCCGAATAGACCTACCAATGTGATGCCCTTCCAATGTTTCATCTTCAGGTTAAGGCCATTGGCTCATAGTGGCAAGCTCAGTGCAGAGCGTAGACTTGGAAATGAATGTAGAGTTGTTGACAACATGGGGCTGAGCAGTACTGAACTGACCAATTACCATAGATGTGACCTTTAAACCAATCAGAGTACACTGTGTCCAAGTAGGAAATTAAGTCTTAAAAGGACAACAGCTCTAATGTCGTTTCTAAGACAGACTGAGAATATACAATCAGGGGTTCTCTGTGTATAACGCTGTTGGAGAGCCCTATGGATTAATTTACAGTGACTTTTTAAACTGTGGTTCACTGTGACGCTGTGTCCAAAGTGAGCCTCACACACACAAGCATCGGCTACAAAACCAGGCTAATTAAACTGAATCTTTTTATGTAAGTGCCCTACCTGCCTGCGGGTGATGCAATGCGATGCTGTGTTGCAGAGCAACGTTTTTGCCTTATCACCCTGTCACTGTTTCCCTCTCTGTTATTCAATGTGGACAAGAAGCAAAGAAAAGAGAGAGCCTGACAAGATAATTAAGGGATTTTCTTAGTTTTCTTTGACTTTTCTCACCCAGCAGAGCTTGTCATCTGTTTAACATAGAAGACCATTCATCTGTTTCTGTTTATTTGGCTTACAGAGAGCTGTGTATTGACAAATCTTTAAGTCCAACCCTGTACAAAGCACTTAATGTGTGGTCTAAAGGAGAGAACAGGTAGCACAAGATTACATTTTTAACTGATTCAGGTTGGACAGCAGGGGTGCAATGCTGTGCAATGTAGTGCAGCATCCAAGTCTTGTGACACCGTATAATCGTCCCATCCCTACTCCTGCATAGGTTATGTTTTCCGAGAGCTGCTGCTTGGCAGGACTTGAATTTCACCTCAAGGGGTCAATAAAGGATTGAAGGTTCAGACATCATGAAACAAACATTAAACATACCCATCCTCCTGATTGAGAATATGCATGTGCCGCATCTGCCCTCATCAAAAGTGCTCATGAGCTCACAGGCCAAGAACATTTTAACTCATGCAAGTTTAAACACATTGTCAACATGTAATAGTTCTATATCATGGTCATAATTCTGTCCTGAGCTGGTATCTTCTTTCATTTTGCGAGCATGTTTGTCTTTATATTTTTGCTTTGCACTCAAATTCAAATCTAACGGTGGTTCCCTTTCTCAATTTTCTCTTGTCAACTTATCTCCTCTCTTGATGCTGCCTGATATACTTGAGGCAACTTATCATTGACATCAGTGTTTAATGTTATAGCTTTCACCAAACAGAAAAAGCATTTTTATGCATTATGTCATTTCTGGAAATTTTTATTTATCGCCAGAAATTAGGAAAAAAAAAGTTTTGTTCCATCTTTTTTTAACTTTTCATTGCTAACATGATGTTGCCAGATTATAAAATTAATTCCTGTTTCACTTCTTGACATTTCTTTTGCTTTTTAATGTCAATAATTAAATCAATTCTAAATAGTAGAAAAGAGAGTGATGCTGGTAATGATATGTTCAACAAACTTTGAGCTGATAACCATGAAGACATTATGGGGGCTAGATGTCTGAGTTATTTACTTTTGTTATGGTGGTAATCTTCAGCCATAAGTTAACTCTGGTTATCAGTAGTGGATGAATGAAGACGCTGACAGTCCTCTGTAGTGGTTCTTGTTGTGTCTACCCCCTTCACCACACCCCCCTCTCCCTGCGATGACCGCATCCCTGCTGTAATGTACCTGTGTGTGTGAAGGACACCACGACCGGCAGGGCTATCACAGACACAATCTCACAGCACTTTAATAACTTTGAGAGCGGTCAGCACCCTGCGCTTTAATAACACTCTCTGTCAGCTCACCCCACACTGCGCAAAATTGTCTCGTTGGAATTCTTTATGGTGGAGGCCAAAGAACTCCAGTGATGGGGATGGAATAAAGCCACGATCACGCCGCTTCTACCTCTAAATGGCTTTCCAAGAGTATGTTTTTATCTCTGGCTCAAAACAAACAGGAGTGCAGACAGCCGCTTTCTTTATGACGCAGCAATAAGCTCTTAAAATCAGCACTGTCGACTCGAAAAAAAAAATGTTGGCATCTCCAAAGGCTCAGCTTAAGTTAAAAGCAAAATATGCAAAATATGTGCCCATGGCCAGCCTATAAATCTCCTTTCTTGGGAAAAAATCCCACCTCTTCCTCTTGTGCTTGCTCCATCTTTCAAAAAAAAGTAATGTTTCAACAGTCTACTTGAAAATGTTCCCTCTACGGTGTCACTGGGGGATGTGCTTCCTCCCTCCAGATGGAATACAACCCTTGAGGAAGGCATTTTCTCAGCTTACTTTAGTCAAGCCACATGTCCATGCATGTCTGTGCATCCCTAGTAAACATTTGAGCACAGAGGTGGAAAGCTGAAGCCATGGTCAAATAACATAGCAAAGCAGATGAATTTGTCAGATTCCATGTCTGTCGTCAGGCATATATCCGCCAGAGCTTAGCAGTTTGGGTTGGTTGTGCTCAAAGCTAGATGGGACAGCAAGCCTTTTACTGGCTCATAAAAACTGTGACAGACGGAACAGTTGATCAATAAAGTTAGAGTTTTTCTTGAAACATTCTGCCCTTTCCAAACACTTTCTATGGGACGTTGCCCAGATGTACTTGAAAGAGGTCATAATTTAAATCAGGTTCATGTATTCAGTTTTGAAGGCTGCTGGAGTATGTTCACAATCACCAATGTTCAAGAAACCTTCTAGTTTCCCTATACAAGTTACTTCTGGTAGTAATGTTTCCTCTTTCAGTGTAAGCTGCTCTGTTAGAGCTCCTCAGAGTCTTTTTAGGCAAAAGGCACCAAATTGCTCCATCACAAAACAGGAGAAATGTTAAACTCTCAAAAGGGGACACTCTTAAAAGCATAAAGGGCTTATTAATGATATCCCATGGATATGTGAAACTGTCTATCTGGTGTGCCAGGTGAGATTTAATACAATATCTGAATTTTTATGCAATAAACTTTACATTTTTACAAGGGCAAGGGACCAGTGTGAACTTTAAAATGAGTTAACTCTGCAACCATTAAGGTTAAAAAACGATTTATTTTTCTTTTTATTTTATTTAGTATGGTCATGATGCTAACAGATGTGTTGTAAAGAACAGTAGAAAACAGCACTGTCTAAGTCAGTCTAAAAGCACTTTTTTAGTTTGATTATTGCTCTTCATGTCCTTTGTGCCAAACTGAAATGTATTATCCCAGATTGTATTTTTTTTTCTTGTATAAAAGCCCCATATAATAGTGTTACTTACTCAGTTTTGGTAGTTATTTGGAAATAATCAGATGTTTGAAAAATTGTGATTTGTACAGGTATAGGAGCAAGACACTACGACATTTTTATACAGGTGATGTAGTTGTGTTTTCTTGGCTTCTTTGGCAACATTACTAAATACTAACATGAAAACATAATTGGGCAAAATAATGTCAAGCTGCCATAAAGCTGATCATATTTTCTTCTTTTTGTCAGTAATACCCTCATCTTTCCTTGTCTGATTACTTACAAAGTATTTAAAAGAAGAAAAACAGTATGTAGACTTTTGTAAAGACAATAATAATAATTTTGGGCAAACAGACTTACTGTTTCCAGTAAGTTTCAACTTAGCCAAAAAAAAATGGTTGAAGAAAAAGTGGGTGTCACTATTGAGATTGGTGCATTGTCTGCCCACAGACATCAACAAAGAGAAACATGCATTCAAGCCAACGGAAACATACACTCTATAAAAAGCAGGGGCAGAGCTACCATGGTGGCACAGGGGGAAACCCACCCCCCGAAGTCTGATTGGCACCCCCCCAACTGTCACTGGCTCTTACTGATGTCAGTCATTGTGTAAAGTCTCCACCCACTACCGTGTCATTAAATGGAAACAAGACCAAAACCAAGAAGTTACTGAGCATAAAAACAAGGACAACATATGACACTCTAATGGGTTTTATTGTGAAGTAGATGCATTGGAAGTAGCTGAGGTGAGCAGTCTTCCAGCACAACTGTCTTAGCTCAGTTTTCCCAAGAGACTTTTGCAAAAACACTCAGACACAAAGACTGTTTACTTACTCTGGATTAGCTGAGGTTGGCATGAGAGTGCTCCTGTTCTCTGTTTACAGGATAAATATTTCCAAATGTGGTTATGGACAGTTCTAGTGTGTGTTACATTTCACCCAGCTAAGCTGCCCAAGATTAATGTTGGTAAGCATACTAAGTACAACAAAAAATCATATGATGATGAGAATATTAGAAAAGGGGTCATGTTCTTTGAAACTTTTATTTTAACAGTGAACAAATAACCTTTTTAACCAGGTCATAGTACTGTAGCAAACAAAAACAGGATAAGAACATACATTTACAACATATCAGTACATAAATACACTATAGAACTGTTCTATCTAAGATATGTATTGTGTCCACTTAGTTATTTCAGTCAGGGCAGCTCTCATTTTTATCAAATATTGATGCCCCCCTAATTTAACCGATGTTACCCCATGTGCCCCCCACTTAAAAATGTCTGGCTTCCCTCCTGATAAAGAGCAGTCGCTATAGATATTCTTTTTACCACAAGTTTCAGTATTTTAGATGGAAATTACAAGGTTGGACTGTAACTCATCAGAAGTACCTTTAAATTTCCATTCTCATAGGTTTCGATCTACACAAAAATGGTTTCTATTTACACTTAATGTTAGGGTTAGCTTAGCGGTGTAACAAAGAGCTTTGGTAAAATTTTTGCTTCAATCTTTGCTCATAATGTGAGCTGTAAAGTTTAAATCTGTCACATCCCCTGGTCAAGTTCCCTTTTTGTTCCTTCCTAATGTATCTTGTCTTGTCATTCCTGTTTTATTTTGAAATCACTCACCCCTGTCTCTCGTTTCAGGTCTTGTTTCCTGCCCTCCCCTCTCAGTGTCTCCCTGATCACCATTTACCTTCACCTGTGTCCCCACCTTCGTCACTTGTGTGTGATTACCTCGTGTGTGTATTCAACCCCCATTTTCCCTCATCTTCCATGCCAGATTGTCGTTATACCTCGAGTCTTCACTTTCCAGGATTCCTTTTTGCCTGCTGTCTTTTAAGCCTCTGCCTGGTTATTTTTGGGCTGATCTTTTGTGTACCGAACATTTACCTGATTAAAGGCTTAAAGATTGGGCTGAGTCTGTCGTGCTTTTGGGTCCTCTTTTGGTCTGTATTGTTACAAAATCACAGTCACATTACATGATTTCTAGATAGAGAAAAAAATATAGTTTTTTTTTTTTGTTTGATTTTTTTTTCCGCTGTTGGAGTGTGCCGACATGCAGAGCTGCCTGGTTTTGCTTTACTGTCCTTATCATTATGCAAATATTTGATTATCTGTTAAGGAAGATCACAGCCAGTAGCTTCACAAATGCAGCATGTTTATCTCCAGTATACATATTAAAGAGAAATTCAAGCTGAGCATGTGAAGTGTAAATCAGCCTGTGCTACACACAGTATGCAGCGGCTGTGTTTCGGAGCTAATGATGGGCTCGGGCTGTGTTTTTGTGATGCGTCTCAGATTATAGCTCTCTCCTGCAGCAGTGCTGCTGCCTTCCTGGTCATCACTGCCTAGTACTGCTGATTAACATAATCAGCCAACATTAGTTATTCATGTGATGTGCAGAAGCGCTCGGGGGTCAAATCTTTGCCCTGTCTAATAACCTATGTTAAATATTAAAGAAGTACATGGGCTGCCTGATTTACATGCCTCTCATCCTGCCTTTAGATGCACAAGTACTGAGAAAAAAAAAATCACTCTAGGCCTGTGGTCCATTACCAAGACCAAGAAAAAACACACACTGTGCTGAAAATTCATTGCTTTGAAGATCTGAAGACATGCTGTTGTTATCTCACAATGTACGGCTGTAACCAAAGCCAGATTATGTGGAAGAGTTTATGTTCATTTTAACTGAACATGTAATAATCACAAACAAACCACCCAGTGAAGCCATCATTTCCCTAAACATTTTCTCTGCATGTGTGTACACTAAAAGGTTTCTGCTCCGCTTCATTCAACCAGACAAAAAAAAAAAAAAGACCCCACCGGGCATGCATGGACCGAGTCGCTGCGTCTTTATGCCTCACATTTCTTGATTAAGAACAATGAGCAGGGAGGCTAGCCAAGCGTTGAGCTGCCCGCGTTGGGTGAGCTGTGTGCTGGGTGGAGGGTGGAGGATGGAGGGGAGGGGGAAGACCCCATGGGCTGTGGAGAAGGAGGCTGGAGTTGAAGCCTGAGGAAGTCATTAGCAGACCAGTGACCTCACTGGTGCAGAGCTCAAAAAAGCTGCCCAGTGGCATGATGTCATACTTCACATGTCAAGCCTCATCACAGCCATGCAGTGAAGGGTCAAAAAACTGTAAAAACTAAAACAAGTACCCGAGAGACAAACCTCTTAAACGAGCATCACCTGTGGTGCTACATCTAAAATAAATAAAAGAGTCGCTATACTGACCCTGTGCCAAAATGAGAATCTTCTGTACATGAGGGTGTCAGACTTTTAATAACCCCTTTAAAAACTGACAACTACGTACCACTAACCAACACAGTATATAGGCATCTAGTGTTTAGGAGTAAGAAATAAGGATGTTTCTGATCAGCTTTTTAGCCTCAGTCCCGATCTGATTTTTAACAAAATCCTGTTCCAATTAAGTTGGGATATGTGTAAAATGTAAATAAACACAAAGAACAATGATTTACAAATCCTTTTCAACCTATTTTCAATTAAGCATACTTCAAAGATGAGACATTTAATTTTCAAACTGATAAACTTTATTGTTTTTTGCAAACATTCACTCATTTTGAGTTTGATGCCTGCAACATGTTTAAAAAAAAGTGGAGACAGGGGCAACCAAAACTGGCAAGGTTGAGGATGCTCAACAAACACCAGTTTGGAACATTCAACAGGTGAACAGGTTAACTGGAAACAGGTGAGGGTCATGACTGGGTATATGGAGCATCCCTGAAAGGATCACTTCGCCACTTTGTGAGCACCTGCATGAGCAAATAACCCAACAATTTAAGAACAATGTTTCCCAATGTACAATTGCAAGTAATTTAGGGATTTCATCATCTACAATCCATAATATGATAAAAAATTACAGAGAATCTGGAGAATGCCCCGCATGTAAGGCTGAAAACTGTCAATGAATGCCTGTGACCTTCCAACCTTCAGGCAGCACGGCATTAAAAGCTGACATTATTCTGTAGAGGATATTACAGGACGACTTCAGAGAACTGTTGTCAATTAACACAGTTTGCTGCTACATCTACAAGTACAAGTTAAAACTCTGCCATGAAAAGTGAAAGCCATATATCAACACCAAGAAAAAGAGTGGAAAAGCGTGCTGTGGTCTGATGAGTCCACAATGCAGCACTGAATCTAGTGAAGTGCCATATATGTCCACTTTTATGTGATGTTTGTTGCGCAACGTTACAATACCTTTGTACAACAATCAGCAGGGTCAAGCTACATTAGGCCAAAGTTACCCCCAAGTTGAATGCACTACCCATCATACAACAGCTTTGTTGGCAAAAGTTTAAAATCCATCTACAGTTAGGGCCATTTCATTCTGCTACTGTCTGCATGAAAGTAGCAGAGAATGCCTGTTTTCATTTTGGCGTGAATTTTATCAAGTCAGAGTTTTCAGACTGGAAGCACCAGGTACTTGTCTCAGCTGAATCTGCTACACCAAAAATCCAGAAAATAGGAGGCTTGCCTTATTGTTCTGCGAGCTACGCATTTCTCAGACAAAACAGACAGAATATGACAAATAGAGAGCCATATTTACCTCAGTCAAGCTTGTGAGTCCTCAGAAGTAGAATATGTCACAGAAAAGATAGAAACTTTCCAATGACTCTTCCCATCCATGCCTCTCAGCTTTAATGCTTCAGTTTGTCTGCTCTGTGGAGACTCCCCTTGATTGCCAGAATGCTTTAATTTCTCAGGTCAGTTATGCAATGATTCAAGTCACTTGTGGGGAAATTTCTTGTGGTTCTCCCGAAACATTCAGGAAATATCCAGCACAACAACAGTTTTGTCTGTTGATGTGTAAATGGGCCTTAAATAGCCTGACAATAACATTTTACTGTTGCTGGTTATATTTATGCTTTAAAAATGTATGTTCACTCGTGAAGATTATCATGAAAAAAAAACATGCAAGCTTTCATTAAGTTTTTGTCAACACAGACTTAATTATCAGCAGTTATTCAAGAACACATTGAAAAATCCCATAGTCTTGGAAACCAGCATGATGCCAATTTCTGTGTTGGCCTACAAAAATACATCATCCCTTCACTTTTCTATAGTTATACAATAAAACTGATATGTGGCTTTATCTCCATATTTTGCTCAAATGTAGATCAATAATAAACTAATTAGATTTAGATGTCATGAGTTAAAGCTAAGTCAAATCTAAGTTGTAAATGTTTATTTAAGTCCAACTTGTGCAAAATCATTAAATGTTCCTGAGAAGTTTTAAAAGTTGTTTGCAATATCCTTTTCAATGCATCGTCTCATGAAACTATATGTTTTTTTTCCAGATTAGGTACTTCTTTAATGAATTATCAAAATGACAAATATATACTACTTATGAACAGCAGTAGCAGAAAAAGAATTCAGTTTTTCCCTTTGTTTATAAACCTTACGAAGTTAAATCACCCGAGCTTCAAAATACTTTTAAAGGCTATTACATAGCTGGTAGTCTTTATTTCAGGACCTCAGCCGTCTCAGTGGGAGTTATAAAAGTCTCCAGCCCCACAAAATAAATACAAACACAGCTACAGCAGCAGGTGCATCTCAAAGGTGGCACTACATCCAATTCCAGATTGGGCCTTTAATGACAACTTACACAGTGGAAGTGAATGGATGCACAATTTATCACCCATATTCCCTCACCCTGTAGGACCAGGAGGACCGAGCATAGAGACTAATGAACTGCAAACACTCCTCCAGGCTTTCCTTTGTAATGATGGAACTACTCAGGCTTTCCTCTTTTCTTTCTTTCTTTCTCACTCTTTTTTTTTTAATTTGGTCCTTAAGAAAATAACAATCCTCCTCGGTCCTGCTCATTACTGCTCGGCTGTGGTGACCATTAGGAAATGAAAATAACTTTGCTCATTTTGTACAAAGCAGAGGCCTTTAGGCTGAGGGTCTGAGTAAAGGATTGGTTTTCTAAATATAACGTCAGCGCTCACAGGCTGATTTGCTCTCACATACAGAAATAGTTTGAAGGGCTAGTTTACAAGGGGCTAAAATTGCAAATAGAATAATTGTTTGGTGCGGGGCAATAAATAAGAGATTTAAACCTAAATGAAGAAATCGTGGTGTGTTTCTTTATCACACTCTCATTGCCTGAACACAAGCATCTGCATGACCAAGTTGGAAGCATACACTTGGAGGCAGTTGTTTTTCCCATTGAGGATGACAGTTGCTAACTTAATTTGCAACGAATGTCAGTCAGTCAAACTCCAGAATAGGCCAAATAGTTGTGTAAGGTCAAGATTTAGAGTTTCAGGACGAGTTGTGCTGGAAGAATTATTTTCTATGCTCCCTGTACTGCTGAACTACACTGCACATTAGACTTAAAGGTCCCATATTTTGTTCCTTTTCTGCAGGTTAACATGAACCCTTGATGTCTTCATGAAACGTTAGTAACATGCTTTGGACCAAAAAGCCTATGAATAAAACACTCTGCATTCTTTCAACACTCACATAACCCCTCTGTTCAGAACGGCTGGTTTTGAGGGCAGTCTCTTTCATATGCTAATGAGCCAGAGCAAAGCAGTGTACATATGGCAATTCACGATAGAGCAGCAAAACTCGAGTGAAGCAGAGCAGCCACGCGCCGCTTACAGTCCTGAACACGTACAAACCCTTAATTCATCCTACCACACACGGTTACAACAGCCAAGCTCTTTTCCCCCAAACATCACAGGCTAACGCACAACATGCTCACCGCAGTGGGATAGCCACAACTAAGCCTACCTTCCGGGCTAATGTTAGCACAAACGAAGGGACCTGGGGTCGGGTAAAAGACTGATTATATTCAGCCAACTGTTAAGCTTCTCTTCCTGAACACACACGAACCACAAATTCCTGCCGTTTAAACAGATAACAGCGATCCGGTTTCCCCCAAACATCACAGCTAACGCACAACATGCTAACCTTAGCCTAGTCACCGCAGTGGGACTGATTATATTCAGCCAGCTGTTAAACTTCTCTTGACTAATGTAAGAATGCTCATACATTGCAGTTTATCCTTTAGACTTTCAACAAGTAACGTAAACATTGACGAACATGTTGTGCAGTTACCTCTAGTTCACTTCACCCTGCTGTTAGCATTAGCTCATAGCAATAAGCAAAATAAATACTTCACAGCATTAAAATACTCACATTTCCATCATCAGGTTGGCGACGGATTGTTGGTGCTGAGCCCAGATTCAGGAAAAGTGTAGTTGCCAGTCCTGTGTTGAACTGACTGAATTTGAAGAAGCAGTCGGACGTGAAATGACTGGCACACACATACAGGTTTTAGCCGACTGTAGCTGCTCATTCCCTTTAAAAATAAAACTAATCCACTGCGCCCTTTGGTCCTCCAAGGCTGGTAGCCTATATGTGAAGATATATGTGGCTATTTACAGCCAACAACTGAGCAGTGATAGCTTCTGAGCTTAGGCATGCTGAACACCGATCTCTTGCTAAGAATATAAACAATATGGCTGCACTTCGCAGAGGAATCTCTCCAGGGGGAGGGGGAAGCTCAGGTAGACCAATCAGGTTAGGTATGCAAATCAACAAATATACTGTTATGTAGCAGTATATCCACAGACTCAACAGCTCGCCGAATGCCATGAGTTTACATTCATGCAGCCTGATAAATACAGGTTTTGTTGGCTACTATCACATTTTGTGGGCTGGGAGGAAGACCAAATACCCAAAAATGTGTTCAAAAGCCTTAAAAAAAGTGGTTTTTGCATAATCTGTCCTCTTTAAATGAACCGCATCACTTCATTAAAGGATAAACATTTAAAAAAGTATGTTTCCCTACATCTGTTTATGAAAAAGAAATACTCATTTCTTTTTATCTTAAAGGGTTAAAGCCACAAAGCCCCTGCGTTTATTTTTTGATGCAGCAAAGGGCTACATATCCTTCCACCAGAAACTCCACTCATTAGGTCAGGTCAGAGTGCTTCAGCAGCGTCAGGTAGTGGTAACTGGAGCAAAAATGGTATAAATAGCTGAGTTTGGGATGTTGTTTGAAACATGGACATCAGGACTTAACCCTCTGCAGTGACAAAGTGTTGTGTTTGCAGTGCCCATTTTACAGATCAGGACTATGATACAGTTCAGCAGTTTGAGGGCTTACCGAAATTAAAGTGCTCAGCTGAAAGGTCCAGGAGAAGCCTTGCTACTAAGTCCCACTCGTGACAGCAATGGACCTCTGAGGTGGAAGACATGGGCTCAGAGATCATGCATCTGCACTAGAAGGTAACTTGTGATCTGTCTTGCTCCTCCATTCTCCATCCCTCTTTCTACCTGTGTCTCCTACAAAAGTTCTTCCTCTATAGAGGTATTCTCTTGAACTCACAACCAAGGCACAGTCGTTGTTACTAGAGTTAAAATGACTTATTTTTAGTTCAGTTTAAGTGAAATTAGTGTTTGTTGTTTCCTACGACAGCCTGACCAGCTGATGGCATCCCAGCATACTGAAGTTCTACACATATAGTTGCTTCGTCAAGGAAAAATTAAAGACACTGTAAAGACTCTTACTGTATCATACTGCTGAGCCAAGTAAGTTTTTTTCAGTAGTTTTAACCTATAAGTGGGTTAAAACGAGGCTTTTGGGGCACCATACTGATATGTACCGGTTACCGCCCACCCCTGGATATCTTACCCCTGGTACAAAGCTTGCAAATAAAACAGAACTATTTACAAACTAGCAACCATTTTCAGCCCATCTAATTCATGGTAAATAATCCATTCACACCCAAATACATCACAACCTCCCAGAGGCAAAAATAAAAAACAACAGTTTCTAATACAATGTGGTATAATGAAATCAATTTTCAAAAAAAAAAAAAAAAAAAAAAGAACACTAATACTGACGCTGATAATAATAATAATAATAATAATAATAATAATAATAATAATAATAATAATTATCCTACTACTGATAATATAATAGAAATGACAATAAGACACACACATGCACAAACACATCAGCATAACTGGATCAACTTGATCCAGCTAACCTTATCATTGTGACAGCTGAAGGTTAACATCAGCAGTTACTTAATTTTACAAACTTCAAGACAAGCTGGTTAACACAGAGAAATTGCAAAGGCACAATTTCATATCAAGCTACATCATTAAACAAAATATTCAACTCATTGTACTGTATAACATCACAAGCAAACTCCCTTCTGCGCTAGAAAAGCCCGTCAGGTTCATATTTCAATATTGATGACTGTTAGCATTCACAATTGCTAATGTTCAAAAAAACCTCTCGGCTCAGTTGTTTCCTAGACTTTCTGAGATATCTGTTGGAGCTCCTGCCTTTGTGAGGCACCTTTCCTGGTGTGGGCCAAGTCTGCTCTGGTGGTTGACCATCTTCTCTGTAGTGATGGGTCAGTTGAGTGCTGCTCAGTGCCATCTTGTCTTTTAACAAACTCTGCTCTACAGAGTCTGTTAAATACCCTACTTGATACCCTAAGCTAATGGGCTTAAACTTTTGATAAAACAATGCAACAACATCACACTGGTAGGTCTATGTGGGTGGGGTGGGGTGGGGGGTAAGATAGAGGAAAATAGGGGGAAGAGCCATTTCAGGCATGTTAAACACGTTGAAGGGCATATAAAACTCATCAGTGACTATATATATTTTTGTAATAAAATGTAATTTCATGTTAAATGGAGGGAAAAGCAATTTCTTTCATAGCAGTCTCCCTGTCAAGGACTTGCTAATAGACTCTCATACTTGACATTTTCTAGCATGCCAGGTAGCTGGCATGCCAGAAAATGAATGGAAAAAGCCCTCTAATTTTATCTTAAGACAGACCCATAGTAGGTGCATTTTCAGATAAAGTTCCACACACTGACAATGCACTAAATCTGCACTTGTCAATACATGTGCTGAGATTTGTTTCATGCAGCGTTTAGGGAACATGGCACACAAGCTGGGAGTCTCAAGGCACTCGTACTCCATCGATTCTCTCACTCCAAACACAAATGTGGTGGCAAGTCTGCTGCATTTGGCAGAGACCAATGTCCGGTGGTTACTGGATGAATGGGCCACAATATTACACTGAGTGAGTGCACTCCCACACCGAGGCTGGACTGCTGTTTAAATCAAGCGGGCGGTCACACTCTATGTGTACATCACCACTGAGGCATGGTGAGCAATGAGTTGCCTGTACAAGGCCCCTGCTGGCCTATTGCAGGGCTGGACTGCTGAGGCCCCTGGGCTGCCTAATCAAATCTGAAACCATCACATTCGCTGAGCTCTCAGGCAAGGATGCATGCAAAAAAAAAGGAAAAAGAGACTACATCGCCAATCATACCCCTCCCCCGCTGCTCTTAAATACCACCATTAGTAAGGCATTACAAAGGAATATAGAAGTAATGGATGTATTTCTTCTCTTTCTGCTGGTTTCCTGACAGAAAGCAGCTTTGTGGTCAAACAGAGGATAGAGGAATCTTAAGAGTTTTCTGTGCTGGTCGATCCTGGTGGTGAAAAACACTCCTGATGTAAAGCACCATATCAGTATCATCAACCATAAGCAGCTGATAACAACAATCTCTAACTTTCCAGACCTATGAAATTGATGTGTTTATTTAGCGTGTCCAAGCCCAGGCAGAGCAGTAATAGGCTTGTCGAGGGGGCGAAGATGGAATCCCGTCGCTTTACCATCGACGTAGGATAATGGCTTCCTTTGATGGAGATTTGGGCCATCCAAACATAATTAGGCAAGCGTGAACAATGATCTCCATAAAGTGCAGAGTACTAATTAAAACAGTTCAGCTTTACAGCATTTCAAACATGACAATAAAAATAACAAGAGCACCCAAATGGATTGCACACTGTGCCAATAGCACAGAAAACACTGTATCAGATATTCAAAGGGCATTGAATTCATTCTAATGAAAATACGGATGAGCAGAAAAAAATGTAATTATAGGAGAAAACATGTGTATGAAATTAATCGCTCCTCAGTATTTTTTCTTTGTCTTTGTTTCTCTCCTCATGGCAGCTGTAAAATAAATACAAATTGTTGAATTGGATCATGAATTAAACAAGAATGAGAAAAGTTATCACATTAGTGTCTTGAAACAAAGAGTCAGAATGAAATACATCATATCATGATGAATGTTTTTCTGCCTGAAAACAATTATAGATGAAAAGAGTTTTTGATGAAAATTACATTTGTCAGTCTATGAATATGGAGTGTACGTTTAGCTTTGAAGTCATAAAGTCAAGCAATTAAAAGCACATTTATTTAAGGTTAGGAAATTTCTGGATTCAGAATCACAAATGCATATATGAACAATGCAAGTTACATTTTAATTCATCACAGGTCATACTGCACTATATTACGACAGTGTTTCCCAACTTCTACTTTATTTTTTCTTCATTGTATACCTTATTTGGTTTTATTTTACAAACTGCATGAATTATTAGGTAACTTTCCCTTTGCTGTCTATCATCAGATAGCAGCTGCATCACTGCAGCAGTAGCACCTGCCCATTATCTGATTGGCCAAATGAATGTATTGATGGAATGATCGTGCAGTCACCTTGATATTTTCTCTTTTATGGACCATTCTATGTAAAGCCTGAGATGGTTGTGTGAGAAAAATCTTAGTTGATCAGCAGTTTTTGAAATACTCAGACCAGTCCATCTGGCACCAACAACCATGCCATGTTCAAAGTCATCTTTCTTTGCCATTCTGATGCTTATTTCATCCATGTCTGCATGCCAAAGCTCAATGAGATGCTGCTGGGTCATTGGCTGATTAGCTATTTCCATTTACAAGCAGTCACACAAAAAAGGGTAATATGTATTTTATATATATATATATATATATATATATATATATATATATATATATATATATATATATATACATATATATGTATAGTATTTGGTAGTATGTAATCTGACTGCCAAAACAGCTGTGTTGTTTAGAGCAGCTATTTCTACAATACAAAAACTATATTAAACATACTTAAATGAAACAGTTTCTTTGAATTACACAAACAAATCTGTGTGCTTTCCTCCCCAATCCAATAACTTAGCTGATTTCTGTTTTTGTCATAACAAAACATGTAAATGCTCAGCTAATGGCTTGCACCACTAAATCAATGTCCATTAATGGGCTAAAAGAAGTTTAATGGGTGATTTATTTGTTTTTTGATGTGTTTTTTTGTTTTTTTCATACCACCAAACACACATGGGAAATGCGTAACATCTACTTAATGACTCAAAAATATTCAATTTGCAGAGTATGATTTGTGTTATTGTTATAGAAATGTAACAGAATCAATGCAAATGCTAACACTGCCAAGACAGGCAGTTCACCATTTTGACCCCTGACTTATTGGTGCTTTGCATTATGGATAACAGTATCCACAATGGTCCGACTGGTCCAATGCACACTGCTAAATCTAAATTTTCCAGGCATTTTTGGCATACTGCAGATTTCCTTAATGTTTTCATTCTACATACTACATTTTGGCAAAATCAGTACATATACCACTAGTATAGTGTACAGGTTTGAAAACGGCCTGCATCTGGGTAGTAGAGCATCAGATTAACTTCAGTTTAATGTCCTTACATGACATATTTCTGGTTACTAAATATATTAGTCCATTGGTGCTCTGCCTAAATGTGTTTAAAAGCCTTGAAGATCAGAATAATTACCAAAAATAAGATTTCTGATTGTGTTTCTTAAGTGTGAGTGTGTCTAAGTGTGTGTGTGATTTAAGTAGCCGGTCTCTTGAGAGGTGCATTGATCCTTAAATGAATGCAAGGCTAGAGAAAAATGGATTTCCTCCTTAAGATGTGACTTTATATCTCTTCTTTAAATCCCCGCAGCACTGTGTGCATTTGATTACACAGTGAGAAGGAGGAAATCTTTGCATCTTTATAAAATATTCATCGTAGTGGATGGGTGAGGCAAGGCTCCGTGGATGGTTGCTTGGTGATGGAGGAAAATCTTTGGAAGTTCAAGAGGATAAAAAAAGAATTTGGTGTCTGCTGTGTAAATCACATAAGTGGGTCAGACAATTTAAAGCGCAAACTGCTGAGAAACGCTTTAGATTTCGTTCTCCCATCAAAGATTTGGTCCAGAGCGTTTAACAAAGAGCTTTTTTTTAGTCCTTTAATAAATGGAGTGCATCAAGTAAATGAGCTGATCAAGTGATTTAGTGTTGTGAGATGGCTTTTGTTACGGCATCTTTCATCCATTTCACACTGACAAAAGATTGATTTAAGATATGATGGTGATTAAATTACTGCTGGATCCTTTATTACACATTTGGCAGTCTGCGTTGCTCATGTTAGTTGAGGCTTTTTATATGCCCTGAGTATATTAAACCATGTTGTGACACTGCTGCAGAGATCACACATTTACACCTATCTGTTATTAAAAAAGTGTCTCTTAACATTCTCCTGTCATGGGCTTCCCTTTTACCTGTAACATGCAAAAACAAACAACAAAAAAGATCACAATATGGAGCTAAATATGGATTTTTGATCTGATAATTGGCAGACAAAATGAAAGGAGAGTAATGAGGTTTTAAAACACAAACCCAAAGGCAATTAGCTGCTGTCCTCACAGGACTTCATGGTGTTAATTGTTTTTTGGCACAAACATGCAGGCAGAGTATGTCCCTCCTAAAAACATAGATATGACCAGCTTAGAGTTCACATCAAATCTAAAACTAGCAGCAGCAATGTTTGACTGATGTTGGCAAACAAACCTATAAATAAGAAAATGTATGTATTTTTAAGGATGTATTTTATTATGAATGACCCTTGTTCATACAGTAAAAAGCCATTTTATTAAAATGTTTATAACAATGATGTACAGTTTGAGGAAAATTTGTATTTGACAGTCAGTGCAAATTTTTTAAAAATTAAAATTTCTCACATATGTCGTAGGATGACTTCTTACCTGACACACCAGATGGACCGTTCAATATATTTCATTAGTCCATCTGGGAATGAGCCCATAGAAAGTGTTTGAGAATAGTCAGAACCTTTCAAAAGTATATTGAACCGCTGACTGGATGATTGTCCGTCAATCACATTTGTTACGGGCCAATCAGATAATGCAGTAGGCGGGCGGTGTAAAGCACAGAACTTCAGCCCCTTAGTAAAACAAACTCTTGTCAAAACACTTCAGAAGTGGAGTGAAAATATCCTATAGAGAGGTTTGTACTGTTATTTATTTTTAACCCTTTCATGCATGAATTATTAAATCACAAAGGAATACTTTTTAAGATGTTGTTTTTACTTTGAAACAAGTTAAAAATCATGTTCATTATTTTCAATGATATAGTTTCGAGGGAGTTACGCATCTGTCCACTACAGTGGACACCATGCATCAACGATATAAATAGTAATTTAGTGGAATGTAGTAAAGATCTACAAACACATCTTTGACAAACATTTATCAAGAGTAAATAAAAGAATAGCAAAATCTGAAATATATGTATTATTGCTGTTTAATCAAACTATGCACTTGTGAATTACACCAAAATTTAAAATAAAAAATACAAAAGTATGTGAAATCTGAATACAGAAATTATACCCAATTTCCCCGTCATCGGCTATTTTGTATTCATGATGTAATATCTCGATATGGTAAAAATGGGCAACAATAATATTTTTATGAAACTGTAGACAAGGATATGGGAATTTACCACCTGGTAGTTGGACACTGTACTGCAACCTAAAGGTATAAAATTGATTCCAAATTTCTGTCTACTGTAGTGGACACCATGCATGAAAGGGTTAATTTAATCAAGAAATGTGGTCTGATAAAATTACTGAAGCTTAAAGATTAGCATCTATGCTAATCTCTAAGATAAGTATGCTGATTGGGCTGTCCCTCTTTGGGCCTCTCACAATTGTTGCAGATTGAAGCGTGGTGAGATGGATCAGCCTGATTACAGACAATGAATCCGGTTGATCTGCGCACTGCAATGTTAGACTTTTAGCTTGATGCTAACAAGAAATCTACATTAACAGGCTAACAGATTTACCATTATATTGCAGTGATTAAAAGTCTGCACCTTAAGTTACAAGTATAGATTCATACCAAACTTCTACATTGATCACCTACACAACTGTATCACTACACAGATTTAGGTGCTTCATAAAGATATCCCTCGCCAAATATCAGAGCCAAAGATGCTAAATTCTCTTTGCCTTCTCTACTTGGTAAGCTGTTTAGTATAGTCATTAAGCTATAGAAATAGACATAACAGGTAAAAGAAACCCAAATGATACAAACGCATTAAAAATTAAGTAAGCTGGTCTTGCAGTAAAACTACGCTCTGCAACACTATTGTTTTCTTCTTTTTTGTTATTCAAATGCATTCTTGAGAATCCGTCACCAGGGGGCTCTTATTATAACAAAAACTTAAGATAATGAGTGGAAATACAATGGTCGTGCCACCCATCACCACTGCTTACTTCTTGTTTCACAATGGGGACTTTTCTTAAAACATCGGCACACCATCAGGAGCATTTACTAAATTCTAAACCAGTATATTTAGGCTGTGGTTTTATAGCAGATGCACTGTGAGCTACTTGTAAGGTGCACCTGGAAGAGCCCACATGGTGTCAGGATGTCCTTGAACAGCTTCCCTCCTTTACTGTGTGAAATCCTCTCCATGACAGTGGAGTGGGGGTCAGGAGGATTGAATTATGGGGGGATTTTGGGCAACAGAACGCAAAGCACATACCTGAGAGTAACTGTGGTCTGTTCCAGGTAAGCAGAGCAAAACATGAATGTGTTACAGCAACAGAGCTGCAGTTTCCACTATCTTATGTAGCACTATAAGCATCCATTATTTCTGTTGCAATAACAAACATTAAAAAAAGTTATGAGAAAAATATATTTAGGAGACAAGCGGAAGAATACATAACCATTGTTCTGACATGTAAAACAGTGTCAACCACAGAGGCTTCCTGGGGGAAAAATAAAGCACTTTTTTTGACCATCTACTCCAAGGAGAGAATCCACAAGATCTACCCTGAGATCTCTCCCACCTGTGGTAGCCACTCAGCTAAGGATACATGGCTCCATAGTTTTGCTATATTCAAGCAGTATCTTTAACATGATATCCAAAATGCCTAAAATCCAACTCCCCCCTAATCCACTGACCATCATTTTTGGAATTTCAGAAAATTTCACAATATTAAACAAAGCAAGCCAATGCCTCATATCCTACAGTCTTTTCATTGTTAAAAAGCTCCTCATCACACATTGGAATAAGAAGGACCCCCCCCTTGTATAAAGGTTTGGCTTAATGAACTTCCAAACACACTCCACCTAGAGAGAATAAGACATATCCATTTGGAAAAGCTTGCTTATTTGAAAACAAAAAATATGGCGGTGTTTTCTACAGTATATCACATCAATGACCTCTAGGCCCAAATATCCTCAACTGGTGGGTGATCACTTAGCTATAGCAACGGTTTGTCAAGATATGGTAAAAAATAAACTGACAAAAGCAAGATGGACCCAAAATGCAGATAAAAAGAAAAAAAGCTTTATTGAAAACTAAAACAGGATCAATAAACTAAAAACTAATCCTTAACAAAAACAAACACACACACACACACACACACACAAAAAAATCTCTTACAAAGTATCAAATTAAGCAACTAAAAAACACTGGCGGCAAAACCCAAAAAGGCAAATCAAAGTCTCTACAAAAACGTTTAACAAAAACAGACAAAATACCTACAAACAGGAGGAACACTGAGATGCTGAAGACTTGGTGAAACATGCAAGACAAATGACCCAACAAATACAAAGTGGAACACAGAGACTAAATACACTGGGGAAACATCAAGCACAGATGAGACAATCAAACAGGTGGAGGGAATCACAATCACAGGCACACAGAGGGGAGGGCAGGAAAACACCACATGAAACACAGGGATTTCAAAATAAAACAGGAAACACAAAAGACAAGGGAAACAATAGGTCAAAGACAAAGAACACAAGGAAAAACATACAAAATTAAACCAAACTAGGCATATCAGAACACCGTTAAGGGATGAGGGGTTAGGGGATAGACAACCCCCTCTTATTTTTTTTCAATTTTATTTTAGATTTATTTATTTTTACTGTACCTGTTTTATGTTTTTATATTTGTGTACATCTGATGTTCATTGCTGAAGGATGTGGTTTCTCTTGTTTTTGTTTGTTTGTTTTGACATTAACATAGAAAAATTAGTCCATTGTATACTACGAACTCATACCTCAATACTTACACTGTACATTACGCAGCTCAGTACACTGTACATAATCCTAATATGCTTTAATAAGCATATTTTTTTAAATACATTTTTGACCAATTGCACATTTAACTGAACCAAAAAAATCTGTACCTGCCTGCAGTGTACCCAACCGGCCGTCTCAACGCTTCTCCTTAAAGGAGCAATGCTGCTGGGAGGATTTTCTGCCTCCTCAATGATTATTATCAAGTACCTGTTGCAACCCAACATAAAAAACTGAGCTATCCCTTTGATAAGAATTTTTTTTTACAATTTTCTTCACTCCAATGCATGTAAATGTGCCTCTCTTTTGTTTTTATTCAAAATACAATCCAAAATGTTCCCAGTTGGTTCTAATCATGGCGTCCCCAGATGAAGCCAAATATGTCCATGTTACAAAAAGCTTTAAGATAGGCATGTTATTATAGCAGTAGTATTGCCATAAAAAAGAATAACAGCATTTATTGTCCATTATTCTCAGTCCTTGTGCAGATATTTTCCCCACTTTGAACTAAAAGAGAGTCAAATTTAAATCCAGTCACATTTGGCTTTTAAAAGTACCAGAAGGTGTCACTGTTTATGCAACACTTCTTTGAAGGCATCCTCCTGATACGTGTCGCAAAGACTCCATGACATTTATTTAAACCTTAAACAGTTAAGTATATGTTCTGTAGAGTAGTAAATTATCTTTGGAAATGAAAACAAATGCCCCTCTAATAGTGTTACACACATACTCAGAGTGTTACAATAGACATGCTTTTTGAATCACTCTGTGAAACCTTGATTTGATTTGCTGAGGTTATCATTTGACTCATTGTACTAGTGAAAGTATTTCTTATAAATTTGTTGAGATTTCACTCAAAGAAAAAGAGCTGACAGAAACAACAGCTTAAAAATATGAGAGCAGAAAAGACACACTCAACAATGCACCCACACCCACCCCCCAATGCATACACACACACAGACTCGCACCTGCACACACAAACTCAGATTGAGTGGAAGGGCTTGTCAAACGACTAATACCCCGTGCTTGGTATCTTCAAAAGTGACTGGATGACAAACATGTCTGTCAGCGCTGTGCCAATATAGTTTAGGGCCTCTCGTGATGGGGCACACACCCAATGACAGAAGCAGGTCATTTCCGCTCGCTGGCATCATAAATCCACCGTCTGGCCCCTGTCCGGCTGCTGATGCTGCAGAACGCCACACACGGTGGACCTGTCGGAGCTCCGTGAGATACTGCGCTGTCCCCACGGCACACACAAACACAGATACACACACAAAACACAACAGACATGCATACACACACGCGGAAAACAGTCAAGGTTGCCAAAATAGTGTACTGTTTGCTATCTATCTATCTATCTATCTATCTATCTATCTATCTATCTGACTGTCAGTCTGTTTCTGTTTCTTTCTTCAAAGCCTGGATTTTATTTTATTTGGAAGTTGTATTTGAATACATCACAATAACATTTTAGTTATTCACTTAGTATGATCAACAAAGCTAATCAGTTATTATACATTGTAGCAGATGATACGAGTAATAATTTCCGCAGCAGATGCCAGTGTTTTGAGTCCACTGCAGTTAGCAGAGTTTCATCTTTTCAAGCAGACAGTCCAAAGGTTTGACATTTTGATTTAATTTGATGCACAGTGCTAGTGTGCCACCTTGCAAAAACTGATGAGTGTTTGTGCACCAGTGGTATGATAAAATAACACCATGTTACAGGATCAGCATTAGCCCTGATAAGCTTTAACATAATTGATTTTTGGGTTTGCAAAAAAAATTGCATTCATTCCCACACAACAGATTCAAGAGTAGTTCTTCCCCCAACCCCATCTTCACCTCTCCTAGTTAAAGTAATATGTTAGGTCTTGTCTTGGAGGAATGAACAATTCTAAACAATGTTATTGGACAAATAGGAAAGGCACCAAATGGTTCAATCCAACTCACTTGTGTATTGAGTTACTTTTAGTTTTGCAACATTTCTCTGCATGCGACTGAATATCAAATCCCAGCAAACTAAAGTTGAAGTTGAGTCCTGTGACAAAAAAATGTGATTTTTTTGTAAGCAGTGTTGCACCAACATTAATCGATTCTTGCAGGGGGGTTATATAAGTTTTAAGCACATTAGAATTGTTTATCAAGTTAAATAAAAATGCTGCACCTTTTGACCATTGGATAGAAAAAGGAAAAAGTTGTTTCAAACTATTGCAGGGACAGGTACAAACACATAACACTGGCTTTTGCTGAAAAATGTCCTCATTATTAACAAACTGGCTTAACTAGCAGAAATATGTTTACTTTATGATGTATTCAATGTCAGCTCAGAAAAGTGATGAGGTGAAGAGCATGAATGAATTCTTAAAATCAGGAACCAAGCAGCAACATGTTTCCAGTTGCTTCATCGCCAGTTTAACTGTGACCATGATTCTGTTTGTAAGACAGTAATCTTAACAAGTCAGCTTAAGACTATAAACGTAATCTCCCAGTTGTTTTGGTTTGTCGAGAGACTTGAAAAATGTAATTAAGTATTTTATGATTATTTCAAGTGTGGTTTTAAATATGCCAATGATCTTTATTTATCGTAAATGACCACTTGTGGCCCACCTGTAGTGCCTTTGTGGCCCACAGCTTGGGAAGTACATCCATCCTCTGAAACAACTGTCTTATACTTAAATATATCAATCCAATTTCAACACACAATGGGCAGCTGAGACCATCAATTTCTCTATTGTTTAAAGCAGAGGTACCAGGGCCACTCACAGCAGTAACTGGACCCCTGAAAGGCCTCATAAATGGGCCCCCAATGTAATCTGATAATATCCCTGCACATTGCTGGATCTGCAGTGTTAGTGCTAGTTTCCTTAACCTGGCTCAAATCAGTTTAGACACTTACTAGAAAAATAAGAAATTAAGAAGTAAGAAGTATGATAATGTCTTTATTAAAGCTAACTGCAATAAGTCCAAAATTACAAAAGTACTACCTTAAAAGTACAAAATTGAAGGCTTCTAATAATTTTCCAAGAGGGGGCCTCTCCTATGAAACATGCCACAATTTGATAGAAAATTGCATTTAATGTTTTTTTTTAACAAATTATGGTGAATATTTATATAAAAATAAATACTAAAAAAAAAAAAAAGACATGGACAGTTTCTTAACTTGAGGACAGACCATATCATTGCCTGTCCTTCTGGGCCCCTCTGAGACTCAGGGCCCCTGAAATCTTTTACCATTATCCCCCCTTACGGTTGGCCTTGTGTGATATCATGTGAGAGCTATCAGTTGAACCTTTGGCTAAATGTATTGTCGCATCGTTATTGCCCCAACTTCAGTGCGTTGAGTTATTTAGGCTACTTGCAGGCAGGAGTTTCTTCATCCTGGCACATTAACTTACAGGCACAAACACAGCAGAGCCAATATAGAAACAAATATAATGCACTGGAGCACATAAAACCAAAAATGCTGCACTTCTGAAGCACATATTAAACCACAGAAACTGCCTAATATGATACTGATAATTCCTGCATCTCTATAGTGTATAAAAAGTAGGAGAGCTACAATCTTTCCATTAATGGCTCTGTCTGCTAATGCCTATTTTCATGGAATCTAAACTCTGTCTCCTACCTTTAAATATCTTTGTCTCCATTTCTATGCTGTAGCTCTATCCCTTGTACTATTTTTATCTACATATCTCAATCATTTTTACACTCTGTCCCTTTATCTTGTTCTGCCCTTGTCGATTTTGCACCATACCTCTATCTTTTGTCCATCTCTCCATTTCGTACTCTTCTTTTTCTTGAATCTTACAGAGCATCTTTCAGGATAATTTTCTCTTGTCAGTGAAGTAAGCAAAGCTGTCACGCCGTGGTTCACCTGTCCTTTTGTGCAGCAGCTGACACCTCGTATTCCTGTCTGCGGTAAAAACTGCTCCTAATATACAGTAGCAGAGCGAGAATACAGTGCGAGCGCGTCAGCCGGGGGATGAGGGATACTGCACGTAATATATTCATGTTTGCTTAAATCAAGCTCAAGGTTAAAACAACACCTATTTCTCTTGGCGTCACATCTCTTTGGCAGAACACAGAGTTTGGACGTGCCAAACATGACACCTCCACTCACTAATACAAGAGAAATAAAGGCTGAATGATAAATAAGTCTGCATTTTTTACTGCCTTTCCACTGCACACCTCACCCTCCTGTTCTCCTCCTCTCCCAGACAGAAATGCAAATAGGTCATTGAGCTTCATCCCCCTTTTGCCCTAACATGCAATGACAGTCTTTAAATTCCCCTTTGAAGACGCTTGTCCTTAAGAAGAAAAATATAAGGAAAGTCTCCCATTTAGCATGAAAAGGTATTAATGTTCCCTTCCGTATAAGGCAGGGGATCAAAATGTGTGCTTAAGGGAAGCCGTGACCGCTCTCAGGAAGCCATGACCGAGGTTGAGCGGAATGCTAAATGCCATACATCCTCAAGGTTATCTCCGAAGACAGAGCCCTTTTGGAATCTGCCTCTGCTTTATTTTCTTCAATGCATGCATCAAGTCAGCTGAACGGGAAAAGATGAAGGTGACTCCTAGAGCGAGTCCAATACTCTCTCTCTTTCTCTCTGTGCAAACACACCATACACCTTGCTGTGTGTGCAACAAATGACATTATTTGGCAGGTCCAGAGTAGGGATAGCAAAAGATTTACAATCAAAACACTTACAAAGGCCCATCAGTCCATCTATCCATCCATTATCTATACCAGCTTTCCCTTTTTGGCTTCAGGGAAGAGCCTGATCCAGGTGACAATGAGTGAAACAACACACCCTGGACTGGTCACCAGGCAATCACAGGGCTAGCATGTGGACATGAACATTATCACACACAAACACACCAAAGTGCTATTTAGAGGCATGATCAACCTGACAAGCATGTTTTAGCTCTGTGGAAGGGATCTGGAGTACCTTTAGGAACCCCATGCAAGCACTGGGAGAACATGCAACCTCCACGCCAAAAGGCCCTGGTTAAGTTTAGGGTCTATCCTGAGATCCTCTAAGCAACAATGCGTTGAGAAAAATAGTCCAAATTAAGCAACATTTAATTTGTAATGAGTTAACGTCTTCAGCACATAAACGATGTGATGTTGACTGCAGTGTGGAGTTTGACTAATGTTAGCAATACAAGCAGTGTAGCCTTTGGGCTCTCTTGCAGTTCAACATATTTATACCTTTTATACTTAATTGTTATTATGTATTTTTACCATTATGGAGGAAAAATATGACAAGGTAGAAATATACAAGGCAGACAGAAAGTGTACAGGAGAAAAAGCAGGCTGCGATTTATTTCCCTAGTGTAAATATTTGTAGGAATGTTCTTCCAAGGAATTTGCCCCACATAATTAGTGTCTCTCAATGTGCCTTAAATCAAACTGCAGTAGAGTGGTGCTGGAACGATGTATTTTTTAGGCCAACCTGGAAGTTATCATAGCACTGGTTCCTGCAACCGCAAGCCTACTATTGGATTTTTCACTGTGTTTTGGATCATGGCTGATAATAAGCTCTGTAGCAAACAAAAAATAATAAAAAATTACATGTTCTGCCCTTTGTTATAATCTTAACAAAAAAAACCTACTTTTCACAATGTTTTAAGCTTAAACATAATTAAAGAGAGTGAAAAGCTATTAGGAAGGTACTATCAACAACATGGCGGTTCAACATAGAAGTAACGATATTATATGTATATATATATATATATATATATATATATATATATATATATATATATATACATATATATAAATGTTTTCAAAGTATAACATCTTATTGTAACCTCATGTTTAATAATCAATATTCTAAACCCTAAATTTCTTTAAAGATTTATCTCAGATTTATGCCCCTTCATATATTCGTCATGCTATGTGTGAATGTGAAACATGCAGTGTGCTGAGCTCTCTGGCCCTCCCAAGAAGCTGCGCTACACTCTGAAATGATATCAATATAATACAATGTGAGCATTGTGAGGCTCAATGGTAGTGGATCTTCCCTAGTTTGTTTTTCCAAAAATGGATAATAACTCATTTCACTTACTTGAGTTACTTTTATTAACTAGCTCTATTGTTTATTCATTGTTTTTTTAACCAGTAATTTAGATTTAGTTTAGTGTATTATTTTTGATTCATGTACTTAGTTACATTTGTCATCAAATCTGAGCACTGAATGGAAAATTTAAATTATAAGCTACACTCATCAAAGTCTTCCGTCAACAAGTTGTCAAGATATCAGAGCTATAACTTTAACACTGATACCAAGTCCAGCTCAGTACTATTTTAATGTTTAATTTCATAAATATTGGGGCAGAGTGCTAGTCCATAATCAACAGGAGAAGTGTTATACTGTATGTACTATGTTGTTATTGTGAAAAAAATCAAGGGTTGAGTCATCACTCTCCAGCTTTTGTCCTTTTCACACAACACAGAAAATATTACTCAAGTACTCAGTACTTTGAGTACATTCTAAATGACACACTTCTTACTTTTTACCTTAGGCATATTTATGTTGTGCTACCTGTACTCAAGTATAATTTTGTCAAAGTATCTTAACTTTTACTTGAGGAAAATGTCTGCGTACTCTTTTCACCTTTGGTTTTTGTCCAAATGCTGCCAGGTTTCACAATGCTTGCTTGTGGCTGAAGCGTGTGCCACCTGCAGTGCTAGGGCTGTCATATCTGACACATGTATTTGCTTCTTTTTGGCTGCAACTCCCTGCTGCTATAGCTCTCTCTCTCTCTCTGTAAATTTCACCTAAATAAAGGAATTCAGATGAAGGTTTAGGAACCACATAATCCTCCCAGCAAGTGACTTGATCCATGGACTAACTGACCCCAGAAAACTGAAAAATGAATGCACTCTGTACAAAGAACTGCAAAGGGCTTCAAGTCTGAAAGGTCAAAAGTGTAATTGAACTGTTTCTGTTGTATGAGCATACATTCTTGCTGAATAAAGATAAATATTGATTTGTGTCTTTTGTTGTCCTGTCTAATTTGGCAAAATATTTGCACAGCATGTAAAAAAAAGGCAGGCCTCCTATTCTCAGGATTCTTGGTGTGAGAGAGGTGTAGCTCAGACTTGCAGTCTGAAAGCACTTCTCAAGCCCCCTAACACACAGCAACAAAGAGCAGATTTTAGCAGTATCAGCCAAGGCCCTATTTATGCAAGTCAGATCTTGATGTTTAAAATACAAGAATGTCCCCAGTACACACATTAAATGGACATTTAATGGCCATTTTTTTAAACCAGGCTTTACATGTTGCATTTATTTATTTTAATTCCTGGTCTTATTTTCATCTCTTTAACATGCAGTGTGTGTAGGACTAATATGTCTGCAGCCAGCTTCTAGTGGACAATTGAGGAACTGCAGGGCTGTGTGGTTTTTCTACACTACTGCACTACTGCAATTTTTCTTTTTTAATAGTGGAGATCACCACTGTTACCAAAACCATGGGTCTGTTTAGCCATGATAAAAAAACAAACAAACAAAAAAAATAAACTGTTTAACCATCTTGTAATTCTGGCAATGACTCTTATTATACCTGACTTAGTTATTTATCCAGCTAGTTGTCCATGGTCAATTCACTCCAGTATACTCTCTTGACTTGCCTCTTTCTCTCGCTCTCTTTCTGCATGTTTTGTGGACCATGGACTGGGATCAGATAGAGGTACAGTAAAGCCAGGGGCTAATACAAAGCACTTAAATGTGAGAAGTGTCATTTCCATCCCCAAGTCCCTGAATATTGAAATTAGGTCATCAGTGCAGCAGAGGCCAATTTTCACCCTCATACATCATGGCTGCCCGTGCACCCAAGGTCTCATTACACCATACATGGTCAATAAGCCATTAACATGCAGCAGACAATATAATGTTCACACAAAGACAATGTATCTACTGTACAGTAACAGTAACCAGACGGGCTGTATTTCACGGCTAAAACACTCTATTTTACAACACGGGGAAAAGGAACTTCGAGGCATCACTTGGAGTCTTTTGGATGTTTTTGGTGCCAGTATTTGTTTGGAAAGAAACAGAGAAGCTTTTTGTATGCACAGTCCTTTTTTTTTTCCAACATCAGTTTGCCAGTGTGATATTCATTTGTTGGAAGCTGTGCTGCATAAACAAACAACGCCCAAGGCTACCACTGGCTGGTTAAACAACCACAGGCTGTTTTCTCTTTTCTCCACCAGAGCACATTGAAAATTCCTTGTTGGACCACAACATGCTCCGCTACGTTTATTCAACAAATAGCCTACATGGAAGGAATATTTCACTTTATAATACTTACACCTAAGAAGAGCATGGTGTTTGTTATTTTGTTTTTGGGTTTAAATTATTAATCAAAAAGGGGGAATATAAAAACCTGTGGAGGGTGATAGTGTTTTCTTTTTTTTTTTCTTTTTTGAACGGTTGGCACTGTGCTTCCACTCTAAGTTGCAAGGATGAAAATGTTCCTTTGTTTGTCGGCATCCTACATTTCTTCCTGCCATTACCCTGCAATAAACCGCGAGCATCAACATTCCTCTAACAAACCAAAGGCAGATTGGAGCCCCTGCCAGCGCTGTAACAAATGGGGCAAATCATTGTCACAACCCATGTTTCTTTCTGCTTTAACGTGGTTACACGACTGTGCCGGGACATTTATGGACTGCCTGATCCACTGCTGGCAGATTAAAACAAAATCAAGCCAAACCGGTTTAAACCTCTTCTGTGATGACTCTCACAGCATATTGTGCACCGAAAAACAAACATTTTATTAACAATAAAACATTGCTTTATTTCATTTTCTCCTTCTGATTCAATCTATTTCCTTCAGCGTTTTTTTTCCAGAGTACCTTCTTCCTGCTTGTGAAAATGGGGTTTGTATTGATGAGCTGGGCCCAATATTGATTTCCCATCATTCCTGGTGTGGACATTTTCTGGTCTATTATACTACAGTCGCAGCATATTCCCCCAGCAGCCGTAAAGTGGATATATGGACAACCTGACCTTGGCAATATGGAGATAATGAAATATCCTTAATGACCCTTCCTGAAAGATTTTACAGGCTGGACTATAGACTGCCAACCCATGTACAATAATAGTTAGCGGAGGAGGATTTTAGAGGCCCAACTAAATCTAAAGCTCACTACACGTATTGGGAGGACTGTTAACTCGTCTGTTTTACTAGGTTAATGTAACCATTAAGGGCACACAGTTATATGATAGCTAATATTAAAGACTGGTTTATAACCAAGGGCAGTGTCAGCCATTACTCTCTGCCTTTAACCATCACAGGAAAGGGAGGAATTAAAAAAATCTGCTACATGTGAATGTGACATGAATTTACTTAGACCTGTTACAAACATGTGTCAGTGCAATATGTTTTAAACCTGCAGTAGCATGACGTGAATAGAAACTTGGAAATTGTTTATAACTTACCTAATGCAGATATGATATATTTAGTATTTATATATTTTGGTCAATTATCTCTTCCCTCTTTAACAAGTGTTTGTATTTTACATTGTTGGAAAGCCTTATTAGTCACCTGTACAATGAGGTACAGTACGTAAGGATCATGCATTTGTGGAATAAACAACACCACTAAACATGTGGGTAGTGCCCCCAAAAAATGTGGCAAAATTCCCCTTTTCCCTGTAGGGAAGCCTACGGTTCCTCAGTGAAGCAAGGGTGAAGAACTAGTCTTCATGGGGTAATGTCTTCCGGAGACGCCACTTTGCGGTCTGTTTTTGACTTCACCAGTCTCAGAGAATTTGGTCCTAAGTTTGGAAATGGTACCAGGGTTGACACCAAATAATTTTGCCACTCTGAATACAAGAACACCTTCTTTCAGTTGCTGGAGAATTTGGCACATTTATTTTGGGCCCTACCCACACGTTCAGCTGTCGTTCATTCAACAAAAGCATATTTCTTTCAAATTGTACCTCGTTGTAAAGGTGATTAATGAGGCTTTCCAATGGTATCAAAAAGCAACACCAACTGGAATTTTAAAAGGGAAGAAATAATCAACAAGAATAATGCTTTCAAACTATCTGTTGGAGGAATGTATAGTTTATATATCCTCTTGGTTTGTGTTTAGATTGAGGACTCTAATAAAAACTGCACTCCAAAAATGTATGTATACATATCAGTTCTCTGCTGTTTCTGTTTGCAAAATAAGTTTTAGTGTAGGACAGTTGTTTCATGGCAACAGCTGTCCCAGAATGCTTTGAGCATAATTTGCAGTGTGAATCAGGAAAGTCACTTTTTTGAGTTCCTCCCCACATAATGTGAAATTAGGCTATACGTGAAACTTTACCGTAAAATGGAAGGAATATTTCTTCGTTTTGTAAAGATAATGTCAACAGAAAGAGTTTTTTTTTTTTTTTTTTTTTTTTATCAAACAGATTGTTCATTTCAAAGCAAAAAGTAAGCAGCAGCTATAAGATGAGCTGACAGCAAGTCTCAAGCTGGCTTCTTGAAAGCCCCCTAGTGGTGAAATGTACCTACAATCTATTTGACAGGGATTAACGGTAATATTGTCTGTTTTTTAAATAATATTTCTCATTCTAATGATTTATCCTTCAACATGTAATGTTTATGTAAATCTAAAACTGAAGCAAAAAGGGAGAATATATGCAGAGAATAAGAAAAATCTAAATTTATGTAAATGAAGTTGCTTTTGTCACAAATTCATCAGTGAAGTTGTTTTTAATTTGGTTCAGTTTACCTCCCCCTTCAATCCAAGTTTTGCACCCCTGTAGTCTTTACATCTGATTATATCTTTAAAGTGTGTTAAGGAGATTTGTAAACTAATTCAATGTTTTGAAGGTTGTATGTAATGTGAATAATTTCTAAGACTCATCTCAAACTGCAACCAAAGGAAAGAAGGGAGAAATGATGCCTGAACTGTAGTCGTACTGTAGGTATTTGGGTGTCAGAGTCGGTTAGACGTCAGCAGGTGAAAAAGGGAGATCATTATTCACATGTCACACTGACAGTTGTTTCAGAGATTGGCGCTGATAGCGGCTGATAATCATCCCCCGAGCGAAGCAACAATGAACTTGCCCCGGCACTCCACTGTCTTCAGAACACTTCAAACATGCTGCACTTCAAACACAAAAGCAGCCGTCGCCTTTGATGTCATTGTCAAAAAATGAGTTTTGTTCCATCGCGGTTAAACTCCACCCCCTCGGCTGAAACCTAGACGGAGACGTGCGAGAAACAGATTTTTGAACATGAAAAGAGCAGCTGTGTTGTCTGATACGGCCCTTTATCCTCAGGGCTGCCATACTTCTCCCCTCACATCCACAGAATGGAGGATACAGTCATGTTTATGTGGATGAGACTTACTGCATATGTGGCATAGCTCTTTTTTTAGATGTGAATTATTCAAATGTTATGCAAAGACGAGAACATTTGGGGTAAACTAGGCGATGTTCATTTTGTGAAAGAAAACTATGTCCAAACATGTCTGTTTAGTCCATGACCAATTAAGACAAAAACTGGCAAAAATAAATCTTTTGTAATAAAGACTTGGACAAAATGTGTTTCCTTTTTATCGAGATAGCACTCCGACATGTGAATGTCTTAATTGATTAAAGATATGATTAAAGATATGATAATCACTAATTGGCAAACTGTTCAGTTTTGGAATTCATTTTACGATTTTGTTTGTCTCTAATTCTTTAAATGGATTTGCAATGCGATACATCTCTGATCTTTTAAAAGTCCACACCCCGTCAAGATCTTTGAGATCTGTGGAGCAGCTTCCTCTTGTTGCTCCTAAGTCCAGGCTTAAAACTGGAGGTGACTGAGACTTTTCTTTTGTGGCCCCTCAATGACCTACCTCTTGAAATCAGTATTTCCCCGACCTCACCTACATTTAAATCTTGTCTTACAACTTGCTTTTACTTGTTGTCTTTTCATGCAGCATCAGAGTTGTGTGGTCTTTGTTTCATACATTTTAATCGACCAAAATTGGCTTTTATCTTAACAGATTTTCTTGTGTTGTTATGTGCTTTTCTTTTTCATGTGATTTTATATGTTTTTTACATTTGTATAATATTTGTTGTATTTTACATTTGGTGTTTAATGTTAGTTTTATTTATTGTATCCATCTATCCATCTATTATCTATTCCACTTATCCCTTTCAGGGTCACAAGGGGCCTGGAGCCTATCCCAGCTGACAATGGGCGAGAGGCGGGGTACACCCTGAACCGGTCACCAGCCGACAATTTGTTCCTCTTGCTAACTTGTGTAAATAGAATTGTTATATTGAGAGTAACCAGTTATTTGTACCATTTTAGCCTCTACTGGAAGTGGGGATAATGTGACCCTCTCTTTAACCGGTGTTTTATTCATCACTGCTTTAAAGGGTAAAAATGTCAAAATTTGACTATATATGTAAAACACATTTTAACACAAACATTAAACTCAGTAGTACACAAAGTACCCAACATGTAGACTGAAAGCAGGGAGAGTAGTTGAAGTATCTTGCATTACCTGGCTCCTTCACTAAACAGGAGCTGGTTGCAGAGACAGCTGGATGAGCATGTCCGCTCCTGATGAAATCTCAGCACAGACACGGCCGCTTCATAATGACTATAATCACAGCAGATAAGCAACTAGTGCATGGGAAGGAGGCTGCAGATCAGAGGGCGAGAGGAATAGAGGGAGAGAAAAAGTAATTGAATCTTTTGGAGGCCCATTCAGATGAAAGCCATTGGCTGTGTGGGAGATGCTGTTCAGGGAATGACATTTAGATTACAGAGGTGCCCTGTTCACCATCACGGTCAATACCTCCTCCTTCACAATAGCACTCCTAAGTCTCAGCAACACGGCTTTCAGAGTAAAGGAGAGCTTTTATACACAGTAGACTGTGTGGAGATTCTCAGGATTTACACTGCCGAGTGTCCTTTATCATCTCTACTGTAGCTAATCTGTTTTGATTGCTTACAATAATTACTATGAATGAGACAAAATATGAATAAAGCAGTTCTGTATGCCTTGTGGTACAAACATTGTACTGCTGGTGCTAAATATTAATACCTAATTTGTGATTTGTTTCATTTTGATTCAAGTACTTTTTGTAGACTTTGGCTGTCTCTCTGCATCACTGCTTGATGGATCTTCCTGACAGAGACATAAAATTGGGTAACATGAATTGATGTTATTGACCGAAGAGGCTTAATCATGTAAAGTTGCTAGACTTGCCGGATTCCATGTTTGTCATCAGGCAAATCATCTGAAAAAGCTTTGGGATAATATATTTTCCCAGTCAGAGAACGACATTTTTTTGATGAGATAGAGATGGTAGCTATAGGGGTGTGATTTTGTGGTGCAGAAAGTGAGACTTGACAATAAGCCTGTAAACTGGGGGTCACCAACCTGAAGATCGTGATCTACAGAAATATATTTACAGAAAATGACCCTATAGATATTAAAGAGTCGATGGTTTGGTCTTTACCAACACAGGATGGACCTTTTCACTAATCAATAGCTATGTTTAGAATTTTAAATTCATTTGGGCCTGCGCAGAGCTGTGTGGAAGGTCTAAACCCAGAGACAGCAGAAGGAGCGCCTGTCCTTTCCTCTTAAAATGACAGAAAAAGTGCTTTGATTTTGCAACAACAACAAATTTCTGCGTTTTCCTGAAAGTGACTATCTTGGAGGTAAGAGGCTTGACAATGATATATGAGTATGTACACATGTAGTCAGTATTTAACCAAAGAAGATGTCTATTTTTTTTCATGCCCAAAACCATCAAAGGACAATTGTTGTTTGGATCCTTAATTGCTGGTAAAATGATTTCTGTTTAATATTGGGCTCAAATCAATCACTCTCTCCACCGTGGTACAGCTGTAGGTTCCCAAACTAAAACTGGCAACAGATGCTACGATTAGCACGTCTGTTTGTGCTACTGCTTTGTGAAAGCATTAGCATTTTAGCTAGGCCTTGGCCCTGGTGTCTCAATGACTGAGATTCATGTGCTGCCATATGACTTAAATTTCGAGGTTGAGAACAACAAAATGTTCAAGGGGTCAGAACCGGACCCAGTATATCTGGTGGGGGACGAGCATCATTGCTGACATGAATCATGACCTGGATGAGAAGAAGAGGAGCCTCAGCAAATAGGTTGTATACTTTATACCTGGGCCATTGCTGGTCTGGGTGAATTCTTACCGATGCAGGGCTCCACAGAATGATGTGCTCAAAACTTTGATGTCATGACTGCATAAGTGTTTCAGAATGATTTATTTTTACACCACTAATCCTTACCTTAATAATCATAATACTCCACCACCACTTGGGGTGATATTCTTTTTTTCTGTTTGGTCAATTTTGCTGATAATTGCCAATAATAATCTTGTACTGTATTGTATTTCATCCTCACTGTATTATATCGTGAGTTGCCTCATGATTCTCACCCCCTACTATTGTCCTCTCTAAAATCCTGATACACGCCCCTCACACACTGTTCATATTCCCTTCTCTGTATGGTCAGTTGAAATATTCATAGCACTGCCTTATCAAAATGTAACCCACGGCAACTTTCCCCCACCAGCTTTTATCCTCCCTATCTGCCATATTGACACAGACCAGCATATTCCAAATATTAGAGGGATCACATATCGCTCCTGTGACACACTTCAAATGTATCTCAGATTAATGATATATCATGGCGAGGGATCTACAAAAACCATTAGTAAGGCTGACACTTTGACATGAGATTTTAAAAAATTTCCAAGTAATCTTTTTGATTTATGAAAGTGTGTCCAGGTTCATCGGGAGTGATTCCAGATTTATCACATCCTGGTTAGAATTATTAATGATTTTCAATTTGTAAATCTGATGCTGCCACATTCACCGGAGCTCCGTGGAATCACCAAAGGCTGATATTGGAGTCCGAGCTTTGCTCCTGAAGCGTGATTACTTTATCAAAATATTGCTACCTGTGACTTACATTTCACTTATTTTCCACTCTTGCAGAGCCTTTCCCCCCGTCTCCTTCATTTCTCTCACCTCACGTACGAGTGCCACACACATTTTTCAAAGCCAGCTCCTAAACACCAGAGCAGCCACAGCTTATGTCGTTGCTCGGCTAATCTTCTGAAGTTAGACGTTGCACTATTAGTTCCGAGTTCCTGACACATGCACTTTTAAGGACCTACTGTGTCAACATGTCAAATGGGTGCAGCGTGCAGACAGCTGTACATTGCAATCTTTCTCAGGGTTGATGAGAGGCGCAGCTAAGATCATCATCTCTTTCCAAAGATAGCCAGCGACGTGTTGATGTTTGCTTTGATGTCATGTCGATGCATCAGGACGACTACTTTCCTTCTACTTAAAGTGAGCACTCAGTCACAAGAGGCCATTCAGTCAGGGTGGTCTTTGTGTGGCATATGCCCACCCAGACATGAATGAGAATGGCACTTTGCAACTAAGCACTACAACCACATAACAAGATGAGGTGACACCTTCTGCTGATCTGCACATTTCCACTGAAGCCCTTCAAAACAAACTGGACGACGTGGACCATAAATTCAGAAAAACTCAACAGTCTTGTTTTGTGGACACACCTTACCAAGATCACCGAATGCTTTCATTTCCATTAATAATTATACTGTAACTATTCCTAAAACGTCCTTGTTTCTATTACTAATCCAGCTTACTGGATGCAAGCAGATGTTGCCAATCGACTTCATCACCTATTTTTTCTCTTTTCCAAGCTTTATACGTCTCATACTTTACTCCTTTTAAATAAGTTTACACTGATCCCAGGTGTCATCAGAATATATTTCCAAAGTTTCTTGCCTCAAAATCTGTTCATTGGATTTTGTCATGCCTTTTAACCCTCTCAGCCCTGCTCAAACAGGCTGTTTTAGATTAAATCCATATGTGCCCTGTGAGCCCTTTCAGTGCTGAGCTCTAATGTTTACTGTGAGTCATCAGACTTGGCATGCCAGAGATACAAATAAACACATGGCTCAATGAGTATCTTCCATCTGAGGAAGGTCCCCAAATTATATCATCAGGGGAATATGTACAATGGACTGTTGTTACAATGACCATCCATTTTAAGAGAAGTATAGCACGCAACAAAGGGAGAGGGGGGGATTTTCCTTATGTGGAAAGAGGGGTGGGGGTGATGTCAAAATGCCTTGCAGATTTAAAAAAGAAATGTAAAACGAGCTTTTAAAACGAGACATTTAATGCATCTAATATTTGTAAGGACCAAAATAAATATATTAATAAAATGTCTATTCATTTATGACCCACAATATGTTCAAATATTGGATTTTGGCATGCCTGTAAACCCCTCAGTTTCAGCCCTGCTCAAAACAGGTTGTTTTGGTGTAAACCCCTATGAGCTCTGTGTGATTATGCTCCTCTTAAATGGTGGATGTGTCTTCAGCTTTTCATTACTGAGCTTTTATGTTTACTGTGGGTGCATAGATGTGTCTAAACATGATCCTTTTAATGACATCATCCAGTGAATATTTAAAATGGACTATTAAAGCATGCATTTTCTGAGTAGCGCAACAGGCAACAAAGGGAGAGGAGGGATTTTCCTCACCTGGATGGGGAAGAGGTCATTGTCAACATGCCATGGAACCATAAATGAAAATAAAAAATGGAAAGAGTCCTTAAAATAGAGCCTTTAGCACATCCATGATCTGTTTGCACCAAAATAAATATGCTAGTAAAATGACTATTAATTTTGTTAAAAGACTTACACACAATAAAACAATCCCACTACACCATGGTATTAATTTCAGACCAGTAGTTAGTGCTACTGTACTTGCTTGTACTCACTCAGAGCAGTGAGGTGTTAACATAAATATAAAAAAATTGGGTCACACATGTTTATGCAAGCAACATATTAGGTTGGGTAACAACTCAAAGTGGCCTTTGGAAATCCAAAATGGCAAAGTTGCCTTTGAAGTAGAAACTTGACCAAATAGCAAGGCTGCTTTAAATGTGCTGCGCAATCAGAACACAGGAGACCAGCATCTCCTCAAGCATGGCTAGTGACTAAAACCATAAGGCCTTTTTAGTGGGAGTGCATATTGGCAGCTAACATGGTGACAGAGACTGTGCTGTCTGAAAGGGTTTACACCTAGGATCCTGGTTTTAAAGTATTAAGATGGACAGGATTTCTTGTTAGAAATGTTTTGTCTGGTTCAAGAAAAAGAGTTTTTCATAATGTCATTTTTCACATTTCATACATTTTCCTCTATTTTAGTGTATGTGATGGTAAAAATGTTTTGCTTTTAAATCTTTAAAGCACTTTGACCAAGTTGAATAATAGCCGTTATGAAAGGCAACTTCATATACAGGCCATTTTTAAAGAGTTAATGGTGTATTTAACTGGGAGCCAGCATATTATTTCCAGTAAAAAAATATATATATATTAATGTGTACTTGATCATTTTAACAAAGTGTTAATTTCACTATGACATGGTAATAGACCAATACAAGACTTCAGCCTGTGGGAGAAAGGGTATGGATGTAATTAGCACATCAAAAGCCATGAGAAAACCATCAGCAGTTTTACAGCATTGAAATCATAGTTTATGAACCATTATGAGCATACTGAGCATTACAGGATGGCAAAATTACATGAATTATGAAAAAGTAAAATTAAATGTAATAATGTCAAAACTATGATCACAGGCATAAAATGTTTGGATTTTAGATCCGACAGCAGCCATTAAGTATTCTCATTAGGGGTCAGTTTTTCCTGGTCAACATTAACCAGACAAATCCAATAGAATCCAACTTTTTCTGTTAACTTATGAACAGAGCCAATAGCATTTTGCCAGGCTGACCAAGCAACTACTAGTATTTAATGAACATGTTGGTCACTGTCACTTATTATAATCCATAAAAAGGGAGAATGTGCTTATGAGTTGGCTTTACTGTTCCTAGTAAAGCCATTTTATCCAGGTTAGATGTAAAAATACAGTTTGTATAAGCTTTTTGCATGGCAAAACTATCTTGATGCGATATCAGTCTACTCTTAATAATCCAAACTGAGAGAACTTTTAAATGTGTAATTGATGTAGTAGCTTTTATGATTGAACATTTGTATAAAACAAACTTACTAAAGCTCTAAAAACAAAATCAGCCCCTCCTCAAAGTGTTTTTATCAGTGAAAAGCTGATGAAGGCCATCATGCCCCTTCATGACTCGATGACAACCTCTAAATTTCACAGCTTTCACACACAATTGTCATATTTTTTTAATAAATTGGAATTAAAATGTGAGGACACAAGTGCTAACTTGTGAAGAGACAACATGGCATTCATTTCTCTGCTACTGTGCTACCACAGAAAACTGAGCCAGAGCACTGTGTGTCTCACATTGAAGTTGGACCAAATTCACTTACAGACTAAAGTACACAATATCCTCTGTATTAGTCCCCCACACTGCCTGCTGGGCAGCTGGCTGTGTCTTGAAATCATAGAGAACAATGAAGAAAATAGATGTTTACTTTCTGCCACAATCCAGCTCTTTGTGCTCTGATTTTACATGTCTGATTTTCTGCTCAGTTTCAGTAGGAAATTAAGCCTGCAGGTGAATTTGTTGTTAAAACTGAATAATTCTTAAACAATTTGCAGTGGGAACAATAATTTAACAAGTAAAGGTGTATAGATGACCAACCCAATGATTTGTTTTGGAAACCATTTCATCTGAAATGTTTTAAATGATTTGTGATAATTTTCACACTGTGAGTGAGTGTGCCAAACTGGGTGCTCTGGAGCAAAGAATCTCTCATTTCCCCGATTGCTGCTTTATCAAATTACCTAAATCTAAGACAAAACATGAGCTATCATGAGGAGAAACTAGATAATTCAAAATCTAATAATAATAGTCGATAAAAACATGAAAATGGTCCTCTACATATTTTTGATTTGCTTTTATGTCACATAAGTTTACTTAAGATATTGTATGTGTTGCCAAAGGAAAATAAGTTATTAGAAGAAAGAGGAAATATCTTTTATATGAAGAAAAATGTGCTTTTTTTCTTATTTAAAGTAAAAAAAGGTCACACTGCCTCATAATATAAAACAAATTGCGACAAATAAGACTGCCACATTCATTTTTGTTTTTAAATGAAAGCTAGCTTTGTAAATACACTAGCTTAGGCTTAAACAAGACTCTGGAGTAAACAGGAGAATCAGCTAACCAGGTTTTGTCTTAAAATGAAGACAAATTCAGTGTTAATATCTGGGGCTCTAATTTTATAGACCAGGTGCAGCGCACCCGCCCTGCGCTGCGCCTGCACCAACAGGGTGTGTCCAGGGCATTTTGCAAGTTTTGTGCTCGGTGCAGTCCGGCGCAGCAAGGCGCACCCAAGCCTTCCCACTGGCGCAAGTGGCAGAGAGGGAGGAGAGAAGGCTCCAGTGGGTTTAACACAGCGAGTGTAATCTTTACCAATCAAATAAACGCCTCTCCTCGCCTTTAAGTGCGCTGTGGGCAAGGCGCAATGACAATTTCCCCTGGGTGGCGAAAATGGTCAGAGCCGCTGTCACTTCTGCAGCAACTGGGAGAGCGCAGGGGCCACCGGGCTGCGCATCGGAGGCCATGATGCATGTCACCATGTGGACCACCTCGCGGGACAGATGTAATCTGTTCTTCTGTCATGAATATGAGTACAAAATTAAGTGATAATTACATTTAAACACAGCAGCAGACTAATCCATTCATCATGCTTGTGATCCACCTGCATTCCTGGTCTGTCATCGCCAATAGCAGAACCTTTGGTGAAATATTCTCTCCCGGTACCTCCTCCTCATCCTCCTTGCAATAATGAACTGCATCTTTTTAGATCATGTTAAGAATAAAGGGGTGTCTCTTTGTGTTTAGGGTAAATGGGTTTTTGGGTCTAAAAGGTCTCACACACTGCGCCAACCTCTCTGAGAGGTGGTGATACTCTATGTGACATTCTCACTGTTGTTACATGTGTTACGGCAGACGTTCTTAAACTGCTGTTGATTTATAGTGTTGATAACTGGACCATTTACGTGCCAACACATACTGCCTGTTGCTCCCATATTACTGCGGAAGACTAGAGGACAAAATGAATGACAGCTAACACTGAGGGGAGCTCTTGTGCAGGATCTTTAATTTTTCATCCTTTCAAAACACTGATATTTTCATCCCCTGAAAAAAAGATGGAGATATATCTGTCAATTAAAAGTTTTGGCTCTTTAAAACTAAGCAATTAAGGTTTTTTTTAGATCATTCATTCTGCTGATTGAAAAGTAAAGAGCAATAAAGTCCTTATCGTCATTGCATCTTGAGAAAAAAAAAGCTAACATTAGCTCGTTGGCATTGTTTGATGGGGGTTTCAGGATCACCATCAACTATCATCATTCAATATTTTGGATCAGTAATTTTATAAAAGAGTGATGTTCTGATCAAGTCAAAATTATACGCTATCACCTGCCCTAACTGAAAGTGAGGTATTGGATGTTGCATTGCATTGCGCAGCACAACACATCTGGTTTCCACACTGCATTTTAAAAATGTAATTCAATGCCCTGTAATTCCCCTTGTAAGGGGTACATCAAGCGTTTTAGCTGTACAGCAAGACATGAGGTGCTCTGTATTGATGTTTTAAAGGCTTAGAAATACATAGCTTTCTGTGAGCTAAAAGTTTCACCCTGGGCGTTGAAAGTGAAAACAAATCATTTCACTTACTAGAATGGATGAATGCTCCATCATCTCTGCCATGTTTAACAGATAAACCAGAGAAAACCAAGAAAATCCCTCCAGCACCTCTTCAAAATCCCTCTGTCCTCACTCCCATATATGTCGATGCACAGGACGGGGGTAAAATAGAGTCAAGGAAAGATATTGCAACGTGTTTTTCCTCAGTTCGGACATGGTGTATGAAAAGATGAGGAGATGTCTGTTTAGATAAAAGAGCATATAATAGCATTATTCCACCACTTCCTCCTTAATGGGTTTTCCTTCTAAGGGGAGTTCTCCTCATAGATCAGTGCATACAGTCAAAAAATAATACAAAATAGAGATAAAAACTGTCCAATGCACAAAACTAACAACCAAGTCTGTCAACTTCTCCACAGTAAAGCAGAGGGAAGCTTTTCCTGTTCACCAGCGGACGACCTATCATGGTGTGATGTCATATGAAAGCTTTCAGTATACCATGGATTTACTGTGGGAAAATTCAATATGGTATCATTATTATGTTTTTCATTTTTCTCAGATGTTTCTTCATGGTGCACAAACTATTATTACATCCCGAAGGACTGCAGTCCAGTCTCAGGATACACTAAAAAGTGATTTCTTGTCCCTCTCATCCTAATTCAGTTTTATGAGTTTATGCTAAAGTTTTAAGAATTTAGAGGCTTTACAACTGCTTACAAATACCTCTCCTCAAAATTTCCCCAAGTAACAACTCAGCCATGGTATTTTCTTTTGCCTAAATCTTAATTATGGCTTTTTTTTCCAGTTTGCATTTAACCCCATATTTAGCTTTCCTTGTGTCGTATCAAAGTTGTGTTTAATTTTAGTGGTGACATGTAGTAAAAGCCAGATGCTGGGATAGGAAACAGAGACAGGTTGATTCCTCCTGGGGGAGGGACATTGAAAAGAGAAAAATATTCTCACTGCGAGAATGTCCTGAAACAGAGTTAAAGAAAAATGGTATTGGATGGTTTCCACATAAAAAATCATTAAGTGTATATACAGTGCCCAGCATAAATGAGTATACCCCCTATTAAAAGTAATGTATTAATCAATATCTAAATGAACCAAAGAACAATTTCCAGCATTTTGACAAAGCTGAGTTTAACATAATTTTTTTCTAAAATAAGATGAAAGTAAGTGTAATATGATAACTAAAATTTTGCTCTGCTCCCACCTCATTGATTGGGGTGTACTCATTTTTGCATCTGGTTCTTAAATTGGTAAAAACACTTTTTTTGTGTCCAACTTAAAAAATCTTGTTTGCAATCAATGGCCCACATTTGGGGTGGGGGAGTATTTTGTGGTATAGTATGCCATAGAAAATGTTGATTATGAAAGGAAACTAAAGGTTTTCTGACAAATCTGAAGTGGTGTAATCATTTATATTGAGCCCTGTAAATGAAAACAAAACCATATTCTTTTAATTATAGACTGTTTGCATTTTGTCTCAGAAGAATTTATTTATACTTGTATGAGGATTCTAAGTCTTGAATTTGTGCATCTCTTGCTCTCTGCCTCTCTGTGCCGTCCTGACAGGTTTGACAAAGGCAGCTGCGAGCTAACAGACTTGACAACAAGTACCAGCGACAACCATACAAATTAAGGATGACTTATGATGAAGCATTGTGGTCGGGGAGGAGGGACAGAAAGTAGCAGGACTTCATTTGTGTCAGAGTGGCAATGATGCAAATGAAGTCCTGCGGTTTGAGTGGACGCGGTGTCAAGGAGTAAAATTTCATACAAAGAAGATGCTGTGTGTGGAGTTTCAGAACAGAGCTGATGCATTTATTTTATAGGATCTGTACTTCATGTGTCTTCTCTACAAAACATCTCCAGGATTTCTTGTCTTTCCCTTTTTTTGTCTACATGTTTCTACAATTTTCTCAATTGAAAAAAAGAAGTGCATGTCAACACACACAACACACAGATGTGTCACACAAAACCTTTCTTCAGTGGCTTCAGTGGTTAGTCGGGTTTTTTTGAAGTAGGGTTGCTCAAGGCCCATGGCAGTGATTAACTGTTCCTGGACAAAGCCCCTGTACTAGTGCGATGGGCATCTAGCAACCTCTAGAACTAATGCTTTGGCTCCAACCATCACTTAAAGCTCCCATGATCTGGAGTATCTGATCATTTACATCATCTCCTGGGTGTCTATTTAGCAAGGATTTGATTTAAGTTGAATAAAATGAAAATATGAAAAATGTCTTCTCTCTTGAAGAACAAACGCAGCTCTTTTCCCTCTTCTTTGGAAACGTTCAGATCAGAGGGGGTGGGGAGGCTACAGGAGGCTATGATAATGAGCTCTGCACTGATTGGCTGTTCAAACTATCCCTGAATTGGGGGGGGGGTTACAGGCAGAAGCGCAGACTTTCAAAACTATCATTATTCCACCTCTTCATCACCACCACAATACATTCAGACCAGGGCGCCAAAACTTAGAGGAGCAAAGTGTAAAATTTAATGTCAGTTAAAAAAAAAAATTAAGTGTAAACTTTATATGAAAATAAATGTTACACTTGAAAACACATCTCTGCCTCCATTAAGACAGTCTCTGCTGCTGTAACACTGTACATGCCAGATTAATCACTTTTCAAATATGAAACTATGCTCATAGAGCACAACACATACTACAAGGTATTTCTGACATTCTTGGCCGAAGTATCTAAAAAAAAATTCAAAAACAGACCTTTCTCCGAATGTGACCAAATCCTTCAAAACATTTTCTAGACCTGCATCCGTATTCAGATCACCACCAAAATCTTATCACTTTTTCCCCCATGACCAACATTCCCTTAAAAAATTCATCAAACTCCACTCATGACATTGTGAGTTATCTTGCTAACAAACAAACAGACAAATGCCTGCCTTGGCGGAGGTAACTAGGCTATGTCTTTACCTAGAGCCTGTATTTTGCTTTAACTTGAATTCATATATTTGACTAATAGTGAATGTTCACAATTACCAATGCAAGGATGGGCAACTTTAGAAACAAAGAGAGCCACATTGATACTATTCTAACTGCCAGAGGGCCAAATTGTTCAGAGTCTGAGGAAAATTTCAACAAGACATTGAACACTGTTTATGATTTAACAAAAAAGACAACATATAATCTGCTCCCTAAGCACCTTTAAACACCATTGAAAAGCAAAGAAAACTGATTTTGCAGGACGTGGGACCTTTAATAAGAGGCAATGTAGATCCTAGACTGGTCATCAGCAGGTCATAAAGAGTTTGTGACATACAACCAGGCACATCCACATTCCCACTGAGGAGAGCTGTTGGCCTGTGAGTGTCTTACTTACAAAGGTTTTAGTCCTGAAATCCTGAGTCTGAATCACACTCTTGGCTCCTTTTCTGCATGTCTTTCCTCACTTTCTGGCCAGTTTCTGACAATCAACTGTTCTACCTGAATAAAAGCATGAAAGACCAAAACTAGGTCTTGGAAAATAAACACCTGAAACAAATAGAATATTCTTCTGTCCAGACAGGATTTCAGTAAAGATTTTTGTCAAATTACTTAAGATTATCTGTATTTGTTTACTGATATGGTTGCATCCTTTCTGGTAAACAATGTGCTTTATTTATTTGTAGCTTTGACCACAACAGTCAGGTCCATTTTCCTGGATAAGGTTCTGAGGCAATGGAGGGTGATCATTTTATCCATACAGTAAATGACCTTTTATTGAGGATGTCGATAGGAGGATCTGGTTACCTATGTAGAGGCCGAGGGAGGAACTTAATTGCTCCCAGCGAGTGCAGTCTGAGGACTTGATTAGACCTTGAACCACTTCTCATGTTTTTCATTTGTGTGGTGACGACCTTCCTCCTGACTGAAATCAGCCTCAGCTCATTCCATGTCCGCCGCTCTCTGGAGATTCATGCCCCAGTGACTCCAACTGACTGCTGACTTCATTCTGAGGGAGTAGAAAAAAAATCTGTTCATTCCTTAGAAAGCATGGACTTCATTATAACCAGACTGAAAAAATGCATTACTTAGCTCATAAGCAGCTGTACACAGATACTGTAAGTGACACCCAAGGGACTGAAATTGGCTCAGATACTTATTTAATCTGGTACAGCTTCATTTTTCTTTTCTTTTTCTTTTTTTCTTTATTTTTTAACAACTAAAACAGAGAGATAGTACTTTTACCTCTGCCAAAGAGGTTATGTCCTTGCCAGCATATGTTTGTTTGTCTGTTGGTTTGTCTGTTCGTTAGCAAGATTACGCAAAGAACTGCGGGACAGATTTTGCAGAAATTTTCAGGAGATGTTGGTAATGGCCCAACTTAGGAATGACTAGATTTTGGTGGTGATCCACCATTGGCAAACAAATGATTTTGCTCAATAACTGTCTTACTAATAATGATATACATGATTCTGAGTACTAGGTGTGGTTTTTCAGGGTCAAGGAATCATATTATGATGGTGACTTTATCATGGAACTATTGCTTATAGATGTAACAGCAATATGTGAGCTACCTTGGTGGAGGCTTGTGCTCACCGAGTGCTTTCTAGTTCTATATGTTATTACTGTTGCTGTTGTTCAGCATTATTCTTGATATTATGACATCCACTTTAAAATTCTATTTTAGCTTTGTTTTTACCATGAAGAGATTTAATTTAAAGCTCAATTTTAACATTATTTAAATACTTAATTACAAACATTTTTTCATTATTAATAATATAACATTATTTGTTGACACTTTTAATTTTATTATTACTTCTGCCAAGGAGGTTATGTTTTTGCCAGCATTTGTTTGTAACTTTGTTAACAGGATAACTCTTAAAAGTTATCAACGAAATATCATGACATTTCTTAAAATAGATCAGAAATGGGCAAAGGACCAGTCAATTATATTTTGGTGGTTATCCGGATCAGGATGTGGATCCAGGATTTTTTTTAAAGGACTTATTCACAATGCAATACAGACCAGTTTTCCACATAATTGATCATAACTTGCCCAACAGTGTTGGAAATGCCTGGTAAAGGTTTGGAAATAGAATTTAACCATCTTTCCTGATATGTTGACTTCTTTCCTGAAAATGTATTTCAACATTATTCTCAAATTCTCAACTTTTTTTTTGTGTCGAGAGAACATTTCTGCATTATTCCAGACATTTGAACTTTTTCTTGTTTTCTCAACAGTATCACTGACATTTTGACTACTTTGAACCCCTCAAAATGTGTGTCCCTTCTCATTTTTTTCATCTCTGTGCCTGACCCCAATACTCTTTGATAACAAAGAGTTTCAAGATGGACACTAAACACTTGAACAAAATGTGTAACGCATTTACAAAGACATAACCTTAAATGTTGACAGTTTGATTTGTGGTTATAATTGAAGGAAAAAAACAATTGAATTTGCTTATCCTCAGAATGACATAGTAAAACAGCAGCATTAACATGTCTTTTTAATTCAATTCTGTTATTTTTATTAGATCAAGGAGCTACAGCAAAGGAACAGAAAAAAAGAGGAAATCACAATTATAGTGCTCAACTGACCCACCTGCCATTAGCAAGATAAATTAGTTGGTTCCATGCGAGTGACAACAGCTATGCAGGGAAAATGATCCTGGTGCCTCACAGACCTGGGCTCCCAGACACCACCAGGAAGCAGACAGGGGCCACACGGACCCCAGAGACCCAGAGATAGAGAGAGAGAGAGAAAGAGAGGGAGAAGAGGAATAAACAAGATAAACACATTTAGTGAGGCTGTGATTGTGCAGAAGAGTGATCGGGCTTTACTCCTCGTGCATTAAAATAAATAATGCAGCACAGTGGTGCAGATTGTTGCACAGATCAACACAGAAGCTGCTCTGGTTAAGATGTTTACTGAGGTGATTCTTTAAGCACTTTGAGGTTTATTACACAGAAATGTGAAAAGTCTCAAGAGCTTTTTATGTAAATCTACATAATGTTTCTTTGAGTGTCAAGTCCTGGTTATTTTCTCTGCTTTATTCACGGAGGTGGGGATACACAGTTTAGGATTTTTTTGTAAATATGGTGTTTTTTCCAAACTTCTTTATACCCCCTTCCATTCCAGTGTCCTGCCGGCGGGATGCTGGTCTACTGGGTCATGTGTCCAGTTATGGAAAGAAGAATGATGTGCATCAAATCACCACAGCAGCCAAAATTCACATCTGACCACAAACAAACAAAAAACAACTGTAAAACTGAAGCAACTCCTCAATTGAAGCTCTGCTGTCTTCCTTCAGTCATGATATTTCAACATAAACAGTCATCCCGCACTCACGGAGACCAACAGGGATCTGAATTCAGTAAAATATTAGTCCAACACATGATAACTCTATGATAAAGACTGATGTTCCTTAATATCAAATTTGTCATCTATGCATGCTTTGCCCACTTCTGTTGCTTACTGCCTGTTTAAAATTAAAATAATTTTTTTTTAATATTATAATTGTTTTTTTTTGTTTGTTTGTTTGTTTGTTTTTTACAAATCATTTACTGAATGTTCCTGTTCCATGCCTAAAGTTTACATTTTAAGGGACAAAGACTTTTTAAAAGGTGACACATCTCATAAGAGTGGTCTTTGGGAGGGGATTGCAGCACAAACCTGGAACAAGCCACCTTTTTCATGCTGTTCCAACCCTTCATTATGTGAAATTCATCCATAAACCAATAATGCTGGTTTACTCATCAGTTAATACCTCATATATTACAGTTTAGGTTTTAAGACAAAGCCCTGTTTACATATATCTTCTGTTAAATCCTGTCTTTATCACATTCTGATCACCTTTTTATACAAGTATCAAATTTCATATAGCTCAACACTCACATACTTCCAGTATTTTTTAAAACTTTCACTGCAGTATGATAACCTCCTCTCAGCTTAAAGTCCTCCTTTATGCAGTTTTGTAAAGGTGTTTATTTTCTGATGTTTACATGATAGTATACTATGTCTATAATGAGTTTATATTTTTTATTTTATACATTGTTCATACTCTATTTACTTCACAGAGTGACTTTCAATGGCCCCATGGGGAAAAAATAAAGTTTCTTGAATTGTACAACAATCAAAAGAGCAAGTGAGCAGAAGAGGTGGGTGGAGCTGGATGGCATATCACAACATACTTAGAGGAAATATTATGGAGCTTCACCCTGACTGTGAAGCCCATTTCCCTTCCTCTAAATGTCCCCTCTTTAGATAGCCTGGAATGAAACCTGTTTGTTGTTGTGTTCATGAGAAACAGTCTATTTAATGTTGACATGTGATCACAGTCATCAAGGGCCCTATCATATGTCAGAGTGTTTTGATATGGAGCTCAGGTGTCTTCCCTAAATTTCTGCCTGACACAGGTGTCATCTATACGCTCAGCACTTCTGCACAGGGGTGTGTCTGTCTAAAACTGCAAAGCTAGTGTATATCATACAACACATAGAAAAATACAATAATATATTCATACAGTGTTCTGTGTGTGTTCTTTGAGTGAAGTGGCGCAATAAAAGGAGAGGAATTAAATGATCCATCTGAAATTCAGACCAAACCACTAAACCCATTGTGTAAACAGCAAAACGCCGGCTGCCTGGCACACAACGACACTCTGATTGGTATGATCTACAGATGGAGCCACTTTAATTTTCCTCAATTTCCTTGACTAAGTCTTGGCTGGATCATGGCAGGTCTGTGATGGGACCCTCATGGTTGTAATGAGATCCCCTGCGTACCTATTTTAATAACGCAAAGGTTGAAGCCCACTATGTGTTCTTGTGACGAAAGCACCATCTCACAGGGAAACCCTGCAATTGCATGACTGAGCGTGTTTATGATAGAATTCAGGCACACTCCCAGAAGGTGAGGGGAACTCACAGCAGCTGGAAGTTGGCTGGTAACTGGCTGGAACTCGGCAGGTTTTTGGCTGGAAGGGGAAAATTGAAGCAACTGCATCTGATTTTACACCCAAATTAAACCCATGTATAATCACATACGCATAATCTTGCCCCGAGAACACGTGTCCTTAAAACAGCAAAATATGGACTTACATATCCCATGAGCCAAGCCCTTTAGACAACTCAGCTCATTCTGTCGAAGTAGAGTCCTAAGTGTCTTGGCATCTGACTGTATCTACAAATGGCACAGTTTTAAAAAACATAAATCTACTTTTGAGAAAACAGTAAGGAAACAGTAAACTGAACCTAAACGAGTTAAGGCTTCATGCTACAGTTCAGTTAAGTCTTCCAGCTAATATCTCCCAGCTGCCATCATCTGCTGGCCTATATTTTACAGAAATATTCAGGCGGAAAACAATATTCTTATTTCAATCATTGTATCAGTTTGTATTACTCAGTACTTGATAAAACTAGATTGAGTCTTACAGTTTGTGAAAAAAATCTTAAGAGTATTACGTCTAAAAGGTATTATACGTGCTTGTGCTCCAAATGGTTCAAAGACAGCTCTCAGCTGGACTGTTACGGACATTTTGGACTGTTTCTACAAATATAACAGGTGGTAGGGAGTGGTTGCTGTGATGTAAATGTTCTTTTTCTCTAAGCCTTATGAAATAACTTAAAAGGCAAATGTGTGGTACAGTCTTGAATGTACATATAAACACATTTGGGGGACAGTATATGTATAACATTAGTCTTTTGCTTCTCTGTTGTGAGTGTCTTTGTTATGAAGGCCAGATGTGCTCTAACAGTGTAAGAGAGGCTGTTGCCCAGGGGTTGTTTTTTGCACATCACTGCATTAACAGAATTCTAAAAGTGGTGATCATAAATCTGTTGTAATGAAACAATAAAAGCGAGCTCTCTTTAACACGTTTCCTCTTTGCCATCTCAAGTGGTCAATATCTTTATGCTCGTCAGGTTTGATGGCCAGAGGTGCCGGGATGACTGATGGCATGTTAAATATGACATCATGCCACTGGGCAGCTTTTTTTGAGCTCTGCACCAGTGAGGTCACTGGTCTCCTAATGACTTCCTCGGGGTCCAGAGCCGGCCTCTTTTCTCTGCTGCCTGGAGTCTCCCCATCCTCCCAGTGCACGGCTGTCAACACTTAGCATTAGCAAAGCCCCTCTCTTCTGTGCTCCCAATCAATACCACTATAATCAATAGAAAAAAAACCGTTTATATTTATGAAGGAATACATTTTTTTCTCTTAGGATTCAAGAGTTCACACCATAGAAGAAAGACAAAGTTTTGTCATAATGCACCATGTGTGGACAACTAGAAACAGAGCACATTAATTTTTTTTTCAAGCAAAAACAAAGCATTCAAAAAGCAAATATATCAATATATATGTTAAGTGGTTATTTCAGCTGGCTGTGTTGATGGATTTCATAGTTAATGTGTCAGGGAATACAGAGAGTATCCTCACAAATACCTCACTGAGAAGCTTTCTATTCTATCATAGCACTTATCAATAGTTTTAGAGAAACAAATACAAATGTACCCGTAAACGAAGTCAAGCAAAAGTCATTAATTTACATGGTTAAGGGTTAAGTTGTTACACTTATTTCCAAAATATTTCCAACTTCTAAATCAGAATGTGTCTGTTATTAGCTGGATTAACAGACATGTCTTAATTACACAATATTTAGATGTTGATAATAATGTACTTGATTTATCAGTTTGTTAATAAAACCTTCTCTTATAGCTGCTCCTGCTGTTGTTTAAGCTCCATCGTATCTCCTCTGGCTCTACTTTAATCCCTATAGACATGTGTACGATGCAGCTTGTGTCTGCATCTTCTGATGCCCTGTGATTGGCTGGCAACTATCCCAGAGTGTCCTCTGCCTTTCACCCAAAGTCAGCTGAGTTAAGCAATTAAGATAGTGGATCGATGAAATATATTGAAATAAAAATGAAATAATTTATTAAAGGTACTTTGGTGCAACTGAACACACACACAATGGAAATGTGTAACATCCCTGTAAATATGCAAAAACCTTATTTTACTGAGTTTAATTTGCTTTGTTGTTAAATGCAATGGAATCAATGATATTGCTCATATTGCAAAGGCTGAATGTCTATCATTTTGACCCCTGACCCACTGGCACTTTGCATTGTGGGTAAAAGTATGCAAGGTAGGCTGGTTCGATGCCTACTACTTATTTTTCCTGAAGTAGTATGACATCCAGGTATTTTTTGACATACTGCAGGTTTCACAAATGCTTGCATACTACATAGTACTTACTATTTTGGTAAAATCAGTATGTGCTGCTACAATATGCGGTATCCTCTATCTAAAATCTGAGCACCCTGAAAGTTTAGTCTGGTTCCACTTGTTCTCAGGGTCTCTAATGGTTCATAAAGCAGAACCAGAGAACTAAATTCTAAAATAAGTGCTTAAAGTCTCTTACCTATACACTGATAATGCATCCTAGTGGTCTCTTCTGAATAAATATTAAAGCCCCCGTGAGAGAAAACTGTGACGGTTTCCAGCTCAAACTGTGGTCGCTGGACAAACATGTCCTCAGCACAAGAGCCTCACATCTGTATTTGTTCTGCTCTGAATCATAGGTGGCCCAAAGCTGTCTTGATAAATAGCTACTCCAGGCAAGTATGGTGTATGCTCCCTGACACTATAGGTCACATAACCTTGTTGTCGGGACTAAGACTAATGCAATGTGAAGTGTCAAGTTATTATACTGAAACTAGACTGTGGAGCGGAACCTGAGCCACTGCCGTGATAGCAAGTAGGTGAAACAAGGCAAGGTGAATGTAAAAAGGTCATAAAGGGAGGAGACAGAGAGCAAATGAGAGGGTGAGGGAGGGAGAATATGCCTCACTAAGTGGGGCTTGTTGGGAGTGAAAAGGGGCGCTGAGGATCTTCTCCATGTAGTCGACGTAAATCATAATTGGCTGCTCTGAGCCAGAGCGATGCAACACAACACAACACAATGCTGACGCGGTGTAGTCGCACATGATGCCAGGAAGGGAATGTGTTTGTTTATTTCAGGAGAACTAAATAATGCAGTAATAATCCTCCTCGCCGTGTCTCTCGAGCAAATGCCTCAGCACCTGTCAAGAATTTGCAGTATGTTGTCTATTGAGAGAGCAGCAAGAAGAAAACATGTTATTATTACAAAGCCGAGTAAACTAAAGTAATTGTCTGCAGATGGCAAAAACAAGCCACAGCTGTTAATACAGTGTGAAACATAAGATATGAAATATAAATGCAGCAGCCAGGGACTTAGAACAAACTGCATCAGACCAAAAGCTAATGACTTCCCATTACACAGTGTAGCCTATAGCCACACTGCAGCACACAGAGCACGCAGGACGAGCAAAAATGATTTCAAGTGATTACAACAGTTAAAACAGCTGGGTGTTATGATTTAGGTCCGGAGAAATTTTAGTCAAACAAACATTTTACAGTATTAAAGGATGTAATATGCTTTATTTCAGCTTCATCCTGTGCTTTTCAACATTCTGTTCTCTAAATAATCATCATGAAGGTGGGAGTGTTTATTTAAGCCACTTTGAAATCTGTCCTTTCACCAGTGTAAGTGAGGTTAGCTAACAGAGATTGAGTCTTAAAGGGATTGTTTAGTATTTTTGAAGTAGGGTTGTTTTGCTTCTTGACAGTAGTCAATGAAGTAGCTGAAAGGGCTCCGAGCAGCGCTGTAGCCTACCGTTATGGAGTGCAGGCTCGGACTACCAGTAATGTGCACTGCTGTTGGCAGGTGCTGTTATTTTGCATAATTGTGTGAGTTTAACATTAAAACGAGCCACAAAACTATGTTGGGCAAAAAAATCAATGATGTTTCAAATTCAGATTCTTTGTTTTTCCTCCAGGAAGTCTGTGTTCAGCACAATTTTCTAATCCTGAACACTAAATCTCATTCTGAAGAATTTCTTCTTCTGTGTACTCCGGTTCATAAAGGTAACCCTGTGAATCCACTGTCAAAGGAACATCAACATCACTTAAGTCAAAATCACTCATGCTTGGTTCGATAGTGATTTTCTTTGCCATTGTGTTAATTCTAAGGGCAGAGTAAATTCTACTCTGGATGGAGTCAGATCCCTGAAAATTTATTCTCATTTGAAAAGGAGTTGATGTGAAAAGCAAGAGTAAAAACAATGTTTCAGCAAATCAAATCCATAGGTGTCACTGCAGCATCTTTAACTCTGAACCTAAGAATGACACTTGTAGAGTCAATGATCCCTCCATTCCTCCGTGTGTGTGTGTGTGTGTGTGTGTTTGTATTCTCTAACCGAATATGGTATCTTTATTTCAGCTAATTTCCCCGTCACTGTACAGAAAATAAATACGTTAATGTTTGCATCAGTGTAAATATAGAGTTAACATATAAGTAGTTACAAATACACTCTGAAAGAATGCATTCTAACTCTACAGAGAAGTGTTCCAAAGCTTCAAATTTTACTCCAAGAACAATCAACAATTACACTTGATGAGGGTTTCACTGCCTCTCAGAAACTGTGTTAATTTGTTTTGCGTCTTTGCCGCCGAAAAGAGTTACAGATTGAAGAAGTGTTGAAATCTCTCTGCAGACTCATGCAGATATAAAGCTGTTTCAGCAGTAAACACTGATAAGAGTTTAGAGATTCAGGATCATGCAGGTTATAAACCTCAAGTTATACCTCTGACTGAGCAGAGCTCTTGAAGAGTTTGCAAACTTCTGTACTTACAGGAGCTTTTGATAATCTCTCTTGGCGTGTTGCTGTCTTTCTAAAAATCTTCCCACTCCAACACCAGAAAATTGTAAAAAAAAAAAAAAAAAAGATATAAAACAAATCGCTTTATGTTGCGTAAAAAAAGAGAAGAACATCAGAAGAGCAGCTCCACGAACATGTTGTCACTTTATGTGGACCTGTCACGTTGCACCTCCTCTAAAGGCTGTAAATGAATTTAGACTGTTGTCTGCCACACTCATTCAATGACCCACTTGCCTAATCTTGGATAACAAATTGGTTCAGCCGCTTTATCTTTTTTCCACAAGTTGACAACAGGATCATTTGTTTTTGGGTGTCAGGGTATATATCCAGAGAGACGAGAAGACAAATGAAACAGCAGGGGAGAGAGGAAGAAGAGGCATGAATGGCTTTTTAACACTAGACATTTCATTTACATGTTATTCTTAAGATCTTTATGTCATTTTGAGAGAAACACACTAATATGTCAGAAGTTAAATTACTTTTATCTATTAATAAACATAAAAATCAATACTCTTCTGACATACTCTCTGTTGTATGAAGTGATGGGAAAACTTCTCTATAATTTAAAATAGCAGAACTTTAACAGTACTTACTCTTACACTGGTTTTTTATTTTCCCATTTCAAACATGGATATATTTTTTCTGCATGCCACAGGATCACTGCTCTCACCACAGGCGCTGTCCAAGCAGAATTTTAGGGTGTACCCATGTTTCAGCACTCTTTTTATTATTGTTTATTGTCCCGGCCTCTTCAGCTGACATATTTTGCAACACAGTCACACAAAAAAACTTGACTGATAATTTCTACAGCCCTTCAAACTATTTCTATGTTTTTGTTGATGCTGTACAAATTGTAGTCCATAAAACCATGGCTCTGTCTATATGTAGACTTGGATTTCTGAAAACTCTCTGTTTACACGAATTATGGCCATTTTATTTACCCCATTCAAATATGCAGGAAAAAAATGAATCTGCGCAGGTGAGCCATACGTGTGAAGGCAAACAGTAGGGTTTTTCACCCAGACTTTACCAGGGTAACTTCCTTGCACCCCTCTAGTGTTTTTTTATGTATAGGTGAGCCAAAGTGTGAGTGCAAATAATCAGAGAAAGTCACTGAGGACAAGTGGGGAGGGGCGATGACATCATCCTGTTCGAAAAAGGAGACCCGACAGGATGGAAAAAACAACTGCTGTGGTGGAAGAAGTTTATTGGATTGTTAGGAGAGTAACACATACTCAAACATGCATCTGGACATTTGAAAGTGTGGTTACCACTGCACATCGTCAAAGTTCTGCAGTACATCTGCTCAAAAACAATCACAAAGAGCCTTCTCGCACAGCCGCTGGATATGGAATTGTCTCAATAATCGATAAACGTCTCTCTAAGCAATCACTGCCCCAAAACATATATATATATGTATATATGTTTATATATATATATATATATACATATATTTATATATATATATATATATATATACACACACACATGCCCCTCATCTGTATCCCCACCCAAGGATCTCCACCCACTACCATCAAAGTGCACAGCTGTGCTCATGCTGTCACACCTTTAGGAAGAGAAATGCAGAGTAAGAAGGATCTCATTTGGATTTGAAGGGTGTGTTCGAATAGTCCTTTTTCGGTAAGGAACCTTCCTAACTGAAGAAATGACCCGGAAGAATTTCAGCCATGTTAAGGACTGTTTGAATTGTCCAAGAGTTCAGGAAAGGAAGGTCATTGCTTCCTATATTGTCTCCTTTAGCTTAGGAAACACTGGATCATCCTTTCCGAAAGGAGAAAGGAGTGCCCCATAATGCCTTGCAGCAGGTGAGGTATATAAATCGGCACCCACCGAACGTTTACAGAAACTTACGAAGGAGAAAGGACAAGTTTTATGGGACTATGAAGATATGTATATAATACTGAGTAAACGTTTTTTGGCAGGTATAGAGAAAAAGATATAGATAAAGTCAGTGCTTTAACAAATATAACCTTTAGTTCATTTCTTTTTTAATAATTTTCAGTTTGGTGGACAGATAAACAATTACATGTTGTAATTTATAAATCACTTAATTTAAAGCATTTCTTTTCTCCATAACCACCTACAATGATGAATATTCAACATACAATTGTGGTACTTGTTTCCTATATTAATATTATATATTAATCACCACATTTCCATCTATCTTAATTTATGAAGTAAATCATGCCAATAATAAGAACAATGGGATCTTGAATAACGTTTCTTAAAAAACAATCAGTAAAAGACGGACAAATGAGGCATTTTACAATACTTCAAATATAATAACACATTTAAACAGCGTGCACAACAATATCTGTGAATGAAACAGGGAGACAAGTGCTTCTGAAACATTCTGGTGTATTATCAGACTTCAGGTTTGAAGTGTCCTGTCAAAGATGTCAACATTTATAGATGCTCTCACCTAACCTCACAGCTGTGAGCGGAAAACACACACTGCATGACCAAAGGACAAAACACCTGTCACAGGTAAATCCTCTGTTCATGGATTGTTAATGTTAACAGGTGAACCAACACAAAACAACTCTGTGAGGTAAAGCAGATGACAAAGATGCTTCTTGTAGTTAATTTTCAGAATATTGTAGTTCGTCATGGCTTACCAAGGTCACAAGAAATCATCGTCGCATAAATATGACACCAAAGTGAAAGTGCAGCCAAATTTCTCTTTTACCACAGTTCTTCTTTCCTCCTTTCCATGACCCTGTGACGTTTTCCATCGGGGTTAAGGGAAAGTGGATAGGAAAGGACTTAGGAAGGACTTTTTGAATGCACCTGAAGAGACGCACACCAAGATGAAGGATTTTGTGAAAGGCTGTGTCATTCAGGTTTAGAGAATCAAAAACTTCATCTGGAGATTGAAGTGAATTATATTTTGAAATACATTTTGTTTAGACAATAGATTATTGTGTTAACAGGTAGAGAAAGAGTATGTCATGGGTATGAGTGAGTTCTCTCCAGGCTTTTTCCTTTGGACCAAAAACATGCTCACAGACTAATTTGCCAAAAATAATTAGCCTAAATTGTTCATAGGTATGAATGCTTGGTTGGAAATCAGGTTGATGTATTCAGCCACCACCTTATTAGATACACCTTGTTTGTATCAGACTGAATATCTGTTTGTCATCAGTTTCTGAAATACTCAGACCAGCCTATCCGGCACCAACAGTCCACACATTTGAAGTGATTCAAATCGCCTGCCTCCCCCCCATTCTGATGGTCAGTTAAACTTGATCAGGTCATCTTGACCATGTTTACATGCTTAAATGTATTGAGCTTCTGCCATTACACTGGCTGATCAGCTATTTGTATTAACCAGCACATGAATGGGTGTACTTATCTGGTTACAAGCTTCAATAGAAATGCTTTAAAAACAAAATTAATTTGAGTGTGCTTTAAAACAATTTCCTCTTTGTTGAGTAAACTTTTTTTTCTTGGTACAGCAGGATGAAAATGTTAGTTTCAATTACAAGCCTAATTGACACATGATCAGTTCTGCAGCACTGTGCCACTACGTAAGGCTGGTTTGTATCATGTTTAAATGTTCAGCATGCAATACTTATGTCTCAACCTCCATTATTTATTTGTAAAAAGACAAACCCTTAAGACCATTGTTTTTCTAAATCTGTGGATTCATTTGAAGTAATTTCATTTAAGAACAGAAAAAAACATAATGATTACGTGGACTTTGATTTTTTTTTATCAACACAATATGTTTCATGTTAGGCACTTTAGCCCTTTGTAATTAAAATGAAATTGTGCTGCATATTTTAAGTTACATCTGAGATGTGTTTGGTTTCCCGGACTTGTGTTAAAAAAGCCTGCATGATGCTAAATAAGAACTAAGCCTCATCAGCAATAAATGCACAGACTGATTTTATAAAGTGTGGTTAAATAGAGATTTTAAATACTGTTTTTATGCACATAAAAGACAGAAAGAATAGATATAAAGAAGTGACATTTACAGTTTCTGTATCTGTTTTCTGATTTGGTGTCAGAATATTTGAGCGGCACAGAAGAAGCCCTCACTTGCTGACATGTGTCTGCTAAGAAGTAAGTCAAACATCTGTCTGCTGTCACAGACCTTCACACGCCCGATCCTGTCCAACAAGCTACGGTCCTCCTGCATCAGCTCAGAGATGACAGGGCCGCGCTCTGATCCTAAAGCAATCTTCTAAAACAAAATGAAACTGAAAATGAACTTGTAGGGATGTAAGGAGAGTTGGGATCAAATGTTAATTAACTCCACTGTTTTAAGCTCAAAGGCCACTCAGGACTCATCTCTTAATAGAAGTGAGAGCTGCTGCAGGAAGTCTCTGCTCCATTATACTCCTGCTCACTAAATCAAACTACTGGAGTCCACTCTCTCTCTTTATGAGGACTCATGAAGAGAGCTCAAACAAAGCAAAATCATTATCTGGATGGGAGAATGCAGGAGAGGGAAAAGGTGTGTTAACCAGCACTCTTGTAAAAGTGTAGAGCATTTAACAAGCACATTGGTCTGCTAAACTTCCCTTTATAAGATTATTGTTATTATTAAAATCAAACTCATTAAAATAGTTTAAATGGGTTTGTTTTATTTTGACTGAAAGCAGAATTTAAAGCAGAGTACAATTGTCAGATCTGTTGTTAGATCTGTAGTTAACCGTTGTTCATGAATATTTTTGTCAAATTGTCGCTCCTTCTGCAACCAGTAGGTGGACAAGCTGGAGAGCTCCCAGAAACTGTGAGCCTCACGAAAACATCCAGCATTAGTCCACAATCACAACCCAAACATACAGTAATTTACACAGTTACTTCAACCACACCCTCATTCCCGTCATTTTCCAAAAGACATCATCAGGGTTAGTTATTTGGGTACCTTTTCTCCTCACTCAACAGTGGAAACACCTGTAATGGCATACCATACCCGGTCAAGCCATATTTATAACTATACTAGTACATTTTGTTCAACTGTCTCTTTAAGTTACCTGAACAGGCGCTCAGAATCCTTGACTTGTTAATAAATCATAACTGCCAATTTAATCTGTTTTTGATGACAAAAGAGCTAAAAAAGTGAAAGAAAACGTCCATCCATCATCTAAACCGCTTATCCCTTTCAGGTTCCCGAGATTCTGGAGCCTATCCCAGCTGATATTGGCGAGAGGCTGGGTTCACCCTAGACTAGTTGCAGGCAATTTAGAGTCAACAATTGACTAAAAAAACATTTTTTTTTTTATCTCTGCGAGGAAACCTGAGTAACTGGAAAAAACGTATGCATGCACTTGATTGCACCTGGTGGTGTGTTTGTCTAAAATGAGGAGTGGTCAGGAGTGAAGCTGGTATGTTTTTAAGACAGAGATTAACTGCGTTTTAAACCCCCTCATATCATGTCCAAATTCTATCGTCTGTTGTGCAGAGGGTTTCAGCTATTTTGAGGATGTACTAGATTAGATTAGATCAGAGTAGATAATACTTTATTAATCCCCTTGGAAAACCTTCCTCAGGGAAATTCAGAATTGAAAAAACTACAGGGATTGACATACATCAGCAAGATCAAAACACACTTTACTGAACTTGAATCACTCTCACAGGATGCATAGCAGAACTCATACCATGAAACATAAGAACATTTGTTGATAAATTCAGTTTAAAGTTCTTAACAGGAAGGAGAGCTGAGGATTTTTCAGATAGCTGCTCAGTGCACTATATTCTTGTGTGCTCCAGTGCGATTAATATGCCCAAAAACAAGCAAAAACAAAGACTTTCTTGAAACATGGAGCTACATTTCTAACATCTGTATACATACTAATGAATTTCACCAATAATTATGATCACAGACAATAATACAGGCTGTACAGTGTATTTTACACACACAATAGAAAACAGAGCCATGGATTCGTGCAGGAAAATTAGGAAATAAATCACTCAAAGGCCATAGTTATTTGATGTAAACTGCTCTATCTTGAATATAAACCAACTCGATTCTGCTGGTTTGAGATGGAGATTTAAGTAATTTATGAGGTTTTTGCTTTTACACTCATACAGAAGTATCTGATTCTATTTCTTATGCTCTGGGATGCTTTGGTGAAAACAAGTACTGTATGTATGTATGTATCTATGAGCATTAGCATATGTTTTACAGTGTTCTATGTGTGTTCTTTGAGTAAAGTGACTCCATAAAAGTAGAGGAATTAGATAACTCATTCAAAATTCTGACCGAACAACTAAACTCATAGCGTAAATAGCAAAACAGCAGCCACCTGGCATGCACTGATTTAAAGAAAAGAGAGCTGACACTTCCTCTGTGTGCCCTGTGCCTGTGCCTCCATGCCAAGCAGCATGACCTGGTATCATGAATATAAAACATCATCATCTGCTGTACAAAGTCTGAAACCACTTCCCCAATACCAATTCTTGAGAGGAGCAAATTGGGACAAAAATCTGGCATGTAATTTTCTAATATGTGGCTTGTCTTAAACTGCCTGTCATAAACTTGGGAGACACAGAGGGGCATGACATGTCAAAATCCTACATCTGGGGTGATTTTTAGGCAAGAAAATTAAAAAATGTGCTCTGGGGACACATGGGATCAGTGTTAACTTGATGAAAAGGAGTAAAATGTGGAACTTTTAAAATGTCCCAATAGTTCATTGAGCAGTGATCATCAGTCTCTTATCTAAATGTGGTTTCAAGCAGCAAAAGGCTTTCACAGCAACAATCATTTAAAGCATATCTGTAGTACAGTATGAAGTTTTAGACACTGACAGTGTTTCAAGGGGTTCATGTTTAAATTACTGCACAAAGAGTCCTACAGAAGAATAAAACTAAATATGTATCTGCTTATTAATCCCCGTTTGAACCTCTTTATAATCTAATTCAGTGGCAGAATGATGCAATAACATGTTTTATCATTTAAATTTGAACCCTCTTTATATTAAAATCCAGTCTAACACGGGTCTGTGAACAATGCACTATATGCTATAAATCAAACTGTGGAAAAAAAAAATACATTTTCTATTTAATTCAATATGAACTCCACCTTAATAATATAAATGATATCTTTCTCTAATTTAATTGGCACTCTATTGCTAATATAAGTGTGGATTTCCATATTTAATGATGCATGCTTTTCATTGTGAATTTTACTTAGAAAATGTCGTCCTTAATGAAGCACAGAAAAATCTCTAATAGGCATAATCTCAGAAAATGAAACTTCTTTATTTAAAAGGTTCGGGGGGCAATTCTGCTGAGTGCAGTGCTTCAAATCCAATAGTTAAAGTCTAAAGGAGGCAAATGTATCTATTTGTAAAGGTAGACTGAGCAAATAGATTGTAATCCAAATGGTAAAGCGGTGCAGTGCAGGGCTACTTTCAGACATAGTGTTAGAGGAAATAAGGATGCATATGCACCGTGCATTTTTATTAGATACAGGCCCAGCATTAAACAGCTGCAGTGGAGTAATAAGGTTTGTGCAGATTCTCCTTATGTGAAATAAAATGAATAGCATGTTGTAGAGGAGGATATTAAACTCTAAACAACTGATTTATCATTTTCCTGTGTGCAACTCTTCTATGATGTGTAATTAAGCACATAACTGTTTAACTCGCATAATAAAGACAATACTGTGGAAAAAATGTTATTTTCCCTCACACAAAAAATAAAACAGACTTCTTCTGTTTAAAGACACAAATAAGCTTCAACCATTGAAGAAAACACTCTTTAGTTAAGAATTACACTTTAAATGGTAAATTTAGATTTGCAGTATTAGTAACTTTCTGTTCTTTGAACAATTTTAAGCATTCAGCACGTTCATATGATCATTCATATGATCCAGTCTTGATCAGTTTCTGTTTAACCCTGTCAAAGATCTAAATTTACTTTAAACATTTGTCTTACTCCATAGTCTGTTAATACCAAATATTTTGACCTGCCATTCAGATATCGGGATAAAAATAAAACAGCATAAACAAAACTATAATTCTTTTAAAAGTGCTTTAAAGGGCCCTTCCCTATTAATGTCCTTTGATAGGAGTTAGCAATGCTAAAGCTGCCTGAGCATTACTTTTTGGCATTAAAAAACAAGAAACACTAATTTTTGTAAATGAAGAAAAAAGACACCTTTAACTCCTTTAGCAAAATGTTACAGATACTATTTTTAGGGCCCCATAGCAGGCCCTTAGAATCTTCCTAATTTGTTACCTTCACAGCCCCCTTGGCTGAAATCTGACCCACCAGATGGACCATCCAACTCACTAGTTCATCTGGGACAGAGCACATAGAAAATGTTTTGGGGAGGGCAAAACCTTTCAAAAGCATACCCAGCAGTTGATTAGATGATTGTTCTGTCAATCGCATTCATTACGGGACTATCAGATATGAAGTAGACGGGTGCTACTGAACATGAGCCACTAAGTAAAACAAACCCCCGTCAAAACATCAAAAGTGGAGTGGAAGTATCCTTTCTATAAAGAAGTTTGTAGTGTTGTTTGTTTTTCATTTGATACAGAAATGCAGTCAAGTACTGATAAATTGCTACTGAAAGTCTTAGCATCTATGCTAATCTCTGCAGCTACTTCCTGCTGTCGTCTCGCTTGTAGCTCCCGCCTCTTCTTGCTCCAAAGGACTCTGGGCTGTGTTGCATTGGGACAATTATTGTAGATTGGAGCTTACCAAGACAGATCTGCCTGATTACAGACAGTAAATCAGGCAGGTCCAGCTGCTCCGCAAGGTCACCCTGTTTGTCCCTGACACGTAAGTTTGCCAAATTAAACAATCTGTAAAGTAGACTTAATGGGGGTATTGATAAGATGTATCTAAAAATACTTCACTACAAGTTAAACTCCTCCATCAAAGGTAGGTCGGTACTTTCATCTTTTTTTGGTCTATTTAAGGTTTGACAGGACATTAATATGAGTAGAGCACACTGATATTGATGATATAATTTGGCTCATGAAGTTTGTTTGAGGAAAAAGAGATTGCAAATCAAAGTAATTATGACAATTTACTGATCATCACTGACTCAAACTGAAATGTTTCTGAGTTTTTGTTGAGCTAACCTTGGCATCCAGATGGATCAGCCTGATATATTGTCTGTAATCAGACAGATCCATCTGTCTAAGCTCCAAACTACAACAAATGTGAGCAGCCCAAAACGAGACTCCATGATCAGAGTAATTTAGGGCAAGAAGAGATGGGAGCTATGAGCGAGACAACAGCAGGAAGTGACTACTTGGATGGAAATTAGCATTGATGCTAACATCTTTAGTAGCAGTTTTATCAGATCTGGAATGCATTTCTTTATTGAATGAAAAACAAATAATTACACTACAAACTTCACTATAGAAAGGATATTTCCGCTCCCTTTCTCACGTTTTACCTTGAGCTTGTTTTGCAAAGTGGCAAATGTGCAGTCTTTTAGCCTACACAACCGCAGTAGCGTCTGCCTGCTACATTATCTGATTGGCCCTTAATGAATGTGATTGATTCTATGAAGCTCTTTCCCAGATGGATTGTTGAAATATATTGAATGGTCCATCTGGTGGGTTTGGTTATTGTTAAACAAAACTACTCCTAAACTTTAGAGGGCAAAAATGTAACATAAACTAAAAAACATCTTAGTCCAATGACAAAGATGACATCTAAAATAACTGCCAAAATAAACCCTAAAACAGATGCAGAGCATACAAGTTATCTTAAATTGCAAGAATTTTAATGTTAACATTATACACTAGTTCGAGGCTAAAATTCACCATTTCATTAGCACAAAAATGCAGTTGAAAAATGTCATTTTCTTACATGTAGAAGTCTTTGGCATTATGAGATCTGATGTACAGAAAAGAAAGGTGTTTAATGAATTTCTTTGATGGTTGAGTGGACCCCGGCTCTGTGCTTCATTCAAACTCAAGCTGCATCTTTTTTCCAATCTATCTTGTCTCATATGTTAGCATTACAACAAATATTTCTCCTATTATTCATACACACAAACTATAACATAATTTCCACATCATGACGCAAGATATTCTCAATTCTCTGTTGTGCTTCAGTGATATTTACAAAGGCCTGGAAGGTGTTGGTGAGTGAGTGAGGGGCTTAAAGAGTGGACGTGAGAGCAGGAGGAAGACAGGAATGAAGAACTCTGCAGAGAAAATGAGGATAAATGGATGTCAATCTCTGTGTGGAATTGGTAACCAATGATCCATTAAGGCAGCCTTTCCACAACAGACAGACCAAATAGGCTGAATTAGAAGTGCCTGACATTTCAGTTAATTGCACTAACCATGTCAGCTCCACAGTAGCTGCAAACCAGGTTAAGTCTTCACCTTCAGCTCGGTGAGAAACACCAGCTATGTGCAAGATGCAAATGAATGAATTACTCAAGTTCTGCTCAGATTTAGATAAGGCTTTTATGCCTTTTTCTGATCAGTACAGTATTTTTTGAGCCACATGATGACATGGAAAAGTCAGATGGGGGTCAGGGAGTAAAGACACTAGCTGGGAATAAATGAGGATGGAGAAACGTGGGTGCACTGATACTCCACCTGTAGGCGGCAGGTAGCATATAAGAGCTGGACACATGAAGTGAAGCTCAAACATTTCGTGACTGAATTGGCTGGTGTGGAGGTCACTGATATCACAGCTTGCTTGGTCTTGCTGTTTAGTAGACCTTCTTCTGCAAAGTGAGCCAAACAAAGGCATAAAAGAGTCATCAGTCTTTCATGTATGGTCAAAGATCTCAGGTTAAAAGAAGCACCACTGCTTTGATTTTGCTCCTGTATGCTCACTTGACAGTTGTTCAGTTGTTTCCTTCTATATTTTGCTGTTTTAATTAAGAGCAATGGTGTCTAAACTATGACTTTTTACCAGGGTCAGACTACAAGATTTATGCATGATTATGCCCTGACCCAACAGTTGTAGGGGTACAGGACCCATTGGCCATGAAAATCGGTCATTCCATCTCATGTAGTGTGTTATCATGACCAACAACAACAGACTGGTCTGGGATGCCTTAAGACTCTGTGACAGACAGTCCAGCATGTTTGATTTTTGTCCTGCCTCCTACAGTTTGTCCCTCCACATCAGCTCTGCATGTGTGACAATCACAGAAATAAACAAACCAAGGTTTTATGGTTATACAGTATGTAGTTGGTTTCAGTTTTGTAGTCTATCATGCTCATCTGGTCACAATGCAAATTTATGGCTCCGTGGTCGCTTATCTAACATATAGACTGTTGTTACAGATGAAACAAGTTTGTGGTCCAACGCTGGCCATCTGCGGTCAATAGTCCATTTTCAAATGGCCTACAGGGGTGTCTGTGGCTCAGTCTAATAGTGCGCACTATCAGTAATTGGAAGGTTGCAGGTTCAAGCCCAGTCACATGTTGTTGTGTCCGTGAGCAAGACACTTAACCCCAAGTTGCTCCCAGTGGCGTCTTAATGGGTATGAAAGAACAAGGATGTGTTAGCTAATACCGATGGAACTTACATAGAAACTCTAAACACTCAGTGAGTGAATGTGAGAATTAATGGGTGTGGCCTGCGGTACAAGGTGCTTTGAGTAGTTAAAAAAATAAAAAAGCACTATATAAGCTCACGTTTATTTGATACTAATACTGCAGGAAATTCTTTTAAAAAAATGGCTGCATAGTGGTTCAACGGGTAGTGCTGATGGGTTGCTGGTTTGATTCAACAGTCACACAGGGCCCTTCTGTGTGGCATTTTCATGCTGCATGTTTGTGTATTTTTTTAGGTACTCCGTTTCCTCCCACTGACCAAAACATGACTGCCAGGTCAAGTGGTGACTCAAAACTGCTGTATTCGTGAGAGTGCCCCCTCCAGGCTGAACCCCACTTTTCACAAAAATGACAGCTGGAATACTTTCCAGCCTTTGCACCCACAATACCAGCATAAAAAATGGATGAGATAGGATAAAAGATTGAAAACTTTAGTTTGGCTGTTAAAGTCAAATGGACTGTGGCAGCAAACAACATTCATTATCAGTGTCTTAAACACTTGTAACTTCAAACCTTTTTTTTGCCATTTTGTATATAGAACTCTCACCCTTTTAAGTGCAATTATGTTAAAAACATCAATTCTTTCAGGACAATCTGCTATCAGAATATGTGTGCTGTAATAATATCAGAATGATATATTCAAAGTTGTATGAACGTAAAGCCTGACCAAACCTTTTCACATCTGAATATAATTCCCTCAAGCCTTAACTACAAGAAGAAAACAAATAACAACAACCAAACAAGCTCAGAACAAAAAACTACATTTGCACATAACATTCCAGCAACTTTCTGTATCTTTGTGTGTTTGTTTTGCATGTTATAGTTAATTGTTCTTGTCTGGCCCAAATTGTTTAAAATACTGTCAATTGCAGAGGATCTCTTGTACACTCTACCTTTACATGGCAGTGTCTGGGAGGCCCTGCTTTTGAGTGCATGTAAAAGAGATGATCCAGGCAGTATAAGATGTAAAGACTTGCAGTTAAGGAAATGGTGGTATAAAAAAGAAAAGAACATAAAGAAGGCACAACGTGCTGTCATGAAAGCAAAAGGTTTATTCATGTTTAAAATACACAACTACCACAAGGAAGACTTTTCAGTCCAGGGTGTAGTCTGGTTAGAAAGTAACACTAAACATCTTTAATACATTAGAATCACTGCCACAAATCATTTGTCATGACTTTTTCAGTTTCAGAATCACATACAATAGAAAAAGAGAAAAAGGAAGTTTGTCACCCTGTTGAACAGAGCTGAAAAATGTACAGTTCTGAATACTGAAACCTCTATGCATTACACTTTTTATAGTCACTTTTTTCTTTTTCTTTTTTTGCATGATTTAGTAACAAGATGAGCAACATTCAAAATGTTTTTTCTTCTTCTTCTTCAGTATTTACAACAGTTTTACTGTTTGGTGTTAATTTATCAACAATGGTCATCGCAACCCCCTCCCTCCCACCCCCCATCTCAAAATTCACAAACCAACAATTTCTTCCCAAACCCCCTCCCCTTTCCCTCCCCTCCCAATTCCATTTCTCATGGTATTAATATTGTTATCATTGTTTTATTTTTATCATTTTACGTAGCTGTGAGCAGCCACAGCATTTTATTAAAAGATTAAAATATACATTAGATTACATAGAGAATGAGAGAGTTTACAGTGTTACAAGATGGAGTCAAATCAACTATGTAAAAACATTAAATTAAAGCTAAAGAAAAGTGTGGTGATGATGCTGTTAAGAGGTAGTAAGTGAGCACTCTAAGCTACAGAAATGTCAGAAATTATCTGCGTGTATGACTTGGAATGAGGTAATAAAGCTGCGTATTGATTGGTGGATGTATAATTACTTTTAAGCTATATTATGTACAACTCTTCTCGTGTAACGGGGGGCGGCCTCCTGTGTGCCACACTGCGCGCTGACGGGATGATCTACAGTTGTTGTGGTGTTTGTTTGATAAGCAGTACAAAAAAATGTTTACATATGTACATACTAAACATCAAATTATAAAATATGGAACGGTGTCATGTTAAAGTCAAGCAATCAATTACTCTCCTTTACGTCGCAGACTTTGAATAGTGACTTCCATGGACTAATGTATACAGCTGTAAGGCAAAAATAAATCTTGAAAGGAACTACAAAGCTGCCACGAGCTGTCAGCTGTAGCATTGTTGAGTTGCTGGACAAGACTGCGGGTACATTTCAGTCAGAGAAACAGCTGCTTTAATCTGTGTGCTGTATGAACTGAAAGAGAACAGAATAATACCGTGAAAGAGAGGGTTTTTCCTGGCTCAAAATGAGGTGGTGGTGGTACTTTTTTTGGCCATGTGCAGGCACATGTTGTATGTGTGTTCATTCAATCAATTAACTTGACAAGCAGCAGTAGGACAATAAAAAAGGGACATTTCTCAAATTAAAAGTTGTTTTCTCATACTAAGAAATGGGTATGGTCAAAATAAAGTTACTGTAAAATGGAGGTCAAAGTGGGGAAATTTTGAGGACGCAGTTTTTTGTATACTGATGTATTTTTGTCCAAAAAATGTGTCTTTAAAACTGATAGGGCTTAAATAACTGATATATGGAATTTTTGACTAGGGTTTCACCCTTGAATATTTTAACAGACTTAAAGTTGCTTCATTTAATGCAATGTGATGAAACTCATCAAGGACAGAGTTTGTTCCTCTCATTACAAACTTGAAATTTCTCAGCTTTATTTCAAAGCAAATACAACAATTTCATTTTGCAAGTTTGTTCTTCCTAAACCAACACCTATTCCACATCCTCACCTTGAAACAAATTACTATTATAAAACTTAGTATTATTATTATTATTACTTTATTATTCGTGTTATTTTTCTTATTTTTATTTGTATTATTATTATTATGATTGTTATTATTGTTATTTTTAAAATTTCATGCTGTTTTTTGTTGCCTCCTTTTTGAGTATCTTGACATTTATCTACTTCATATTGGAAGCATGTTTCTGGTACACAAAACTGAACAGCACAGCCACATACATGTTAGCATATTGCTATATTTGCAGTTAAAATGGAAAAATTCATTACACACTGCTTTACAGTTTGTTGTGCTTGCTTTTACCACATTCTTTAATGCAAAGAGCATTTCTTTACATGCTATGTTCAAACCTCTAACCATTTAGTCTGTCATTCACAACATCTGATAAATTCATATTAATTCAAGCAAATATTATTATATTCACTGAAAAGCAGTGAGTTTAATTCTTTACAAATCTACACTTAAATCAATTGAGTATGTCTCTCTGATAAAAATCGATTTATAATTATTGGCCTTAGCCAACAAAATAATGTACTACTTTTGAGCAACTATTAAATTAAGGGAACATCATTTCTAAAGAGTAATTATTTTACAGTTACTTTTTTCTCTAGGGATGCATGATACTGGATTTTTGCTGATAGCTGATGTTTCCAAACTCATTAACACTTGTACTGACATTGAGACAGACGTTTTGTGTCAAGACCACAAAGTCTCTACTTAACTAAAACATACCTGTTCCTTTCATGGTTACTCTCCATTTGTGTTAGGAACAGAGAAAAACAACATTTCATTCTTTAATAACTCATATTCTTTTTAGTTTATAAAAGTGGACAATGAGTGATTATGAGGTAAATCATTTTACAATTGGCAAAAATGTACAATTCTCATACTGAAGAAATATAATATCCTTAGTTTCGAAAATTTTAAAAATTCAGGCTTGCCTCCTTTATTTACAAGATGGACTTGCTCCACCTCCATTGGGTGAGTTTATTATGTAAAATCAAATATTAGTCAAAAAGTAACCAGAGCCTCTACTTGAAGTGATTAGGCATCACCTCAGGGGCATACAACAGGCAAATCATATCATCATTATCATTTTTTTTTAATGTTTTTGTTCTTGTCTGACCTGCAAGGGACAACAGATGTTGGCACATTTACGTTGACATATTTATAAATATGCACTGTCCTTTTTAAATAAACACATTTCAAATTTTAAATCGTACATTTTGCCAACATATGGGGTATTTAGGGCTATTTTTAAGGCCAAAATATCAGTGTTAAATATCAGCAAAATGTTCATATCTGCCATTATCGATAATCAGATATTTAGGAAAATATCTGCCAATACAGATATTGGTCTAATAATTTTATAATGTATCTCTGAATATTTTCTCTTTTTTCAGTTTTTATTTTAAGTACAAAGAATTTAGTGATTTAAAATTAATGTCAGCACCTGCTTTTAATACCAGGTTATATGTAAATTGTTTTAAAAACCTTTTGATTCTATGTTGAGATATTAGCAGGTGATAAGAAAGTAAGAATGATAAGTAATCTATTACAATTTCAAGTAAATCTGGGGCTATAATACCAGCATGATGAAGAGCATTTTAAAATTTGACGAGTATGGTTCAACAATAACAAAACAACATTTTATTTTGGTGAAACTGACCAATAAATTGATACATAAAATAATTTTGAAATGAGTTCATTTCGATGTACCATGTGATTATTGTTGGGGTTGCATTATTAGTTCTGAGTAATAAGAGCAACAAATCAGAAAAACTGAAAACACAAAACTGTCTCTGATGAGGGTCAGGAGTAAAACTGCATTAGATGGTTTCTGCCACCAAATTTTGAATCCAGGAAAAAACGAGGGTCAGTAAATAAAGAATTTAAACAATCAAAAGGTTTATAATGGTGCATCATCCGGTATTAAAGTCGAGATCCTTCATTTGAGCTGTTCTTTTGTTTGTTCATGTGTGTGCTTACCCCTACAACAAACAAACAGAGCATGATGCTTCATGACGACAGAAAGAATCCACCGAACAATGAGGAAACATATGATGATGACAAACTGTGAAAACTGTGAAATTTTTGGGGGTAGAGGGAAAAAAAATCCATCTTGAAAAGTCTTTTCTTTTTTTAGTTAAAAGAGTCCATTTGCACATCTGGAGGGGCAGATGCATTTATAGCGGATCAATTCGAGGTATCAGAGTGCACACTTCCTGGTCCTTCTGTTGGAGATATTACAGAAGACGGAGTCGTTGCATCTTGCCACCCTCCATTAGCCTGGGACACAAATAGGAGAAAGGTTAAGATTACAATCACGCACAATCTCTGCAATCTGATCTCACCACATTTTCACTCCCAAAATGTAACACAACACTCCAAAGATGGAAACGACAAGACGTGGATGCTGCTCGTGTCAGCTGACATTAAAATGTTCCTTACACACACTGATGCCCTGTGATGAGTCCTTTGCGTTACAGTAGCATCAGCAAAGACACCCTCAGAAACAAATTTGTCTCGTGTCCTGACCAATGGGGGCCCTCCCCTGAAATGGACGTCTAAGCAGATTTCTGCAGCGGCCGACAGCTTGTCGCTACATATTCTGCTGTCAGTCAGGAGGAGGGAGGGCTCGGGCCGGGTGAGGTGGGGGGAGCTGAGTGAAAGTGACAGGGCAGGGCCTCTCCCACAGAGCCAGTCTTAGCCAGCCTGACTCTGACTTGCTCCAGGCGTGACCTAGCCTTTACTGGATCCTTCTACGTCACCGCCAACAGAGATAAAGGTTAGGCTATGCTAATACATCTATATGGCACATTCAGGCTTCCTCAAACAAAACATGAGCTTCAGAATGATTCAGAATTTGATGCTTCTTTCTCCTGCGTCTCTTCTCTCATATGTTGAGGCTGTGTGGCGCCGTCAGTTGCCGTTTTAGTGAGGATCATACTGAGCTGAGCTGAGCCACTGGGCACAGGTCTGCACTGCGCATGGAAGTGAGAAACCTTGTGAGAAAGTGAAAAACACTTGATCCTGGTAGGAGCTGACATATCTAAAGAGCTTATAGCAACGCGGCTCCAGCAAAGCCAAAATGACACCAAAGCAGTGAACGCTGGCAACGGCCCCCGCCTTTTGTTTACACAGAATGTGTTAATTTTTTCCTTCTTCATTTCCAGTAACACCGCTGTGAGTCTGATGCCTTATTTTTGATGCTAAAGCTTTAAATAAAATTAGACTGTGAATATGCACGTATTATAGCCAACAGGCATGACAATATGAAGAGAGCAAACACTGAGCGTCTGATACAGTGCAGAGAAAGCTGTCTGATATTATTCCTCTCCCCCTCGCTCCTCATCCTCTCTCATCAACCAAATTAATCTTTACCCTGATAGCTGCAGATTATGTGCTGCTTTACAAAAAGGCGCCATATCAAACCTCATCAAGGAAGATGGAATTCATGTCTGGAAGGAGCTGCGGGCGATCACATGTTCATATTTTATCATGGAGATAAGGCTATGGAAAATTCTCTGAAGCATTTCTAAACAGCCAAACGCAACAGATACAGAGCAGCGAGAGGCAGTTCTTTTTTTTTCTTTCATCACATTTTTGGTTTGAGCTGAAGAAAAGTATTAAAAGCTGGATATGTATGTTAATAAAACATCCAAATTTTATTCAAATCAGACACCTCTCTGAGAGGGCACATGCAGGGTTATTTAATTATATATTTCTGTTGTATAAAAAATAGTGCTGCCAATCATTTAAAGACAAAAATAGAATAAATTACACAGAATGCACAATTTTATTTGCACAATAACTGTATTGGCTCAAGTGGCCAAAAGAATCCCTTTCAATAGTAAAAGATATTACAATTCATGCCAATATTTACAATTAATATAGGTGAAGGATCTAGACCCTAATTTTTTGAATACTAGCCTTGTCAAGCTTCATCCTTTCTAGAAACGACCCTCTGTTAAGCCCCACCATCCTCAGTTACAAGGTTATACAAATTCTGTTGTGTGTATGAAGGAAAACCAAAGTCTTTATGAATCTTTTTAAATAATAAAATATGGAACTGCAGCAATTTAGACTCTGCCTGCATAGAAAGTGTTTGACTGTGTAACCCGACACGAGCTGATATCATCCTTTGCTCAGGGATTCTCTGATTCTGATTGGTGTGTCAGTTAACCAATCAGGAATTCAACAAAGGGTCAATTCACACATGTGTAAAAACCCTGAAAATTTCCAGAACTTACTGCAAGCAGCGGGGTTTTCACATAAGCCCTTTTCACACAAGCACACTCTAAACTTTCCCCCCAAATAAACTGTTGTATAACCTATTCAGAAAATGTTCCTTACACACAGTTTTTGTTCACACCTGGGCCTGAAAGCATGAGGATTTCCTGCAGTTTGCTTGTCAGTCAGTGGAGAGGTGTGAGAAGGGAATAATAGTAGTGGATGAACAAGGTAAATTCAGGTTAAAGTCTGTTGAAGAACCCTGTTTGTGCTGCTGTCGCATTTGCAGCCCTTTCTGGTAAATTCAGGAAATTATCAGTTTTTATCTGCATGTAAATGGGGTTCTGGACTCTTCCCTGAATTTTCCTTGCTAGGTCCCTAACATTTACCCCCCTTGACTAACACTCAAACTACAAATATAAACTAAAACAGTATGGTTTCTTTGACCAAGACTTCACCCTGAGTTTTCCCTGAGTCCAAATATTTTTTCTCTCCCTAATCACTCCATTGACTGACTACAGGAAAACCTCCTGCTTGGAGTGTGAACAAGCAAGTCAGGGAATTGTTTTGAGATTTAAAGGAAAACTTTTGCATTTCAGGAAAAAGGAGTTTTAAAGCAACTGGCTTGGACACAGGAATACACAGAATGTGATAATATGCCTCTTGTCGAGTCAGGTTGGAGCTGACTGTTGTTTTATTCAAAATAACACACTGTCCCTCCACTGAAGACCATTAAAGAAAAAAGAGCAAATAATTTCACAGTATTTGTCTCACTCTGTTATTGTACTAAGCAAGCTGCTACTTACATTTAAGCCATGTGGACTGTACATGGTGTTCCCCCCCAGAGCATCACTGTATCCTGCCGTCTGACTGATAACATGGCGCAGGGTATCCACCTGAAGGGGCAGACAAAGGTGGACAAGCCGGTCAACTCTGTGTCTCTCAGCTGGTTGATAATAACTGTGAACATGCTCGGTGAGGCAACAGATACTGACTGCAGCTAATGCACTTACACAGCTAACAGATGATCTATAAAAAATGCATACTGCCTCTACTAGCATGCTCAAAACTCACACTTTTCTGTTGTAGTAAAAAATTCTAAAATACAAGCTTAAGTTACAATAAAGCAGTTGTTTAAAAAGTATTTGATTTTCCTTTAAAGCTCCTGTGAGGACTTTTTTAACTGGTTATAAAACAAACTTAAATCCATATTAATGACTCTCAACCTATTAAAGCTAACATGACCATTAATGAAAAACTCACATATATTCACAGTTACTTTTAATAGCAAAATACTGGTTGAATTTTTCATTCAAAAGATTTTTGATAAATGACTAAAAGGGAGCAGGGCTATATTTTTTCTGTCAAAGAAAGTGTTGAAAAAACACTTAACACATTCTTCATACCTTTATCATTATGTATTTATCATAGGGGCTAGCATTAAACTGCAAAATAACAAAAATATCTACCTGTAATGGTACAGTTTTGTACTGAACAATTTCCAAACTCTTGATACAATTTAGGCAGCATGCAGGGATTTGCTGCCTTTACAGCTCTTCTGCACTTCTATTGACTGAAGTATGAGGTATGGCTATTGAATAATGAGACTGCGCTTATGAGGATAAAACCACAGTCACTCTGAGTGTTACATATTTAAAGTTGGGTATACACACAAAACTGCTGTTAGCTTCTAGTAAGTGACGTCTTTAGTTCTTTAGTGTATTTGCTATAGCGTCGGAAAATAATTAGCTTAGAAGGCAAAACTTCTGACTCCTGATCAAAAGAGAAAACGCAAACAAATTTGTGGAGATAATTTGGAACAAACTGAAAGAAACCTTCATTTTTTAGAAGTAATGATCGCGAAGGGTTTGTCACATAATTTTTGTCATGTTCAAATTTTCATTCAAAACATGCAGAACTGTCTCTTTATATTCAAGTCCTCAATCATTATGAATGAATTTGTTGAATGTTTTCAGAAGTTTATAAACACGGGCGCCCAGGACGTTCATCGTTTTGGACATCCTCTCTGCCTCGATAAAATATTTTGTGCCATGACATGCAGTGTTAGCCATACACATCAGTTAATGTACCAAAGGGTTCGGCTGCTGTTCTGTTAAATTTCACCAAAAATTTCAAGTTAACTTTTAAGCTAATACTTTTCTGATGCCTTAACAAAAACATATGCAGTTCAATCAGTATCTAGCAGTGAACAAAAGATGCCACTTACTGGAAACTTAAAGTAGTTGTGCATAAGTACTCAATTTTAATATCAAACACTATGTGTGATGGTGAAGCAAGTGGTTTAAGCCTCATAAGTGCGGCCTCATTATTCAGTAGCCATACCTTGTATATCATATATTTAAAGCTCTAGTATGTTTAGATATTATCTTTAGTAAAAATAACTGTGACTGCATTGTACACATTTCATTTCAACGTTTATTTGGATGGGACAGTTCATATTAATGAACGGTCAATGTCATGGGAGCCCATACAACATTGATGTAAATATGCCAGACCCAACACAATGCTAATGCCATCCTTGGAATTTTAGGCTGTGCATGACGAGAGATAATTTAATGAATAAATATGGTTATCTTATTTCATTCTTCAAGGGGGTAAAATGCAAAATTCCCTTTAACTTTGTTTATCTAAATAAAAATAACTATCACTTTTCGATGTTAAGGTTAAATAGTAACTAACTAAAAAGGGATTTCTTTTCTTAATTTATAGTATCATTTAAAGGCTCTACTATTTAAGCTATTGACGTCAAATATGAGGGGCCAAAAGCACATAGCACCCTCTGCTGGTTAAAGACAGAGCATTCAAATATATTTTTGGACAACTGAAATTCAAATTGCCCTTTCTTGTAATGATTTTCATTGCATTTTAAGGTGTTGCTGAATCCCTCAGTTGCATTTACAGGATAAAATCATCTCTGTCCACTGGCGGCACCAAATTACACCAGATTTTAAGTCCCTCAAAGGAGCTTTAATGATAACTAACTAATAACTTTCTTCTTGGCGCATGATGCTAATCAAGCTTGTTGTGCAGCTGCGTCAAGTTTACAAAATGGAGGACATCAACAACACACAATAACAAGATGAGACAAAGATAGGAATATCAGATAGACAAAAAGGGGGAGAACACAGTACCAAAAACCCAATACCAACCCAAGAGTTCAAGTCAAAGCCAAATGCATTCATTAAATGTTTACTTTAGGTGTTTGGAATAGAAACCAGAGAAATGATTTGTGGGGTGGGATCATATTTTGGCTGCCAAAATATTCCATCCAAAGCGAAATAGTCAGTAAAACACTTGAACCAATTGGAGGTTTTAGGAGCTCTCGATGGTTTTGCTTTGAATAATTTGTTAGTTTGATTATTTACTGGTCTGTTTTTGGATGTGCTTCAGACTGCACTGTGGATGGCTCAGTCAGTACACAGGCAAGACAAGGACAGCTCTCTGCACTGCTAGGAGTCAGGAACTGTCCCTGATCGTGGATCCTACCTGTGACTGTACATTGGCTCCGACTTGTGCCCCTTGGTAAGAATCCCCATTCAGACTCTGCATGCTCAAGAACATGTCCCCAGAGTTTGGGAGGTTAAAAGAACCTGAAGAACCTGGAAAGGGAGGATGTAAGTAGCTGAATACATGAGAAGGCTATAAAAGGGGGGAAAAGCACAGACACACACCACGCACACAGAAAAATACACCAATGAAAGACTCCCATAAAGCAAGCAACTACAGGGGTGAAAAAAAAGGGAAGGGACAAAAAAAAGAAATGCAGAAAGACTGAAGAGGATCTATTTCTATAAATGTGATGGACACAACTAAAATGAAAATCACATGACACAAGGGGGGCTGATTCTATATGCGGGGTTTGGTCGCTTATGCTCCCAATTGTTCCACATCAGCTACTTCCAGTCTAAAAGGTCTGGCAGGGAGGTATCACATGGTAAATGACAAGGACAATAAGAAGCTTATGAAAAAAGCAGTACCAGTAAACATGTTGGTTAAAAGAGAGTTTTTGCTCTCGGCAGAATCCAGCTGAAACTCTTCATCTTTCATCTGGAAGCCTGGGTGCAAGAAAAAGGGACCACTCGATAAGCTTACCACACCTGGACGAGGTCAACCAAGTCCAAACTCAGCATTTCATTACTTACATACATGTCTAATCAGGCCTTCTGCTCCTTTATAAGTTTGAGTCAAAATAAACTGCATTAATCATTCTGAATTAGAGTGGTGCAGTGATGAGTCCAAACAGAAATGAATGAGTATTTAGGCTTTCCACTTCTTTAACTAATTCTCATGTCTAAGTCAGTCTCAAGTCCCTGTTTTGAGTTGCCAAGAAGAGTACAGGATAAGACTGAGTCGAGCCTGTAGTTTGCGGTAGTAGTCCAAGCTAATTCTTGAGTCTCACGTTTTTAAGACTGATTCAAAGACTGAGTCGATAAATTATTTTCAGAGTTTTATCTGAGATGAGCCTTTGGTCATAATTTTTTGAGTTTAGGTTCTGGCAGAGAGGATACTGACTTATGTCCAACAGTTTGTGTATTAGCCCAAGTCTTAGTCATGAAAGATGGTTCTGAGCCAAGTCCAAGTAAAGTCTGAGTTTAATCTCCAGGCCTCAATTTTCAAGTCCAAGTGTTTGGAGGAGATTCTGGCTGGGTCTGAGTCAAGTCTGAAGTCCCGAATTTCCAAGACTAAGTTTGAGTCTCCAAAAACAATTATGTGTGGAGTCCGAGTTGAGTATCATGTCTCCAGTTTTTAAGTCTTAGTCCAACTTTTCAGAGTAGATTTTGAGTTGAGTCTAAGTCAAGTCTTTAAACATCAATTTTCAAGTTCGGGTTTGAGTCTCTAGAGACAATTAAGTATTGAGTCCAAGTTTCAAGTTTCCTTTTTTTCAATCTTCAGAGATTTTGAAGTTAAGTCTCAAGTCCAATTTTTCAAGTCTAAGTCTGATTCTCAGTTTTTGAGCCCAAGTCCAAGTTGCCAAAGAACATTTTGAGTTGAGTCTGAGTTGAGTCTTGAGTCCCCAGTTTTCTAAATCTTTGTTCGAGTCTAAATATAATATTATGAGTTGAGTCTTAAGTCCCCTGTTTTCGAGTCCGAGTCTGGATCTCCAAACAAGATTCACAGTTGAGTCCAAGTCATGTCTCAAGTTTCTGGTTTCTAATTTTAAGTCTGAGTCTCCAAAGCAGATGCCAATTTGAATATGGGACAAGCCTCAAGTCTCCAGTTTTACAAGTGATAGTCCAAAGGAGACTCTCTGTTGGGACCAGTTTACTTACTTTACTGCACCTTAGAAAAGCAAATGTACCTACTAGCCTTGTTTTTTAACATCTGAGCTAAAGTCACTGCCTTTAGCCAAATATTCACTTTAAAAACAATCAATGATTCAAATCAAAATCATCATTACTCTGTTGACCCTGTGCCAATATCAAATCTGATTTTAAAGGTAAAAGCTCACTAATGTCACATCCAGTCTAAAGTAAGAGGATTACGCCATAATATAAAAGTTGGAGGCACTTTGCAGTCAGTCAACTATGGTCTTGTTTATCCTTTACTTAGCTTTACACTTTTGCTACATACATTTGCACCTCAAAAATTACTATTCTTTTGTGCAGATTTTATTGATGAATCAATCCTGCAAGTGTTAGAAACTATAATTATCCACAAAGCTTATTTACAGCAGTAACAAAAAAAATAAACATTAATATAAAAACAAACAAAAAACAGGGTTTTTGTCAAAAGTACCAGTGCTAACTTAAGAGTTGGCCTATAAAATCATCTCTGCACCACTCTGTTCTGCTGTAGGTAAAATGCTCCCAGCATTCATGTTTCACTTTATTTAACAGATAAACAACACCACTATTCATTGAGGCTACATAGCATTACATTACAAATGACATGAAGTTGACAGAAAGTCAAGGGAAAAACAAATCCCATGGCATCCCTCTGATTTTTTCCATATTTTGCCAAAAATACATATGTTCTCGGTTCACAAGTCAGGAACGCTGTCTTTATGCATGAGTTTGCTCGGCATCAACTGTCTTATAGACAGGAGACAGTGTGATCCCTGAGCTGGGAGCAGGGCCTGTCACTCTTCTGTGTGAGAATGCTGCATGAGAGAGTCAGGCAGGTAGGTAGGCAGCAGGTTAACAGCTCAGATAGAGGGCAGGTATTTTTTGTTTTTTGTAATTTGTCTATATGAGAGAGGCCTACCGGAGTTGGGTGTGGTAGGCGAGTTGGCCTGGCTGTTCTGCACTGCAGCGGCTGCAGCGTGCGCCGCGTTTACGGCGGTCTTGGCGGCGTACAGGTTGGCTTCTTCCTGAAACTTGCCGATATTTTTCTTGTACCGGATCCTTTTGTTGCCGAACCAGTTGGATACCTGTGTGCGAGAGCAGAGGGAGGAGGAGCAGAGGAGTCAGACGTCAAGCAGCCACAGCAGCGTGCACTCAGCAGTGTGATTGTTTCAAGATGTCATGTTTGGGTCCATCAAGTACCCAATTCCCAGCCCCTGCAGTAATGTCCGCCGGGTACACAAGCTAATTAAGCCGTAATCAGGAGCCACTTGTGTCTTCTCATGGATGGGAGCATGACATGCTCTCAGATGTGTCTCCTGACAAAAGGAAAACACAAGGGGCTCCTGCTGCACACACTAAAGTCAATGTGGTATATACAAAGTACCTCTCCTATCAGAGCTGATTGTTAAGGATGTAAATTCCTCTGTGAAATATGTGAGCATTTATATTTCACCCTCTGAGGAATTCTCACTGATTCCAGATCAGTGAGTTGACATGATTGACACCTTATGTTAATTTAAAATTATGAAATATTATTGAAGAAAGCAGCAAATACAGCCCCTAGTAGATTATAAGAGCAGCATCTGGGTGTAAAAATGTGAGTAATTCCCAAGAAATTCAATGTTTTTGTCCTGCAAAGCTCATGAAGTAAGCATTTATACTCCTCTGTGATCAAAAGAAGAGTAATTTTCTAGCTAGCTTGTGCAGCTGTGTGTCTGAGTGAGTGCTTAAATGCACTTAATGATTATAGGAATGATGGGGATTTTTTTGTTTGCACATTAAAAATTAGAGTCCAATGGTACAGACCTTCAAACATTTTTAATAGTAAACACAGATAATCAAGGCACTCAGCATTAATTTATATTTTAGAATAAAAATACAAACTCTACCAAAGCGAAATGTAACACTAAAGGCACTCTGAATGTTGTATTGAGTGTAATTTAATGTCTATAAACGGGTTAATTCAGATTCTGTGCTTGAAATGCTAATTCTGTTGAACTGTAATGATGACATGCAGCATCAGTCAGACTGAAAAGTTGTACCGGGTGAACCTTATGTGTGAATGCTGGCTCTGCAATAACCGTGGAATAATAATGAGGTGATGCTTGTTTTTAATGGTTCTATAAATTAGAGTGTCTTGTCGCTGTGCCGCTGCCCCCCTCCCTCCTCTCAGGCCCTGCAGCCCACGGCTGGACCAGCCAAAGAGCAGCTGCCCCTAATGACGCTTTATTTAATTTCCACCCATGTGCTTAAATTTTAATATCCCCAGCAGCCCGCCGATGCTGCAGCGTGAAAACTGACTGGATTTGCAGGACATCAGATCATTTCTATCCTGCACGTCTCTGTGCTCTAAATCTTTAATATCTAGGCAATTAAAATTAATGACCATTCAGCCGAGGCCCACTGTTGGCAGGGTTTCCTTGACATCAATTGTTTGATGGGTTTACCTAGAGGTTAAACTAACAAGCAAGGTTTAATTGGAAGCAATGAAAGCCCTGGCCATCATCCTTTTTACTTAACCTGCTTAGAGTGGATTGTGGAGCCAAAGAGCAGGCAATATTCTCGCTCTTTTAGACAGCTCACAAAGTGCTGCAAAGAAACCCTTGGAATCATAAAGACTGGATTCTTAAGATCATCTGTTTGTTTAGTTTAACCAAATGTGTGTGCATGTGAGGAGTACATCAATTAAAATGTTGGTTTTAGTGGTTGCACATAAAAACATAATCTTATCATCAAGTCTGAAAGTTGGCAGTGGTACGTTGGTTTAGTTGTTACCATACAGCAATCAGGCCTTAATGTATGCTGATTCGACAAGATTACGCCACAATATGCCCGTCTCATGAGTTAAAATAGTTGAAGTGACAATAATTCAGCATGTTATGATTGTTTTTAAACACTATATGGCAGGACTGAATGTTGGTCTCATGATCAGAAATACATCACACTGCCACTTTTGTGTTATTTGATGAAAACCTAAACTGCATGTCAGATATTGCCATCAGTAATAAGAGAATTGATCACTGTGCATGAAAAGTTTGAAATGTCCCCCACATGTAAAAATGCACAGACAACAAGTGACGCTACTGCTGCTGTCACAAACACACTAGTGTTACGGTAAAAGGGGTGACCGTGTTAACTGGGGACTTTCAGCCAACTTTCTCTCCTTTATAGTTTCCTTTAAAATAATCATACATTTAAATAATGATTCCTGTATGTGACAAAAGTGAAAATCTCTTTAGTTTTTAATTAGTTAAACTTTAAAAGTCACCAAATAACAGTCATTTTTTCAAGCCTAACACCTCTATGTTACTTGCGGCAAATGCTCAGCAGCGCAACATTGTGAGCTTTTAATCTTAAAGATTCAGGGCTGGTTATGAAAACTAAATACAACTCTGAGCATGGTTTGAAATGGTTGGAGATATCAGCAGTAGTTTCTGCAATTGCAAGCGTGTTAGTTAAGTTTATGCAGAAATGTTTTGTTCCACCTGCTCACTGTCTCTGTTCTACCATTCATGTGTCTCTGTTACAGCGCTGCAGGGTTATGACAATAAGAGGACTGAATAAATGAGTTCAGAGTAGAGTTCCATAAATGCAGTTGTTAGTATAAAGTTTTTACTTACAAACAATCTGTGTTTTATTTAGGTTTTCTACACACTTTTCAAATCAGATATGAGACTTTAAAATACTTTTTTATTACCCCAACCGAGAAAAATGAATTCCTCTAAAGCATAAATGGCAATTTAAACATATGTTTCTTTAGAACTTTCTACATTTTGTGTAAAAATGCTGTCTTGTGAAAGTGAGATTGTTATTTTAAAGAACCTCACCAGCCAGCATGCTAAATTTAATTTAATAACAGGATATCCAATCAAATTCCCCCCCAAAGAGAGGCAAAGTGACACACATGAGAGAACACACATGTGCACCAGTGCCTACCACACAAGAGCCACTTTACTCCTAAATTTTGGTTGTGTTTGTGCCGTCTTTTAACCTGGCACACCAGATGGACTATTCTGTTTATTTCAATTGTCCATTCTGGCAACAGCTCTTAGAAATTGTTTGAGAAAGGGCAGAAACTTTCAAAAGCATATCTGGCAGGTGATTGGATGGTCATTCCATCAATCACATTTCTTACAAGCCAAACAGATAATTTAGTAGGCAGACGCTACTGTAGTGCTGTTATTTGTTTTTCATTTGATGAAGAAATGCAGACAAAATCTGGAAAAATTTCAACTGAAGCTGTTAGCATTTATAATTATATTATATTATAATCTCTGTGCAGTCACTTCCTGCTGTTGTCTCACTCGTAGCTCCCACCTCTTCCTGCTCTAAAGGACTCTGATTGGGCCATGCTTCTTTGAGCTGCTCACAGTCGTTGTAGTTTAGAGCTTGGCAAGACAGAATCTGCCTGATTACGGACATTGAATCCGGCAGATCCAGCTGCTGTGCAAGGTTAGCTTTCTTTAGCAGCCCTTGAAAAGGCTCATGACAGATTTGATACAAACAGTCTTGATCAATGTGCCATCTTAAATTGAAGACCTCTCAAAGGTTGAAATGAAACTTAAATTCAAACTTTAGACGTAATAAAAATCAGCAGGACCCCTTTGATCTGGTAGAATTGTTATAAAACAATCACAATAAGTAACGCAGGTGGAAAAAAAAACACTGTAATACTTTTCCAAATATTATTCAGCCCTACTGCATGATGTTATGGACCTGGACCAGTCATGAAAACCCTTGTCCGTCCTCCACTCACATTTCTCTCCTACCCACTGAACTCTGGCTTTAGTGATTCTGGGGTTCAGCTAAATATTGAACAAATGCACTGCTCTGGAAGGTGTGGAGCACAACCCAATCTACAGAACTAATTCCCTTTTATCTTGTGGCAGGCCATGCATTCAATTGACTCTTATGTGTGGTGAGAAGCAGGTTGTGAGATTGAATTACCTGACATCAGCAGCCTCAGAGGCAGCGATTGTATAATGACCATGCAGACTCTGTGCAAGAACACGATATCCGCTGCCTACACTGCTGCTGCTGCCCACGAGAGAGAGGCCGCCGAGCTGTGGTTAATAATTCAAACTATTTCACCCTATTTCAGGTCAATACTGCTCGCTAGTCATTGTAAGGAAATGCATGATCTGTGTATGATCTCAATATATCCGTGGTTAGACTGCCCTGAGCCTTAAATACACATACAAAGTTGGTCTCACTGGCTGTGATACCATCAATTATACAGGCAGCATTAATAATGAATAAGAGCTGAAGTCTTAGCTTCTCTAAATTCACTGAGCACTGAAATATTGAGAAGTGCCACTCAGGAGAAAAATGTTAGAAATCTTTGCACTGAATCTGCCCTCAGTGTTGAACGGCTCACATTAAAACATGGTTTCTGTAAACCCTCACACTAAGCATCCAGTCCAGGCCTTCATTGAGGGTTTGAGGTCCTGCTTTAGATAGCCTCAGTGGTTATTAAATAAGAACATTAAGGGCTCCTTACATTTAATCTGAGAGTAAAAGTGCAGATCTAGTATGAATAACATGGCACACAATGATGGCAAATATTGATATAGGTTATTGTTAGGATATTTCGCTGTTTTTTTTTTGTTGTATTATTGCATAAATTGTCATTATTTATCTTGTATTTCATATTTTATGGGAGCAATATTTAACAGTTTTTAAATGGCTCTAAAATGAGGAAAATGAAAGCAAGTTAGCTACAAAAAAGGAGGAACAACTGAATATTAGTTCAACAGAATCTTAACCTTTACATCTTCCTGTTGCCAAGGACATGGCATGTCATGAACAATTAGCATAACTAAACTTATTTGCACAGTCACTCTTACTGTTTTTCAGACTGGAAATGGGCAACTTTGGTGACTGAGACAGTCTTGCTTTCAGAGGTCAATATAAAAATGAAGAAAATTCTAAAATTGAAAAACATGAATAACTGCAATTTACTGAAAATCTAATAACATAAATAAAATTAATATTCTTCAGCTCAAAAGCAAAGACTAAAGCTAACATAATGAGATAAACATGGAATTTAATCCAGGAAAGGCACTTTTTCAATGCAATAAACTAGTGTGATAGTTATTGAAATTGATTTTATTTACTTCTTTCAAATGCATTTTTCAGATTCCAGTTCAGATATAGTTATTTTAAACATGCAAGAACAAACAGAAAGGTAAAAAAAACTCATTATAAATCAAAATATAATGCAAAATAGAAGTATATCCTTATCACAGGTTGGTGTGTTATATGGCTTATGTGTCCAAAATTGAGTGGGAAGAAGTATACACTCATTTAACTCACCCCTTCTTTATAAGTCATTGAAAAGAACAAATGCATACTAGTAATCAAACATTTTTTAGAAATGTAAAATTGACATTGAGAGAAGAGGGGGGCTGCATATGGCCCCTTGGTCACCAGTTACCCTGATTTAGCTTTTATTTGGTAAAACTAGGAGGGGTGGGAGACACTGTTGTGGTGTGCTGTTTCCTTGAGCCTTTAAAATCTTTACTCAAACACTGTTAAGTCGGAATATTCAAAATCATGATTGTTTTGTATTTGGTCATACTGCATTTTGTTATATTTTATTGTAACTATATTGTGTCAAACCTAAGGATGGGAAGTGAAAGCCAATTCCAGTTGAGAATCGATAACAACTCCCTCAAGGAATCAGTATCACCTGTCTTTTTGCTTAACATTTCCTTTATCGATTCCTTAGTTCAAGCTGTCTTGAAAACCTAAGATCCCCTTGTTCTTATCGGAGGCAGTCAGCCGAAATGACAACGAAGAAGTCAAAAATGTGATCAGGCAGACGGTGGGCAGTGGTGGTTTATTTTTCGACAGAACAGAGGCATTTATCAGCACAGCACTGAATACCAGGAGTGACATGTTTGACAGTGTTGCCATTAAAACCTACACAGGCTAGTTTTTTCCAAACATAAAATCAGTAGGAATCAATATGGAAATCATTGGAAAAAATGGATCGATAAGCAGAATTTATAACGGCAGTGGTATCAATAAAATCTTAGCAATCCCCATCCCTAGACATACCTCACCTTCTGAGGATTCACATTCCTAAATGAACTAAAAGAAGTCCTCCTTTCATAGAGAGACAAATGTGCATCTCTTCTATATTTGATGATCCCTGCTCGTAAATTGATGCAGTGGGTTTCATCAGTGATGATGTATTAAGTGTTTCTGCAGCCTGATATTGACTTAACACTTTCTGCTGATGGTTCCTTCTTAATGAACTGCTTATGCAATAAACAAAGCACACAAAAAGTAAAGGATTGTTGGCAGTGTGTTTGAAAAATTATCTAACTAAGCCCTCAAAGTCCTTTATGAGTCTGAGGGGGCTTGGGCCCGATGAAGGATAACGCACTTACGGCATCATGTTGAGCCTGTGACTTTGTTGCTCACTTGAAAAAAATAGCCAAAGCATGAAGAATAAGTCAATAAGAATGTCTGCCATCAAGGAGAATGCCACTAATGGGGCCTGAGACGAGTTCAAGTGAATTTTTAAAAGCTCTCTAATTTCTGCTCGGACTGATTTGTTCTCATGGGAAATGATACAGTGGCCCTCGGAAAACAGAGTGTGAGCTCCATTTGTGAGCGTCGGGGGCCATTTTTTAAACAGCTATAAAGCACACAGACATCACAGGGCTGAATGAATTCCCTAAGAGTGTTGTTTGCAGGTTAGAAAGACCACAAATTGGTTAAAACTCCACAACAAACAGAGAAATAGTCATGTAAACAATTGCTCAAAAGTAAAAATACACATTTGCACACACAATATATGGTGATAACGTGAGTGTAGTTTTAAAATATGAATAATATTTGTGTACTTGTGTGGCTAAAAAAGTGGAATGTAAATTCATAAATTTGCTTTTTTTAATGAGACAACTTTTATTTATGATAGCATTAGCATTGATCTATCAGTGTGAGGGAGGGAGGGTCTGTGCAGTGCAAAAAACTGTGAGGCTATTACATCATACATCAACAAAAAAAAAAAAAAAAAATGAAAACAGTGGATCAGGAGAAGTTATGACATACCTGTGATACTGTGATGGTGCTTCCCACCCCCTGAAGGCAAAAAAGAATGGGCTTTTACAGTATCTGACTCTTCACCACTACACTCAATATACCCCTCAACACCCCCTCCCCACACAGAACAAAAAAACACTGCAGATTATTGTATAGATGCATGTTTCTCTCATATCGTGTCTCATGAGGACAACCACAGAACAATAGAGAATGAAGGAAAGACTAGTCACAATCATAGCAAGAAAAAGAAGAGCACAGGACAATAATGCTTCGGATGTGGGGGTTAGGTGTGAGAGATATTGCCTTCAGTTTTACCCGGCAAGTAAGCTATTCAATATATTTGTACATAAAAAGGGACTCTTTATTTTGACGTATAGGTGTGAATTAGCAAGTCCCACAAGGTCATGTGGACAGAAAACATCCCAATAAAGATCATCCAGTGTTTTTTGAAGCCGCAGACTTTAACTGCTTTTCTTTAAGTAATGGATGATGCCATTTTTCTTCCCCAGCTTATGACCTGCGCGGCTGACCAGGGAGCACACATGGTGGATGGGAATGAAGGGGGGAAAATGGCAGGGGACCCAGCGTTAAGGAAGGACAGCATAGTGCTTTGATTGAGGCCAAGATGATATAGGCCTCCCCTCCCTGTGGCCCCCCTGCTCTGACTGACTGGGACCAGCCTTGACTGAAGCATCATTAGGCAGCCACAATGTCAAGGTTAGCTAAGGACATTGTGTCTTGTCGGCGGTGCGACCTACGGTAACTATCCCCTCTAGGCTTTCTCCCCCTCCCCACCCCAGCTACTGTTAAGAGGAGGAACTACCCACCTGGGAAACTGTGATGCTGCACTTCTTCGCCAGCTCCTCCTTGGCCTCCTCGCTCGGGTAAGGGTTGCTGAGGTGCGAGTAGAAATATTCGTTCAAGATTTCCGTCGCCTGCTTGCTGAAGTTTCGCCTTTTCCGCCTGGGTTGGGAGAGAGAGAAAAGAAAGCAGGAGAAAAAGGCAGAGCGAGCCCTATTAGCAAGGACCGGCATTAACTCATCCATTTGGATCGCACAAATTGCACAATCAATCTCACACATAAATGGTGAAAATAATGAGGAATGGGCTCCGGGGGCCCTCAGGAGCTAGATACCGTGTCCTGCTCCAAGAGGCTCGTCAACACACGGAAGACCGACCAGACTCGGACCAATAACAGGAGCACACACACTCAGTTGAAAAAACACATACAATGTTTAATTTGGTCTGTTGGTCTGCAATCTCCAGTCCAAGCGTGTAATGTGCAGAGTTTAGTGCAGCGGATGGGTGGGCTTTGTGATGGAGCGCAAAGAGCCCAGTCGGAGTGCATCTCAGTGCATTATAGAAATCACGGCATGCACAGTTGAGCATTGTTCCTGAAGTGCCACAGCCCCAGGGATCTGCAGCAGAAACAAGCAAACTCTAACTAGATCTGGGTCCCCCTTCCCTCCCAAGGGCACTACTTATCATGTTGTTGAGCATTTGCTTATTTTGCCTTGTTTACCGCGCTTCACACAGGCAGCGGGCAGCCAATGTGCTTCCACTCGGCTTGTTTGGCCCCCAACTTGTGCCGCGTTTCTCTGCAGAGAGCTCCTCACTGCACCACGCTGTTAGTGATTAGATTAATCCCAAACACCTGCTGATGACCTCCCCTCCATCCATTACGCACTTTGCTCGCCCCCCCGGTTTCATTTGGTCCTAACTGCTATCAGGTGCGGGGGCATGATTGTCTTGAAAATGGATAATGCACGGAGCATGGACACAGTTAAAATCATACATCCCTGCAGTGCTCAAACTGTGCTCTGTGCCAGAAAAGTTGGAGTAAAACAAAGTTCAGGGCTGCACTCAGTCTAAAAATGACCTGCCCCTCTGGATTTTGACTTTATGGGTCATATAGGGAGAGAGACAGAAACAGGGTTACACAAGGTCTGTATTCTGCATTATTTATTTAAAACGCCAAAAATCAACAAACTTTTAAACTTGCGTACAATTCTTGATTCTTCTAGACTCTACAGCCTTACATAAAGTCTCTAGCACACATTTTAATGAATTTAAACCAAAAGTGCTAGTAAATATCACATTGGCATTGTAAATTTCATTAAAGCCAAAATGCACTTCGGGCTCAGTTGTAACTATCTTTGTCTTCTTGTTAGCTGCTGCTGGTCTGTCATCATCCCTCTCTCAAAGCAGCCGTGGTAACATCCCCCAAATGTTTTAATTGGGTCTCATCAGTAGAAAATACTCATCAAATGAAATGCTTTCGCTCGTCTTTAAACAGGTATTAAAAAACTGGAATATATCGACCCCATCCTGGCCCCTCTTCATTGGCACCCTGTTCCTTTTAGAATTAAAATTTTATTCTTTTATTTTTAGATTTTTAAATGGATTTGCACCTTGATAAATCTCTGATCTCTTAAAATCTGAACCCCATTGAGATCTTTGAGGATGGCAAAGAAGCTTTTCCTTGTTGTCTGATAGGCCAGGCTAAAAACTTGAGGTAACCAAGCAATCACTGCAGTCGGCCCTAAACTTTAGAATGACCTTACCTACTTTTAAATCTTGTCTTAGAACTTATTTTTACTCGTTAGCTTTTAGTTCAACATAAGTGATGTGAGTTATGACGTCTCTTTTTTACGTGTTTCTTATTTTTTCTTAAGTTTGGCTTTATTCTCATTTTTAATTCTGCAATTTTTCTGGTGTTTTATATCTTTTTATGAGTTCTTAAATGTTTTTAATTTTTTTATAGTGCTCTATTACTTGGTTTTAATACTTAGTTTTTATTATTCTATTTTCATTTTATTCTGTTCTTGTTTGAAAGTCACTGTGCAGCACTTTGGTAAACTTGATGTGCTACATAAATAAAGTGGATTGGACTGGACTGGAAATTAAATGCTTTTAAAATTAAGCAGGATAAAGACTTGTAAGCTGGTCCATCGGGAAAACATGATGCAGTATTATAGTGCTGAAGGTTGATTTGGTAAAATGAAACATGGTTAATAAGAGAGAGAGTTAATAAGTTATCATAAAGATGTGTCTAATTGTAACATCACATAAAGACAATTCAGGTTTTGAGAAACTTCAATGAAATCAGTTGTTTGGGGGCTAAATTTGTTATCCTTGCAAAACGTAAATCAACAACAGCTGATGTTATTACAGCCTTGTGTCAGTTAAACCAAATCACTGCCGCACAACCGATTATCTATTAGCTTAATAAAGTCTTTAACCTAAATTAACTTCCTGCTGAGGCGAATCACATCGGCACTGTGAATTTATCTAAACCCAAATGCACTTTCAGTCACCTGCTCTTCTGCTGTTGTAGGTCAGTCATCATTCTCACCTCAAAGAAGCCATGGCAGTATCCCCCAAACTGTTAAACAGGATCCATCAATTGAAAATAAAAAAAAAACTGATTTTTAAATGCAATTTCAGTATTGCAATAGAGATGCAATATATTAGACTTCTGCTGATATTGGATATGGCGATATTTCCAAACTCATTATTGCCAATACAAATATCAATATTTTGCATCAAGAGCACAAAGTATCCACTTTACTTTTGTGTTAGAAACACTTGGGAAGCCATTAAACAACATTTTATTTTTATTTTTTTAACCAATCTGCTTTATAAGGGTACATATATCATTAATCAAACATAAAGAGTCCTCTTGCACTAGTATGTTGCTTATGGCTAATTTCAGAGGTCAAGATATCGTCTATAAACATTGGTTAAAATGTCATATCTGCCACTACCGATGTTTGACCAACAATGTTATGCATCCACATTTGACGGAATAAAAGATAGTTCACTATTTAAACATGGAAAATATAATGGTTTCTTCAAGGTTAGATCTGCTTAAATGACTTTTTGTGAAGTAAGAGGTCATCATGCTGTAACTTTGAGTCAATAACATTTGGGTTTTGGCAAGAAACTTAAGTAATTACAAATGTTTGGGGGTTCATTTGTCTTCTTAGCAATATTTTAGGTCTTCTGCATTTTAAAATCTGCCTCTTAGGCCAAAAAGAGAGAGGTCCAAAAATGTGGCATCAAGTAGAGTGACCTCTCTCTTTTTGGCCTGATTATTGATGTTTAATCTATTATTGAATTTGTGCCTTCATTTCATCTGTTAAAGCACTTTAACACCATTTTAATTGATGATAATAGGAAAAGTATAATCAGCAGTAATGAGAAGCTCTCTCATCAGTGAAAAGCATCAGTAGTGGTATAAACAAATAAAATAAAAATGTATCTATGACAAAGCAGTGCAGATTTTTAGAGAAAAACACCCAAGCACCAAAACCAACGTGATCAACTGACCTGGCATCAAGGAATCTGGAACGCAGGATCATGACAGCCTCACAGGTGCTCTGTTTCAGCTGCATCTGGATGGAGCTGAACTTACGGTGGATGATTCCCACCATACGCTCGATCTCTTTGGGGGAGATGGGCCGCGTGCGAGACTGTTCCCTCAGCAGGTTCATCACGTGGGTCGTGAATTCATTACATGCCTGCAAATTAATAAAGTATGAGTGTTAGAATATTTGATACTTTTATCCTTTCACTATACCACATACTTTGAACCTGTAGTACTCAACTAGACGTATCCGCCTCGTAATGATAGGGCCTTATTTTCAAAAATTTAGAAAAGTCAAATTTAGTTAAAACTAGAAAAGCACTCCGAGAGCGCAGACCTCCGCCAAGCAGCTTCGGTCCACCTTGGTCCTATATGGCAATGTTAAAGAATCCTTTAAAAAATTCCTGGATCCAGATGGTGATCCAGATCACCCCCAAAATTTAATCAGTTCTTCCATATCCCATTTCCGACAATTCCTGAAATTTTCATCCAAATCCGTTCAGAACTTTTCAAGTTATTTTGAACACAAACAGACAGACAGACAGACAGATAAACGCCAGCAAAACATAACCTCCTTGGCGGAGGTAATGATTGCACTTTGAACCTAAAATTATGGAGTCAAACTTATGAACAAAGGGAAAGAACGAAGAAACAATTTATCCCTGGAAAACAAGATTAATTATGTCAATTGCTTAAGAAAACAACAAAAGTTACTTGTTTTTTATGGGAAAGGAAGTAGAAATGTTGATAGAGAAACATGTCCACATAGGGCCTCCATACATCATGGACCCGTTGCCATATTTTTTTTTCTGGTACACATTTGTGACTAGCTGCAAAATAGCTCCATGACCAACTTTTGGATCCATGCCCACCAGTTCAGAACATTTTTGTATGTTATTGTCACCAAATGTGTTAAAGTTATGACAAACACAAACAGAAGTAGAGAATAAAACACTTTTCTCCACGTCTACCAGAGTTTTTGTGCTTTAAGAAAATGATGGACACATAAACATCTCCTCACAACTGTGCAGGAAGGTGCAGAATTTAGTGTGATTCCTGCTTAAGTCACACTCCATCCTGCCTGCTGCTGTAGTTTCTGCTCTGCTTCACCAACTAGCAGATAAAACAGTTACTGGTGTTGTTTGTGCCTGAGGGCATCAAAAGACACCAGTAACTGTTTATCTGCAGGTTGGCAAATGATTTTGTAAGGTGTCTTTATCATTTCCCAAACATATACTAATGTTAACTTTGGTGCATGTTGCAGATTGACAAAGCTGAGGAGAAAGACAGCAATGTCTCTTGGTCCTATTAAGTTTCTATTTAACTCTCAGACTGTGGACTTTTGACTGCTAGCTTCACATACATTCAAAACAGTGACAAAAATAAATTTTCCTAACTAAAAAAAAAAGATTAAGTCTGTGAAAAAAATCAGAATTTTCTCATACAAAAGTTAGAATTCTGAGATTTAAGGCAAAATTCTGAGAAAAAGTCTAAACGCTGAAAAATAAAAATCAAATTTCGGACAAAAAGGTAACAGAAAAAAAATGACCAAAAAGATATCCGAATTTTGAGAAAAAGTCAGAAAACTTGCATGAAAGTGAAAATTCTGTCATTTTTTTCCCACCACATTCTGAGGAAAAAAATAAAAATTCTGAGATTTAAGCTTTAGCCTTTAAGCCTCTCAGATTCCTGATTTTTTTTTTACAGGCATACAGTAAAAACCTTCTTATTTCAGTGGCACTAATCCTCTTCCATACAAAGTCACAGCACAACTTTCCTCTGATAATTAAGAGAATATACAAATATATGTTTGCATTATTTCTTTAAAAATCGTACGGTTTTCACCAATCATCACTCTAAATGTATCTAATCTTGGTATATTCAGAATGCTTGTTGGACATCAAAACACATAGATAACATGATATATCAAAACAGTTTTCAATGTGGTTTGATTTTATCCATTTAAAAATACTAGTATTATGAAAACTCTCTAAAAAGAGCGAGGGCAGCCAGTGTCACAAATTACAGTAGTGAGCTTTCAACAACTTCTGAAAGTGCAAGGAAAGATATTCTGAACTTATCTACTGTCCTTGTGGAGTAAATGGGTTAATGAAATGCAGCTCTTTTAGATAAAGTGTGCTTTTTATACATTACTCTGATGGCATAATCGGTGAAGTCATCTTTGAATTTAAATGCAGATTTGCAATTTGGCCGGTCCCCTAATGCAGAGCGAATTTAAACAGCTTTTTTCGTTAAACCGGTAGTTCATACATGATTAATTAGAATAACTCATTTACGTAGTGCACACTTTAGCTCATTACTCTGAGTAAAATTCGTTAAGTATTTACATTTAGATAATTAAAACCTGGAAACACCCTTAAGAAAGATGCATTTACTCCCAGAGAAGTGTTGTGTGCCCCTGCGTCCCCACCTCCTCTCTCGGAGAGCGGTGAGTAAATTAGACTAATTTACCTCAGCGGCTTGCTGAGGCATCACTGCTACACCTTCTATTTTTACCCATAATGCCTCTGTGTTTAATGGCAGGCTCAAAGTGCGAGGTGAAGGAGCTGATCATACTTTCATTTAACACAGATGACGAAGGCACTGCTTTAGATCTCTATGATCAGCTACAGTGAATAATACTGCAATATTTCCTGCTAACACATGCAGACCCTCTGCCACTGCTCTGCTAATGCACTGAAGCAGAGTGAAGTGTTATAAAGGAACCTCGACAGAGTAGAGTGTAACTTAAAGCAGGTGGATTTCAAATCTTTCTCACAAAAAGAGCAACATGCAATCAAATATACAGATATCTTCACCATTCTTACCTTTAGTGCTGGCTGTAAATGGCAGCCACAATTGTGTGACATATTCTGCAAATTATTTTTCATTGTTCCGGGCCCTTCTAGACAACAGCCTTCGTGTCATCATGTTTAGCTCTCCCACATTTTAAACTAACGGTTGTATGCATCATGGCTCCCTCTGCTCCTCACTTAAATCAAATGAGAGGTGATTTAATGGGAGGAGCAGAGCACACTGTCCAGTAAAGGTACAAACACAACACAGCATGCAGCACATTAATTTTTTATATTCATTAGATTTGTTTTCATAATGACGGGAGTCGTATCTGAATCTAAATGATAATACGCATCTTTTTAAACCAGCACTGCATAATAAATATGAGGAGTGAAGGTAACAAAAATTGAATAACAACAGTTGAGGTCATTAAAACTCTTGAAATAATAAAAAAAATGAGTGGCCCCAAAGGTCCATACCTTTAAAGGGATAGTTCTGTATTTTTGAAGTGGGGTTGCATGAGGTTGGTAACAATAGTGCGTACTATTGCGAAAGTGAATTTGATCAGCTCTGCCCCTCTAAGGAGAGAAGTGGCACGGGAGCTGGACAATACATCAATGTAGATGTGGCAAAAAGCTTCATGTAATTTACTGAATTTTAAGAATAAATAAATAAATAAATAAAGCAATGAAGAGGTGATTGTAAACTCCACTGAGGACACTTCAAATGCTTTACTTTTATGCTAGCAAGCATCTAGCAAGGGGCTTACTTGCATACCACCACCACCCCCGTGAGTTCCTTGCTAGCCTGCAGTCACATTGTCCCAGCCTGAATTGTGCTTCATCATGCTAACATCATAAACTGTAGACTATGTGACACAATCGTAACCAGCACAATGTAAAGCAACACAGAGACAGAAACAACTGAAACAAATGATTAGAGGTCCACTGATGAGCTCTGATTGTGAGGACTGGTCTTGCCCACGCGTGTGCTTGTGCATGAGCAAGCATGCCATGGGTTAGGCCCACCTCCTCCACCTGCAGCAACATAAAGTCTAACCTTTGTGCTAGTTTGTTGAGATTAACCAAATCCAACCCCACTTCAAAATTCTGCACTATCCCTTTAAGTGTCAAATGAAAATGTGCAGGGTATGATAAATGATGAATAAAAGATAAAATATCAAACGTTGTTTATATGTTCATTAAGTCCCAACAGTTTTCACTAAATCAATGGCAAATTTATTAAATCACCTAATAATTCATCACAGCGTTTTTCAGTTCAGATGCATTTTTATCACCTCATTTTTCAATTTAAATGAGTTTCTGTCGACACAGTTTTTATCATTTGATTTTGTTACTTTCATCCTTCTTAAGTAACCTGTTATGCTACTATTGTACTGTTTTTGTTTCAGTAACTGTTTCCAGTTTATAATTATTTTGTTTCTAGCAAACAAACTGGGAAGATGGTCTAAGTAGCTGGTTAAATCCATGAAAAGATGTAACCTATTTTCACCAGGATTTAAGTACCAAAAAAGGGGCAAATAAATAAGATTCTCCTCATCAATTAACTAGGTCAAGATCCAAATATAAATGAGAGTTAAGTAATAAGTGACCTTCAAGTAAAAATTGAAGGAAAAAGTAAAATAATTTGATTATATTTCAAAGGAGAAGTAATACAGTTTTGAGTAACTCGACAAACATGCTGGGGTGAAAACAACCAGTTAAATTTACTGGAGGGGGGGTTACCCCTCTCACAGTGACTGGTGGATTCTAGTCCCTGTTTTTTTTACTAGCCCCTTTATTTTAAACTGAACTATATTAAGTTTCCACTGCAAAAAAAATCTAATTTTCTGAAATACCTTTTACAAAACAACAGCAAATCAGTAGACAAAATATTTTTATTATGAAGAGCTTGTCAGGGATAGACTGTATTTATTAATGAGATAACTATAATATAAGTGACAATAACAAATAATCAGATCATCGCCTGTCTTGTCAACACTTTCACATGAACAGCATGTGGCTTTAAGTCCGGCGAGACCAGGAGAAGTTGAAACATGTGGGGCTGTGGTGAGACTTTATGACGTCAAACATTTTAAGGACTTATTGAAATGATAACAGGTCAGCAAAAATGTACTGAAAACTCAGTACTTAAAGTACACTTTAAATGACTTTCTTTTTACTTCTGCTTAATTAGAGTCATAGAGCGCTACTTTTACTTGTTCTTTGGACAAATTTGTAAGAAATAGTTGTGCTTTTAGCTGTACCTTCTAGCTCTCCACCCCTACTAGTATATTATTTTGAAAGTGAGATGTGATTAATTGCCTTTCTTTACCTACCTGCTCGTATTTCTCCAGCTCTGTGTGGTAGATCTGTCTGATTTGGGTGAGTTTGGCTCTGTAGTCGGAATGTTCGATGGAGTTATCGCCCGCCCCGCCAGCGGCCGCCGCTGCAGCTGCTGCGGCTGCTGATCCACCACCTTTCTCTGGCCCCGCCACGCCCTCCGCCAGCAGCATGTTGTCTAAACGCATGAGCTGGGGGTCTGGGGGGTCCTCCTCCTGGGCTCCACGGATGCTGAGGCCTGCAGGGACACAAAGCAGAAGGAAAAGGTCATAATATGTCAAACAATCCTAAAAATAAAACAAATAAATCAGATACAAGCCCGGGAAGACTTTTTGTTGCCATAAGGGATGCAACGAGTGGTCGACATAGTTGACGAAATTCAGCAACATAAATTGTCAATGCTGAATGCTTTATTGGAGCAGCGTCATCAAACAGCGACCACAGCGCATCAGGAAAACACAACAACGAAGCCGTTGTTATGTTACCGCATCCTAAACCTTAGTTTTTCTTTGTGTATTTCATCCTCTACACTGACAATAAAGAAGTTATATGTCTTCACATTAGTCTCCATCATGTCGGGGAGGACAAGACTTATTTATCTGCTCCAAGGCTGAAGTTGCAGATCTAATGGGGCTAAAGTTGTGGCTCATTTTAGAGCTGAACCCATCTCCATCTACATCTGTCGCGAGCAGACATGAGCGCTTCCGTCACATACTGGGGACTGGGCAGACTGCTGCTCTCAGATAAAACTCAATCTCACTATTTGTAACAACCAAATATCAAGTTTAGCACACCGTATGCGACAGCGTAACTCAAACTCAGACTCAGTTTTCTCCACTCTGTCCTCACTCAGCTACAGGTTAACAAACTTGTGTAAAAGGATCTTTTTTGTTATTTATTTTGTGCCCTTTTGGTTTTGGAGAATGTCAATACTGCAAAAGCAATAAAGGAAAATGAACTTTGAACATCACATTCACAAATCATAAATGATGTGTCTCTTAAAAATGCAAAATCAAAGCCATGCAGTGGTTTTTCTTTCTCTTACATTGTAGTCCCCCTTCACTTGTCTTATTCTTCCTCCACTCCTACCACTAAACAGTAAAGCAAAGTCTAATCAAATTGACATAAAAACTGTGGTGACCAGGAATCACATTTAAACAAAATCATCAGTGTTAAATTAGTTAAGATAACAATAGTTATTCTTAGAACAATAAGATAATAATAAGACCCATTAGGTGATTGTGGGGACAAAACAGATATTAAAAAAGCACCTGACTAGTCGACTAATCGACCCAATAGTCGATGGCTAGTCAGCGATAGAAATAGTTGTTAGTTGCATCTCTAGTTGCCATTAAAAGCATTATGTCTGCATAGTCTGTGCTATTGTGCTATTCCCCTGCAGGTATGAACTGGGTGCCTCCTGTGCGTGTGCTGTGTTCCTGTCGCCCCGTGTCTATGCCTGTTCTCTTTTATTTACACACTGCGCTGCACACTGTGTGTACGGGAAGGCTGACATGACAGCAACATCCATAAACTGACAAATGCTCAATGGTGAAGTGGCACTTCTACTCTGTGAGAGGATGCTAAACAGAAAACTATACCTCGAGTAAGTGTCTCTGTCTTTGACACAGTGAATGCTGGGAGCTCCAAAAAGTAACGACTTCTTCACCACGTTTTCTCTCAGCTTCGGAGGACTGAATCTTGTATTATTTTACAATCTGGCTCTTGCAGTGTTCTGAGAAATCATAAAAATGTGCTGGAGAAATAAAATGGCAAATGAGTTTCAAGTCAATTTTATGTAAAGTGCTTATTCATGTAATCAGTTTTTGCACTCAGACCCTGCTGCTTTTCTGTCTCGCCAGTCTGTCAGCAGGTCGTAATCCTCCAGCAGACAAACACCTTGATGCACTGGCAATGCAAGAACAAAAAAACCCACATAAACAAACAAAAAAACCACACTGCGGGTTAAAATTACAACAAAAACAAGCCGGAGCAATCCGCTCCAATAAGTGGATATAAATGTGACTCAATGGGCAGTAAATACTGAGTGGCTACTCGAACGTTATGATTACCAGAGTTGTTTCAATTCAATAATCCCTCCCGCAATTCAGAGATTTTCAACAGCTCATTACAGCTTCATTAAGATATGGCCGGCCTCTGGATTCTAAATAAGAAGATTAGTGGCTCTATTGTGTCAGCCAGTAGGCATGCAATCAGAGGAGCCCTTTTAGCACGCTTTGACCGACTGACCCTGCACAACATCCACAGGAGTAAACACCAGAGAGGGAGAAAACACTCCTGAATAAAAACAAATTAGGAAGCCCATCATATTGTAGCCGCCCCTCAGATGTTTTCATCTCTGTTGGTGTTTTTGTTCGGCTGCAGAGCGGCTGAAAAACAAATTTGACTCTATTTATGGATGGGCTGGCTTTGAGTCTTTTAGGTGTAATGGTGTGAGAGGAGTGGATGAATGTGGCTATTTGTGTTGGAGACATTGAGATGCTGGACGCGGCTCCATCAGGCTTGCACTGAGCCAAGCCCATCCATGTGGACAATATGCCACTGCTCCACTAACCCTTATCCACATCACGCTGCATCTGCACCCCTAACTCCACCCAAAGCTCTCGTTCTGGACCGGCGCGGCTGTTTCTTTTCCAGTTTGTTCAGCGGGAAGCAAAATGATTCAAATGTTGGCTGCTCGAACTCCTGGCTACAAATCTCACCGTGCTCTAATAGTCGGTGGTTTGTCTGCCACTACAGTTCATTTTTTCTTAATTCACTATTTTCTCCCACTCTCTCTGATTCCATGCAGGCTCAGCAGGCTGCACCCTCCTTTGTGCTGCGGGTGGTGCTAAGTAGGTAGGCATGTTTTTCATGTCAGATATATTAAATATAACTCTGGGACGCAGCGTACATTTCCACACCAAACCCAGTTGTCACTTTCACTCCACTCACTCTGTATCCAGGGGAAAATGCAGCTGCGGGAATTTACAGGGCTTTTCAGCTAAATGGGCATAAATCACCGGTTTCATTCAAACTAAATAATCACAGGCCACAACAGCTACCAGTCTCTTACCATATATTACCACCAAGTTACTGTGTGCAATAATGTGTCCATTCACAGAAAAAGGGAAACCAGAGCTAGACGTTAGAAAGCCACATGAAATCCTGTTAGTCCTGTGACATGTGGAGTGGCCGTGACATTTTTATCATACGTGTCCATTTCTATTTGGGAAATCAGCGGGGTAAAAATGATTACTGTGCTGCCCCAAGAAACAGACGGCCCTGCAGGAGTCCACCAGGGTGTATTTGTGCCACTGCAGCTGCAGCCGGCCATTCATAACGCACATGTAGGGAGGGATGACGTGCCTGTCTCGAGCGGATAAATACTAAAAAATTTAAAAAAAATAGCCAACAGAGGAATAAAAAAAAAGAGCAGATGAAGCAAATCTCTCATCTGGCTGTCTGTTCCCCTGCACCTTTGTTAGCTAAAGATTGTGGATTCACTGTCTAAGCTCAGCATCATCACACAACTTCCACAAAATAGGCTCAGGCGAGATAATATCTTTAATTTGCTGTGTAGTTGACAAATCTGTATAGTAGCTTGCAAAGCCACAGTCACATTCTAGCACTGCCATGCCGCTCGCCTGCTCAAATCCTTATCCTGTTTTTGTCTGATGATATGGGTATTAAAACAAGTTTGGGCACCCGAGTTGAGCTCTAATCCACCTCCACAGTCAAAGTGGGATTAATCTCGGTGCAAAGGGAGAGTGCGGGAGTCGTGTCACCTTGGTAACACCTGCGAGCAATGGGAACTTAAGAATGAAAAATCTATATGTGGTGTGGTTCTTTAACAAAGCTCCAATGAAGCTGGCTCACTTAATTACCTGAATATCATGACGTAAAAGGAGGAAAAAAGTGAAATTGTAATAATAATGTAACAAGTCCTTAATAAGCCTCATTTGTCACTCAACAATGCAGGTGGTGGAGCTGGGGAGAAAGCACTTGCCTACATGATTGTTCCTCATTCGTCCTGTGTGACAGAGACAAAAGGAGACGCTGTGATTAATCCATCCCTATCAGTCAGGGGTGGTTCTTCTTTTCATTTTTTACAGGTTTCACCATCGCTATCAGATCCACGGAAGTAACAAATTTGACAGATAAAGACAATGGGGCCCCTTTTCGCTCATATACTCTTCCCTGTTCTCTGTTTATAATCATTTCCGGTCCTGGGCTGTTGTCTCGTACATCATTCCCTGCTTGAAGCCCTGACAGTGATCTGAGCACCGCCTCGGGCCGCTCTCCTTTTTCCTCCCACCTCTTTTCCCCCCCTGTGCCCTCTTTTATTCTGTGGGCTTAGCTGACCTTTGGCCCTCTGCTTGTTTACTCTCATCACTGAAGTGTGAGCAGGAGAGCCATAAAGGCAGAGCCCTGCTGGGTTAATGTGGCCTGCTGAAGAGGGAAGGGCTGGCTCTGGGCTTCTGCAGCTCATTCTGCTGCACTGACTGCACCAGACAATACACTGACAGAGTAACGCTTTTTGCAGATAAGACTTAAGTTTTTTCTTTCTTTGAATGTTATTTTTTATGCATTAGCTTCTGTCTTTTCTGAGAATATCTGGATGGAAAAATGTGCACTGCAGCAGAGGTATAACTGTTTCTCTCCAAACACTAATCATGAAATCTGAATTACAGTTTTGCAGTTTCAAAAGTCATAAACAAAGGAATCGTTGGTGAAGAGTCAAGTGATGACATTTTACTTGCTATCTTTGATACAAATATTTAATCCACGGCATAAGCTGAACTCTTGCACTTGCTATGGTCATAACAACCAATATGAAAAAACTTCAGGCCATTTCAACTGCAATTATTGATATCAGCGCTTCCTGTTCTGATACTGATAATCATGCATAAGCCTATTCTGCAGCCAGGACTCATATCTACTTGCACTGATTCAATGTCATACATATCTGCAAATGATTTCACACCAACAGTGATACCAATATCAACATTTTGGCCTATACTGATACCAGTGCCATATTTCTGCCTGCACTAATGCCAGTGTCCCTATTTCTGCCATGATTCTGGTTCCAAAATTTCTGCCCAAAATAATACATTTACCAATAATTCTGTTACTGCTGCATTATGCAGACACTTTGCCTCTACTGATATATTTCCCTCTATTTGCCTACACACTGATACCAGCAATAATAATTCTGCTAAGAGTAATTTCCAACACCAAGATTCTCCCTATACTAATAATGACTTTTTCACCTCTTCTGGTAAGAGCAGGGCTGCACACAGACTGGGCAGACAGCTGGGCCCCTGAAAGGCCCCATAAATGGGCCCAAGATCAGTTCTAGCACATCTACATACATCGCCAGGGACAGGACAGACCCAAAAGTTCAGCCCAGCTGTGTCATATTTTCCAGGTTATTATAAGTTTTCTTTGCCTAAGGGGGGCCTACGGCTACGAGGGTGCCAGTTCTTTGTCAACTATTCATTTATTGTCTTTTTAATTAATTATACATCTGGTTCGGAAGACTACTTGCCGTACAGCATGCGTGTGAAGTTTGCATGTTCTCCCCGTGCATGCATGTGTTTTCCCATGGCACTCCAGCTTCCTCCAACAGACCAAAGACATGCTTATTAGGTTGATTGGTGACTCATAAAAAATTGCCCTTAGGTGTGACTGTGAGAGTGAATGGCTGTCCGTCTCTCTATATGGCCCTGCGTAGGCTGGAGATCTGTTCAGGGTGTGCCCCACCTCTTGCTCAATGTCTCCTCCTGTGACCCTGAAAGGGATAAGTGAAATAGATAATGTATAGATGTGGATGGATATTTAAAATCTCTGTCAAGGGCCAACCTTTCCAGGTTTCTACCAGTAAATTCACACACAATGCTGTTTATTTTTCTGCAATTCCCATGGAAAGTTTCCACCTTTAAAATTCACAGAATTTTGCAACTCTAACTTGTTTTCACCTATACTGAAACCATTCCCAATATAACCAATGAAAGCATCTTCTCCTGCTGTTGACAGAATCAAAACCAGAAATCAGTTCATTATTGCAGTTACTGGGTTCGGTCTGTGTATTTCAACAGTATTTGACAACACACATATGACTGTGTTACTTCCCCCACTGTTTTCAAAACATCATGTTCATTACAAGTATCCCTGACCTCCTGAGGCTCCTTGCCTACCTCTAGTGCCTCCGGTGAACAGCCCCAGCCACATATCGACACTCTGTTCATCTAATTGCATTGATCCGCAAAGGTCTCCCAAAGCTAACCAATCGAAACAGAATTTATTTTCTGTCAATATTTGCAAAGGTCATCTCTCTTAAAGCTGCGGAGTAGACGGTGTGTGCAAAAAGGAGCAGGAGGAAGAGAAGGAGGAGGAGGACCATGGCATCTAGCCTGTTACTAAGGCTAGTCCAAGGTGAGCTTTAACTCTGGCTTGGCACTCAGGATCCAAGGCTCCTAATCCACCGTGTTATTAAAACCCACTGCCAAAGCAACACACTAGAGACTACAGAGGGCTTAGAGTATCCATTTCACAAAGAGGCCAGTGTCACTACAGCCGCGTTCCACGTCTCCTTTGACTTCATATCATCCCCTTTGTCATGGCGCCTGGATCAGTGACTTTCAGCTGCAGGAGCTGGGGAGTGGGATCAAATTACCATTGAAAATCTTTTGTTCTGACAAATGAAACATAAGGATCCTCTTTCATCGATGTTCTTTAAGGCTTTTTTAAGCTTGGCCTACATCCACATGGCACAAAGAATCTGAGAAAACGCCTGCGGGCTCTCTCTTGCATGTACAGTAATTAACATGCCATTAACACATTAATACACATTAACTATTCCCAATGTTAATGGCAGAGTAATTACCATACCTGGTACCACACTGTGGGGAAGCCAAAGCACATTTGCCACTTTGTGTTTTACTTTCTTTGTTGTGCAAGATGAGGAGGGGAATTTAGGAAGATGGCTCATGTTGTTCTTTAACCTCAGATTATCAATGTCTGTGAGTGTTTTCACTGCACATTCACACATTAAGAGTGTAAAAGGAGTGAATGTAGGTGTTCTGACATCACTTATATGTTTGTCACTTCGGCATTGTTAAGCCTAGAATTAGGTTCCTTGTGATAACAGTACTTTTTCAACCAGAAGTTCCAAAATTTGGAGCAATGAAAAGCTGCGTTTCCACCAAGCAGTCCGGTACAGTGCACAATTACAGGTGTTTTTTTACTTTCAAATAAGAGGAAAGGGTACCCAATAACCAACTTGTGCCACCCCACTTTTGGGGGTGCCAAGCATATCAAACTGACCCTAAAGAGTGGAGCTAAAAGTGCTGCAATCTGTTGATTAATCACAAAAATCATCAATTCCCATGCGACATGGACTTATGACTGATGTGTTCATTGCTACTGTTGCAAAGACTGCCTGCATGAACACCGTTCCATCGAGTACTGGCGTGCTGGAGGTCCTCCATTGTTGCTCTTTGTTGACAGTCATGCTCTACTTCAGACCGCTTCACTGTGTTGCACTGCTGTGATATTGTGCATTCACATAGCTGGAGCATCTTTCTCTTCCAGCTCACATCCCTCAAGTGATAGTACACCATGTGGTAACACCAACAAAATCAGGGTTTACTGCTCCAAACTGTACCAAATTGCACTGTGCCAAACCAGAACACTCAGTGGAAACAAGGCTAAAATATCTCATTTATTAAGACTACAGTCCTTGTCTTACCAGTTCACGGTTTGACCCCTAAACCTGGTTCTGTATGTTGAATGTCATCACCCAGTCTCTCAACTCATTTCCTGTCACACCCCAGCTTTATTGTCCGAATCAATGCAAAAGCCCTTTAAACAAAATCTACCTAAAAGAGGTTGAAAGGAAAAAAAGATCTGCGTTCAAAACACAATACTGACTTTAGATCTGAGTTTTTAATACTAAAGGGGGCATTGAGTCTGGTGATTAAATGTGGAGTAAAAACAGACGGGTCCTAAACTGGGGAATCCCTGTTGAGAAGGATGATGTATTTCCTCGCAGTGTGGTGAGTGATAAGCTAATCAGCCACGCTGACAGTGAAGTGTTACAGCCCCTCAGTGTTGGGTCAAGACTTCTCCCATCATACACCACCAGCTCACGCTAAACAGACAGCGCATGGAGGTGGGTAGCAGTGACAAAATGTCGCTCTGGTCAGAAAAGAAGATCTCTGTCAGTTCAGGTAGCCCTTGTCCCTCAATGATGATGATGATGAGTCCCCCCTTCCCCCCATCCTCAAAGGAGTGGGCTGTGACAGCAGAGGGGCGTGATGGAAGGGGGGACGGAGGGTGAGGAGGAGTAGGGCTTGCCACTCTCGACCCACGACTCCAAGACAAGCAGGGGAGCGGGGGTGTGCAAAGAGGGTGGGAAAAGACAACCCAAACAAACATCTTGAAGACATTTTGCCAAGCACACCAAAATTAATCACTGTCCCATGGTGGCACTGACATTTGTGGGAAGTGACACACAACATGACAGACTAGAAGGAGAGGATGAAAGGAGGGGGGAAGGAGACAGGAGGGGAGGCTGGGTAAACAAGGGCCACTGTCACTCGCTGTGATCATGTGTGTGTGTTTATATGTGGACTTGTGAGTGCCCGCTTTGTTTCCTGCCCTCTAAGACTCGATATGGGCAAACAGCCAAGTGGTGCAGTGATGGCTGACCAGGCCTGGCGGTAGCGGCCGCACGCAGCGGTTGGGGGAGACCGGCCAAATGAGTGGACAGGACCTCCGCTACAGATCAGCACACTGACTGACCCTACAGGACACATACAGCATGGGGCTGCGACGTTAGGGCTCACATGGTTCACATGGTCTGCTAGTCACAGAATGAGCCACCATCGCTGAGACACCCGCGTGTTATTGAGGCTGTCTAACCAAATCTGAGATGAACATAAATGAAAATCTAAGTCAGAGAATATTTAAATCTCCCTGCTGTAGGTGGAGATGAACTTCAGACCTCCTGAGACATTTATTGTGACTTGTGTTCCAATATTTCATTTCATCCCTCTTATATTGTGTTAGCATGTTTTGCTTATTCCTTTTCTTCACTTTCATTTTATATTTCATGTATTGATGGTCTTGCTGCTAGCCTCAATTTGCTGCAAAGGTAGGCTGATTTGTTATTCAGACCCCAAGCAAATAATGCAAATGTGGCACTGAAAGCCACTTATGAAATACCCAAAGGCAACTAATCACTCCTCCTCTCGTTCCAGCCTTTCTGCAGCCTCCTAATTAGAAGATGGAGATTGCATGAAACCAGGTCACACAGCAGGTCTTGTACACACCGATAACCAGGAAAACACACAGACAAAAACTCCAACTAGACAGCGAGCCAAACATACATTATTCTAAAGGCTATAGGTGAGGAAATAATGCCATTCAGGTTATTAATCCCATATATTTCACTGTATACTCCCAAAGAAAGGATTTAGGCTTGAAGCACTTTGTGTCTGTGCCCTGTATTTGCATGTCTCTGTGTGTGTATGTGCATACGCTCATGTTTGCATGTGTGCGTGTGTGAAGGCTACACGCCCGCATAAACAAAGAAACGGCATTGGTAGCATACAGCCAACCATGATCCACTGCCAGAGAGATTATTCTTTGCAGTGGCATTTCTGCAAGAGAGTTGACAGTCCATCATTTAGATTTTGCAGTGTATCCACGAAAAGGCTGCATTGCCTGGAGCAGAAGGAGCTGCTCTTTCCTTCAGTGTCTTTTATGGAGGAGAATTCAGCTCCAAATTGTAGAGCCAGGATCCTTTGCTGGCCGTGCTAGCGTGTAAGGACTCTGCTACGAGGCAACTGAGGTTACAAAACCGGAATAAGTCTGTGCTTGACATGCTGATTCTCAGAAACATCTCTGGGTGAGGACTGATAAAGCTCACACAAAAAACACACATCTTCCTCCAGTGTCTTAGGTTCTTTTTGCATGCACCTGAACATGAGAGAGTGCTGCCTCTGCAAGCATCCTGTTCCTGATGTCGCAGGTTAGTACTAGGTCTGCAGAGTGCAGTGTGAGGACTGGCTGGGCAGATCAGGTCCAGGCCAAACAACAGCTTGTGACAGAAGCAGGCCAAAGAGGATGTTGAGACACGCAGAGACTTAACAGGCAGCCGGCCTGCCATCCACTCTTTTTCAGCTGTCCTTATACTCAACACATCACTTCAGATCTATTGTGAGTGTCTCTCAAAGAACACAGCAGGGAGAATTTCACAATATCCAAAGAAAGGAGTGGAATAATGTTTAGGGCTGTAGTGAAGTACAGAAAAAGTTTTTCAATGAAATTACATCTGCTTGTTTACCAATTGATATGTTGTTAGGAGAAAAAAAAGCATATTCTCTGTAGATCAGCCTAATCTGTGACAGCGGTCAGTGCACCCTGCTGGATGTCTAAATAAACATTTAGACGAACTTAACAAGCTTTTTGTGTCATTAAAAAAATGACGACTAATTTCATAATGTTGCACTGAAATTACAATAAAGTCAGAGCCAACCACCACGCACCTCTCTTCATATGATTGCTGACCATAGAACTAAATGAACTGGAACAATAACTATTTAGAATTAAATACAACTTATTTTTGAATGATTGACAGTATAACTTCAAGAAAATAACAATTACTTGGACCAAGTTGTTCACTTGTTGATCCTAAAGAAGTTACCAAGGGAACTCTATTATCAGGCTGAACCCTTTTGTCTTTACTGCAGACAATGCGTCTCAAGATGCTTCATAGTTAAGGCAGCCACCTTATCAGCATGTTCCCTCCACTTTAACTACTTTTAAGGGAAAAGGGATTGAAAATCCTTGTTCACCTTTAGTCCAATAGCAGTGGGGGTTAGATATTATTGCGCACTGTCTACAACGGTGGTAGTGACAACGCTATGGTGCTGATATATTTCTTTATAGCAAAGCATTTACTGGACCTTCTCACAGTGAATCAACAATCAAGCAAGCACTAATCAAATCATATGTCAAACAAAAAACTAAAATCCAAATGATTGATCCAAATGCAGTGCATGCCATACCAAAAGCTTAGCTTATCATCAAAGGTAGATAACAGCCATACTGTAAGAGAACTGGATGAAGTCATGTGAGTCAGGTGTCTGAATATTGTGGGAGCCTTTGGAACGCTGTTCATGCCCTCTAATGGTTGCTGCCATACTGCGCATGTCATCTCAACTGAAAAAAAATATTAAAAAGCATGAACTCCCCTTAAAGTGACAGCACATAGATGTATTACAGTTGTAGACCAAAGTGGACTTTTAAACCAGGCTGTAAATATGTTCATCAAAGGCTGTCAAAAAATGTCAAGTGTACAGCTTCAAGTGGACATGTGGGGTACTACAGGTTTTGGCACTACCGCATGGGCCTCCATTTTCAGTCTTGGAGGTTGCCACCTGATAACAACGCAGCTTCTACTACAGTATTTTAGCTGGCAGTTCAAGTGGCAATCAACTATGTTTGTTGTCATGCTTTATAAGAATTATTAGTTATTTAAATGTATGCTTGCATGACCTCCCAAGGTTTCTGCAATGTTCTTATTTAACACATTTCTGTGTCTGGGCTTTTTGCTTGATCTTATTTTTGCTCCAGCTAAGGTCCAGATTATGACATCTTTAATCGACAAATGTGCTATTGTCTGATCAATAAAACTGGACCTTATCAACAAAAGATTCAACCAGTGATATGAAGGGTGTCCATTTTACACATTGCCAAAGAAAACTTGTGCACTTTTCAGGGCTAAGGACTGGATATTATCCCCCTCATTTCATTTAACCATCTAAATCTTAATTGTTCACCCTCTGATGATCCTTCACCTTCTTTTGTTGTGTGATACCCCGGGAACAAGGTAACACAAAAAAAAAGGTTATTTGGTGCTAATTATTCCCAGCATGTACTTTACACACCATTTAATGAGTTAGACTGTAGGCATGGCCATTGGCTGTGACTCTCTCGCCCAGTTATCCAAGATGAACCGTGCAATCTCCCTCACGTCAGCCCCCCGTCATGAGTGCCAAGTTCCCCCTTGCAACCGATTCCCTGCTAGAGCTTCAGTGGAGCAGAGACGGGGCGTCGCTGAAGCAACACAACAGCTCCCATAGCGTCTCGGCACAGCGGCGAGGGAGGGGTTAGAGCTGGGAGCATGGCTCTCATAATTACAATAATTAACAGTTGCAGATTTAATTGGAAGGGAAGGCATTAACAGGAGGAACATTGTGGCGGCGTGTGCAGAGGGAACCTTTGCTGCGAGAAGCTTTTGTCTCCTCCGTACCTAATGGTGCCTGGGCTGACGGTTGGCGAGTGCTGACACAACACAATGTGGGCAAACTGAGGGTTCAGACGGAGGGGCTTGTCAGGACTCAGACTGGAGGCAGATAATTAGGTGCCAGGTTAATGAGAGCTCGGGCTCTTGATGGCATTTGGTTACTGTATGTGGGCAATTAATGACTTTGTTTTTGTGTTTTTATTGCCCACTTGAGTGGAAAACATAATGCATTATTCACCTCGGGCCTGTGTGTGGCGTTTGATTGAGTGGCGGTGACTCTGGCTGAAGAATCAGATCCATTCATTGCAGTGAATGGTCGACCCAAAACAATGCGGCATGCTATGTGGAGTTAGCAAAATGAAATCTCGGTTCACTCACAGCTGCTGCACCGGGTGACCTTTTCACAGCGTATTGCCTCACGGTGGATGTCAAGCAAACATTCAAGTTTCAGGTCATGCGCAGGACAGCGTAGCCTCAAAAACACGGCAGAACAAAGAAGCCGAACCCTGTGGCCATAAGTGTTCACTTAATTCAGCGTATCAGCTTTCATAATGTATTTGTGAAACTCCATACCCCTCCTAGAAAAGCCTTGCTTTCATTCCAGGGGATTTATTGGCAATGAATCCACTGAGAGGTCTTTAGACATCCTCTTCTTTCGACCAACCGCTCGACACCTCCTATTTTGGACTTAGTTGTTCTCTTGCCTGTGGTGGCCAATTAGAGCGCTATAAGATAAATGGGCACCCACAACTTTGATGTCCATCTTTTTAATAAGCTTTGGTTAAGATGACATCTGTGTGAAAGAGTTCAATATCTTCACAGTGGGAGAGAAAAGAGGTTTATTCTAAAATGAAATATCATCTAAATACTGCTGGAGGTTTAGACTGGGTGGGGAGGGGGATCAGAGCGGCGGCTGTGACTAGGGCGTTGCATTCATTATCTTCCGCCGCAGTCGTGCAGATTAGTCAGCGAAAGATGATTTTTAGAGCCTCGTGAAATCTGTGCTTTTATACCACTGATGCAGCTTCAGAAGAAACAGGAAGGAGATATTTCTTCATGCAGTCTTCAAACAGAATTTATCAAGTCTAAAATATGGCGGGGATATATTCTGAGTTTTGAAATGTATCTACATACTTTCAAACAAGATACGGGATGAGGCTGTCAACACACCAGAAGATTTTAAACCTTGATTGAGTTTAAAAACGTGGGAGACCTCAGACACGAGGACACATCCAACAGGTTTACAACTCTCCAAACGCATACTACAAGGTTCAGCCAGACTGTGAGATCAAACACCTGAGGACATACATTCTCAGCATATAGCTGACTGTCCCTGCAGTTGTCTCGTTTTGCAAACAATTTATGAAAAATTGTGGTAGTTCTTGCCTGAAAATATTGTAAAATCATATGTATGTTTGCTGCCATCTTTGTGATTTTTAAAAGTCTGTGGCCGCAACTGGATAATTTTGCCTTTATCAGCTTTTCTGCGTATGACAACATAGGCAGCTTGATCTAGAGTTGTTACATTAGAGAGGCCTTGACATTTGAGAGGCTTTGACCTGATTGGGAGCAGTAAAAGAGTTGTATTGATAGCACACGGTAAAGGATTTTTTGGACGTACTGTCATGTACAACACGCCTGAAATCCCCCTTCCTCCCGATCTCTGAAAAAGGGCAAATTTGGGCAAAGATCTAACATAAAATAATCTCTGACAAATTCTAAATTAAATTAATGTGTTTGTTATGTGAAGGATAACTTCCATTCATTCATCCATTATCTATACTGCTTATCCCTTTCGGGGTCACAGGGGCTGGAGCCTATCCCAGCCAGCATTAGGTGTGAGGCAGAGTACACCCTGAACTGGTCACCAGCCAATCACAGGCCAGACAAAGAGATAGACAACCATTTGCATTAAATTTAAAGTCACTATTTAATGTGACAAGCATGTTTTTGGTATGTGGGAGGAAACAAGAGTGCCCAGAGAAAACCCATGCAGGCAAGGGGAGACCATGCAACTCCCGAGAGACCCTGATGGACACAGCGGTAGAACCAACATGTGGGGAATGCACACAAACCTGCTGCGCTACCATGCCTCCCATTAAAAAGAACATGACAGGAATAAATATTTATTTAATAACTTTCAATATCCACCTTCATTCAATCTGTGTATAACTAAATTATTATTTCCTGAATTGAGTGTATCTTTCATTTTGCAACAATTTGGCCCTTTGGAAAAGAGGAAACGATTAATTTCATCCTCTAGGTAGGTGAATAAAGTTGCCCATCCCTGGATTTAAACTTCTTATCTCCTTATTTATTTTCTATTTACAGAAAAAAATGGCAAGATATGAATGGCTGTCTTAAAAATATTGAGACATATTTGTTTGTCCATATTACCCAGCCCTATAATGAAATTACTTTGCTAGTTTTGATTCATGCTTTAATACTAAAAAAGCTAATTAGGTGTCCTAAAAAGAGACCATTAAATCCCATTTGTAAGAGGCAGAAACAGGAAAAATGGTGGGATACTGAAATGGTGCATGGGTGTGTATGAATGTTAGTGAGAAAAAGAGCATATATCTAACATAGCCTGCGGATGTGCTGCTTTATACGTGTGTGTAACTCAGTCAGGAATAATGTAAATGTCTGGAGAGTCTTAAGATGGAGCAGGCCTCCGTATAAAAGCAGCCTGTTTCAGGCTAGTAAAACAAGTCAATAAATACAGAGGAGAAGCCAGTGCTGTCTGCTGCACTCGGCTGAATGAAAACAGAGGTGAACTGCTTATTTTCAGTCAGGCTCCGGAGCTTGACAGGCGGCATAATGTGTGCTCGTACATTCTGACTATCACTCGTCATGAGCTATATCTGTCAATAATACACTCTGGTGCTTTTAGATGTAAAACAAAGCACTCTGAAGGAAGAGTATTTATGGCTTTATGTGGTTTGATGCTAAATAAATTCAGTGGGCCTCATTCACCAGCCACTCCTGGGAGGAAATTTACTCTTGAATCTCACGTGCTGTTTGCAAAGATTCTGACATTCATCCAAGTTTTCTTTTCTGGTATTTCTGTTTAGCTGATGAGAAAACTAACAGACACTGGAGAGAACTCACACACTGATATGCCATTAAAATAATAACTGATAATTTCATACTTCTTCAACTTGCACATATTTAAAACCTGTATGACTTTTGTTACTGCACACAGCCCAGCAGTTCCATGCCCTTACATGATTTAAAGAGGCACTATTGTAGGCTCATTAGTTAAGCTTAACAGGATATTCATCCATTTGAGAAATCATGCGCAGATGAACCAGAACTTTAAAAGTAACACTCAGTATAAAGACATGTTTACTTAATTAGAAAAACATCAGTATTTTGTATTTTTAAGTTTTACAAAGATACACATTCAATTCCTTTATTTGTAAATGACATCACATGGGGCTGCCATTGTTGTGTAAAGTACCTTAGTTAACTGTGATCTCAAATGGTTGTGCTGTTTGCTTTTCGACATCTTTTTTTAGATAAACTGTCAACCTTAAAGCCTTTTAATTCTAACTCAAGCGTAGTGTTAGATAGAAGGAAAATATTGAAAAAAAAGTTGAAGCACAGAAAAATACCCCTCAATACCAGTAATATGAATGAGTTTGATCAGTTACTTTCCACCCCTGCACTCCAGAACACATTAAACAACAAAGTTAGCCTACATGTGATTCTATACTCCTTATAAAAGCTTGGAAACTATTATTTCTCCCATTTAATAATATCAATTGGTATTGTATTTTATATGGTTAGAGAGCCTGATTAGTCACCTTTACAACGAGGTAAAATTTGTAAGGTGGGTGCACTCATGGAAAGAGGAACATAACTTACCCTGTGGGTAGCACCCCGAAAAAAGTGCCAATTCCCCTGCAACTGGAGACTGGTGCTCCAGTGTGCAGAATGGCAGCCCAGGTGCCATTTCCAAACTTAGGACCAATTTCTGTAAAACTATTGAAGTCAAAGACAGACCACAAAGTGGGCATCCCAGGAAGGCAACACCCTGAGAAGGCCAGTTCCTCACTAGGGATGGGAATCAGAAAACCAGGTCCATCAATCAATCAATAACAACTCCCTCAAGGAATCAATATTGTTGGTGTTTTTGCCTAACAATTCCCTTATCAATTTTTTCCACTTCATTCTGCATGCCTGGTAAATCAAATGTGTCACAATCTTATCAGAGGCAGTCAGCAGAAATGATCACAAAGAAGCAAAAAAATGTGATCATGGCAGACAGAAAGCAGAGGTAGAAACATTTTTGGCTTAATTTTAGACAAAAAGACACTTAATGCACAATGTTTTTTGAGTGGAAACATAAGCAAATTGCAGAGGCATTTATCTACACAGCATGGAGTTGAATATAAGGTGACATGTGTCATGTGTTTGCCATTACTGTCACTGAGAGCCTGTAGGCAAACTTTTGCCCATGTACAAAATCCACAGGAATCAACAGGGGAATAGTTAAGAATTGTATTGATGACAAAAATAAATTATGGCACCTAAATCAATCAAGTCTTATCAATTCCAAACCTATTCTTCACCAAGGAACCGTAGGCTTTCTTCAAGGGGAAGAGGGGATTTGGCACATATTTTGGGGGCACTACCTACATATTTAGCTTTGTTGCTCATTCAGCAAATGCCAATCCTTACAAGTTATGCTTGTTGCCAAGGTGACTAATGAGGCTTTCCAATTATATAAAAATACAATACCAACCAGTAAAATTAAAGGGGAGAATTAATCAACCAAAATAATGTTTCCAAAATTCTTTTGAAGACTTCTTTGAAATTCCCTCAAAATGAAGAAATCTCGTGTGTTTGTATGCACAACGTACCAATGGAAATCCTGCACAGGCAATTTGTCTTGATATGCAAAGTTCCCTTCAAGAACATTTTCATAAACCCACTAAATATTGCCTATTAAAGACTTTTTAAGGACAAACTGGAAGAAAACTGAGAAGGATGTTGGTGAATGAGGCCCAATGGTTCCCACTCTCTTTTTTATGACTTCACTTTATCAGTTTGTCTTTTTTTCTTGTTGATCCTCTGGTTTCAGAACAAACACAGCCTCCACAGGCCGGCACTCACTCTGTGAAAAAGGCAGATCTGTCCTGCCCCTGCCTGAAAACGGGAAGCAGATGACACGGACCCACACAAAATGGAAACACCATTATGTAGGCAAACACTTCACTGCGATAACTGCTACCTGATTACAGCAGGAAAGTGCAGCCGCGCCTCTAGTTTTTCTTCTTTCATACTGTGTCAACACTTTGGGAAAGCAAATATTTCAGTGACTCCCCTCCTTGTGCTTTAATCCATATGGTGTGTTCTGTTTGTCACTGCAGATGTTGCACTTTGAGAAAAAAAAAAAGAGGGGGGGAATGCTGGTCTACACGCTCACCTGCTCCTTACTACACAATGAATACACAGAGGTCACACACAATATCACAGCGAGGCCAGCGTCAATCCTTTATTAAATTACCTAGCTATCTTCTTTTCTGTCACCACGCTGATATGAGGGTTATCTTTTTCATTTACGTACCGGATTTTCGGGGGGATTATGCATGAAAGATTAAGGGTGTGTATACCTAACACCTCAGCACAACAAAATGCAGTAGCTGAGACGTGTGTGAGGCGGAGGGGAGGTGCTATAAAACAAATCTTCAACATGCAGCTAGAAGCGGATAGAGGTTTATTCTCCTCAGACAATACAAGCTGTGACTATACCGAATGTTTCAGCCCCTAAAATACTGTGGTAAGCAATACAAATCCCTTGGACAAAATGAAATGTATTAAACATGTGGATTTCATAAATCTCCCTCTTGTCGGCCCAGGTCAGAGGTATATTCACTGTAGAGCTCGGCAGGCACTTTTCCCTCAGCGTTGTTACCCCTAGTCGCAAGTGCTCTGAGCGCTTCGGAAATGAATGTCAGCAAAAGCCGCACGTGTTCGCCAAACAGCAGATCCTCCCAGTAAAACGGTTCAAATCACTTACCCCGGCTACTTTATAAGAGCATTACAGCAGTGTAGGGATTTAAAGGTCTGCTATAGAAATATTACAGCTGGAGAAGTGACCGAGGAGCTCCACTGTGGATGTAAAACAGGCTCTGAAGATGAACCGTTCTCCAGCACTCAGATAGTGTCAGGAAAAAGGAGGAGAAAAAGCCATTCAGACTGTTAAACACCCAACTGGGATCCTTTAACCTTGAGTAGCAAACCAAAGGTAGAGGCAGCCTGGGGCTATGGGGGTGACTGGCTACCACAACTCCCAGTGCCATGCTGCTCCACAGTGGGGGCCCAACATGGCCAGATTGCCAGAGAGGCCGGCAGAGGTGGAACTACCGAGTTATCAGGAATAGATCATTTGTCTGATGCAGCATTCATTTAAACTCCTCCATTATCTCTGTTTCTTCTTCGTCTGAGACTTTAATTAGTCACCTATTCAGACCCCCCCCATTCTTTCGGCTTGTTGCACCCTTAACTGCCACATAATGTGGTAGTCTTTTGTTTTAAGTTTTTTTTTTTTTTTAAATAACAAAATGGTAATGCAAAAATAGCAGCTGTCACAATGATTTCACATTAGCAGCACTGGATGCAAATGTACCGTTGCTGTTTACCTATAAGTGTCACTTATTACCTCCACCAAGGAGGTGATATTTTTGTTGGCATGTGTTTGTCTGTTTGTTTGTTAGCAAGATTATGCAAAAACTGCGAGACAGATTTTGCTGAAATTTTCAAAATATGTTGGTAATGTCCCAACTTGGTCGCCCAGAAAACCGCCATTAGCGAATTATCGTTTTTGCTCAATAACTGTCTAACTAACAACCATATCAACATGACTCCGAGTGCTAGATGTGGGTTTTCAGTTTCAAGGAATCATATTATGATGGTAACTTTATCATGGAACTATTGCTTGCAGATTTAACAACGATATGTGAGCTACCTTGGCGAAGGGTTGCGCTCTCCACATGCTTTCTAGATAAATAATAAAATTATGTTTTTCTTGCTTCACATCTGTTTCTAACATAAATAGACTGTCCCCATTAAAAGAGCAGGGCCTTGTGCTCTTGACAAAAATATTGCCATCAATACCAGTATTGGCAATAATGAGTTCAGAAATACTGGCATATTGGATAAAATGCAATATGGTGCATCCCTACTATACACTTTCTTAAATTTTCTTTTATGTAAAACTTTGTGTCTGATTTACACTAGAACAGCCTGTTCTGAGCAGGGCTAAAATAGAGAGGTTAATAGGCACCCCAATATTTGCATGGATTTTGGGCAGGACACTTTAAAAATGTATTCTGGGGAACTCTGGGACCAGAGTGAAATTGTTCTTGTGACCTTTAAGTGACAGTGTACTTGACGAAGAAGGATGCATGGTGCAGGTTTGGGGGTTCGGGGGGCAAGGGCAATTGGTTGTTTTAGCAGAAAAGTTCCCAGCATTGGACAAGAATGGGGATATGTGCAGACTTTCAGTAATTGGTTGAGCTTGCATGGATAGGTGTGATGATGATCTTTCTTTAACAAAACTGCTAATTATGTTGTAAACAAGACCTTAAGACATGCCTATTCATCCTTTAGCTTCTTAATGGATAATATGATGCATGATATTGCCATAATATCTGGTAGATAGATTATAACTAGAAAGTTTATTGTTTGTATCAGCAGCTATGAAAAAATAGTTCATAATTTGTTGAGTTAAGCAGCACTGATAGAATGACCTTAGCTCAAGACTTAAGTTGAATCATCAATTCTACTTTTTTTTGTTTAACCTAATTTTAGAGTTTTGCAGCCAAATGAAAACTGCTTTTATCTTTTACTCTTGAGAAGAATTATTTTATTTTCAGGACTTTGCCAGCATTATTTGGGAAACTACCAACCTTTTGTTTAATCAGGGGAATGAAATTTCATTCTTAGCGTAGAAGCTCAATAAAACAAAAAGGGGCACATTTTTATTTTAAGCACTGATCACTGTCTGTCAGCAGGTTGCAACAGTAAAAGCTTTTTTTGATTGTAGGCTTAAATGCTTATTTTTTGTGAGTCTTAAACTGTAAGATTGCCACATTTACAGTAACAGTACAACTGAAGTGCAGAAATGACTTGATACTGTTTTCTTTGTCTGCTAGCATGAGTTTGGAATTATTGCCATAATATTTACAAAAATCCAGTTTAGTGCACTCTTTATCAAATCTGACTTCTAAGGATAAGAAGAGCAAAGAAATACTTGGAGCAATTAGCATTAGTAAAAGGGCTTTGTTAACTAGCTTTGAACCGTGATTAAAAGAGCCTCTCTTAAATACACTCCCAACAGTGCTCTTGTATTTTGATCTCCCTCCAAATAAAGGCGAGTAAACAAAGTATGAATGATGTATGAGTGTTATACATGGTTCTGCTCTGTGTGAGGGGCCCTGAGAGAAAAGATGAATAAAGATGGAAGATAAATTAGTGTGTGAAAGGATATTCTTACCCTGAAGCTAAGGCAAAACAAACACCAAGGCCTACAACCTACAAGTCACTTTAGTGCCATTGTAGAATTCAATCATCCCTGTGACAGCTGACGATTACTTCATCACTGCATAAAGACAGATTAAAAAGTTGTCTCATTAAATATTAAATAGGGTCTGCAGGCAGCTCTGAATTTTTAAAGGAATAACACAGATTGAAGAAGAAATGAGGCACCTATATGCATATTTTATGCCATAGGGAACGAATGCATATATTTTCCTGCAGGCCACCTACTTTGTAATAAAGAACAGTGAGTGTATAGATGTGGTAATGCAGCACAGCGGAAATGATATGAAAGAGAAATTGGTTTTACATAATGATGTCAAAAGGAATATGGCTCTGCATGGTCATGCGGAATAAAGATAAGATTCTCTTTCTCCGTGTGAGTGAATATTTGGCTAATGGTTTCTTCATTTCCCCTTAAAGAATAAAGAAGTCGGCTTTGAATGAACCTTGAATGCGGTTTCCAGTGAATGAAGTGAACATTTATCTTTCAATAGGGAGGGATCTGCTGGAAACAGCCATGCGTGGAGCAGAATACTGAATGTAAAAGCTTTGTCATGTGTTGAAATAAAGAGAAAGTGACAAGTGACAGTAATGCTATCACACTTTTGAGCTGGAGGAAGGTTTGAAGAGGAGAACAAAGCACTGTGAAAGAAGAGGGTTAAATCTCTATGAAGAAGAGAGAGGAGGGAGCGTTTCACAAAGTCAGCATCGATTGGAGTAAACAATGACTGATCAATATGCACATAAAAGAATCCTACAAACAAAGACCTGCATGTAGATTTCATACATCATATCACACAAACACATCGTGTTTCCTCCAGCCTGTTGAAGCAGCTGCTCTGTGTCTTTTAATGGTGTGGAAAGAGACAAATTCCATTCAGCTTTCTGTGTATTTGTAGTTTTTGAGTAGTTTGTCAGGGTCTAAATTCTGACATTTTTTCAACAAATTCACACTGGATAGTCCCAAATGTCTCACATTTTAAAGTTTCTTGTCATGAAATCCCGAGGTATTGAAGTTTTGGCATGCCCATAAACCCCTCTGTTCCTGCCCTGCTCAGAACAGGTTGTTTTAGTGTAAATCCTCATGAGCTATGTCTAAACACAATCTTTTCAAGAATTGATCCTAGCTTTGGCTTTTATAGCACTGTGCTCCAATTTTTACTCTAGCTTACTTTAGCAAAGAGACGCCTTGACATGTTTTAGCCACTGGTGCCGCCTTTGGGCGAAACAAAAAAGAAACCTAGCTCAAAGAGAGTCTCACATCTGGGGAAGGTGGTACAACTTGTAAATAAGGGGATATTTTTAAAACAAGCAGTTTGAACACAAGTTCTGAAGTGGAGCCAGAAGCAGAGGGATTTTTTTCTAAACCTTAGACATATTTATGCATCAAAGCTGTGACTCCTTGTTTTTGTAAATCAGACCATGAAAGGATAGCTCAGCAGATAGCTCAGCAAATAAGCATGATTTGTTGAGCTGCAGACGTGATTCATTCATCAGTCAAGCACAAACTTCATGGTCTGATATGACCTGAGTTTTATTTTATTATTAATCTTGCTTTTGGCCAAAGAAAGAGGACAGAATTGGCCCCTGAGCCAAAGTTTGGACATCCCTGATGTAAGAACTGAGCAAGCAGGGACCTAAGATAGTGAGAAGTTAAGCCAATGCTTTAGTGCAAAAATATCTGCAGTTCCTCGAGTATCCGGTTGAAGCTAGAACTAGAAATCACATACGTGCTCCAAACAAGCTCTGAAAAGTGAATTTTTTAAAGCACAAACAAACATATTTACAGCTTAGATTAGAAACATAATGGTGAGAAAAGTTCATGACTTTTTTGATTAAGGATGCAAGTTAAGCATAATTAAATGAATGTCAGAGACTACTACAAGACAGAATTGTAAACATGGCTGCTGCTGCTGCAGAGTGAACTCAAAAGCCACTTATAGACAAAATGACCTATGTCAAGCACGACATCACAGCATTAGAAAGAGGGGAAAACAAGCCAAAACTAGAGGTAAGCATTAATAACCACCACAGGCTAACAAGCAGCACAGGAGTCAAGAAATGATCTTTTGTGTTGTGCCAGAATATGAGGGGTGATAGTGCTGGTTTAAAGCTTAAAGTCAGGTAGGCTGCCCCTGTTTGTCAGGGCTAACTGACCAAGCAACACTCTTAGTCCTGAGTGTAAGAGACCTCACATACTTAGACAGACCCCGTATGTCTAAGCCAATGTCAAAAACAAGACAATAGCAATTTGCTGGCTAGCACTGGCTAACACGTCTGGAGGATTGTTTTGCCTCAAGCTAGCCTCAATTGCTAAAAAAGTCAAACTGTTTACAAACATGAAACAGGTCTACGGTGGCCTAAAGGCTTTCGTCACTCAGGCTCCATCCTATATTCTTCACTGAGAATGAAAGTAAGAAAACACAAGGCCAAGATAGAGCAATATTTTGCAGCATGCTAGATATTTCATTGTGCAATATTAGTATTTCGTAAGTAAATAATTTGTTTTGTTGTTCATTAAACCTGACTCTCTGTCCCTTTGTTTTATCAATAACTATTTCTGGCTTTAGGACAAATGATAAAGATTATCCGTGTTACAGGGACAATGCTTTATATACATATCACAGATGAAAAACAGCTTTTACATGCATGTAATATTGTGGGTTCTAATTCTTTAAAAAAACAACAACACTATTTTGTAAGGGAAAAAAGGTGATACAACATCCTGGAATCACAATATATCACAATATATCTGAATATATCGCATCATCCTTGTTTTAGGTTCATATCATATCACCAGATTCTTGCCAAAACACACCCCTAGAACTGTGTGAAAAAGCTGAAAAGCTAAAGTAATCAAAGTTCTGTGTTTTGTGGTATTATCACAACATCATTTTTTTTAATGATGCCAAGTCTAAATATTTTATATTTGATACCTAAATGATCCCAAAAAAACTGGACTTTTACTAGTTTAGTACTTGATACTTTATGAATCAGAGCGGGGCGTCCACAAAGGTTGGTCAAACTATGGAGTTTACCCTTGACTAAATACCTAAAAGGGAAAGTTGTTGATCTATATAACTGTCATGCTACATTTATTTTGGTCAAATAAATGACAAGGTTGCTAATGTAAAACTATGACTCCAAAGGTGTACAAAATCCTATTTCATTCATATATTTCATATCAAATTTCATATAAATCAGGACAATCTGCTATTCTCTGGCTACATTTTATCAGAATCAAATCAGAAATACTTATTAATCTTTTAGAAGTTTGTTGTTGTTATTTTGCTGCATTTCAAAGTGTAGAAGTAGGTAAACAAGATAGAACATTGAACAAGAATTTATGGTAAATGTGAACAGAAATGAGTAAAATAAAGAAATACTATTCGAAGAATGTAAGAAATAACAATATTAATGCTTGTGTTAGAAAGATACATTCAAATATGAATAAATATAAAAAAAAAAACAATGTTCAAGGTTGGACAAGAGTAAGTGACATTTGAAGTGCAGAAGTCTGCTAGCAACAGGCAGACTCCCAGGGTTTACAAACACAATTTCACCAATATATATAACATTTTATATTACTAAGGAAAAACTACTACTCTGTGGTTACCAGGTCAAATGTGGTTAACTGTAATACCATACACAAGCTAAACAAATGTATTTATCACACTCTCAATGTTGTCTGTATTGCACAACACTTAAAGATGTAATCAAAACACTCAGAACTTTGATAGCATGTGACGATCAGAACTTTTTACCTTAACCTGAATCAGGGAGTGCTAATTTCACTTGATGTTGAGTAAAATAGGCTAACTATACTTTGATGCAGTATTGTTGAGCTGCGTTCTTTTATTGACACTGTTTGCTGTTTCCTCAGCACAGATACACTGCGGTGTCCGTACACACTTAGTCATGCAATAAGCATCATTGTCACAGCGCCTTCCTCTCCAAACGCTTCAGCCTCCACCATCTGCAGGCGTTCCCAGACACACCGCTCTGAGTCTGCCATAATGATGCATGACTAAGTACAGTTAAAGTGTTGCAGTCTGTTGGCAAAAAGCAGTCAAGCACTTTGCTATAGTGTCACTCCGGATAAAGCGCACAGCTGAAGGTTGACGATGGATAAAAGGCAGTGACAGGCCTAGTGATGTGACTGTGTGTGAGTGTGTGTGAGAGAGAGTGTGTGTGTGTGTGTGTGAGGTTAGAAACCATGGCACAGCAGATTTGTAAGTGTATTTAACTAGGATGGGAAATAGGGTTGGACACAGTGACATAAAATGCTGTGCAGGAGTCTGTTGGAAACTGGGACACGCTTTAAAAAGTTATTCCCTCTGCCAATAAGCAGAAATCTCCCTCTGCTAGTGCGGGTTCAAGGGAATCACAGCCTCGTGGATCTGCTCATAATATTCGTCAGCGACATTTTGGCAAAAAATATGAAATTTCCACACAAATCTCAACACATTAGTGTAAAAAACTAGTCTGACTGGTACACAGCAAAATCTGCATAACAAATTAACACTAACAGAGTTCATCTTAACACTCCTTAAGTGCCTAGATGGGTCCACACCAAAAAGGGAAAGAATACTCTAACTCTAAGCAAAGTGTTATTGTCGACTCTTTTTGAAGTTAAGATTTAAGTAAGTATTTGATTTACTGAAATACCATATTAAACATGTTTTTGAAACCAACTCTTCTTTGTCTGAGAGTGAATTTTCAAGGATTTAACTGCATCCAGAGTATCCTTAATTCTGCCTTGGCTACAATGTTGCTAGAACCAAAACTTTAACTCATCTCAAAAGTACGATCAAGATTTTTTTGTTTTTACTGAAACAGCTGCGAGCTCTTAAACAAAGTTAGCATTCGAGGCAGAAAACCCAAAACAGACATATATGAGGATATTTAAAATGTGTCAGGTTTTGATTTACTATGAATATTACACAAATTTTATTTGACATAGCTACAGGCTAATTTGTTTATCAATTTGTCGAAATGTTTCCCTACCCTGAACATCACTTTAAAGATCCTACATAATGTAAAACCATTTATTTTATGATATTTATACAAATAAAGAATGTCTATGACTCCCACCTCAAGGAGAAAAATCCCTCCTCTTTTACTGTTGCTGACTTCACCTCTCAGAAAAACTAACAAAGTAACCGTTATAAAAATTTTCCCTAGTGATGTAATGAGGGGATAGGCTAAACTCTCAAGATGACAGACACTACCTGAGCCAGGCATTTGTTCAGCCCACAGCAGTCCTAGTGGAAGATAGATGTCTAGGATGCATGTGTGGCCCTAGTAAACACTTGAGCACAGCCTGGAAAGCTAAAGCACTTCTTGAAAGTTATGTGGTCAGAGGTAAGAGTGCCAAAATTTAATATCCAAGTAGATTACTGGACAAGGAACTTCAAAAATATGCTCTAGGGACATTTGGGATCAGCATAAACTTATTGAAAGGAGTGAAATATTTGACCTTAAGCTAAAAAAATAAAGGGCATCTTGTTCTTTGTAAAAAAAACAACAACTATCTTTTGCTTCAAAAACCATCTGTGTTAGTTTTCTTTCAGTCTATTGATATATTTGCTGTTGAACTCTGCTAAGAAGGTCCAGCCTCTGTCTAGCCTTCAAGTCAGCACTCTTTATTCGTCTCCCTTCAATACCAAACTCTTTCGGTTGAATTTAGCAATAAGGGACTCAAAGCTCACTCTCAGCTCTTACAGCGTCTCCCTCCTCATTTCTCTGTCTCCTCGGGTCCTCTTCAGGGTAGATTTTCAGCGCACAGTGAATTCAGAGGAGACAAAGAACACTCCATTCTTACTGTACTCTGTTTGCCAAAGTCTTTAGTGTCAAAAACGCTCTGCAGACTTCTCTGCTGCTTTGTGGAGGTTCACCGCTGCAGCCGCTTTCATGTAAATGATCTCCAATGTTTTCTTCTTTTTCCTCTAAAGAATGCATTTTAAAGAGAAGTCCTCATTTCTGCCTCTGCATCTTGTCACAAACCCTTTTCTCTCCTATCTCCTCCCCTCTCTCCCCTCCCAGCCGCAGCCGCAGACTGCATAATTGATGCAAATACTGTCACATGTGTCAGGAGTGGAGGCTCTTCTGGTTTACTTCTGTGCAACACTTTATCGTCCAACATTAAGTGGAGAAAGCAGCCTCATGCCGTGGGTGGAAAATCAGCTTGTCAGTGGTCTCATTCATGCAAGCCATCGCTTCAGGATTGTTTCATCAAGGTGATTGAGAATAAAAGTGCAGCAGCAAATTCCAGCTTATGTTTGGGGGCCCTGGCACATACATTATTTATATTTGTTGCCCACCCCACAGTCTCCACCGCCATCTGAATACATCATCACCTAATTCTTAAATATTCCTCAGATTTCCACATCAGCCATTAAGGCTTGTAAAAAATGTGTCTTGTGTGTGACACGGACCTGAAATTATACATAGCTGCTTTCAAAAAGGGCAGCCAGGGCATGATGGGAAAGGCTGTAACGGCGTATAGAGTGACTGGAGTGCAGTCAGGATTTCATTTACAACAACGATACAGGAGGAATTATGTAAAATGGTAACATTCCATGCTATTTAATGAGCCATATTCACTAATGTCTAAGTCTAACGGTAATAAAACGCACTGCCTGCTGCACCCTTTCTGTCTATTTCCAGCTCTGTATGAAACAATGGTGCATAACAGAACAGGCAGACATTTGCAGTTTTTTACCCGTCGAGTGAATGCTCTGCCCTCAGACAGAGTGAGCTGCTTGTCTGCCTCCCCTCCCTCCCTCTCTCCTCTCCTCTCTTTTCCCCCTTTTTTTTTTATTCTGGCCCGAGTCTGAGCTACAGATTAAGTGACTTGATCCTGCAAACATCTGAAGAATTCAGCTCCACAAAGGGGTCAGACAAAGGCCAAGGGATAGCCTTACAGGTCCTCCTCCATTAGCAGATCCAGAGGTGTCATCAGCAGGGCAGGAAAGACATCCCAAAAAACAGCAAATTGCAAACTGATGTTTATCTCTGGGCTCATTATTAAAAGCCTGCATGTGCTTTTGGACACTAAAGCTCTGAAATTAATAGGAAAAATTGATTAGTCTGGCACTTTCCATGTGTCATTTGGAAAAATATTCTCAAACTGCTAAATTGAATCCAACATATCTGCTGCAAAACATTTTTTTTTCTGCACAAACAACTCCTCGCTTGTGAACCGCAACACTCACGCCAAGTAAGCCGCAAATGCCGACTGTCTCTTTGTTCACATGTCTCTTGATATACACAAACAAAAATACCCCATATTTTTCAGCATTCACAAAGAATATCTGGGGCTCCTCGAAAAACATTTCAACTGTAATAAGCTTTCTCCACGAGAGTCTGAAGCGTTTCAGAGGGCTCCTTTGAAGCTCCCGCTGTGTTGACTCTTCATATATAAGACAGTGCTTGGAAAGCTGGAGCGCCATATCGCTGTAACCTCTCAGTGCTTCTGCATTAATAATTAATTACCAATGTGAGTAAACAGCAGTGTAGATACAAGAATGCCCTTAACAACACTCACTCTGCTGCTCCCACTTAAAGCTGTACGCACATCACATTTTGAAGGAATCGTGCTAATGCTGCACAGAAACCCAAGTCAGTGATAGTCGTTAAAGACACAAAATGTAGAACTTCTGCATTAAAATGTCTTTAGTATTAAAAAAAAAAAAACGAGTTATACTCTTAAACTGGGGTGTTTCCAGACGTTCTGACTGAGATTCCCAATTGAGATGCTAACTGTAGATTGAGTTGCATGAAGTTTATGAGTTATTACCATGGATGGGAACTGATACGATTTTATTGATAATAATGTCATTAATGATTCTGCTAATTGATCTGATTCTTTAACGATTCCTGCTCATATTTTGTGCGGACATAAGTGAATCTACACAGGTTTTTAGTGGCAACAATGTCAAACACAGGACACTCCTGATGTTCAAAGCTGTGCTGCACAGATGAATTCTTCTGCAAGTCGCTAGTTTTTCCACTCACTGAAAGTTGTGCGGTAAGCATCTTTCGGTTTAATATTAAAGCCCCGCTAAGTAAGATTCCGGCTTTCAGCTCTCTAGGGGCCTCTATGGTCATTGAGTGTAACTGCACGGTCGTAAAACAGAGCGCTTCACACCAACGTGCATTTCTTAACATACAGAGGGAGGAGAAGCGGGCCGACAGGACGTCCCGAGAGACAAATAAACCATGTGGACTGATAAGGTTCAGTCTGATCATGTTTCTTCTCCAATAAATCATCATGTACTTACTAGTCCAACAATAACGGCTAAATCAGCATCAGTCAAACATCCCTCCTCAGCTTTCAGCTCACGCCAGCGAGTGAACGCCGGGCCAATGTTTATCCCTCTCTGGGCACTTAGCTTGTTACTCTCCAGCTTTCTTTTTTTCATCTCCTCCAATAAAACTTTTCTTTTCTTCAGACTTTTCGCTGCTTCCGCCATGATAACAATGCTGCATTTAGCTTTCTTCTTCTTCTTCTTGTTTAACGGCGGCTGGCATCCATCGTCAGAGGAGCATTACCACCACCTACTATGCAGGGGTGTGAGCCAGAGGTCCCCATTTCCATTAGGAAAATAAGTACATATTTACTTTAAACTAAATTCTGTTCATTAAATCTGTTTTAAAAATTCAAAAACTGCTTTATATTCTCCTTTTCCCAACGTTAAGCTTTCACCTCGAGGGGGAAGTGACGTATGCCGTAAAGCAGCCAAAGCAGTAAAAATTGTGGTTTTTTTAATGTGGAAGTGTTCCTACCATCCACATCGAAGTTACATAATGCCAGTGAAGGTGATACAGACCCCCTCAGACCATGACAGAGGTGTCATTCAACCTGTTGTAAGGTGATGTACCATCACAATGATTCTAGAAATATTATATTAGAGTGGAAAAACTACGAATGGTTGGTTTAAGACACAGTTTTTACCACTTCTCCCTCATCTGCCATAATTTTTTTATATCTATTTTATGTAATTTCTCCTGACTGCCTCTGATGAAAGTGTGACTTCTTTGATTTGCAAAGCACACAGAACAAAATGGAAGGAATTTATAAGCAAAAGGACGGAGATATTGATTCTTAAGGGAGTTGTTAATTCGGAACAAAGTGTAAACAGTGGAGGCAGGCAGAGCTCACAGCACGTCTCTACAACATTCTCTTGTTGAGAGCCCCCTGACAGCAAAATTTACACACTATGCATTCAAAGCAGAGGGAGTAAACTCAAGCCTCTATGCATGCATACAGTTTGCAACTAAACCATGTACAAAGTTTTCATGGAACAATTCCCACATACAAGGAGCTGAGTTTCCCTCATCCCTTATCGCTCAGGCTCTCGGACCTGCTCAGGAGGAGATTTTGAGGCGTTGCGCGCATGCAGTTACCCTTTAACTTACAGGCAACATGCTGTGAGTTTACAGCTAACACAGCCTCATTTATATTACTTATAGTGAGGAATGTATGTGTAGAACGTGCTGACCTTGTCACTGTTCTCAGCATCTCAGCGCGCTGGTGAGGAGCTTCACTGGTGTTCAGGTACTGTTACCCAAACACACACTGCATGTCGACCTCGTGTTTTACATAAAGGAAAGACTACGAGCTTATTGAATGGCTGAGCAACATAACATGCCCACTGAGCTCTGATTAAAAGATTTTATTACACCAGTGCATATCATAGCAAAAGCAATATCTGCTTTTGAACGCATCTGGTGCTTGTTATTGAACCTAATAATAAGAGGCAATGCAATATTTAATATAATGCAAACACTAATCTTATTACTGCAGCTGTGTATGCATCGGCGATGAGTTTTATTTAGCTCTCAGTGCTGGAATATGAGCGGCTGTTCAGAAATCCAACTGCAAGGGGAGCGTCTTTTATCTTACTATAAATCCTCATTATTTCTAATAGCACTTGTGAAGGCTAAAGAGTAGAGCAGAGCATGTTCTCTTTATTCTGCACTCACTGACAGACATGGCCAAGCACTATGGGTTAATGTAATATCACAGTTGGATGCCTCCTCAACTCACTTACATTCCCTGTTAGTTTAAAAGTCTGTCTGTGGAGGGGGAAAAAAAAAAGGAAAAGTCTGCGATGCATGAGAGGGGGTGAGGACTGTGGGAGCACAGAACAGCTGAGGGCCTGCAAAAGTCCAAGGTAAATATTCTGCAACGGGGTCTCCAACTGTCAGGTTGTGGACTGGTACTGGGCTGTGGATCATTTATCACTGGTACATTCAGAGACAATGATTAAGTTTAGTCCTGTTTTTGACTAAGGGTCTGCAGAGTGTAGATTTGGGCAATTCATCAGTTTAAGAGATAATTCAAAGTTTTTGCTGCAGGAGAATTTATAAATAAAAATTAGGGATGCACAATATTGGATTTTTGCCGATTTCGAATATGCAGATACTTCCAAACTCATTATTGCTGATACCAATATAAACAGATATTTTTTGTCATGAGCACAAACCCTCCACTGAAATTGACCTGACTCTTTCATGTTGTCAGTCTACTTGTGTTAGAGACAGATGTAAAAAAAGAAAACAGCATTTTATTATTTCATAAACACCACTTTTGATTTATAAACATAGACATTCAGTAGCCTAATTATAAGGTAAACCATTATGATACATACATTCACTCTGCCAAAACCACAATCTCTGCAAAAAATGTTCTTTTCTGCCAAAACCAATAATCAACTTTTTAGAAAATTACCTGCTGATACCAATATTGCTCGGATAATATTTTGAATCCCAAATTAAATCATATTTGTCAGTCATTCATTCTACACCCTTGGACTCCTGGAGTTAAAAACCATACCCCAGGTTTCCTTTCCAAAGTGACTCAAAAACAATTTGTTTATTGTGGTAAAATTTGAAGACAGAAATACTCAAAATTTTCACTATTTTCAAAATTGAAGGCACTGCCATTTGTTTTGCACAAGTTTATTTTTTACTCTTATTTTTTTTCTTTGTTTGTTTCAATGAAATTCAATACTGATAAATACTGAGGCTGGTATTGTCACTGTAGACAAGTCATCCTACATAATGTCCCTTTGATAACAAAGTTACCGTATGCACTTCAATTGTAAGGAGGCCATTCTGCTAAGACAATAAAATCTAGGCAATACTTGTTTTACATAATAACATCTGTGGAAGAGTGAAAAAAATGAGAATTTGGTGTCCCTTTAATCCTTTAAAAGCTGTTGTGGATAAAGTGTGTCAGTGTTACAGTGTGATGAGTGGCCCTGTAACCCCGTGTGACCTTCTGTAAACTTTCCAAGATGTTGTCATCACAGAGAAAATGGAAAGAGTTCTTGTGAATGACTCTTTGCTAAGTGTGTCATTATAATGTCAAAATATCATCATCAGACATGTAGTTAATGAAATAATGGGGTGCCTGCTAGCTCGTTCAGGAAGAAGACTTGAGTTGCACTAATTTCACACTTAACATACATTGTTATTCAACTACCTGACAAACATCTTACATATTAAGATACTAAGGTAGACATGACCAGGGATGGCATAGGCAAGATTCTCTTTTTTCTCCATTGCCCTGCAGGCATTGCCTGCATCAGTGTTGTGCTCTTGCTTTTAACCCTCCACCATCCGAGTATCCACCTTAGGGCAAATTCTGCAAGTAAAAAGATCTTAAGAGGAGGAATGGGTCAGAGCCTTGAGGCCAAAGTCAAACCAAAGTCTGCTGCAATAAATGTTTTAAACAAATACATATATGTTTTCTTACTAAACTAAACAAATACAAAACAGATACTCTTAACCGAGAGTCACCAGTATATACAGTTACCACTTGAACCGCTACACTAACCTTGTTTTGTGTACTTCAGGGAAACAAGCTCATGACACAATATGGTGATCTACTTTTATTATTAACATCACACTGTCTGTTCTTAAAGCCGCCCACTGCAACAGCTTATCTGTGAAAATAATATTTTACATGAAACCAGTCCACAGTGCAGAAAAGGCTCTACAATATACAAGACATCATATTAAGATCTTTAAACAATCAGGATGTGGTTATGAGTTTATAAAATTCCTGTTGAAAACAAAAGGCTAAAATATTCCCATCTGTGATATCCACAGTCTCATTTTGACATGGGAGAACGTTGGTCTAAGAATAGAAAAATGGACTGTAAAAAGTCCATGGTTCATCTACTGAGACTGGCATATCAATTAGGATTGTGAATAAGAGTGTAATTGAAAGCAACAGGAGCAGAAAGAAGCGGAAATTCATCAAGGCAAGCATGGAAAAGCACAAATGAGTTCGAGGCAGACACACAGAGAGCCTCGTCCCCCCGTCCTCATGCTCGTGCTTGCGCGGAAACAGATCGTCTCTCTGTCCATTAGCAAACAATGAACTCAGCCAGCAAACAACTCTGCCTGCTGTAGTTTCCTTTAATAATTCTAAGCAAGCCTAATTGTTTTACCAGAGGTGCAAATAAATATTTCTTGGACTCGTCCTCCCCTTGCAGCCACAGCGGATTCATAAAGTTGGTGTTAACTGCAGAATGGGTGCTAAAGTGTGCTGCCTCGGGGGCCCCAATAAGTGGTAAATCTAGTTGTATAAAAGTGGGGAAAAAGGAGCTCAATGTGTAACCAATTACTGTTCGCTCATCAGTCACAACCTACACTATTTAGTAGGGCTGGGACATAAACTGAGATTTAAGATGTATTAATACATTTTCAAACAAGACACAAGGTGAGACAATATTGTTTACATTTATATAGTCTATATTAAGATTTAAAAAAAAAAAAAAATACTAGTGCTGGACCTAATGCTCAGAAAAAAAGGGTTTTCACAGTAAGAACCACGAACTACAGGCTAACTGACCACATGGTAATATACCTGAAACATTCAGTGTAAACAGAGCATCATCATTTTATTTGTCTTTATGTGTAAGAGAAGGAAATTTCTCTTTAGTTGGAACCGTTAGTAAAAATCAAATGATATTGATTCAGTTTTGTTACAATTAGGGTAACACTTTATTGATACCAATACCATTATCTATTCTGCATCCTGATCCAATTCTTTAACGATTCCCTTACTGATTCCATAGTAGCAACAACGTTAAACACATAACACTCCAGAAATTCAATGCCATGCTACATAGATGAATACCTCAGCAAGTTGCTGGTGTTACCACCCACTAAACACTGTGCAGTAAGTGTCTTTCGTGAAAAATCAAGTCATAATTTTGACCACTTCTGCCACTTGTCAGAAAGATTACATCTTGGACCTTTTTATTGTTTCTGCAAACTGCCTCACATGAAAATATGATGTTCTTGACATTAAAGGCATTCAGAACAATGTAATAGGAATTGATAAGGGAATTGTTATGCAAAAAAACTAATGATATTGATTCCTTAAGGGAGTTGTTATCAATTCTCAACTGGAATTGGCTATCGATTCCTATCCCTGTTGACAAAAAAGTTGCTGTAGTGGATGTTGCTTATCTTTCGCTAGTTTCAACACTGCTAGCCGGACTATCAATGTGCTCTCATGTGAACTCACAGTTGCTCCACCACTTTGGTTCTGTTAAGGTTTTGGACAAGACTTGGCATTACTGTTTGAGCAGAGACTGGGCTAACCTGCAACCCTTGGCCTCCTGTGTCTGCAGTTGCCATACTTACATTAGATGTAACTATTTAACTTTTTACTTTTTCCTTATAGTATCAAATTAAGCTCATTAAATATGTCAGTTACTAAAACTTAAACCAAGAAATAACTCAAAGTATGCTTCCACCAGTTAACAAGGTTACAAGCTAAACTGTAATAGTATCACAGTGCAAAAGTGCCACAACAAAGCTCTGTCATCAACACACATCAAGATGTTCACATTAATTCCATGGAGATTTGATATTTCTGTCGGTTCAACATGCCATACAGCTTTGGGTTGCACACCAGCAGGAAACACAGCTGGTGGTCCCTATACAAACAGAATCAGAAACGCACTCAGTGCCCCTGTCCCCGCTCTGACAAATGTTACGCCTCTGATACTACCTCTGGAGACTGAGCAAACAGGGGGTGTAAACTCACACTTGTAAGCCCCCATTGGGTCTTTGGATGTTCAGAGTGGAGGAAACCAAAGAGGCATAAATATTACAGCTTGAAACAGCAACACACATATTTCAACAGCTTTAATTTTCCCCTTCCAGCAGAACACCAGCCAAGGTCCAGCAAACGGGAGTGTCTAAATTCCACCATACACATGCCTATTTGATGCAGTTGCAAGGTGTTCCCATGGGATGGTGCTTCATTCACAAGAACACATCAAATGGGCATCAAACTTTGCCCTTATTGGAGTAGTGTTATAGCATTATTGAGTCACTACGTGTGCATCACGTTATTGTGGTGGGTGTCATTACAGTCACAACAGTGGGGCAGGTCTCAGCATGTTTCTGTCATGCTCTCATGTCTTTCATGAACTGGTCAAGACTGTCAAGGAAAGTTGGGAAATTTAAGTGGCTCCGTCTGTAAATGAGGCTAAAAATGCACATCAATATGTGAACGTAACCTCAGTTTTTCTATTTTTAGACTTTTTAACACTACCAATAATGAAAAATGATGGAAAGTTTTTACTGATTTGCTATACATGGTATTTAGTACAGAACACACTGACAACCAGAATATGTGGAAATGTTGACATTTTTTGTACAACTTAGATAGGAAGTAGGAGTTTGTTAGTTACTTTTAAAAACAAGAAATGGCCAAATATTGGATTTCTACAACTTTAATTTTTGTTGCATTGGTATGAGGAAGATTAAGAATTTACCTCTTCTTGAAACATTATTAGTTTTTAGTTCTAGTACTGTGACAACTATCTGTTAAGAAGATAGCAAGAAAAATGAATCATTTTTGGTTTATTTCTCCCGTCCCTACTTGTTGCATGTTGAGGTGATTTTGAGTTTAGGGTTCAACATGCTCAGACTTTTATAGGGACATTTTATTGGCTGTGTGTGTCTGTGATTTCTTTCCAGTCCTGGATTTGCACAGAAACCCTTCACCAACCGGCAGCATCTGTGTCTTCCTGCACTCTTATCTCTCCTGGCAAGCGGGCGCACCGGTGCAGGCCCACCACACGATCACCGTAGCACGGCTCCGCTGTCACTAAATGGCACGTTCTCTCAGCCCCAGTCCTCCCTTTCCTCGGCACGGGCTTCTCCAGCTGCAGCCTAATTTCCTGTGACTTGCCTAATTACTGTAATTAAGGATTAATTGCCATTAATTATTCACACATAAGCTCATCGCAAATCATGGGGTAAATGTCTTATGAAAGCTGCCATACAAGCCATGTATAAACACACTAGGATGCTCCAGGCTGCTGAATCGATCACTCAGCCCTCCAGCAAATCTCCGTGCCACACTTAGGAAAACAGTGATAACTCTCCCCAAAATCAACAGCCTATCCAGGTGATGGAGGAATCAATTCACATGCTTTATTCGTGGTGAGCTTCCAGTAGTGCTTCTACAAAACGTGAAGCAGACAGAGAAAAATGTTTTTCATAAAACATGCTGTAAAGTTTTGATAAAAAAGGGTGTAATGCCTTAAAATACCAGAAAATGGAAGGGATAGGTCTAAGTAAAAGATAATCTACTTTATTTTTTGGCTGTATGTGCATTTATTTGAGCTGCTACCACAAAAACAAATCGCTAAACATAATACTCTAGCTGATCCTACATTTGTCAAATTTATACTGCATGGTGGTCCTTTCTTTACTTTCTTTGGACTGGTTTTGGGACAGGAAGTCATGTAGCAGCGAGTCCCTCCCTCAGGTGAAGCTTTCATGATGTAAGCAAGAAGGTAGGAGTTTGGATTCTTCCTCATTTTTAGCTTGACAAAAATGTGTACAGACACATGTCTGCAAATGTTCACAGCTACCAATGAAGTTCCTAGACACTTTTGGGGTGGTATATGTTCAGACCTGATTCATCATATTTTGTCAGAATCTTTTTTTAGCACAGTCCAAAAAGAATGCTATGAAATGTAACTGAGGGTCTTTACTGTCATTGTCATGACCTCTTGCAGTGACAATGAGAGTCAAGGCCGGAGGGATATATGTTTCTGAGCTGTCCATCTCTCTACAACTTTTGTGATATCTCTAGAAAGCTTTGGGGGAGTTTCTGTAAACTTTGTTCAAATGTCCACTCTGACTCAAAAATAAACTGATTAGATCTGGATGTGAAAAGTCAAGGTCACTGGGCCTTGTGTTTATCATTTGCTTGCAAGCGTGATATCTTAAGGACATTTTAAGGGAGTTTCTTCAAACTCTGCACAGGGGAACAGATTTGATTTTGGAAGTAGATGGTCATTATCTCGTGATTATCCTTGGTTTGTGGAGATTACATACTTATCATTATTTCATACTTATCCACATAATGTGCAAATCTGTACAGTGATCAATAGAACTCCATATCTATTCACAATGCCTAGTACATCTGGATATTGACAGTATATTTTGAACCATTGTCTTCAGGCTGCTAATAACATAGCTATAATCTCTTGTTTTATTTTTCTTCTTGTAAATACATGTAGATATATAATCACGCACCTTCTGTGTATATAACAGTATATACATTGCACTTCTGGATTGGATGCCAAACGACTTTTTGTTACTCTGTACCTGTGCATGGGTAATGACACTAAATTTGAATCCTAATCCTAATCTCAACAAAGCCTGAATGGACTCTTACTTTTTTCACAAATGTTTTGAGGTTTTAGGCCAAGGTCCCTGGTTCTTTAGTCTTATATAAAAGCATTAAGTTTAGCTAATTTTTGCATTTTAATTTTTAAATTACAAGTAAAAGCTGCCAAAAAAGGTGGATTTTATCTCAACAGATTAGTATTAGAGTGGTGCTCTTATAAAGCATGATTATACTTTCACTGTTGAAATATACATTTGCATTTAACAGCTGTAAAAAAAAAAAAATCTACTTTCAGTCATTTCTGTATTTCGGATATCGTTATGATATCGTTATCAGCAAAAATAAGTTCTGAATGATCAGCATATCACATATGGGCAAATGACAATATCGTGCATCCCAAATATTGAGTGAGAAGAAACATGTCATGTAGCCTCTACACCCTATGAAAGGCTTTTATCACTTTTAACAGAGGTCATGCTGATGTCTGAATTTGGCTTCCTTCTCCTTTTGTTGGAAGTAAAGCTCAGACAGACAGCAAATATTTACTCTTGCCAACATGATTCCCAGGCAGTTTGGGGTACAAGTTGTTAAAGCTTGAGAATCATAAAATCATAATTATGGCAGTAATGTAAATTTGCTGAGTACGAAAAGCCTTCCAGGGGGGAGCTTACATGCAAACAGTATTTAAAAAGGAGACATTTTTACAGGATTGTAAATCAGCAGTGGAGCCACGAGAGAGAAAAAGAAGAAGTGAACCGTCTGCTGGGTCACACCAGGTCCAATGCCACAAACTCTGTCCTCACATACAGAAGTGACAATTATTTTCTGGATCCTGAGGTGTCTGTAGAAGCTGCAGCCTCAGCAGTGACCAAATATCTGCCCCTCTCTGTTTCCTTTCCCATAAACACTGGTCACTGAGTGAGAGGTGTTTGGGACTGGGAGGGGACTAATTGCTGGAGGTGGCAGATTAATGCAGGAAACATCTTCATTTTGGGCGCATAAGTCTGTGTGTCTGATTTAAACATTTATGTAAATGGGCCTTCTGGCAGCTCTTTAATGCTCTACACTCTCTTGTAAACAGCCTCCTTGCAAATCCATCACTGGGCCATCCTGCAGAAAAAAATCCTGCTTGCACAAGGAGAGGGGAACAGATAACACCATTCCACATCAAGACAAGAGGATAACAAGACTTCAGAGTCGGTCTGAGCCAATGCTGGCAGAATTTCTCCTGATCAGCATTATTGCAGCCAGAGTTTAATTTATAGAGCTGAGCCTGTCCCGTTTTATGTGTTTGTTAGATTAATGTGCAGAGCCATACTTTTTTACTGCTACAGTCTTTGATCAAGTTTGGTTTATACCGACTAACCTGAAGTTCAAACATGCTCTGGGATCCATTTTAGAGGGTACATATTATTCAAAACACACTTTTTGAAGGGCTAAGTGAAATCTTCAGTGCTGAAAAATAGACAAAAAACTGAAAACTGCCATGTTTTGAGTGTCCACTTGAGACTGGATGAAGGAGCACCAGACTTCACATACACAATGCATATTAAAATACATAGCTTTTATAGCAGAACAAAATTCCCAATTTCCAATGAATGTTGATCACGGCACAAGGAAGAAGTGGTTTTAATGGTGATTCAAATCCAAGAGAGGATCCAGTTTGTCAACATTGTGCAATAGGAGAAAATGTTGTGTTGGAGGTTTGTGCTAAGAATACTTAAATATGATGAAACATGATGATAATATGACAATACCTAAAGCCTGTCTAAAGATACCAGCTCAATACTCAATTCTCCAAATGGATCAGACACAGGACATCCACAAGGATTGATTGATTTTTGGAAGTAATGGTCAACGACATCAAGTTTGAGAAAATACATTTTCTGTTGAGTTTATGTAATGTAATACCTGTCTGGGCAAATTGTTGATCTTTTCTCATTTGTTTGGTATTCTACATTCATCAGGTCAAAAAAGTGTACTTGAATAAATCTTTGACTCACAGGCCGTGCAATATACATTTGCATTAATGTCTTTAACATCTCATTTGTTGCTTTTTTTAACATAAACAAATATTGAATCAATAAAAACAATAAAAACTGGTTAACTCATCACACTCGTGAATTACAGAAAGCTGTACTCAGAATACTCAGTACTTTTCAACTGAAGTTCTTTTAACTTTAACTTGAGCTGATTTTAATAGTGCTTCATGTATTTCTATCAGTTACTGCACTGTTACTTGTGAACCACACTTTTGTACCCCCTCCACCCCTGATCACGTCACTTTGAAATCATTATAAGAAGCCTTTATTTTCTCCAGCTGTGAGTTAGTTTCCACTCCTTGTAATTAAAGTTTAAACTGCCAAAGCTGTCCTCCAACTATGACAGCTCCTTTTTTTCATAACGTATTAATTGCTTTCTTATTTTCAACCAACTTTTAATGCCTTTGCCTTCAGTTGACATGCCCCCTTAAATTAGTGTGTGTAAATTGATACCTTGGTGCTGTGATAAACACCACTTTTCAGCATCACACTGGAGAATTGTTCTGTGAGTTAACGCTGAGATGTGTTGCACGGTCAACGTGTCAACACACCACATGTCAGCATGTGAGTTACAAGACCCCACAGCCTGTGCAACTTTCCACGGACCCCGCTGCCCCCACGCACTTCACACTCCCACCTCCCTGTGTGCAACACCTCCCTGCACATGCACATGCATCATCGCATCACTGATGCCTAATTGATACGTCCCTATTTATTGTCACCTTCCCTTCCCATCAGCTGACTCGGTTCTCCGTGTCGCCTTGCGTTTATGGACTCCCGGCTGCCTTGATCTCGGTAATTAGAGTTTATGTGCTAATTGGTGTAAATACAAAGATGGGAGTTGCAGGCGAACACTTCACAACGCAGCTATAAATTGTGTCTGTGATAAGTGTGGGTTGTATGCTGAGGGGAGAGCGGGAGTGCCTCCAGGAAACAGATTCCTGCCACCAGTACTCATTCCTTCTTTACACATTCAGACAGAAGTACAGCTTAGACAATATTTGGAGGGCTAAACAAATCGCTTCATGGCGTGGCTTTGAGAGTTTATTAACACATGGATGTCAAATGTCATAAACTATTTTAAAACAGAATATTTTTCTCTTGCTTGTTTAAATGAGAACATACTACATACTTCATGTCAAACAGAATTGTATTTAATTAAGCAAATTATCTCTCTCTCTCTCTCTCTCTCTATATATATATATATATATATATATATATATATATATATATATATATATGTGTGTGTGTGTGTGTGTGTGTGTATGTATCCACAACCACTTGTGGAAGCTTACATTTGTAAAATGATTCTAACAAGTTCTGTGGAACTTAAAAAAGAACACAACAAAACAACAAAGGATACTGAATTTTTCTCAGGGTCAGGTTTTCTGTTCTTTTAGTCTATCTTTAGTAAGATGTAATCATTTAATAATACAGACCCAGCTCTCTCACATACAGTTAAACACTTATTTGTCTGGCTGATGATGTTGCTGATGTATGAGAAAGAAAAAGAACAAAGTAAAGTGTTTTCTCTTTGTTCTGCTTTTCAGTACTTGTTTCTATTTGTCTTGAAGCTGATTGTTGGCACTACTGACATTCTTTGGCTGTTTTTTTAGATACTTTAAGACATATTAGACTTATACCATATATGTTAAAAAAAAAAATTGCAATAACGTTGCATGATCAATACTGAGTAGTATTCATTTTAAAGTTTAAAGTTTAAAGATTTTAGAATGTAATTACTGCAGTTAAAAAGTAACTTTTTACATTCATGCACTACATACTGAAAGAAGTGACATATTGCAGTACTCAGTGTTACTGAAACTGTGTAACTTCTCTTTACACTGTTGTTTGAAATGGCATGAAGCTGACTGAAAATCTGTGCTTGATGTGATGGTGCAAAAGCCAACTGTATTATGAACAGCTGTTCCAGTAAAAAAAAAAAAACAGTACAACAAAGGCTCTTCAGATTACATTTCAACATGGCATTGTTCTTATCGTTTACTTTTAAAAAATACAATGTATTTCTACAGCTGTACTTCTCTTAACTTGCTATCTAAATTTGCTATGCATATGCACTGCCACAGTTGTGATTACCTTCTGCTGGTATGCAGCTATATGCCAACAGGTAGGGGAGAAACAGAAACAGTGCAGATGCTTTGAGGGTTTGTTTTCTTTATTTTACTTTTATGTGATGGCAAAAAAGCAAAAAGAAAAAGGGCAGCAGCAGATTACAAATATGAAACAGCAAACAACAGCAGATTATGTGAATTGCAAAAAAAAAGGCCATTATGTTACGCATTAAAAAATAAGAAAAGGTCTAATAGATGACTTTATGTGTAATTCCCAACACTGAATGTGGTTACAATACTGAGTGTGATGAAATGAATAAACAAGATCACATATTGGCTTTACTCACAGTTTAAAAGTATTTTCTCTGTGTTTTTTGTGTCTTAAAGATCCCCTTTTTAACATGTTTCTCCTGAATTCAAAATGAAAAGACAAAATAATTTTGTACCTCTTAAATTGTTTAAACTAATCCTGGCTTATAGGTAGCTCAACTGACTGCATCAAAATTCTTTAAATTGTTGATCTAGTAGTAAAAATTGATGCATGCGAAATGTAAAAGAATTGATCTTTACGAAAAGCAATCCACAGAGGTAAATGTAGAATTGATGTGTTAACTGTAAATGCTCAAAATATAACTTAACAGACAACCTTCACGACACCTGAGAATGCCACAAAAATGATGCATGCAACCAGTTGTACTATACAATTAACAATAAGTACACATTTGTACATTAATTTCACTGATCATCAACAGTGATTTAGCATTATGGTCACTCGAGTAAAAAACTCTTAACAGGCTTGGACTAAGATTGAAACATTGTTAGAGGCTTCACTTGTGCATTTTGAGGCATTATTTTAAGTTAAGAAAAGAAATATGCTAAGGCAATTGTGAGTGTGAAAAATAAAGTCCCCGGCAATTAATTATTCAAAGGTAACAGAAGAGTATACAAGCTTCACAGCTTTACACAAGACAGCAATGGGCTTTGAACTGAAATGAATGTTGAGCACAGTAGCTACTCAGGAAAAACCTAACAGTCTGATTTGATTTCAACCTGTCAAAAAACATGACAGCCTGAAAATACATGACTGTTTGGCAGCTAAAATCACATAAGCTAAAAGCCAAAACCACCAAAAACAGCCTGATTCCTCACATTACTGTAAAACATGTCTCTAAAACCATCTGCTTCAAAATCCTCAATTTCACTGAGATATAAAACATTATTACACAGATATCAAATATCAAACTTTACACTGATTACAGTCATGCTTTGACCGTGTGCTTTCACATGCAAACACACAGATGTATGTTCCCTTCCCTCCTTTTCATTTTCAACTTGGTTCTCTCTAAACTCGGTGTTGTCAGCAGATGTCCTTCTGACGGAGACAAAGAAAATGAGAGGGGGCTGGATATCATCAGCATAGAAATGAGCCTCCTCTCCATGCCCCTTCTAAAGCACAGCCACAGCGGCGCTCCAGCCACTGCACTACCTTTTCAACTTGCAAATGACAGTGTCACCAAATGCTATCCTTCCATCAATCAAGTCGAGGGGGTCATGAATATACAAAAGGCAAAGCGGAGACTGGCTGCCTCCCGCAGCTCTACTTGGCCCAATTATACGGGCTCAGCTTTCTCCTGCGAGCTTCCACTTTTTGTTTCAGTCTAAAGGGTACAGTCCTGGGAAGCCCCGGGCTTAATCAAGGTAGGTCACGCATACTGGACCTCTCAAGTGGACTGAAAATGCAAGTTAAATGTGGACACCAAATGTCATCTTTCTTTTGCATCATTAGTGCTAGGGGGCAAAGACAGCAGGGGTCAGCTCTGCACCCCCTTTTTTGTGCCATATCCCATGTACAGAAGTCCTCATCTTTACCCAAACACAGGAGCAGAGCAGTAGGCCACGGCAGCCCCCTCTTCTTTTCTTCTCTCCCCTCCTCTTCTCTTCTCTCTCTGCGGCAGCCTGCTTGGCCCTTTCTTTACCCCAGCTGTCAGATCATAGTAGTGAATTAGCATTCTAACGGATACGCCTCAACCCAGGGATGAATTAGCACACAGGAGTAACTAATGACCTCCCTGCTGAAAGTGGACCTTATAATCCATGGCATAGCTGATCGATACCACCGCCTCAGCCTGGCTTACCCTCTCTTTTCTCTACCTGAAATCCGTGTGCTGCTTTGGGAAATATGTAAAATACAGCTAAATACAATATCAAGCCACATTTCTATGAAAGAGGGAGTCATATTCAAAAGCAATCTCACATGTGAATGAATGCATTTGTAAACAAAGCACACTGGTCAATAACGTCTCTTTGTTACCTATTTATTATGATGGAGAATGTAAACAAGACAAATCCATGTGTTCATGTAAGTAATGTTACCTGATTGCATCCATCACAGGGAGCAGCAATTGTGTTCTTGCTCTCTGCTGACAAAGTGTTGCCAGAGCCAGCCAATCAATCATTGCATTAAAACGGATGATTCTAATTGTTTTTGATGAGTGTGGCACTGATGCAAAGGTTAAGACCATTTTGTTGCATTGAAAGGTGGCTGCTTAAATGAATGCCGTTGTGGTGTTACAATAACCAAGCAGGGCTGTTTATTTTCTCAGTAGAATGACTTATTTTTGTTCAAACTATCACTCTTGTCTTACTTTTATGCCTCAGATGGCAAAAATATGAAAGAAGCTTGACGTCAAATTTGTTAATCAAATGGAGGACCCTCTGTAAACATACCCAGGGATAAAATACACACTCAAAATAGATGTGACAAGCTGTTTTGAACATGCTTTGATCAGCTTTTCTCATGTGTTAATGTGTCAACAAAGGTGCTACAATCACGCCACAGTGAGTCTCAGAGGAGTGTGGAAAAGCAGAGGGTTAATGTGGGCCTACGGCTGGGAAAATAAATAACTGTAAATATGTAAGTGGACGCTGGAATGGGGGCTGTACGAGCACAGCGGGTTTGGGTAAACCAACAGTCTGTCTGCTGTAATTTATAGACAGCTATGATAAATACTATTTGTCCATGACAGTCACATGAAATAATAAACCACGGATGGCGATAAACATTACTAAATCCTGACACTATTGATTTATAATGTCTAACAGTGACATCAAACCAAACAACTGACAGAAACAATGCCAGGGCTTTAGGAGCAGTTTGTCAACTATTAATTCTGTCAAAGGGGGTTTCGCTCTAAGCCGGGAGAGCTTGTCTTGCAGTTGTCAATCCCTTTGGCTGGAAACGACTGCAGCACGTCCGCAGGCGAGGGCCCAAGGCGCTGCTCCGTTAGCCCTAATTACCCCCATCCCCGCTTTGGCAACGACAAGAGCAGCCTCTATTTAAAATGCATGTTAATTATGCAAATTATTAATTGGGCTGGTGCTTGAGGATTTGTGTTTATGCCCGGATTAGAGTTAATAACTGTATCAAGCTACGTTTTAAGCCTGACCTATGACAAGTAATGCTGAGGTGCTGAAAGGGATATTTTCCAATACATTACCCTCTCTTCTCTTCCAAGTCCATTCCCCATTACAGGAGGCTGAATAAATGACACACAGATCCGACTAGCTGGCTACAATAATCACACAGCCTGGTTCTACACTGTGAGATACAACAGTCGTTTTCAAACTGGGGGTCCCGACCCTCTGGGTAGTCACCAGGAGACATAAGTGGAGGTCATGGCCAAAAAGGAAAAAAATCATGACAATAACATTGAAATGCAATATGTCCCTTCAGATATTATTAATCAATGCATAATGAAGTCAACATTTTTTTGGGTGATTTTTCTTAATCAGAGACACCCTTTGATTTTATTCTATGTCTAATTGTAAAACATCTTTAAGTTTATTGATCTTAACAATATTATGTTTTTTTAAATACTGCTGATAAGAAGATCTCCGACAAAAGGAAAGGAATTCATGAAACTTCCATGTTTTGTTCATTATGTTTATCTTTACAAATCAGCACAGCCTTCATGATTTCTGAAGCATAAGTGTAATTAGTGAGAATAAAATACTATGGTCAGAGGATCAGAAATGAATATGCTCATAGTTCCAAGATACTTTTGTCGCTCATAGTAGCTTCTTTGGGGAATTTAACTGAATCAGCAGTTAGATAAATGTATGTGTCAGCATCATTTTTCCAATTTTCTACCAAAATAATTAATTCTCATTTCTTTATTTTCTTTATTTCTTGTTTGTGTGTGTCATACAACACTAAAGCAACATTATGCTTATAAAACCTTTGGGAGCTGCATCAGGTTATATTTTTGATGGTGACTGCATGCACTTACGCACACACAGAAGACCTTATCTCTTAACACACCCACAAATAGTCACATAAACAGTTGAGGGTCTTATTTCATGGCAATCCAGGGCTAGCTGTCAGGCTAATTGCACACACCTGTGATGGGGACCACACATGCTCTGTCACCACCTGCCATAGAGAACAGTCAACAACAGGGTGAGCTCCAGTCATCTATCTGCAGCTTCAAGAGGAAAACATACGTTAGCAAATATCTTGTCCAGTCATAGCACCCCTAAAACACACTCATAACTATCATGAAGTACTGGCTGTAACAACAGAACCTCACATGCATATGTGCTGCCATCCCAATGTTATTGAGTGAATCTTTTTGGTATGGATTTGACTCTGCAGTTTCACACAGCCCTGAACATCTTGTCTGAGCTTTCCAAACCTTTGGGAGCTCTGGGACTCGCTCTCTTGATAGGGTTAAGCTTGAGTTTGTGTGTCGACAGTCATGCATGAACGAGGAGCTGCTACACAATACCCAAGAGTTATGACAGGAATATCAATTGTCAAAGCCTTGGCATTAGAACACCAGATGAGCACTTCATTTATCATTGTTTGTTCTTTTTTTTTCTTTTTTTGGTGTTGCAATTTTATCTTATGTCAGGTCAGGACATGTGGCAGCATGTTACACTGATATCTAAACACAGGGTGGTCCAGAGTATTTTGCAGTGTGGCTCCCTCCACTTTTTCCAATTCTTATGTGGGGAACTTATATTGTTAAGAACAAATACACTAGCAAACAAACAGCTACACACAGATGCAGCTAGCTTACTAAAAGCTGCCCATTTTAGTTTATCTAAATGGCAAGCTAAATGAAAACAGCTAGCTTATTGTTACCACTTGTTTGCTCAACTAGCTCTACTTAACAGTTAGCATAATGAAAATAAAAACTGTACTTTGTGAAACAGCTAGATTTCTAAACTATTTAGTTAAATAATCCATTCGCAAAGCTACCTTTCAAAAACACTGCTCTTTAACACTTTGCTTAAGAAAACAGCTAGCCTATAACAATTTGCTTCTCAAAACAGTTAGCCTCTTAAATACTTACCCTATTACTCACTGGTTGAGTTGTTGAACAGTTAAAACACACTAAGTAAACTTATAACCATTTTTTTTTCCAGAGACAGCATTGCAAAAGCAATTAGTCTCTTTTTGGCCTACAGCTAGCTTTGGAAATAATACTCTGCTTTTATTTTTATTTTTATTTTATTTTTATTTTTTATGGAGATAGACAGCTTACTAAAAACAGGCAGATGATTGGCAAAAAGTTTGCTTACTATGACAAAAAGCTTTTTAAAAAACAGCAAGAGCATATCAACAATTTGCTCTCCAAAACAGATACCTAAAGATACCTTATTATTTATCTGTTTGCTTACTGACTGGTTAGTAGGCTCCAGTCACAAACTCATCATTTTTTTTTCAGAAATGACTATCATTATAAAAACAGCCACATAATTGAAAACTAGTTTACTCACTAGCTTTCTGAAATGCAGCTTGCTTGAATTCACAATTTGCTTCTCAATACAGCTTGCTAGATTACTTATTGAACAGCATATTAAAACAATTAGCTTATATTAGATAAACAGATAGCTTTAATTCACCATTTACCTTACAAAAGAGTAAGCCCCTTCAACACAGAGCTGTAATTATTGCCATTTGCTTGGTGACACAGCTACATTAATTGAAATAAATAAATAAAGGTGCAATATAATTCACAAAAAAACTACCTGGTTAACTTCAAAGAAAAAATCATAACTTGAATAAGCTTGCACACTAAAACTTATTTCTCTAAAATGACTACAGTATCAAAAGTATTGGCCTAATGAGACAGCTGGCTCTCTATAAACATATTTCTTACTTATACTGTTAGCTTGAAGAAACAGCTTTCTAAAAACACCTAGTATTTTAAGTAGTTTGTTTACAACAGCTACCTTGTTAAAAACAAGCTTACTAACAAAAGTCAGCCAAAAAACTTTATCCTTTTAATCCATTGTTATACAACACCATCCCAAAGTCTTTTTCTTTCAATTTAACAAAAACAAACTGCAGAGGGTGTCTGCTTCAGTGTCAGCAAGTCAGCAGTCTTTCCACTTCCTACCAAGACTGAAATGGTTAAGGGCGCATTAAGCTGTTTTGCTCAATGGCCCTTGACCAATATAAAGAAGTACTGAGATAGCATGTTCTGATTTATGCCCTGTGAAGACATTATGAATGCATGCAAGCACATGTGCTGGTGCATGAACACCAACACAGAGTTGCTGCTGAAAATGAGCAAGTGAGATAGATAGATAGATAGATAGATAGATAGATAGATAGATAGATAGATAGATAGATAGATAGATAGATAGATAGATAGATAGATAGAATTTGAATAAAACAGACTTTGAGGTTTAAAGACACTGAGGTAATAAACCTGTTAATTAAGCAAAATTGAAAATAGATGTTCCAGTTATTTTCAACACAGGCACCTGTTAGTTGGGTCTAAATTATAGCTTGATTAGAGCCTAACAGAGAGCTACAGTAAATCCTGAGTGAATGTTTGCTGTGGTTCTTCTAAAATGGGAAATATTGATCAGTATGATTTCCCTGGGTACTGGGGAGCTGTAGAGGAAGAGTGAGAGACATTATTTAAGGGACATGGAGGCTAAGTTGAAAAAAAAATCAGTAGATGGGGGATGGGGTTGAGAGGAAAAACGTGACATTATGGTGTGTGCCTTGAAACATGACTTAGTCTGAGTGGCCTCTGATGCTAAGGCGAAAAAGTAGTCCATCATTGTCTGCATGGGAACCAGGGGGGTGGTTGTCTAGTGTTGATTTTACATTATTAATTTGAGGCGCACAAGGTCATTGGGGCCGCTATAGTCATGAGAACCAGTTGTTATCTTAACACAGCTGTCGAGCTGAATCTGCATTGACTGATTATGGCATTGATTGGTAACACTGTGAGATGGGAGCCCTAGCCTTTCCAGACTCACTGCTGTATTCTGGTACTGACAGAATTGGCTGTGAACAGGCTGTATTTTTGTTATTTCAAGTCACGGCTGTATTAACTATGCAGTGGCTCCAACTAGTGCTGGGAAATTAAACAAGTATTTATTTCTATTTCAATTTTGGCTTCCCACAGCAATGAAATAAGACCATAAAGATTAAATCATCAATGTCCTGCATGCCACGTTATGCTCATATTGTCAAATTATTTTGCCAAGAAGCTACAGTTGGTAGGTTTACAAACATCAAGACGAGCTATGGCAATGTCCTGATAGATGGTTTACTAAATGTCTTGTGTACTCCTGTACCATATGCACCAGTGGAAAATTGATTCAGTTATTTTGCTGCATGTTCACCAATGCTACAGCAAGTGGTGGTACTATTTTGAGCAGTAACTAAGGACAAGCATCTTACCTGTTTTAATGCCAATCAGTCATTTTTTCTGCTTTGTTGATCAACCATGTCACCACATGGCATTCCTTAAAAAAAATCCTCCCTTGTTTGATATCATAGTCATATACAATGCACATTGGGCTTTCGTTTTGACTGTTTCAAATACTTTATCTGAATCTTTATTCGTGTAGCGCCAATTCATAACAAGCGTTATCTCAAGGCACTTTAGAGCAGGCTGAAAATTAAGCCACATTTTCTGCTTCTGTCTCCTGCTTGCCATGAATTCTTCCTTGCCTCCATTGTTGCCATACGTGCTGATTGCCTCCTGCAAGAGTACTGCAAGGCATGTGCAACGAACAAGAAATAACTAAAATGTGAATTGTTCATTTAAAAGACAAATGATATTGATTGCACAACTTAGCAAGAACCAGTCCTTATGTGGAACTGGTTCTTAAATCTCACTCTTTTGTTTATATTTTTTATTGAAATTCAGTAAATGCAATCCTTATAGCCTACATCTATCGAAACTTTGCATTATCCTGACACATAATGCTTAGCAGTTATGCTAACACATTAGCTCTATGGCATGCTGTTAAAGTTCTGGGTAAATGCTGTGTAAATGCTGCATAAAGACTGTACAGCATGCATATGTCTGATCCAGTCCAGTCTGACAGAGGAGAAAGAATATCATTCTTCAACCCTAATATTACGGTGTTTTAGTCAAGCAATCGGGAGCAATTTCGATCATGTGTAATAATTATGGTTTTAATAATCAAACAATTGATATTGAACTATTAATATACAAACTATTGTTCACTGTATTACTTTTTGTCCTGTCCTCTATTTTTTCTGTCTCTTATTTCTATCTGTAGCTTTAAAAAAGCCTCCTGTGGACAGGTTTATAACTTAGCATTTTGGTATAAACAACTGAAACGAGTGCATCTAGAAATCACCTATGTATGTCCATGTCAGATAAATAAATTTAAAATGTTTTATTTTATCTCATGTCGCTCCAACAGTGTTAGCCACGTCTGAGTTTCCTTCAATCTGCTGTAACCTCATCAAATGTAAATGTCAAATTGAACCAAACATATGTTAATGGAAGGGAAAGCCTCATGTGTGAGAGCGGAAGACGGGGGGGTTAAATCTAAATAGAAAATAAACATTACAAAAACTGTGAAATCTTAAACAAAGGGGGGTTGAATCCTGAGCAGCTGGCATGGAATGAACTCTTCTGGAGAGGGAATGCCAGTTTCAGAGCGCCCCGAGCATCGATTTGGAGCCAAGGCAGTAAACAGCTTTTATCAGCAATAATGATGGCATAATCCCAGCTAAAGAGGAAAGTAGCATATGGTGCAAAGCTTACAACTGCAATCCCAACAAAGTAGGGGGGATTTTCATCACTTTGTCCACTTGAAAGACACTCTGCCAATTTATTTTTTCTCTCTTTCCAAGGATCATGATCTACATAGTTAAATTAACAAGACTTGTGTAAAATACAGACATTTTTTGATTACTGTTGACTCTGTGCCAATATGATTTCTGTATTAGTGCTTTTACAGGCCACTGAGTTGTAAAATTTTACTATAATGGTTCTATAAGAACGCATAATTGTACAAATAGGCTTTATAGGTCAACACTTAGCCGTCAATCTACAAGTAGTCAATTTCATTCTGCTCTAAAATCCTGCATATATGTATGAAGTAAGGATGTAAAAGTCATCCAAGAATCAAATTAAAACTGAATTTCAAACAGTGCTTATAGCTGCCACCTACGCTGAAGTCAAACAGTCTTTTCCGCAATGTCTATATCTCACTTGTCAGTTTTATCTCAGCCTCCTTCATTAAACCCATCAAGCTTTCTTTTTGATCAGACAACCACAGCCAGAAGACAGCTCTTTTTCCTGGAAGAGTGTAGCGCTGCCAAGTAGCACACCAGACCAGCTTCAACCTCTGCCATTGATTTTCCTCCAAGCTGTGACCATTCATTGTTTGTGACATTCTCCTGTCGGCTCTTTAACACCATTCAGCCAAATCAATTTCATATTTTTGTCAATGCCTCGCCACTGGATGAGCCAGATGGGAAAGGACGTCAAATGATTCAGGATGTCGATTTTTTTCAAGCTGGAATTTTATCTGTAGTTTTTAGAGCAGTTAAAAAGCTTACACTTTTGTTTAAATTGAAGATAAATATAAAGGAGCAAGAGCAGAAATATACTTGTGTGTGCATTATTGTAGGGCCTAACCAAACTGTTGGCTGACTGACATTTACAGGTCGAATCAACCTTTTTTTTCCCAGAAATGTCAAATTTTACCCAGCTTGGAGTTGTAAACAGCATGACGTGAAAAACACAGAAAAAAAGAAAATTACCTAGAAATAATATTTAAAATTCAGGTCAGAGTAACAGTCGATAAGTAATGTGCCCTGGTCTTACTCCAGCTGGACGTCAAAAATGATGCCATTTAGTAACTTAACGGACATCTATACAAAATAAATATAAATGTCTCTATGGTGAACTTTAACCACCTAACCATAACTATATATTGCTGTGTAGTGGACCATTATGACACAGCTTTAGTTGACAGCTTTAAATCTGCAAGTCATTTTATAAAAAAAAATTCACAGCAAAGTGTCATTTACAGCATCAACATGTTTAACAGTAGGGAGGATCTGCATGACGAGAGCTACAGACTGCAGATTTATGCACACCAGATACTCCAGGATGTATCTGATCCAGACACATCCCAAAGTGTTTTTTACCAAGTGGTACACGGTATAGCACAGAATCTGACAGTATAAGCTAACAGTTTATACACATGTAATTTGGATATCTCATGTTCTCCAGTTCCTATTGAAGTCTCCACCAGATATCATTTAAACCTGCTCAGTCTCCAACAGCACAGGTGATGGATGTGCGTATTCCAGTACATACAGTATCCTCATGTACACAAAACAAGCAGGAGTCGTAGTCCCTTCAAAAACTGCCAGTTTATCTCATTAGGTAGTGTTTGTTATTCTCCTTTTGAAGCATGAAGCCTAACAGTTGATCTACATGGTGCTGGACCGAAGCCAGTTTGTAGCATCAATAATGTGTGCTTCTCGGCAGTGCACCAACCAGCTATAGACTCTTACTGGCATGTACCTCATACAACCCCACTTCAAACATTCCCAACTGTCCCCCTGAATACATGCCTGATGAGCATTATAAAATATTTGAACCAATTTCTCATTGAGGTGGTATCTGGAAGACAGCTACGAGGCTTTTGTATGCTTAAGAGCACTACCTGTGCACCGAGTGGAGCACAATGGCAGCAAGACAGTAGCCACAAACTGGATTTACAATGGCTACTGGCTGTCAAATTTTGGCCAGAGAGTTTGACCAGGGGCTGCTGGCCTGAACTAATCAGAAATATGAATTATTAGTTGAATCTTGAAGTAAATCTATACTAATGCATCTAACTGCTTTCAAGTTTGGGAAACTGGCAAGTTGTTGCACAAAGCAGGAGAACAACATTGAATTAAAAATTTGCCCTTGCAATACACCTTTATGTGAAAACTTTTGATTAAACAATCTGTTCAGATATTTAACTCTTCTTTTGTTTGTTCACTCATCAGGAGTCTTTTCAACCCCACCAGCTAAGATGTAAAAAGTAATCATTCAGTACTTTGACTCATCTCTAAGTCAATTACTCCTAACTGTTGTTTGACTATATTCATTTATCATTATTTTACTCAAGTAATTTTAAATCAAAGTAATTCTCTTGCATGGGTATAATGTTTGTATATTATTTCCAGCCCTGGCTTTGAATAGCTAACATTATAAGTTTACAAGTCATACCACAGAGTGGTCCTTCAGTATTATTAATGTTGAATGTTTTAGGACAGCACATTTGGTTGTTTTGCAGTTGTCATTTCTTTTGTAAGCAGCAGTCACAGTCATGAATGCATAAAATGGAAACCAGACACAAACCACTTCTTTCCTGAACTCTAACAAATGGCTGAATTTATTCTTTTCCTCTTCATAAGCTCAGCACACCATCTGGCTTTGCCCTCTATTATACCCTCAATATCACACACTAACAATGACAACAATAATAGCAGGAGTGACCTTGACTTCCCGTCTGGACTCTAAGAATAATATTTGATAGCAATATTAAGTGCAACAATAATGAGATGAATATTCCCCATTTAGTGTGGACAGCTTCAGGACAAATTCTGAAGGGAGAGCTGCCTGCTGCAGCTACATGCTGGTCACTCTTAGTTGTCAAGGCTGATTTATTGCCTCCTAGCTGTTCAATTTCACATTTTGTCCTCGTCATATCCCCGACTCATGATCATTCTGCACTGACCCTTGTAGGGCAGGCAGGGAATATTGATAAAACAATTATCTGCTTGCCGTTCATTTGATTTTCCATTTCAATTACGGATTGGAGGAGGCAAAAAGAAAAGATTGCGCCATTGATTTTCTTCCCCCTACCTTACAACAGGAAGGAGGCAGGCTTTGATGGGATGCTTTGGTGACATGGAATAGAGGCAGGAAGAGTGTGCTTTATAGCTTTAGGCGCATTGCCTCTCTTTGGCTGTTGTAAAGGCTTTGCTTAATGAGCTGATTGTGAATTAAGTATGATTTATCCTTGCCAATTTATAGCATTTTATCAAGTAAAAAGACACACAAACTTGCACAATTCTTAAAAAAAAAATTAGTAAGAAGTGACAATTTTTCTTCCTGGGAATACAGATCTCTGTTCTTTTTAGCTCATTTATTCAATTCAAATTAAAGCTTACTGTCTAGAACTTTCAACAGACTAAACTTTTGATAAAGTGCTGAGCAAAAACTTTAAACTCTCTGGTAAATACACTGTCTCTTTACCTTTCTCATTTTAAAGTGAATAACTAAAATGCCATATAATACAGAAAAGAGAGTGTATTGTTTTAGAATGCGATACAAAAAAATTGAAAACATTAAATCTAGGACCTGTCCTGTGGACACACAACCAACTATTACTGTGAGGTGATCAACCTTGGCATGATATTTTTTTCTCAGTGCCACTCATTTTTATCGTTTCACATGAAAAATTACTGCTTTGTCTCCATCATATGAACTGTCTGCTCTCTTCCTGCTTGACTTCATGTGGCACACTGTTTGCCATTATTAAAGCAAAAGTGACTGACAGCCAAGCAGTATCCTTGATTGGTGAAAAAAGAAAGCCAATGTCTAAGTGATATTAATGGCAGTTCCTCCTGTCTCCACTTCAGGATAACAGCAAAGTACCCAGAAATTACTTATACACCCAATGTTGGAATCAACATGTTTACAGCCTGGTTCTAAAGACTATTGCGGTCACAAGACTTCATATCTAGCTAACTGTCTCTTTTAGTTTAACACTTCCTTTATCAATTTTCTTTCCTTAAGGTGTGGATGCATTGCAAACCAAGGAGCTCTCACTATTATCAGAGTTTTATATTGTACAAAATGACGCCAACAGCTCAACATGTAATACCCATGTCTGCCTGATTTCAAACAAAAGTGAAAACAACTGCAATACACTGAACATTTGTTGACACAGCACAGCATTAAATATCAGGAGTATCTGTGTAGGCTGACTTTCTTCTACAAAAAATCCACAGGAATTGATAAAGAATTGAACTGAGCAGAACTGATAATGGCATTGGTATCAATAAAATCTTATTGATCCCCATCCCTACTCAATACCCAGCTTTTTGTCTGTTATTTAGTAAGCTGGAAGTTTGTTTGAGACAGTGTCTTCAACATGCTGGCAGCTGGGGCTTAGACTTATATGGTCCCTTCTGTAACCAAATAACTGATGTCATTAATGCATTGCCCAGTATTCTTAACAGTGTGTGATCTTCCCCCAGTGTCCCTATTTTGTCCGTCTTACTGGTGAAAAGTGCAGCTCCAACTCATATCATCTCAATCTGTTTGCCTCTGGTGTATGTATTAGTATAATAACAGTGACTGACAGCAGAGTGTGGCAAATGAGAAAGGGACATACATAAGAGGGGGTGAGTTGTATGGCAGAATTATATGTTCCTTGTTCTGATTGCATATTTAAACAATTGAGTCGCTACCATTTAGAAATGAGATCTGATACAAGTATAAACCAAGATCATGATCTTTTAATAATTGATTCAGACATATGTATCCAATCTGACTCCATGTAAAGTTCACCTATTAATGGCTTAAATGCAGTGCATCCAACAAACCAAGTTTTTCTCCATTTGGGAGACTGTCATGTTCACGCCGCTGCTGACCTGAGGTAAACACTGTATGTGCTGTGCACTCTGGAGGCCAAAGCACCCAAAGGTCATAGCAGTTTGTCAGTGACACCATTCCGCTCTCTCCCCCTTTCTGATGGTCTGCCACTGTCTATTTGTCACTCTTAAATGACAACTGAGTTGCATCATACTTGTTTTTTCCTGCAGCAGTGACACAATGCTCTGGCACCTCTACACTGTACAATAATGTGCTGTGATGGAGATCAGGGCGTGAGGACCATTTGACAGCAGCTGTAGCAGATAAAAATAAACCGTTCGCAGAGAATACAGTAAGATATTCAATTGAGGGAAAATGCTGATTTAACTGCAGATTTTTTTCTGAAGCAAGCCATGTCAAATGAATCCATTACCACATAAAGTAAATAGATTCTTCTGTAAATGATTTGGAACATTGGTAATGGGTAAAGACCTAATGGGAATCCTGGTAAAATAGCCTTTGGGGAGCCTGGGAAAATCTGCCTCAGTGAAGTGGCCGGCTCTTGGCCAAAAGCCTGGGTAGAGGGGAAAGGGGGGGTGTGGGCTCAGACTTCACAGAGATGACAGAAATGGAAGGAGAGGGAGAAAAGGAGAGCAAACTCTGAGGGAATCTCCAACCCGTGGATGATGTTGAGTTCCACTGTTGAGCATAATCGCACAAAAATGCTGAAGACTTGAAAGGGGCTGATGATAATGCTATTGCTGTCCAGTGATCCAGTGCGGTCACAGGCAGCAGCAGCAGCAAGGCAAGGAGTGCTGTACTACTTCCAATACTGCAGTCCGCTTGGGCGAACACGGCGGCTCCCAGGGGATTTCACATGGCTGACCTTAAATAAGTTTGGCTTTGATCAAAGTTTAGCACGATTGCACTGCTTGCTACAAGTCAGGGGATCGGTGGAGGGGGCAGGGAGACCTGGGCGAGAAGGTCCTGGCAAATACTCCTTCTCAAAGCTCCTGTGCTCCCTTCCAACACCGGATTATGTTGGGCAATTAAGGTAATGAACTGGCTAACGTAACAACACATAATGATCCTTTTTATCCTTGCTCTCCAAGGTGTCTCTAACAGTCACTTCAACACATCTTTCTCTGGATATCTTTGCTTCCTAATTTAGTGTCTTTGGAGGAGATATGCCAGGTAAAAGAGAACCACTAACTGGTGGACTGGGGGGAGAGTCATTTTTTTAACCTTAAGGACATGGGTTTGATCACCAGCTCCTGCAGCCCATGTAAATGTGTCCTGTGGAAAGATGCTTAACCTTAACTGCACCACTGATGCAGCAGTGGAAGCAACAGCCACAGATTAATGTATGTTGATAGGCATTCCACATAGTTAGCAAGTGTTTTCAGCCAACTTAACAACATGCTCCCCCACCTTAACTTCTGCTGTGGGGGATATATCATTGTGCAGTCTACACTACAGTGGCAGTGGCTGCGCAAAGGTGGTGACAGGATCGCTTTCAGATTAGCAACTATTAGACAACTGTTAGCCATGCTTACAAGTAAGAAAGCGGCAATATACCAATGAAAATCTGCCCTGTGTCAAATGATAAAAGCATGTACAATATAGCAACTTTACAGCTCTGTACATTTCATACATACTTGGAACAATGCAATCAACATAAATATTTTGCATATTTTGGTATTTCTGGCAACCTCATCCTACACATCCTGATCCAGAGGCCACAATACAACACAAGTCATGATACGCCTGAATTGTGAACATTGACAAGACCTTTCACACAATTCCCAACCGTTTTTTTATTTTTGTAAAAAACAAAACAAAAGGTCTGTTAGCTCATCAGCCTCATGCATCCAGTATGAAACTGCTCTAAGAGTGACCTTTGATGCAACAGCCATTTGATTAGTAAGACGATAACAAAAAGCTATATAAGCTCAAGTCCATTTACCATTCCCTGCCCCGTACATGTCCACCAGTCTGGTTGAAGAAATCAAAAGTAGCACCTGAGTGGACATGCTAACCTGCACTAGCGTAGCAGCCAGGCCTCACATCTCACCATGTGGCAGTACGAGCCTCTATTCCACTTCCCCCCAATCAACCTCCCACCCCATCAGCGCACAACTTGTCTGCCTGCTCCCCTTTTCATTCGAACACATTTTCTAGCCAAAAATTTCACTTCAATCTCACCTCATCTCTCCATACTACATTAACCCCTGGCAATTGCCTTCCAAATGACCCCATTAAGCTGTAATTGCCTCAGCAGGCCTGCTCCCTCGCTTGTAATTCTGTGCAGCGAACCCACCAGACGTTCCCCCGGCATTGTTTCATGTTCTGGCTCCCATCAGCCAGTTCAGACACTGACCCAACCCCCCCACCACCCCCACCACCACCTCCACCACCTCCCCTTTCCTCTCCACTCCTCTTACTCCCAGCCTTCTCTCTTCTGTAGTGGCCAGAGCTGATAGTGCTCACAGTTAGCGGTGCCACTGGCGGACTCTCTTCGTCTGCAGAGTAGGCTCATGTAGGAGGCCCTGTGCCCTCACTTCCTCCTCAGCATCTTTATAATAACACAAGTGCATTCACTACAAAATAGACTTGAAATATTTTTTTGTACTGTCACTAAAGGCTGCATTTTAGAACTAAATCACTAAAGACTCTTTTCAGTTTTACACAGGATGCACTGATACGTACAGAGCCCTCTATCAAGACTCATTTTTTTCACCATTTCTGCACATCGTTTTACAGATTCTCTTACAGCTTACACAGACCAAATGCTGCAATACCACTGATAATCCTGGGGGCAGTGTTGAGTTGCTTGGCCAAAAGTTCAAGCCAATCCAGCAGGATACAAAAAGGAAAAATAGCTTGGAAAGCGCAGAGAGAGTTTCAGATGTAAGTATCTGTAAATATCCATGTTGACTTGCTGAGGCCGAGGGACAGAAAACTACAACAGAACAGCTGGACCAGGATCACATGGGAGCTGGGTGTCTGTCTGACTGCAGCTAAAAAGAAGCAGAGGTCTGTGCATGACGCTGGGCTCTAGTGGATTCATTTTTTTAACTTCCACGCTGACGTAAAGGAAAAGTATGAATAAGGTAGGCAGTGCCAGTTGTGACGCATGTATGATTAGGACCTGTTTTTACACATTACAGAAGTACACCATTGTGTTGCACATAACATTTGTATCTGGTGTCTATATTTGTAGATAAATGCATGATGCCTGACGTGTTTCCATGCATTTCTTATACATGAATTAGAGCCTGATAGAACTACTATGGCCATGCCCAAAAAGATGCGTGATAAGCATAAGATAGTTACATTTCGGCTGTGTAACACTGCAAGCTGGTTATTTTTTTTTTTTTTTGGCACCATAAATACAGTCTATTTTTTCACTAAAAGGTCAGATATCATCAAATCTCTCCTCTGTCGCATGTTGCGCCATTAATACATTGTGTACTTTGTCTCTTTGAAAATTTTCATCTGATGCTGCTATTAGCAGTTATGTCACATCTCCAAGAAGGGAGCCAGTACCTGGACCAGGTGTCTGTTCAGCCCATAGCTGGCTTCAGTGGAAGGACCAAGTTAAGACATGGCTGTGCAACCACAGTAAACATTGGAGCACAGCATTGGAAAGCTAAAGCAATATCCATCTCCTATAAGTGGGTTGGTCAGATACAACTCATGAGGATTTACACCTCACCACTGTAAACTTGTCAACAGTATATCATAGGCCATTAAGATGAGAAGTCTGTACATCAAATTAACTGATAAATCCAACTATGTTTTTAATCAAACTGAAATGTCTGACTACATTTCATCATAAAAATGGTAAATCCAAGTACATTTCAAATTTGATTGAGTTAATGTAAAACCAAATTTTATCAGAATAATATGGTTTTGATTCACAGTGTGGCAAAACTACATCATAAAGAAAGTTGCTTCTGCCAAGGAGGTTATGTTTTAGCCAGCGTTTGTCTGTTTGTGCAAAAGACAACTCAAAAACTTTATCGATGGATTTTCATGAAATTATCTGGGAATACTGGTCATGGCACAAGGAAGAAGTGATTAGATTTTAGTTGTGATCTGAATTGAGAACCATATCCAGGAATCTTTTTTTTAAATGATTTGTTAACATTGGGAGTTAGGGCAGTTTTCAATATTTTCTCTCCTACCTAACTTAGCAAAGAATGTCAAAAATGCTCTCTGAGCAATTCTTGTTTCAATCATGCAAGCTCAGTCAGCAGTCAACATATGCATCTAAATTGAATTAAATACCCCACTGACTGGTTAGCAGACTGCTAGCTGAACTGTCACATGGTGTCTCTGAAATCCATTGTAAAAGGAGAGAGACTGATTTCTGTTTAGCTAACATCAGTTAATATATGCAGGTGGAGATGAGCCTCGACTATTCCAGATATTTGATTCAGAATCATCTTTGAAATTCAATACATAAATTAATATTAGCATTATTTATTCCATCATCCCCCTCTTCAGATGTCATGAGGATGCTGTTGGGTGCAAAGACCACAGTCGGCAGAGACCCTCACCATGCCACCTCACAGCAAAACTTCACCTTTTGTGTTCCCACATGGAAGCTGATGTCAAGACCGCTCAACTTTTTGACGACAGCCTCCGCGGATAACTAACGCATAAATGCGGATAGGTGGAGAAAGCGAACTTGACAGTGATGTATTGCAACTAGTTGCAGGTGTCAGAAGGAAGACGGTCCGCCAGCCGTTGGCGTGCATGCACCATGTACATGCATGCATGCACATGTCTTTGCCCCTGCATGTTTCCTTGAATGTGCACATCATGTTTGTGCGTATGTGCTTGCAGATGTTTGACGTGTGTGTGCTGCGTGCACATGTGACTCTTCATGGAGCCTCTACGCTTTTACATGCGACCTGCTATGGGGGGACTTGGACTAATAATCCTTTCAACACTCCTTCCATCTCAAGCAGCACATCCTCCCCACCGCCCAGAACAGATTGGTTAGCTCATAAAAGGCTAAACACGAGCACACACATGCTGCCTGTGACTGCCAGTCCAGATACAGTAGAAGCTCACCACCTCTTAGCATACACATTCACACATTTAAAAAGCTCCTTAGAAAGGTGAAACAACATATCGACAAAATACAGTAACATTGATTTTTCCTTTTTCCGCTGCAGCCATTTACTCTGATTTGAAAAGTGCTTTCTAAATTAATTCTTAGCCTGAGACACACAAGCTTTCTCTGAACACACAAACCTTCAGAAATGCTTTAGATCATTGCGTTCTCTTGTCGCCCGTTTATTTAAATTCATCCTTTTTTTTTTTCTCTAAGCAAATGTTCCCCGGAATATCAAGGTGTTTTTGTTGCAAAGCTCTAACTGATCCAGGGGGATTTGCTTCCAACAGCCTGTCTCTCCCTCGCCTTTCAACACAAAACTCTGTGCTCCAATCAAAATGAACCACCAGGGACACCCACCACCACCACCACCACCATACCCCACCCTCCTCCTCCCCTCCCCCCCTGAGCTACGCCTGCTCTGAGTGCTGTGATAGCAGCCTCTCTGCCATTGATCGCGGAGTTTAGCGCGGAGCATGCATGCCACCGTTAGCAGAAAACAAAGACCTCCCTCCCTTTAATAGTGGAGCGCTCCTGCTAATGCAGCTAACGTCTTGTGCCTCCCTCTGCCCCGAAGAATGAATGAAAGAAAGCAGATAGCAATTAAAAAGGTTAACGAGGGTGCACGTCTCGTCACAACTCATCTTTTTCACACAAATCTTTTTAGCTCATAAACAGATTGATATCTTTTGAAGGGGGGGTGCACGTTTGCTTGCCACAAGTGATAAAAACAGGCATTCATGTCTTACTTCTAATTGTGTTCCATGTTACAAATCTAATTGTAGACGCTGAATTCAAAAAGGAAACACAGCATTATTGATCCGCCTAACACAGAGCAGGAGGATCTCATGAATTAGGAATGAGATAAATCACCATTAACCCCAGAGAACCCAGCTTGTGGTCGACCACTGACACACCGCACTGATCTTATTTTTTAATACTCTGGATAATTCTTCCTGGCAAAGAATAAATATAAGTCAGCAATGAATACAGCATGTGTCTGTTTATTTAATCAAGGCCTGATTTACTTGTGACAGAGAATAAATTCTTCTATTTTCTGCGAGCTGCTATAAAATTGCCATCATTTTTAATTAATTCTTAATTAAAATATATTACACCACAGCTTCTACCCATCTCTCTTGATATTCTAACATAATCAATTCAGAACCATTTACATATCATTAATTAAAAGCTTTCCTCTCTCATCCTTAAAATCATAATGAGGGCCGATTCCTCATTAGTAACCTATAAGGGAGAAAATAACAATACAGCAGAGAATGGATGGCGTGTTCCACAGCGAGTCCTTTGTCTCCCACTTTCTCAAAAGCATTTTTTTAACGCTCCTCAATTGGATTTAAGAATTACAGAGTCAATTTTGGAGGCTCAATGAAAATAAGTGAGGCAGCACCAGCTCTCTCAGTATTTATTTGTTGCTGCGCACTGCTTTTAAAACAAAGTCAATCAGTGTCAGCGGACTTCATTATATTTCACAATTAGACTTTGTATTAAGCTTTCAAAGAGGGATGCAAACAAGAATAAACATGCATTTTTTTAATCATCAGCAGTTTTGTCCATTTTCAAATGATGGTTCCTCTAAATCAGAGGTCCTATAACCCTAAAAATAACAGTACAAGAGAGAGGGGATCCCACTGTCCCTGGAGGTGGTTCAAGTATATTTATAATGTGCCAACAGCTGCACACACTCACAACTGTGCCTACCTGAGCTCTGGCATTAGAGCACCATGAAACAGTCTGAAACATGGTTCTGTCTCAGGACTTTTATTTCAGTATAAATTTCATCTTATGGCTGAGGTGAGGAGTGAGGTGGTGATGGAGGGTCCTGAGGTTGGACTAGTTAAAAAAAACCCATCACTATATTGATAAACAAAACAATCAAAATTTAATTTGTCACATTTAATTACTACTTGTATGATTACTTTTTCACCAATTAAAAAAAAACATTTCAACGATTGTAAAGCCTTTTGTATTGATTATCACAGCACATAATTCAACACCAAAGTTAAAAAAACAAGTTTCTGCATGGTTTCAAATCCGGTCAATTATGCCCCTTTTTCTCTTATTTTCAAGGGTACAAAATGTAAGTTGTATGGGATCCAGCACTCCAAAAAATGATCTCATATCCTCTATGACTATGATTGTGGACTGTATTTAAAAGCTTGTATACATGACCATCTGCCTTCAGTAACAGACGACTCTGCTTGACCATAAAAGCCAATTCACTACTTGTTGATGTGCTATCAGACTGCATAATTCAATTTTAAGTGCACGTATGCAAACAATGACCTGCGATCATTTATTACATGCACTCTAAAAACACACGTGTGTGCCCTATCTCTCCATCTTGAGCTCTCCCTTAAAGAAGAGTAATAATATCAAGTAATGATAGGTATTGTTATGCCGAGGATCAGGCACATCCTGATTTTTATCGCCCGTCTCTCACAGGTGCACGGGCGCTACTTGTCAGGACTGCATGTCTGGGTCTTCCACATGTCAGATAAAAATCGCTGCACTTGGTGTTTCAGCAGCCTGACAGCAATTTATTTGAATGTTTTGTCACACTGGTGTTGGTGCATTTTGTGTGGGCTGCTCACCGGAATGGCAACAGCTCGTAGCTCCCTGACACGTGTGCATACACACACACACGTATACACATTGTTGTAACACATAGAGACACACCTGGAGCGGGACAGAATCACAGATGCAGTCTGCACGAGCTGCACGAGCTGCACGTCTACTTTGGATAATTAAGATTAGAGCATGTAAGACGAATGCTATAGAAACAGGAAGAGTGTTGATTTGCTGAATGTGTTCATTAATATTTAACACCAAATAAAGCAAGTGATGCTACAATATTAATTTTCTTTCACAATGTTATGACAATATACACAAGCTGTAAAATATGATCTTAAAATTACATCTCAATATTTCCTTCATTATGTGGATATATGATATATCTACTGTATATCTCAATGTTTTATTTTCCTCTAATAAAGAACACAACACGTTCATCATAATACTAAAAGTATTTTTGAAACAGTTCTCAAAAACTTAAACAATAGTGATGACAGTTTGATACAACAGCAACAAAAAAAATGAGTCCTTGAGCTTCAGTATTGGGCATTTTTTAGTTTTCTTATCATAAAAACTGCAGACAAACTCCAATTCACTAAGTTGTACAAAAACACCAGCATCTTCTTTAATATTTAGGTCATCAAAAATGTCTCTACTCTTTCAGAAAATGTGTTTCAAAATAAGAAATTCATCATTATTTTAATAAGAGGCTGTAGGGATGTGTCTTTTCAAGAATCTTTCAGGAGGATATGTATCACAATAACGGGATGATGAAACATTAAATCAAGCTACATTGTGAAACTATGAGCAAGGTGACATTTGTATAACAAATTTTAAATACACATTACATTTCTTGAATTTTTTTCATGATATTAATGACCCTCAATATTTAGAGCATACAGAGTTTCTGTTCAGAGTTATTCATATAGAGCATAGTTCCTGCAGCATGGATAACTTTACTATACGTCTCAGTGACAGAAACAGCGTCAATAACTGAAACATAAAGACAGGAAGTCGAATGACTAGATGTCTACTGCCAACGAGCAGCTGGAGGATGAACTGCAAAAAAAATACAAATGTCTTGAATTTATTTAAAATATTACTAGATTAAATATCAATATTGCGCAACAAAATGTCCATATTGGGTTGTCAATATTGCAGTTTACAAGTGTATCAATGTTTTCTTACTTCCTGATAAGTGCCAAACAAATGTTTCATATTTCATCCAAAAGAGAGAGGGGAAGAGTGAGCATTGCCTTAGCTGCACAAGTATTTAACAATATTTGGAAAAACCCCACATTCACCTGACGACTGACCAAACATTGTGCTGTATCTTTTTTTGATCATGAAAACAAAACACATTAACCAATGCTGGGCAAGGATCAAGGACTTTCATGTTTTTTGCTGTGATATTGAAAAAGTTTCAATTGTATTTATTTTTTCACTCCTCATAAAATGCTTCATTTAATTTAATAAAAAAGAAAACTGATGATTTTCTTGTGTTAAGTAAGAATTTGAGTGTCAGTTGTTCTCACTGTAAGCGCGAGCTGGGAAATCAAACACAATTTAATTTGAACTACTGTTTTGGCAGCTCACGATCATAGAGACAATATGATGGGAATTAAATGATTACTAAAGAAATTAAAACAATTTATTTTTCCCTGTGGGAAAATTAGTGTGTGTCAAGGATCACAAAACTGTCAAATTAATTTAATTTATATTTTACTGTGTATATTATTTTCACTGTACTGTACTGTAACAATAGATTATGTTACAGTGCTTGTAGTGTTTTAGGCCAATAAATCTACGTGATGCAGATGTGAATCACAAAATCAATCAAAATGATCACAATTGTGATTGTTAGGGCAACACCACTGTAAACAATCTTTAACTGAACACTAAACCAGAGGACTATCTTTTTCATCAATTTATTTTACATTACACTCACTGGTGGTAAGGTAAAAGCATAACATGATTCAAAACAAAATGACTTGTAAAGAAATATAGAGCACTAAGGTAACATTAGAGCTGGATAAATGATCAAATTCTAATTAAGATTCTAATCACTGCCTTCCACGATTATGAATAGTGAGTAATTGTACTCACTGTTCGTACTGTACCATGCACTGCCCATTTTTTAATGTTTAAACTGATATTGTCAAAAGCACAATTGTTCAACAAAAGCATGTGGTGCCACTTTTTGAAATCAGTGAGTGATCAAATTTCATAATAGTGAACTAAATATCTAATACAATAAACATGATTATGATTTTTGCCATAATCAAGCAGCCCTAGGTAACATATATTTTATTTGAAAACACTTGACGAGCTAAAACTTCAACACCGTGCCGATACGACAATATAACCAATTGACCCAAAATATACTGCCACACACACAAGTAAATACAGAAATATGCACAAAAATATAGACTAGATTTGCATATCAACCTGACTCTCCATCTTATTTTCATCCAGTGTCTAATTAAACAACACACATGACTCGAAGCAAGTTCAACACAAGCCTCAGTGCAATCTTGTGATTCTCCGAGCTGACATGGAATATTGAGTAAGTTAATGAAATCCTCTCAAAGACAGGAACTCTATTTTTACACCATGATAATTAAAGTACGACACAGTTATAATTTACAGCCCTCGCTTAATTGCATAGGAAAAGTAAAATGGGAGAGGTCTATGAGAGGAGATTAAATGTGCATGTGTGAGTGTGTGTGGACAGAAAGAAAACACTCTGTGTGTGTCAGTCAATGTAAAAGAGCTTCCTGTGCATCTAAACAGCAGGACTGTATCTTTTTAGCATCCTGGAACGTATCAAAGATTAGGTAATGAAATATGCACCGTCCTATTTTTCCGCTGCCGGGCCCTTTGACAAATCGAGTACAATCCAAAATCTCCATAAATCACTATTAAAGACAAGTATATCATCACCAGCGCATATATCTTCCCCAGCCTGACCTGTAGACTAATGAGAAAAGGCCCAGACTATCTTGTCTGATTAATTAATTCAAAATGTCGGCTGTTATTCAAATGTGAGGCTGGTGTTATTTGAATAACACTTGACAGCGACGCCTGAAGAAATAATTTCTGGTTTGTGAGGCTGCTGCGGCATTACTGATGATGGCTCATGGAAATGTTAGAAGCCGAGGAGTATTTTTTCCCTCCCTCACCTTCTCCGTCATGATAGCTCCAAGAAGTATTTCATTACTTCAACCACCCCTCCTTCTTCTTCTTCTTCTTCTTTACAATTATGGCTCTTAGTTTTTTTTTTTTTTCCACTGTCTGTCCTCTCTCTCTCTCTCTCTCTTTCTCTTTCTCTTTCTGTGTTTGTATTCCCTCCCACAGCCGGCCCAGATCTACGGGGCAGCGCTCTGGCTCTGCAAGAGACATGCTGGCAAAGAGGAAGGTCATGGTTTTTACAACTGCAGCTCCCCAATGCTGACAGGGCCGGCGCTGCCAAAGTGACACACTCTGTTTGGCTTTCCCACGTTCGCTGAGCTCCACGGCACTTTGTTTTTATAAAGCCACACACACAAACATGAAGAGTTAGGGCTGGGCAGCATGGAGAAGAAATCATTTGTCAAAATTTGACAGTGCTGAGTGGTGAACACAGCATGTATTTTTTTTATTTTCTCTAAATAACAAAAGATTGTCACAATACCAGGATTGTGAGCTTTGATTTGACTCTAGCGGAAAATAAGTAAAAATTTAACTTATTTGTGACCACCGAAGCTAAAATAGAAGTATTTTACACCAAAAACAGGGAAATAGTTTCTATTTTGATAGTTGAAAATTGCAGGAGAGACAGCAATGTCCAAACTGAAAAATCTTGTTGTGAAGACTTTTGCAAAAGTGCAATCACCTGCAACCCCTTTTACGAATGTTGCCACAGTATGGAAAAAAATAACCATATGCCAATATATTGCAATATATAGCTGCAAAATACTGTATGGTAGTATTTTATAGAAATTTTTCGACATTTGTTTTGTACTGTAGTTCAGCCTCCTGCCACTAGTCAGCAGCAGGCATTCAGACATTTGACTCTCTGTCTTCTCATTACATTTGGGGAGACGGAGGACAGTGTTCATCCATGCTGCAGAAACTGATCTGATCAGAAACTATTTTTTCATATACAGTGCTTAACAAAGTTCCTGGACCACCAAATAGTGTAAGGTTTATGCCACAGCTGCCCTAAATTTACAGCATTTATAATTTAATTTTTTTTTTTTTTTTGTTTCTGTAGTGGTTAAAACACCAGTATGTAGAAGCTCTTTAACCGAAAATGATTTTTTAATGCTCCCATTCCTGAAAAGAAAAAGTATTGTTTTAGTGGTTGAATGTTATTCTTGGTTAAGTTTGTGACTACTCAGAGACGACCAGTGAGCCGCTCAACTTTGGGTATGAAAAGGTGAATACAGTTTGATATTCCTCTTTCCCGTTCTAAATGTATTTTGAATAACAATAAAAAAAATCAGTTTTAAACAACTTAAACACACTCCTACCAACATTTATTGTGCAATTTAGACGGTGTGGTTTTCTGTCATTTCTAACAATTAAAAAAAAAAAAAAAAATCACCAGATTTGGTGTTTAGGGCTTTATTAATGTTTGCTACATTTAGAACAGGTATCATTTTTATTATTTATAATCATAATAAAATGGTCTTTAATATAAACTGATAATCCCTCATCAAGACATAAACTTTCAAATTAGGGCTGGGAGATATGGCCTTAAAATAAAATCCCAGTTTTTTATTCAATAGTTTCCGTCTGAAAGAAAGAACTTTGTAGTGACAGAGAAACTGCGTAAAACAAGTTTTTCTCAAATTTTTTCAACAAATTTGTTCATGCTGTAATTTTGTCACCAAATTTTAATTAGAAGTTTGGATGTTGGCAGGTTTGTCTAGGTGAACACTGAGAGCTGCACAATTTTAATGGTATAAAACTAAAATGAACAAATGCAAGCCTAAAAATGTGCTTGTGAAACACCTGACAGAGCCTACCATCATGACAACATAATTTTTTATAGTCCTTTTATTTTCAAACAGTGCCACAACTTACAGGTGAATTGAGTGTAAGTCAAGGGACAAATCTCAATTTTAAAATATTAAGTCTTCTCCAATAAATAATGCAAATTTTTATTATTTTTTATTTTCTCTGAAAAACAACTAAATCAACATCCCGCTCACCAACAGCTAGATTTTTAAGCAACATAAACTACATCAGTTTTAATATTTCTGCCCCTCCCCATTTTCTTTTTGATATGTTTTGACAAATCTTAAAATGTATATGTATCACCCAGCCCTAACAGAGGGCCAGCCAGTCACAAAGCTGCATTTTCTGTCAGGATCTTAGATATGAAGACATCATGCAACAAATTAAAACAATAAAAAGCAAAAATTACTTTTACATTTTGCATATTCTACACTTTTCATTATTTTTTGGTGGATGTAAGGGGGGGGGGCAATGTAGGAAAAAAATGCACCAGGGAAAGAAAACCACAAGCGTACGTGCGAGGGCCTAGGGGCAGTGCACACCCCGCTATCGCTTCCCTCATCAAGCATGGATTCTAATCAGGGCTGGGGAGATATAAGACGCTCAGTCATTAAATAAATTAACTCTGCCACTCCATGCTCTCCTTCAGCACCCGCGAGAGGCCCGCCGTGCTCTGCATACTTACACAGGCTGAAGGCATCACACAACTCACCTTCACAAGCACACACAGGAACACACACGCAGGTTAGGAAACAATATGGAATTTTTAGAGATTTGGAAACTAGGAATGCACAAAATCTGTATTTTCCTGATGCAATTATTTAAGTCAATATCAGTGTGTACACTCCTTTTTCAATTCTGGGCATGAGGTCTCACCTGGACTAGAATGAACCTGTTACTCTCTCTGTGCAAGTCTGTCTAAGGAAAAGACAGCCTTTATTTATACAGTAAAAAATGAATTTATGATTCCTCTAAATGGCATGCACTAATGAAAAAACTGGAAGTACATTATATGCAAAAGTTATTTTTATTGTGACATTAAACGTCTGCCTTTTAAAAAGCTTTAAACAGCACAGCAACAGGCTGCTGACAGACAGATAGCGATGAAGAGTACAAAATAAAAATATGTATCTTTTTTATGGAGCAAATCAAAATAGGCTATCCAAATTAAACAACAAGTTTGCAGGCTGGTCCCTTCAAATAATCCTAACAAGTTCCCAAAATATCTGGAAAGAAAAACTCCAATCTCTAAAAGTAATGAAGTAGTTTTAGTAGTTTTGCATATATCGAGTTCAGGGGTCATATGCCTTATTCCTTATATTCCAGCGCAAGTTTGTGCAACAGTTGGGCAAAAAGTCTTTATTGTTTAAAAAGATACCAAATCATACAGATGAGAAATGTCTAGTAAGTTCAACATGAATGTTATTTTTCACATTTTAGCAAACTGAGATTGTCACAACTCAAATGGACTCTGATGATGCCCATTAAAAAGTTTTCATGTTGACACTGACTAAGACCAGTGTTGGTATAAAATTAAGCAGAAGTGGTTTAAATTGTTTACAAAAAAAAGTTGTAGTTTGACATTATCAGTCTTCTGATCATACTTTACAGAAGTAAAAATGAAAAAGTAATATTATTATCTGTATGATATAGCTATTGCCAGATAATTGTTTCAGAAGTTAATTATAAGAGTCGGCAGATCAGACCATTTACTTCTAAGTTTTTGCAGTTCAAATCATAACAGCCCGATAAAAACAAAGTGATAATTCTGTTTGTATATAACCGTTTTTAGGTCTTAAAAGTGCAGATACAATTGGCTATACTGTCAATGTGAAAAAAAATACATTAAGCCTGTACATTTAGCCAAAATGTAATTTTAAAAAAGTTATTTTCATTCAACTTCATAAATAACAGCATATGAGACTTAAGACGAAAATCCAACAAGGTACATCCTTGAAACAACTTCAGCAGAAGTAGATTTGTTGAATCTGCTTGACACTACTAAATTTATATAAGATTAACTTTCTCATTTTACCTCTATAGCAGTTGTAGTCTTCAGCCGAGATTGTTAGATCTGCCACCAACAATCAGTTACTATTTAAGCTGTCAAATACCAATACTTTTGTCATCAGATACTCTTGTGCATTCTTGCACAAACCACACACTGTTTAAAAAATCACAGTATTTTCAAAGCAAATAACTGGCTGAAAATTGTGAGTTGTTCACAGTAGCATGAATTAAGATTAGACTAAGTTGTGTTTTCACAGCAATCCTGACACATAATACTGTAAAATTACAGTTCAGTGTTATAAAATTACAGCATGTGGATTCACATTAATATGAAAGCATTTACAGTATTATTGTGATTTTACTACAATTTACTGTAATTTTACAGTGACCCAGGCATGAGATTATTGTAAAATTACAGTGCAGTGTTGTAAATATACAGTAAGTTATTGTGAATTCACGTTAATATGAAGACATTTACAGTAAAAGCCTGTGATTTTACAATACCTACTGTAATTGAACAGGCATCTGTAAAATTCACGTGTTTTATAGTGAAATTACGCTTTGTTGTGGTAGGTTTTAATTAAGCATTCCTACTGTTATCATAACTGCAGCTCCCAAGCAAGTAAATTACTGTAGATTTACAGTATACATGCCACAAAGAATAACCTTATCACCTGTCATGTAACGCAAAGCTGCATTACAATAATTTACTGTTGAAATTTACAGTACAAACCCGTGAAAACCTGGTGATTCTCAAAAGTGTACCTCTCGTCTTAGGAACTGTTACATAATTGTGCAGGGCTCCTGCAGATCCTCAAAAAGTTTTGATTGAATATTTGAAATTACGGCTTTTAAGAGGTTTAAAATTTTAGATTTTACTTAGAAGAAAACTGTCTTCAAACTGGTTTGGGTAATTTTGAGGTCTGTGTTACAAAACACTGAAGAAGATGGTGGCAGCAAACTTTTTTTACAGTAAGCATGAACAACCTCTCTGTCCATATTCAAACATAATGCTGCATGTCTTCATCACTTGTCCACACTTGGGAAATGAAAGAAACAAATATGCTATCCTGCTTTCAAATTAATATTAAGCACCCTGGCTTGTTAATTTTCAATAATAACTTATACAACTCAGCACTTTTGTGTGTTACAGAAGAAAAAAAAACTTTATAACACCACACCTAAGATGACTGAGGTTAATCAATTTTCTGTTTCAGGGTTTTAAAAAGTCTGAAATGATTTTTAAAAGAGTGAAGAAGCCCTGATTATATGTTTTCTAGCGGAGAGTACAGGTGTGCACTGTAATTTGGATGGGGAAATCTGTTTTGTATGATTGATAAATAACCTCTGAGGCCCAATGCTGATTCACAGCACTGGTGAGACAGCATAGACATGAGTTTTTCTGAGGATCTGTTCAGCCTGCTGCCATTCATCAAGAGGCAGCCGGAGCAGTGACGAACAGTAAGAGAGCTCAGTGTCGGCTCGGATCACTGACACAAACAATCAAAGCTGACACAGTCTCCGTATAGCACCTGCCACTCCGCCAACACAAATAGATCAATATGAGGGGGAACTGGCTCACTGTTTAAAACTCATATCCTCGTACCCACATCATCTCCAGGAGCAGCGTGATGTTGAAAAAAAAAAAAAAAAAGGCACGCTTAATACATATCAATCACTCTGACGGAGGAAATGCTTATTTGAGGGGCAAATACGTCGCGTCAGCAGAATGTCCGTTGTCAAAACTTGCCATTTGAATTTCCAACCGTATTGTGCGGTAGACAAATGTCCTCAGAAAATCCCTTACATTGCAATTTATATCATTTTAATGCGCGCTTTAATTCTCCATTACTTAGGGAGGAAGTACCTGGGAGGGTGGAAACACATTAGAGAAAGTAAGAAATGAACAGAAGGGTCTGGGGATCTCTGGAGCAGACACAATTAAATATTCATGTGTCTCCTCCTAGGACACAACAGATACAGATCATTATCATGGCAACAGCACACCACCATTTTGTTCACACATTTGGCTCCAGATCAATGGGAATGAGGACAATTTTGTTTATAAAGAAGAGAGAACAGCAAATATTATCGCAAATATTAAAATAAAAGATCAGGCTTCTTTCTGAGCTCTTTAAGTGACCCTGGGAGGGAAAAAACCTTTATTACTGTGGCAACATATGGGCCGTTAACCATAAAGGTGAAAGTAAGGGTGCTGATGTTTTTGCACTGGCACACAAGTTTGTGTCTGTTTGACAGTGTTGGCACTATGAAATATGGCCAAAAATGCTCTTTTGTTGTTGCTGTATTATTATTTTTTGTTTTTTTGGCAACTAAAAATAGACAATACAGCATAAAAAAAAAAACATGAACTCTGACCAAGTTCATTTTTCCCTCATATAACAAGAAGCCTAAAATGTTAGGGATGGGCTGACGGACATAAAAAATTTGTAAAAACGTACATTTTTATCCACACAATTACATTTAATAAATGTCTATGGCTACCTTTTCCATGACAAAAAAAGAGAAAATAACTATCTCAACTGTAAGTTTACTTCTTGTCAACAAGACAAGTCTATACTAAAGTGCTAGGGGTGGGCTATAAGGCATTAAAAATCCATGATATTTCAGTATTTAAGGAGACATACGTGTTCATATTTTTCCACAATCTGATTTCCAACATGTCGAGTACTTTGTCCATGACATAGAAGAGATGATACTTGATAATTCAAATACTTGACTTAAATCATGTTTACCTCATATTAACCAGATAAGGTCACCCTAAAGTGTTAGGGGTGGGCTGTCAGGCATTAAAAATTCAAAATATTTTTGGTCTTTCAGGAAGAATTTGTGTTAAATGACTACATATTCCATGACAATGAAGAAACGATAACTAGCTCACATTTTTCATCACAAAATCTCTGAAAAACTGTCCGTTAACTTTTTGTTAACCAGACAAGTCTAGACTAAACTGTTAAGGATAAACTGTCTGAAATTAAAAATCCATGGTATTTTACTTGTTTGCATAAGCTTGTAGTCAACACTCTTTTTTAAGACAAAAGCTAATAACTGGTTGAAAAATCTTTGATGAAAAAAAAAATCCTCTCAAGATTAGCTGTTAAGTAAAAATAGATATGCAACTGAAACCTGTTCATCTATTTGCAGATGCCTGGTGTTTCTATTTAGTGCAGATACTGACAAACTGATACCAATGCTTAGCAAATACATCTGTGCATCATACATATGACACACTAAACAAAATAAGCATTTTATTATTGTCAATCAGAAAAGATGGGACTGAATTATTAGGGGGATGGATTTTTGGAAATTCAAAATCCAATTTCACTTCTTTTTGGGAGTTATGTTATGTTATGTTATGTGTTAATTTTGCAAACAAACAATATCCTCATATCTGTTTGTCAACCACTTATTTCATTACAAAAGCCAATAATTAGCTTAAAAAAATTTGTTCTTTGCTTGCGAGAGATGTCCATTTTGTCAAATAAACAAAACAAGATAGTTAGAGGTGGGTTGTCAGACAATTAAAACTAATGATATTACTGTTATTTTGATGAAAAATGTGTTTCCATAGCAACATAAAATACAGTTCAGTTCAGTTTGAAACATATTATCATTTATTTCTTAGGTATACAGGATATTTGATATGTTGCTATTTTCATACTAACTTTAACCAACTCCCTCACCAGCAGTAGCTTTTGTTTTTTAAAGACCACCAAGTCACTAATAGACTTACTGCATTCATTTTAATGCTCTAAGTATTAAAAGACTGACTGCATTGGGTTTTTATTTTTATTTAAGGAAACATTCAGTTATGATATGGTGAACATATGGTCTATTCGAATGACCCGTCAGTACACAATATGTCAAGATGATATGTGTGGCCAACATATTGGCTGTAAATATTGGCAGAAATTTTTATATTTGTTAATACCATCAATTAACATTTTATGCCCTTATCTGGAGATATTGTGCCAATAATGTCCTGCATACCTAAAAGTATCAAAAGTGGTAACAAAGACTTGTTCGTAACGGAGAATCATAAAAAACAAAACCAGAAAATACCATTCATGTCAACACCCCTCATTCAAAATAAGCTTGTATTTCAACAGTTTATTTGTATCATTAAACGTATTGATAGTTAATCAGTGTTAAGGTTAATTTCACAATTTGGTCAGTTAACTTTAAAAAAAGAAAACAATTCAAAAACAAGTACTGACTAAAACAAATGACATTTAATTGACCAAACTAAGCCAAATATGTTTTTTAGTTTTCCTAACCACAACAATACTGTTTCTTTGGAACACTAAATTTTGACTCAAACTAGCAGCCATTTTCATTCTGACTAAAACTTAATCCTAATTAGCTGCCAAAGTTAACACTGTGGCTCACAATGGTGCAAAAATTCTTAAAAAACTCCTCGTGCTTGAGGAAAGAGCCAGAGAAGAATAGCAGTAATGTACTCTGGATGACCTCCACGTTCTAAAGAGAGGAGAAATCAGCCTTTTCCTTTTTTTTCTGCTTTTCAATCCCCATCAAAGAGGAGCAAAAAAAAGGAGGGACAGCATTCCCCTGCACACCGTCATTAATCATAGCTTTCTGGGAGCAAGCGCATATTAATTTCTGTCATCCCAAACATCATTTGGTATTGTTAGTCCATGGCTTAGTCCTCATTGAGCAGCAGACGCCGGCCGTTCCTCCTGGTTTGAGGGAAGACAGGGGGGCCTGTGTGGCTGCGTTTCAGAGCAAGAGGCCTTTATCCCCGGGGCTCTGACACCAATTAAGCCGTTTCACCGGGAGACGAAAACAGGGCCCGCCGTTTCACTGTAACATGAGCCAGCACCTAGCCGCTGGCCCCTCGCCATCTTTCCATTACTTCTGGCACAAAAAATCAACTTCAAGGACTTAAGAAAACAAAACGATGGTGTGCAAGCGAATGGTCACACTAAAGAGAAATGACCACCATTATGTGTAGCAGTGGGTTTCCTCGGCTATACATTTAAATGCGGTTTTAAAATCGGGGAAAATATCAAAACAGTGAGATTCTGTGCATTCTGCCACAGCTGGAGAGAAAAATGCTCCGTGTGCAGTTCCCTTTATATCTTTTTCTGTCCCCACAGTTTCCTCCTGGCAGGCAGCGTGGAGCAGCTTGTCTCAGGGCTAGAGCAGAATAATGCAAGGTTTGTTATGAATTAAATATTAGAAATCTTAACACAGCAGCCAATAAGAATTATTTGCCTTATTAAAGCAGCAGAAGACGCTGATTAAAATTTCATTGCATTGCAGTCTTTTTCCCATTTCTGCCTTCAATACATCATTCTAATGTATGAAACATGTGGAACAATGGCGTGAGGAACAATGGAAGAGGGGCTTCTTTTCCAAGACTGTAAATGAGGAGAAGGCAGCACGGATCTCTTTTTTTATGCAGTGGGAAAACAGCAAGAGAAGATCTTTTTTGTGTGCTTTTTTTGTTTTGAAACAAGCTACAGACAGCAAAGGTGTCAAAATGCTACAAATCAATTTAAAAGGTGCACCTTGAGCTGCTACCTTTTTTCTGCTTATCCACAAATACCCATCACCTGTAGGAGTAGCCCTTCCAAAATCACACAAATCCTGACATTTGCCCCACGTTGCCAGACATTACAAGCAAAAACAAGTAACCAGCTCAATGGAACAATAGATTTGACTCTTCCAATCAATCATTTAAAACCCAAAATGAGCAGCAGTCATCCCAACAACAAAGTGTAAGGGTAGGGGCTCATGATTACAGTACACTTTACGTATATCGTTTCTTTAGGGCAAAGAGCTTTTTTCTCAAATTTCATGATTTTCAGTTTTATACTAAATATGTGGTTTTGGTCACTAATCATATCTGTGAACTGTTTCATGAATTTCATAAATTTCATACCAATTTGAAGCATCATAACCAAATGTAAGTCATAACAACATAGTTTTGAACAGTTATAGGTAAATGTATGTGTGTATGTGTGTGGTGCGTGTGTGTGTGTGTGTGTGTGTGTGTAAACATATATATATATATATATATATATATATATATGTATATATTTATCTATCTATCTATCTATCTATCTATCTATCTATATATATATATATATATATATATATATATATATACATATATATATATACACACACATACATATATACATATACATATATATAATGTTTATTGATTGATATAACCACACAAAAAGGCTTATTTTGTATCAGTAGCAATCTAAGACAAATTCAAACATGTGATTTTTTTTATTTTTTAACAAATCCACGCAGAAAAAAAGGTGACATTCTGCATCTTTGAGGCCATTATATGGGCCAAAATCTCCTTCATTAATTCATAAAAATAGTCATGAATGAAGTGTTTATCAACCTGTGGTCGCTGGCCTCTTTGTAGAAGAGGCCAGCGACTTTCAAATCAAATAAATTCTCTAATTAGACGTTGAAAACCACAGCCATCAGCTGGTATGTAAGATATCTGCAATAAATATCTGAAGAAAATTCACATCTCCTGATTCCAATCCTGTGCCATTAAAGCCACACATTCCCCTCTCCATTTGACAGGCCCCGGGACAACAGTTTAGTGAATAAACTACTGTTTCAGGTGAGAGAGTGAAGAGAGAGCCAGAAGGAGCATGACAAGCCCAAATAAACACCTTCAGTAACAAGCCCAATAGCCACAACACAAGATTGACAGTACTCGTCTGTAACTTTACAGAAAAGTAGCCTTAAGTCGCTTACAATATCAAGCAGACTTGGCAACTCTACATTGGACTCTAAGATGTGACTAACAGTATATCTATCATCAGGGTGAATTCAGAGGAGGTCACTGGGGTGAAAAATAGTGACAGAGGCCGTATTGTTTTCAGTGCTGGTGCTCTCACAAACGACGGGTCATTTAGTTGTCCACATGTAATGTGTACAGAGTAAATGAACATGCTGGTGTCTATTGTCCCAGGAGGAAAACTCTTCCCTGAAACACTAGAGCTAATGAAATAGGGAACTATAAATAGCCGAGTCATTACAGAGAGAGGAGGCGCGTTTGCACCAGTCTTTCTTTCTAACCCTTTTCACACTAATAACTGACTTTATGGCAGAATATACAAACAGCTGTGTATGTACGCAGCGATGAACATTATGACGCAGGAGACTCAGGGACAAAATCTAAAAGTGTTTTCTCTTTGCTCAAACTCTTATGTAGTCTTAGTTTTCTTTATATTCTCCTTATCCAAAGAGTCACAAATAGGGAACTGCTTAAGATGAGGGTCACACAGTCTCACTGTGAGGGGGAGCACAGTGCTTCAAATTGAAGAAAACACAATAAAGGTATACAAAGTATTTTTTAGGTATGTTAAGTATCTTTTAGGTCAATGATGTATTTGGATGTTGCTTTGGGCTCAGGAAAGGCATGATGAAAAATGATTAACTTTTTGCATGTAGCTTTATACGTCATTTTTGAAGAGATCTTCTGTTTGTAATTTGCTCTAATTGTGCTTTGGACCCCAGGAAGTGAAGCAGCAGCCAAGTAGTAAAGCTAATGGGGATTTCAACAAACAAAAAACCAATGTGCATATTTTAACTAGATGGTGATTATCAGAGTCTATTATACAGACATTTATATATTTGCACTAAAATATTCAAATATAACTGATTAATTTAATGAGATTTCAAGTTAATTCAGATATTTTAAAGCAATAAGCAGAGTAAGCATCAGCTGTGAGACTATATTTTACTTTCATGTCTGCTGTTGATATGAATTCAGTAATTCTCCAAAAAACTTTTATAAAAATTAAAATCAGTTTGATTTATCAGTTATTTACATTTACTATTAATACATGATCAAACAAAGCTGAGTAAATATTTATATATTTTTTATTCTAACTTGAGCATAGTGTTGCATTTGTACATCAGGGTTATAACTTCCTTGTATCTTTTTTTTCCTACAATTATTGCTGTTTGAAATCTACTCTGCAACAATGAGTTTGGAGGGATCGACACATGACCACCAGGTTGCCAGATGCCAACCTCTGGTCAAAGATCAGCCTTCACATGACTCCTCAATAAACCATATTAACTGAGTTTAAAATCCAAAATCTTTTTCTTTTTTTTTTTTGTCTTCACCATCTATTACAAATTCAGTTTATATCTGTTTTCCCTCTTCACTGTGCTGAAAGACTGCATGTGATCACTAGAACATGTGTGTTTTTTTACTACAACACATCTGGGTCATTCATGTTTTCTGTTTCAATTTAGAGGTTTATCTTATCGCTGTAACCAAAACTATGACAATACTTTTAACATGGTATTTAAAAGAGAAGACACATGTACAGGTTTCAAAAGTGGCAGAAAATAGCTCTGAATGCATTATCTTAAAGGAAACAGTCAAGTTTTTGGATGGATATGATCAAACGCAATTACAAACACACACAAAAAAATTAGCAACAAACATTTGTACTAAACCATAATTTTAACATTTGTCCTTTCTATACTGAATTTACACAACAATATTAGAAAAGAACAATGTCCTGTAATAAACAGAGAAAATGATGTAAATATAATGATAATAAATACATTTCTATTTCTATTTTTATCATCATGTTTACTGCTTTGAAACTCAAGTTTATTTTTTCTAGAATCATGAAAAAGGCTTTTTGTATTTTTTTTTTGTTCAAAAAACAAAAAGGAAAAAAGCTTCAATTTCTTATTTTGACTAACCAGATCACTGATGAAGGTTTCAAAGGTGAGTTTCATTGGTGCTGAATTAAACTAAAGTGGTCAACACCCCCTTCAATAATTGTTGCAACTGCGAGTACCCTACAGTATAGACATACACACCGTGGGCTTGTAAGCAAATATATTCAGGTCAAGTGTGAGCTTATACTGCATCATATCTGATTTAGCACTGATATTAATATCATTTAAAATGTTATTTTCATTCAAAGCATTGTAAGCTCAGTGTTAAGACTTCAGAAAGGAAAATTGTTTGAACTTGAAGTGACAAAAGATCACCAAAGAAAATTAAAATCAGTGGTTATTCACACTGACTGGACAACAGGTTGTTTTATTCTTGTACATTTTGAAATATTCTCCTCTACCATAGTACATTTTAAAGCCATTTTTGGCATAATAAAGCCCCTCTCAAAGCTTTCACCACACCTCACATTACATTAGTGTAAAAAGAGACTTTGTCCAGAGTTTTTTCTAAATGTGACACACAAGTTGAACATATCTTAAACTTATTTCTCAGCATGTACTTTGAGTTAGATTAATAATAATTAATATTTACAGTCACAATTTTTACCTATAGATGCAAACTATTAAAAGTTTCAGAACAATAATAAAAATAATTAACCCGATGCTCCAATTGAGGTCCTGCCCTCAAAACTGTGACAGTATAAAACATACAAAATGACTACTTTTGCAAAAACGGTGCATTAAAATGTTGCTTCTAAAATATTGTGGTATAAAACTTACTTCTTGCATTACTTCTTATTTTACTCTAAGTCTCACATAAAAGTGATATTTCTTATTGTTCGGTAAAAAAAGTATTTGAGATAAAGGAATAAATACTTCAAGAAACTCTACATGTCATATTCTGTGGAAGCTGCACACGCCTGTGGACCTGGTCCTAAAATCTCCTCAGGTCTCCAGAAGGGTCAGAGTCTGAACAGCCTCAGGTTAATGTTTCTCCCCTCAGGCGAAACGCAGAAACATCAGAAAACACAAACATTGGCATCCAAAGAGCCTCAAACGTCCCTGCTCCTCCTCCTGCTGTAAACTCATTTCAATCAATCCTTCCTTTTTGCATCCCAAGCAGCCTCTGCTGGCTGCCACCGCCTGAAGATAACTATTTCACCACCTCTGTCATGCCTAATTAACAACTCAGATGTACAATTCAGAAATTTCGCAATTAACCTACTAAAATATTGTTGGAGGATGCTAATTGTTATGCCAGTTGCCATAAAGACTCATTTGCATAACGTATGTGCAAAAAACAATTATGAGCTGTTGATCGCGCAGGAGCCCGCGGAAAACGCTCCGAGCGACGGAGGGGTTGGGGAGGGGGAAGCGAGGGAGACGTTTGCAAGATGGGGGCTCGTGTGTGCAGATGGAGGGACAGCACTGAATCACTGTGCAAAAAAGAAAAAAAAACTGATTTGAGGAGCGGTGCGTGCAGATAGCAGAGAGCTCCGGCACTGAGGCATCTATCTGCACAGCACAAAAGCATTTTCCCTTCCAAATGAAACTGATATGTACACTCTTGTTTTTTTTTTTCTCTCCTCTGTCTGCCTCTCGCTCTTTTCATCCTTGCTGATGGGGAAATGGAGGGTATTTGGGAGCTACTTAGATAATAGCCACATCTTCCCTGGTCCCCCTCGTGCTTTAGAGGAGGAAGCACTAGTGGCCCTGCCATTGAGCCAGTCAGGAACCCAGCTGTGCGCGAGCTATTCGCCACAACACTATCTAGTCCCTGCAGCCGCATCACTGGGGCTCTGTGAGACAAAAAGCAGCCAAAGTCAATTGTCTCTCCTGCTGAATGGCTTTCTGTTCTCTGTCAGGCGTTTACAGGAGATTTTGTAGCAGGAAAAAACCTCTAAGGTGGACAAATAAAGTCAAATGTAATATATTCCTTCCCCTGTGCTCTTTTATTCCAGCTACATTTGCTTTTTAATAAATTAGTCAAAAGATCCAAAGGTGGGTTCATTTTCAGAGACGTGTGTCACAGTTTAACAAGTGACCGTGTTATCTGGTGACTTTAGGCTGAAAATGTCTGTGGTTATTATACAGATGTTGAAGATGAAACATGTCACAATCATTATAGTGTCAAAAGTATAGTATGTGTTGGATTTGTCTAAAGCAGGAATGGGCATCTTTGAGGGCCACGTTAATGTTATTCTCTCTGCTAGAGGGCCAAATAGTTACAACTTCAATATACTCTCAATAAGGTGACACCTTTAATTTAACAAAGAACAAATATATTTTTCATCAGAGTTTTTGATGCCATCATTTATGTTTCATTTATTCACTTTGTCAAACACAAATACACACGTATACCAGTTACCAAAGATTATTAAAGAAATGCTGCAAGTTTTCCTGTTACATGCATTTTGCCTTTAAAGAAACATATCCTGGTGGAAAATCAGATTGAAATACTTACTAATCCTCACAATTATAAGTTTTTGAATTTTAAAATTGACTGGTTGGCCAGACTGAGTGGGTGGCTTAGTGGGGGCTAAGTGACTCCTGAGCCATTAGTCTATGATGTATATTTAAATAAGGGTTTCTGTCAGGACACTTTCTTTCTTCAATATTTAACCCTGACAGCTGCAGTTAGATAAAAGTCACCACTTAACATGGTCACCTTTAAGACCGTAACACCTGCATGACATCATCATCAACAAGGAAAGCTTTGGTTAAGATTCAGGTTCATCTTCCCTTGACAAGTTTCTGTCATGGCAAATACTTCATTAGCAGGCTAAAATACTCAAATTGTATTTACACTGATGTTTTTTAGATTTACCTTTAAATGAATGTGTTCTTATTTTAGGTTTTAATCTTTGTATTCATATCACTGTAAAAGGTTGATATATAGATGCATACTTAATTGATCTTGAGGGACATTTAAGTTTCATGTATCAGCTTACACACAAACAGACATGCTTATATGTTTATGTTTATCCATACATAAAGTTAAAACCTTTTAGAAGACTGAGAAATAAACCCTCAAAAACAACATAATACTAAATAAACATTACAATTTAGTGTATTACTATACTCAGAAGTGAATTAAAACACTTGAGGGGATATATGCATTTAAACTCACAAAGAATTACACCTGTTGTGTTATAGAGGTAGTGCAAATTCAACATGAGTCTGTGTTGAGGGAGCGATTGGCTGTTAACAGAAATAATGGCATAAACGCAGCACCAACACTGAACATGCTGCGTTGTGTTTAATTGTTGAATTATCACTTTTCTAGTCTACAGCAGACTGCAGCAGATTCTGAACCTCTTGATCACAAACAGGAATGTATTGTTAATATCAGCTTCAGTTAAAATCAAATCAGAAATTGAAGAGTAAGATATTGAAAGATCCACATCCTTAATAATTATAACCCAATTAGAATTAGCAGGGTCATTAAGTTTGTCAGGAAATATTGAAATGAATGCTCCCTTTAGATTAGAGAAACACGTACCTCCTCAGTCCTAACTCTATTTACAGCAGGTAATGCTTTTAGCCTGCCTTGCATGTGGTTAATTACAGGCTCATCCTTAACTCCATTTAATTAACACACTCTTTTTTTAAAGCAGGGCATCAGTGTTCATTCTAGCAGCTATTTCGGATTTAGTCTTAGCCTTAGAGTTCTGAATATTTTGGTGCCAGTTTAGTCATTTTCACCTTCTTGAGTTTTAGTCTGGTTTTCATGGACAAAAGCTCAAACATATTTTTAGTCATTAAAACTCCAAATGTTTAGTAATTACTCATTTTTTCACTTGAAACTAACTTTATTAGCCAAATTGTAGCATTGATACAGGAGTATGTTACCCATGTTAATGCACTTTATCCTTTAGTTAATATGAAATAACTTGATAAAAATAAGCATATCCTGAGTGAATGAGTTTTACTTGTGTTGGAGTATTTTCCAGGACGGTTAGTCTTTGTTGAAATCAGTCTCTGTATTGATTCTCCATTACGAACTAGTATTTATTAGCACCACTATCAACACTAAAAGATGAGCATTTCTGACTGAAATACGTCATAATGTTGGTAAACAAATTTCTCCTCACAACAGCGTAAATATTGTGGATTTTTGATGTCAGACAAACAACATTTTAGTCTTGCTCGTCTAATTGACGAAAAGCCAACACAAATTTTCTCAGTTTTCTTAAATCAAAATATTGATTTTATAACAGGAATCATGTCTTTTTTGTCATGTAAAAAAGGTGGTTGACATATTTTTTGTGATGTTTTTGTCAACAAAAATCAACACCATGGGGTATCATATGTGGCAGACAAGCCCGTGAAAGCATGTTTAGCACTTTGCAGAACATGTGCAACAAACACAGCAACATTGGCTCCGACTCGCTCTCTAATCCACTGCTCTGAACACTGGGTCGGAGCATTTATCAGCCTAAATCTGCCACACTCCCTCTCTCCCACTCTCCCTCCCCTACCTCTCCAGACCCCCTGTTTCTGAACCTGACGAGTCAAAGGTCAGCAAAACAACAAGTCAATACGCAGCCAAAAGAAGCGCCGTGCAGCTGAGAGAGCTGTGGAGAGAGGGGCTAAGCCTCTCTGTGGCACTCCGTGATTTAGCCTGTAATAGTTTTCTGTAATCTCTTTCTATTGATTAAACCTCACATCAAAGAGGAGTCCTGCTACAGAACCTCTCTTTTTCCTGGTCAGAAATACCATATGGAGGTAATCTCTCACCTTTGTTATTCTTGCTGCTCCCGCTGCTGCTGCTGCTGGGAGCCTCTCTTCTTCCAAGCCAAGCATGAGAGCAGGACGAGGGAGCAGGCAGCGGGATAAAACAAACCCAGCACACAGGAATAACTGCAAAACTCATCGGAATCACTGGCAATTTTTACCTCAATGCATTCATTGTCCTACGGGGGGAAAAAAGGTGCAACATGAATGCATCCTTTATCCTGGAGCGTGAGGGGATAAAACATTTTAATTCCTTTTTTTTTTTTCCCACAAAGATCTCACACTGAAGGACAAAGAGCAGCACAGTCTCTCATTCAGCTTATCTAAATGCAAAAGCAAGAACATTTAAGAGGAAAAAACCCTCCTGCTAAAAACACTCAATTTAGTGACAGGCAAATGACTTCATGCTGCCACTTAATCTCATTTCTTGCATAATGCTCTCTAATTAGCATATCAAAGTGAATTAATACTTCTAGGGCATTAGCAATGCAGAAATACTCTGCAGCTTTACAATAACACTCAGAAGAGTGCCAGAAACTTCCAAAAGTCTTCAACATGTCACGCTTTAACAAGAAAAAAACACTTCTTCTTCTTCTTATCTTCAAAAAAAAGGATTGATTTTGTCTCATCAGAAAATAATTCACCACAAACACTTGTGCAGCTTTGAAGCCGAACCCTGGACTCGCTTTTCATCCACACGCCAGACAATAAGGCTGGATAACATGATACATGCACACAGTAATTACACCCATGATTCTTGGACCGCTTTCAAATTTATTATTAAAAGCCATTTTCAGCCAACGCTGGATCCCACGGCTCCAAAAAAAAAAAAAAAAAAAAAAAAAAACAGCCCCAGCAGCCCCCTGTGCCATCTGAACGGACATGAAAGGGCCGAGGATGCCCTGAGAACGCTGCTGCTGCTGCAGGAGCCGGTGAAAGGAGCGCTGTGTGCTGCAGAGTACGGGCTGGTCAACGAGGCCAGCAGACCAGCTGAGCTCTGTCAATGAGTGAGGAGGGGGGTGTGACTCCAACACAGGTTAAGCATGCACATGCACACTAAAACACACATAAACACACACTTACCCCCCCTCTACTTCTATCATCGCTTTCTAAAACACACCTTCTACCTCACTATGGCACAGTAACAGTGTACACTGACATACACAACATGGATTTCTGCTCCTGTTTGACACCCATATGTATACCATATATGTTTGGACGTGGGTGCACTGACTCTAAAGCACAAGTTAGCCCCTCTCTCATCTCTTTCTCAGCCAAACTTTTAAATTCCCATAACAGCCACTAAAACTTGTACGTTAACATACATTTAATCTTGTTTTTCTTGTCATTTTTTGATACTTTTGGTTATTTATTCAGGGAAGGGGAAGCACACACACTCTCCTTCATGTCTCATCTCTATCTTAAACACTTACATTCACAAGCACGAAAACTCACAAATCTCCCTTTAGATAAACATTAAATTCATTTTTTAAATTTTCAGTCACTTTGTACTGATTCTTTTAGTCACTTCTTTCAATTCAGAGCCTTTCACACATCATGGATAGTTATGACGGTGCTGCCTACCAGTTCTAGACATAAAAGCTCAGATAAATGATCTTATTAGTTTAATGTACACATAGGTGGGACCAGGAATCTTCTCTGACTTGGAAGAAAATATTTACTTTTTTCACCACAGTCAATAATCCTTACACGCAGAATTGTTCTGAAATCAGCTTAAATTAAAATCAATGATTGTAGGTCACTGCTGTCAGGAAATGAAAAAACTGCTCTATTGTATGAATGAATATTGCATTGTCCTTATCACAAATTCTTTTGCTATAATTTGGTTAAAAGTTTATACAACCCACCCACCAACATCAAAGGTGCAACAGCACTGTTTTATGAAATCTTAAAAAATGGATTTAGGAGGTTTGCGATATGAAACACAGTGTTTAAAGTGTAGTCTGTGTCTTTCAGTGTGAACATACAGCTGAGCTCTGTCAGGGACTGGGGTGGGGGGACTATGACTCTAACTACAGGCCATCCGTGCACACTATTTCACACTCACACAAACACGCAAGTTTCTCCCTTTAAAGATGATTTTTTGTGATTTGCATTCACTTTTTTTTAATTTATTTTTAAGTCCTGTATTCTAACTCCAAAGCCAATCTATGACATCAACAGTTGTGCATCTTACAAGTTTTTGACCAAAAACATGAGTATAATCTGATCACTGTGACTTCATAACGCCATGAATACTGGAGTTTCCCTCAATGTGAGCTTAAAAAAAACATATTTATGCATGATTTTCTTTTTACTGCAAAAAAAACAGAGGTGTTGTTCTAGAAAAATGTCACATCAAATCGATCTCACACATAACTACAGTGTTACTTTAGGATCTATATCTTTCATTGTCTGCGCAGAGCTTAGCCCTACCAATGACTGTAAGGTGCATATAATACAGAGGTGAACTCACTCACCCAAAAACACACGTCCACCTTCTCCTTCATGTCTAATCTCTTTTTTAATCATGTATTCCTTTACAAATCCACCTTCATATTGGTCTAAATTTACTTTCTGGTCATTTCATTGAAATTTTTAGTGAGACTTTCAGGGTCAGAATCTGCTCCATTGTCCAGGTGAGTACGTATTCAAGGAATCTGACTGTGCTTAGCTTTGCTCTCTGCCACAATTTATTATTTCTATACTAAATTCAGTTGATTTAATTTGCAAGCAAGCATTGAACAGCAAGGAGTGTGGACTACAACATACAAGCCTGCAGTTTTAACATCCTACAGTCACTTTTGACTCACTTCAATTTTAGAGCCTCCTTCCACACCAGGCACACAGTAACCAAAATCATCTTATTGAGTGTGACGCTGACATGAGAGCAGGAACTGTCTTCCACTTAAGACAAGAAATTAAATATTTTTCCTGACATCTGCAATCCACAGAAAAGCCTCTATCCTGAAAAATTCTCTCAAAACCAAACTAATTTTACAAAAGCTAACAAAATAATCCGACATCTATGATCTTCACACGCAGAACTGTTCCAGTACTTCGTCAGCCCGTAAGTTAAACTGACAGTTTAATTAAAAATATAAGTGTGAATAAAAAGATCCATCTCGTTCATAGTCTACCCACACATGTTCACACATACATAAACCTGAGGACCTTGGCTGGTCCGTCTCTGTGCCCCTGTGGACACCACCTGTGTTGGGAAGTTCATAAACTTTTATGATCTCTCTTGAGCCGTTTTCCTCATAAAGTGCACAAAAGGTCACAAATCTGACCGGGGATCCGTTTGGTTCAATTACACTGAACCTGAAGCAATATGTAATTTGTACTGTCATATTTTCTTTCACTCTGAGGCTTACAAGATGTTATTTAAGAAAGATAATGACATTATAAAAATGTTAAGTGTTAAAAATATGTAAGGTATGGTTTGGGTTGCACTCTGATTTAAGTAAAAAAGCTGAATAGAAAACAATTACAAAGTCGAATAATTATGGAGCGTAAAAAGGGTCAAATGTAGTTTGTTGTTTATTAAAATATTAGTGTGGTGTATTATTTAATGAGTTAAATTATAATTATAAAGTGAGTTAAGGCGTAGAAACAGCAATCTCTTCACATGCAGAAGGTGATTACTTTCAAAAATTCTCCAGCAAAATAAAGATATTATTATAGAAGAATTTCAGAGAGGAATATCTGCTATATGTGTGCAAATGTGCACACACATATAGAAAGATTTCTACCAAAAAAAATATGTACATTTCATTGTGATAAAGATGTATTGCACAAAAATGTTCCTTTTACTAAGATTTTTCCATAATTTTCTTCATGTATCAATAAATTGTATTAAACCCATATATACTGACAACAGTTTATTATGCTGTATTTGTGATCAGATTTCAAAAAGATGAACTGACTGCGATTTCAGCTATGTGAAACAACTGCTGCTACTCTTCCCATCTTTTTCTGTGCCAGTTTAATGAGGCTGAAAGCTGGAGCCCACTTTTTGTTTCAAACCTGCGGGACTGATGTTGGAGATGCTGCAGAAACAAGAGCAGGAGCAGCTTTAAAATCGACCTGCTGTGTGACAGCACGCTGTTTGTGTTTGACATGATGACACATTTACAGAAGTGACTGATTCTTGTGGTCGGAGGTAACCTGTGACCCAAAATGTATCAGATCACTGAGTGTGTGCAGGTGTACTGTTGCATTTTTCTTATATTTACACAATGTTTCATTCAAAGATCTTACCTGTTTTTTCTTTGATTTCGCAGAGGACGCTGAAGAGTGCTGGTTTCATTCTGTGACAGTTCAGTCCATGTTTCCTGTTTCAGTATAAGACAAGATAAAGTAATAAAGTAACTGAAATAAATTCACTGAAAGGGCACATTCTTGATATTTACACATTATCTGTTTTTTTTTTTTTCACAAATGTGTCTTATTGCATGTACACATTTTTTAAAAGTGACAAAGTTTTTGAACTTATAGTGTTCCTGATTTGTAAATGTAATGCCAAATTACATCTTATTTACATAATAAGGGATTTTTTTAGCTTGAATGTCAGCTGCAGCTGTAGTTTTACACCCAAATGAGCATTTCCTACAAGACATGTGCGCCACAAACTTTTTGAACAATGCAAGCATGCGTTTCCTCCTCACTGACAACTTTCTCTAAACACACCTCAGTGTAAAATTACCATTAAAGTCACTACAGCCCATTGTTATGCATGGGGGACTTAAAGTTAAGCGGGCCACATCTCAATAATGATGCGTTCAGCGTTTCGAGGGGAAGGGGGGCCAAGTTAATAAAACATATAAATCAACCAACTTTGCTTGCGCCTCGTCCAGACTCTGATCAGTAATGGTCATGATTTGATGCAGAATGTCACCGATGTCTTGCTTCCTTCCGTCCCCGTCCGTCCCATCGTGTCCATGTGGAGGCGGCAGTGCCATGCCTCCTTGTACCGAGTGGCCGGCCAGACTCACCCCGCCGATCGGCTGCATGATCCGGGCTTGATCGTCCATGGTAGCCGCTAAAGAGTCTGTGCACTGAGCCAAACAAATTGAAAAACTCATATACGAAACGGGCTACAACATGTGCCGCAGACTGGGGATGGATGCACGGCTGTGGGTTGTTCAGCGGAACAGCGCGCACACGTTTATTTTTGACTGGAAATAAAAACCTGGCAGAGGCGTTTTTTGGCGTAAATCTGTGTCCAAGTTCTCGCTGTCCTCTCGCTTTTTTACGCACGGTCCAAAGTGCCAAAACGCATGGATGTGCGTGTAGAAAAACGCATAAATCTTCTTTCTTCTTTGAACACTTCTTCGTCAAAATTGCCGCTCCATGGTTCCTCGCCTGGATTCCTCGTGCCAATCTGTCTTTTTTTTCTCTGGGATTTGACGGCTGCTGGAGACACAAACGCTCCTGGTGATCTCTCATTTATTTATTTGCGCTCTTCGTGGGATTCCCGGCGCATTTCCTCTCCAAAATAAAATGTCCAAAATCCTCCTCGTGAATGAAGCTCTGGCAACAAGAGGGGGGAGAAAAAATATCCAATGTGGAGAAACAAATATTCAAAAATCTTGCAGGTGTTGCCAACTATAAATGTGCAGAAATGATTCCCGCGACAACTGACAATGTTAAAAAAAAATCAAAATCTGCAGCAGTAAGGTGTCCAGATCTGGCTATAAAAATATGAAATATAAAAAAGAAAAAGTTGTTAGAAAAATGTAGAAGAAATTAATGAGGACACAACGCTGCGTAAAGGCGATGCGCAAAAAATGTGTAGCCCTGCTGAAATTTATGAGCTCCAGCCTGAGCCTGTGTGTGTTTTATGTTGTTTGATGGCAGCGGTAGTGAGCGATTGACAGTGTGCCAATGCCACTCACTCAGTGCAGACGTGTCAGAGCAGGGAACAGGGCGAGAGAAAAAAAAAATAAAAAAAATACAAAATACGGAATGAAAATGCACGCTCCGCCCTGCAGAGGAGGGGTCTATATTCTTGTCACTTCTCGCCTGAACACCGAAAAACAAAATGTTAAGAGCTAGTACTTAGGATGGTGATTATAATGATGAAAACACGCCACAGTCCCCCTCTCTTTCTCTCCAGCACGAGATCCTCGTTTCCTCACGCGTGCACGTGCAGCTATGTGCATATTCTCTCAGCAATAACAAAGATTTAACCCTGCGAGCTCACAGGCAAATACATAATGAGAGTTTTTACACACTTTGATGTAGAACTGCATAGTCCCTTGTAAGAGCTGCTTGAAGGCAGGCAGGCAGAAGACATGTTTATATTATTGGAAAGTAAAGCCCGCCGACCAATCACAGCCCGGAGTGACGAAGACTGACGATCCGCCTGTCCTATTACTGGCAGATGCATGATGCCGAGAGCCCACCCACTCCATCCCTCCATCTTCACACCGCCTGTGCAAAAGGATGGGAACTTCTGATTGGTCGTTGCCACGAGTGACATCCATTGCACAAGCAGGCGGCGCTGCTCCGTGCTCCTCCGCAGTTGCTATGGCAGCAGACAAGTTGTTGAGGTGCTGGATGCGAGGCAGCAGGGTATGCTGTGTGCATCTTTGCGATGAGCAAGAAGAGCATGGCTTTAGTTAGAAAATGTCAAAGGAGGGTATATCCATTCATTTTGGGGGAACAGCAAGGTAACAGGGCTGGAATGGAGAGAGTGGAGGTGAAGTTTTCCTGCATTTGAGGAAAGTTTGCCTGAACAATCTCAAGGCCTGTATACTGAAGTGGACCAGGAGTGTTTTTAGGATCTGATTTTCACTGGGTTCAGCTCTTAATGAAATTATGACTTAAACTTCTTTGTACATGTTCATGCCTTTTTACCACTTATTTCATGAAGGAGAAATATGTTCCTAAATGTTCTATTAACAGAAATGATTGCAGACCAGACATGTGGTAACATCAGTTTTCCAAAACAACAGACTTTGTGGAGCATGTGTTTCTGCAAAAGCCATTTGATATAGGTATTATGTTGACAGGTCAGCATGTTAAGGGTTCAACTTTTTACTACTGCCAATTTCACAAAGCACCCGGGGTCACAGGGTTAGGCGACCCTGCCGTGACTAAGCAGTAGAACATGGATGGATGGCTGGATAAAGGTATAATCAAAAAACTATTTTAAATGTATCATAGCAGGTAAGTCAACTTACTAAGACATTTTTTATATATATTATGTGAACAAAAGTTTGAACTAGGACTGGACAGTTATTTGTGATTTTATTGCTATTGCTACATAAACCTCTGCAGTATTATGGTCTGAAATAGGCTTTATGTCGACGCATGACCTAACTGAAAAAAAGGTCTCATCACCTCCACTTACTGACACCGTAGGAGCAGCAGCAGAGATGAATTGCATTTACATGCTAAACTAGCTAGCTTTTACTGTTTATCCTTGGTGTTTCTTTCAGTTATATTCAAGATGTCTAATGTCTCTAAGGCTGATAAAGTAATAACCCCAACAGTGATTTATGCTGTGTACCTCAGTGTTTGGTTTCGGGGAAATAAATCCACCGCAAGTTTTCGTCACTTCCCAGAGGACGAAACCCTAAAGAAAATACGGATATAAAATGTGGGATGTCAAAATCCTGTTATAAAAAGGACAACTAGAGTCCGCAGTCTGTATTTTGTGCACAGATGTCATATAAAGAGTGAGAAAACACTTGAAAGAGGGGACTGTACCTGTGCTGTTTACCTGGAACTCCTGCAGGCATCTTGAGTATACCGGTGCAGCCATTGCTCAGCCTGTTAACAGACCTGAGTGGAAGTAGTAGGATCTGTTTTAAGATGCGGAAGTAAGTTGCACATTATTGTAATGAACTGAAATCAACTTTTTAAATGGGGTTCAGCATCTTTGTTTTTTGTTGGTGTAACAGCCCTGATTTCACACTTTTTGGTGCAGTCAGATGAAGCTAAAGCTAAAGGTTAAAGCTAAAGGTTTTGAGCTACCTTTAAAAATATTTTTTGCCGGTTTAGTGGAGATAAAGTTTCTTGGATTTCTTAAAGATTCAGAAAAATCATGTTGCAGCTGCATGTGCTGTATGAAGCAGTTGAAATAGCATAGCGGAGCTGTCAGGCACAAACCTGCCATCTCCAGTGTTTATGATTTCATCTTTTTAATAAACAGTGCTGGTCCCTGTCCATGTTTGTAAGTGCGATTAATGAACCTTGTTTTGTAATTTTCTGAAAAGTAGCCATTTTGGAGATAGGAGGTTTGTGGCCGATAGCAAGGGTAGGAGAGGGCACTGCAAGCTATATGCACTCTTTATGTACTCTTTATCCTGTATTTAATTATCCCAGTTCATATGGTTATTGCTAGTAAGCATTGTTATGACTTCCATTAGGAAGTCAAATCCTCCGACTGTTCACCACTGAACCCCCTGTTTGGTTGGAATTTCCTACTGGTAAGTCATACAATCTTCAGGTACCCTGAATTTACCAGCTGAAGTAGGATATTAAATAATTCTTACTTCCCACATCTGAATTCTGAGGTAAATGGAGCGCACCATAAGAGAAGTCGAGGTGCCCCCCCCCCCCCCCCCCCCCCCCCCAAACCTACACAAAAACTTCACATTGCCAAGCAAAATAATCCAAGATTCAAATTATTTTAAAAATTATGTTAAAGATAAAGATAAAAAAGATAAAATGAACCAGTAACACATTTTTGTGCAAAGACGCTTAAAGCAATATTGCACTGTGAGTATTACACATGTTTTAATTAACATACTTTATGTAAATGACATTGTGTAGAACTCTTTCACCTTTGTAGGTAAATAAGTAGACATAAAATGACCAGTAGATGCCTTGAAACATGAGAAGTTTATCAGTTTATGTTGACTACATGTTTTGGGTCTCAATTTGGGCTGTGTTTTACAATGCAGCAAATGGATGTGTTCTCCTGCCTGAAACATCACATCAACTGAATCAATGTGTACATAGATCCGTGGCTTATGTTTATTTGAAACTCACACAACTGAAATACATAATAACTGTACCCCTCATCAGCAGGGTACCTCACCGGTAGTTGGCGCTCTTTCTCTTTAAAGGTGCAGCACTGCTTGGAGCCTTTCAGCCACTTCAGTGACTGTTGTCATGTACATGATATAACACCACCTAAAAATTAGTGAACTATCCCTTTAAATTGGGATGCGGCACATTGGCCTGACCATCCTCATAATGTTTATTTTTGGTTATTGCCATTGTACTTGTGCAGCTTGTAGTGGTGTGTATTGGCAAGAATCAGGAATGACAATGACATGATGATATTTAACAATATTTCACAATGATATAAGCAGGGACATGCTTGCCATGCATTATTTGTCTTTGTGGTGTTATAGGACACACACAGTTTTATATTTATAAAAACACAGTCTCTATTTAGTGTGAAATAAAGTGGAAAAAATTAAAGTTATCCTCTCCTTTGCAAAATCACATGTCCCTATTTAGTGTCTGTTTATAAAAAAAATAAGCACTGGGTCTTTGTCAGCTGATGTCAAGTCTGTTTTGACTTTCAAGGCACAATTTTAAATCAGTTTCAGATCTTAGCATAAACTAATGCATTCCCTTATGTTAAGATTTTATTTTGGATCGTAAGCTTTCCATTTTTAATTCTTATATTCGTCCACCAGATTGCACTGCTTTTCCCGTTTCAAATCATGCTGCAAAATTTCAGACTTTTTACTGTTTTCTCCAAGGGTGCCTGCAAAAATAAAAAACAATGCAACAAAATGTTGTCAGTGTTGCTGCCAATCATTTACCCATCACAGAGCCTAACAATAACAATAATCAAGTACTCCTCGCAATTTTTTTAATCCAAAGGATTTATGTATTTACTATTTTTTTAAAAAGCAGAGTTTTGTAATCATGCTGATCTTTAAAGGGTTAAAATCCCAAAAATATAAATGATATTTGACATGTGTATTTCAGGCTTTAGAAGTTATAAAAGATTGACTGCCTTATTTGAAATGAAAAAATTTTATATAACATTTTTACCGCTGATTTCAGGAAGCTTTCAGTTTTTGATATTAGGACCAAGAGTTTGAGTTTTCATTTTTAATCTGACACTGCAAAAAAATAAATAAATAAATAAAAAAAAAAAAAAAAATCAATGTTACTGCCAATCATTGACCATGTCAGGGCCTAATAAAAATAATATTCAAATACTCCTTGAAGGGCATTTTAAAGAAATTATTTAGCTATCTATTTATTTTTAATAAAAAAAAGAAATTTATATTTCAGACATTTAAAATGGAAAGAATTGCTAAATATTCTTACTGCTGATTTTAAAAATTGGCACTTTTTGCCATTAGGACCATGAGTGTGAGTTGATATATATATATATATATATATATATATATATATATATATATATATATATATACATACATATGTGTGTGTGTGTGTGTGTGTGTGTCAAATGAAATGCTATTGCCAATTACTGCACAATCTCAGGAACTAATAATAAAAAATAATCAAATACTGCTCATGGAAAATAGTTTATTATAGTTTTTAGTATATTTCAGGAGTACAAATGTACTTTAGTACACAGTAGAGGAAACACCTCAGTTTACCACATTTGTTGATTGCCATTTGTCCTGAGGGGGAAAAAAATCAAAATATTCAAATATAAATTGATTTTTCTCAGTTCAGGTCTGAAAAGAGGTCTTTAAAAGTCACAATTTAATCTTTAAGAGAAACCCTGCCACTGTATCTGCTGAATCTGAAGTTGGATATTTTGATATCACAAGTTTAATAAGTGAAAAGACACATTTTTCAGCATCCCGCGTGTGTTCTGCTTGCTCATTTGACCTTGGAGTATGAGAGCAGAGCACATTTGAGTTGAGCGTCTGGGAGTCCCAGGACTACTGCATTTATCACCGAAATACTGAGCTGTCAAGTCACACTGCATACCTGTCAGGCAGGGCTCAAAGGTACAGCTCGGGCTCCTCTCCTCTGTTGCAGTGCATGATTCTTCATTGCATTGCATAGCCGAGCCTATTCACTGCTGTTTTCAGCCATATGTCAACATAATTCATTTCCACATGTGACAGCTCCTTACAGTCAGACGGTGTGGAGGTACGAGTTCACAAAACCTTGTTTACGTCACCGAGAAGATGTGCTATCTGATTCTTTCAGTCTTCTCCATTCCAAATGGCTTGGAAATGCTGCAAGTTACTTTCTCTGAAGAGCAAATAAATTACATGTAAGTTGACAAGTTGCGTCTGTGTGCTCTGTACATTTGGTTAAATAAAATGACAATATTTTTACAAATGAGCCGAGTCAGGCATAAGAATTAGCACCTACGAGCGCAGAGACAACACTTTGTCATCATGCTTCTCGTTGTGACATCTGAAAAGACCCACAGGTGCTGTAGAAAGTGACTGTGTTGTCATATTTCATTTAGGCATCCTTCTGCAAAGCTGTAATTGCCTAATTAGCTTGTTAATTAGGAGATTAGCATTTACTGATAGAGTGGCTTGCTCTGTTGTGATGAGAGTAACACAGATTAAGTGAGAAGTTATGGGTGCATGATTTCACAATTTCGCTGTCCACAAAAAGGGTCACAAATCATTAAAAGATTTGTGAAAAGGCTTCGTGTTTTACATCTGGAGATGGTGCTAGTTTTTTTTCTCTCCGAGCTTCCCTCTGTTCTTGAAGGTGCTGTCGGCAGCCCGTCACACGGCAGCCACAGAGCTCCTGGTTTGAGCGTCGCCTGTTTGGTCCCCTGGTGCTCACGGAGATTGGAGGAAATGACCAAGCAGACGGTGCCAGAGACATTACTAACCAGATTATGAACAGTCTTTCATTTGGTTTGGGTACTTCATTCATATTTATTTCCTGGTATTTGTCACTGGAACACATTTACTCTGTCTTCATTACGGCTGTACACACAAAAGGAAAAAGAGTTTGCATGACGATTTGTTGACTCTGCTCCTTTGTTTTAAGACGTGGGTCTTTAAAGTCCACCATAGGTCTCTGGGCTGAGATATAAAACAAAATCTGTCTTTGTATATCGGACAGAAGCATTTGATCCTTAAAGTGCCACAAAGGAAAACACAATTACAGCACATTGAGGGCTCAGGTTAAAGACTGCAAATGTGTATTTAAATGGACAACTTACCTCCAAATCCATATTTTGTACAAAAATGAAGTCAAATTACTCTTTTACAGTACAGCAGGGAGCTGGCTGCTGGGACAGAGGAACTGATGGCACCCTCTTTACATTAACAAAAACACATATTTACTGTCAAATCCAGAATATTGGTTGCACTGGAATATAAGACTCAGTTGCTTTTTTGTGGTCTCTTAGAGGGAAAGGAGGTTTTAAATGTCTTTCTGTATGATGATTTATTGAATTCATTAAAGTCTACGAATTCTGTGCAACAGTGTTTCTCTTTTGGCTTCTGCTATGGTGGCTTGCATTTTTGTGCTTGCAGCTACTGTAGCTTATTTTATACTTCTATGTTGGCCACATCCGCAAGATGCAGCCAATTTATTGGAAGAAAAAATACACATTAAGGGGCTGGTATTTTGCTTTAAATCAGCCTCATGTACAGTATTTGATTCTGACGACTGCTCGAGTATGTTTACAATGACTAATGCACAAAATAACCCTCTAGTTTTTTACCAAGTACCCCTGATCTATCTGTATTCTCAGTCCTTCTAAGGTGCCCTGTTGGAGTTCCTTTCCCTTGAAAGCTCCCTTTCTCACCTGGGCACAGTTCACTCTGATTGGTTTGACAGGTCTACTTCTTTGTAGTGATTGGTCAGATCAGCCCTGCTTGGCTCTATGTTGTCAGTGACTCAGCATTTGTTCTCTGGTCTGTACCCTCAAGTGTTTTTGAACTAATTTCTGCACCACTACTGCTGAGAAGAGAAGATAAGAGATGAGGGAAAAGTCCAGATTGAGCTGACATTTGTTTTTGTTTTGGGCCCCAACAGCAAGCATTTCTCATTGTTTTTAATAATCAATAATTTGCACATTATTGCCAAGGCCATGAGCACCAACTTTATCAAGTCATCTGTGTAGGAGGAATTTCTAAAAGAAGTGGTTACAACAAAACATTATACACTGGAAATAGTGCACTTGCTTCTAAGTTGAACAGCCATGTTGTGGTTCATTAATAACTTAATAATAGTCTTTAACTCTTGTTGATTACATTTAAGCTTAAAACATGGTGAAATGTAGATACTTTTGTCAAGATTATCACAAAGAACCAAACATGCAAGTTTCATAATTTTTGTTCTTCACAGAGTTTATTATCAGCAATGATCCAAAATACAGTGAAAAATCCCAAAAGCTTTTAGTGGGATTGCAGTTGAGGGAACCAGCGCAATGCTAACTTCCACATTGGTCTACAAAAATACGGTATACCCTGCATCACTCTATACTTAACTAAAAAACTTAAAAGCAGAAGATAATTCATTTTTTTAATTAATTAGACCAGACACCCCAATCTATAGATCTTGACCTACTGGCTGTGCCTTGGGTCTAAATCTGACTCAACTGATTGACTATTTCTTACATCCAAGGGATATTATGTGTCTGGTCAATCCAGATGTTGATTGGATCAAAAGAAGGTTCCTTCATCCCATTACTTATCATAATAAGCAAGACAGTCAGACAGTTGAAAATGTCTTATTTAAATTTTATAAGTTACCACTGCAATGTTTTAGTCACAGACTTTCAAAGTCAGGTGTTTTGTGTTGTTTATTAAAAGGCTGAGCAAGTTACAGATGCAAATGCCACTTTAATCATTTCTATAAAGACTTTTGATCGATTAAAGAATGTATCTACTAGATTAAATATGGATAAATAGAAACAACTATCCACTGAAAGTAACTATTGATTGTGTTTTTTCAGTGAGTTTGAGTAGGTAGATATTGCTTTCCTCATTATTGTTATTTGGTATCTTTTATTGAATAAGGCTGGTGACCTCTACATTTGACATTTCAATGAAAAAACTCTACATATATCTTTAGGAAGCAACCTGCATTAATTTTTCTCAAAATTTTCGGGAGTATGTATATAAAGTGGTTTGAGTTTCTTAATAGAGGGTTTACAGTAAGAACAATAAAATAAATCAAAACAAAGACTGCAAATAAGAAAACAGACATTAATTCTTCCTGGTATTTTGCATCCATTCACATGTTGCACACACTGTTTCGGGGCTTGAAAGGTAGATAACGATGTAGGAAATATTGCATCTGTTAATGAGTGTTGTTAACTCCCCTTGTGGTGATTAAATCATTTCAAGTGTTAGTGTGGGAGGGAAGCTAATAAAGTGTTAAGATGTTTAATGCACAATTAGAGAGTTGAAACGTCTCCAGGATGTTTGTGGGACAGACTGGGATTTAGTTGGTGACTTTATGGTTTGATGTTTTTCATTGTGTTTCATAATCTGACAGAGAACATCGGACAAATGTGTGCATCTCCTTAAACCTTCTATCTAAATGCCCTTTAACAGTTTCCTGCATTGACTGTGGTCTCAGCTTCTCCTCCATGCACTTCATCCATGTGTGAATGAACATCAGGATTTTCCTCACAACCATGACCTTTTGACAAAGTTCTAATCCCAGGAGTGAGAAGTATCATATCAGACGAATCTGTTGCTTAAGGAAGTCAAGACAGATGTGAGAGATCAGGAGGCAGCAGTAATCGAGGGCTGGGGTGTGGAGGGGGTTGAGGATGGGGAGAGGTACACAGTTACACCGCTCAGCACGATCAATCATACTCTACTTGTCCTCCCTCGACTCTCCGCCTGTTACTGTCTCCACTGAATGCACTTCTCTCTTTGCTTAAAATTATTACACAGGCCATAAACCCAGAGAGGTGAGTGTCTTGCTAATGTGGGGACATGTAGTGGTTGTAGTAACCTTTAAGGCGAGCTGGTGGAGGTGGAGGTTGTGGTGGTGGTGGTCTGGTTACGGACCATATACTGTGGTCAATATCAGAGAAACAGATTGACTGGATGAGGCAATGCAAGGCCTTACATTTTAATTGTCAACTAGGCTGCAGTTTAACCTTATTCTCAAGAGAGGAATAAAAATCAGCAACAGTTGCAGAGCTCCTAACATTGAGATCTGAATTTATTTGAAAGGTTTTAAGGACTTTTGTTGGGGTTTTTTTTAGCAAAGGGATGGGAAAAGTTGATGGAGAAAAAAAAGAGGCATATATGCTGCTCTGCCTGACCATGCCTGTAAGACCTACACAAAGTGGAGAATTTATTCTCTCAGCCTATCAAGGTCCTTTTGCCCCAATAACATGAGAAAAGCAAGATTAAAACTGTACAGCTGCTGATACAAACTTAGAAAATCACTCTAAGATGACAACATGCCCCTTTCTCATCTTTTAATACAGCCCAATATGTGCTCTTAACCGGGGTTTTTCAAAATGTGAAAGAGTCAGCCTCCCCTGCTGGAACCAAAAGGCTGTAGCCTATCCTCTCTCTCTCTCTCTCTCTCTCTCTCTCTATATATATATATATATATATATATATGTATGTATGTATGTATATATATATATAATTTAATAATATATATATATAAAAATGTTGGTACCCTTCCGTTAAAGAAAGAAAAACCCACAATGGTCACTGAAATAACTTGAAACTGACTAAAGTAAGAATAAATAAAAATTTACTGAAAATTAACTAATGAAAATCAGACACTCTTTTCAAATCGTTTTAAAAAACAAACTAATGAAACTGGCCTGGACAAAAATGATGGTACCCTTAACTTAATATTTTGTTGCACAACCTTTTGAGGCAACCACTGTAATAAGGCGATTTCTGTAACTCTCAATGAGACTTCTGCACCTGTCGACAGGTATTTTGGCCCACTCCTCATGAGCAAACTGCTCCAGCTGTCTCAGGTTTGAAGGGTGTCTTCTCCAGACTGCATGTTTCAGCTCCTTTCACAAATGTTCAATAGGATATAGATCAGGGATCAGGGCTCATAGAAGGCCACTTCAGAATAGTAAATTGTTTTGTTCTTAGCCATTCTTGGCTGTTTTAGCTGTGTGTTTTGGGTCATTATCCTGTTGGAGGACCCATGACCTGCAACAGAGACCAAGCTTTCTGACACTGGGCAGCACATTTTGCTCCATAATGCCTTGATAGTCTTGAGCTTTCATTGTACCCTGCACAGATTCAAGACACCCTGAGCCAGATGCAGCAAAGCAGCCCCAGAACATAACTGAGCCTCCTCCATGTTTCACAGTAGGTACAGTGTTCTTTTCTTTGTATGCTTCATTTTTGTGTCTGTGAACATAGAGCTGATGTGACTTGCCAAAAAGCTCCAGTTTTGTCTCATCTGTCCAAAGGACATTCTCCCAGAAGCTTTGTGGCTTGTCAATATGCATTTTGGCAAATTCCAGTCTCGCTTTTTTATGATTTGCTTTCAACAGTGATGTCCTCCATTAAGTCCACTTTGGCTCAAACAATGATGGATGGTACAATCTGATACTGATGTACCATGACCTTGGAATTCACCTCTAATCTCTTTGGAAGTTGCTCTGGGCTCTTTGGTTATTATCTGTATCTTCAATTTGTCATCAATTTTCTTTTTGCGGCCACGTCCAGGGAGGTATCTACTGATAGTGAGTCAGTTTACATACACAGGGATAAACTGATGATTGCAATGATTTCTACAGTAACCTGATTGCTTTAAGTAGCCAGGTAAACAGCATAATCTGATAACCATCAGGTTATTTCCTGTTAATGAAAAATCTTATTACAGACAAAGCTCTTTGCCCATACATCAGTTTATTTGGTACTGCTCCGTCTGATTTCTTTGCTTGCATTATATCCTCATAGAGACTGTTGCGCAAGCGATGCAAATTTAGCCTGTTTTGCCAGAGTTGAAAATATCAAACTTTGACAACAAATTCTTGTGACGCCAATCAGCATTGAGTGTGAACTGTGACGAGTAAGAAATCACAGACAGAGGGGGCAAATATTGCTGCATATTAGCATCAGAGCTCCCCTACATGGTTATTTAAGTGTTAAGAGCCACAGAGAGGAGAACAAGGGACAAAGTCACTGAAGAGTTTTGAATATCTGGCAAGTTCAGTTCATATTTAACACTTGTCATGGGCTGTAGTGTGAATGAAGTCCGCCAGCACAAAGGCAGTTAGCACAACTGCTTGCCGGCCACTGGTGTGTTTTTCTGGCTTTCTAGCAGTGATTTAATGCCTTTTTTACCAGACACAATATACCAAACTTCACAGAAGAGCACCTATTAGGGAAAGAATGGACTGGGGAGAGGAGTGGGTCTCCTGCCATCCCAGGAAAAATGATTCAGCGAGCAACATAGGGGTCATCACGTGGACTTTGTGTGATCAGTTTTCTTTTTTTTTTTTTTTCTTGTTCAGTTGGTTTTAGACTTGCAAAAGAAGACAGACCTAAAAAAAGGAAGTCACAATCATCCTTGATTACAAATGAATCATGACAACTGCAACACCCCAGTGAATGCATAAATTAATCAATGAAGTCATGCATGAGATACTGTTTATTAGACTTGTAGACCACTTTTTTGTGGTCTTGGTCTTGTCACGGCCTCGACAGTCTTTGGTCTCGGTCTTGTCTCGGTCCTGGGTCTCTCGGTCTCGCAATGTCTCGGACTGGCCGAGCGGTCGCGAAGGGATTTGTAACCTATAATATCCAGGCAGGCATAGTTTTTTTGTGACTTATTATGTGTTCTTACATGTGAGGTATGTGCTTTTAATTTAGGAAAAACAAGGTAAACAAAACTGTGTGACCACCCCCCTCCCGATTGTACACTGTGTTGAGCCCGTAAACGCCGGCCTGCGGCTTCGTCTGAAAAACCGCTCAGTCCGACTGTCACATTCTCCGCTGTCTGATGCAGCCACGGTCCGCTCTGTGGAGTACAGGCCTGATATTTTCCATTTAAAGTGTGGCTGTTACCATTGTTGTCTGTCAGTTATGTCATTTTGCAGTGCAGCCGATGTTCATGTGAACATTTGATCTAAATGCCTCCTGAGCTGCTCAGTGTCTTTGGGCGCGCGTGTGTGATTTTATAATTATAAACGGTGTCTTGATAGCTTATGTGCACAGTTCAAGTGAACACAAAGACTTAAAAATGACGAGTCAGCCTTTTGATGATTTAAAACTCAACATTCTTCATCAGTCCAGCTCTGAGCCGCTGTTTTCACTCACTCACTGTTTTCTAAATGATAAATTCATCCTAAAGTTTCCTGCATCATGTATTGTCCATGATATAAGAACAATCTTTGAAGGATCAAGCTCTAAATACAATCTACTAGTACAGCGGTTCTCAACCTGTGGGTGGAGGCCCATAAGGGGGTCTCAGAGCTGATTTCAGTGGACAGTGTTCACTCATTCATAACCATTCATTAGACTTTTTTTGAGGTGCAGGGTGGTGTTGGAGGCTTGTTATTTTGTTAGATGACTTTGGGACTAGTTAATAGTCATGTCAGTCCTTAACAGCACTCAAGAGTCAATCCTCAAATAGTGTAGGAACAGCGGTCATGCAATTGCCACACATATTTGAAAACATTTATAATGAGTTCACACACAAGAAATGCACTGTCTCTGTATTATTGTGCCTGTAGTTGAATACAATACTAAGCAGCTGAACCCAGTATGGTGCTTATGTTCTACAACTCATGCAAGATGGCAAAAAAACTAGTTTTTTTTTTTTGGTCTCGGTCTCGGTCTCGGTCTTGAGCTGAACTAGTCTTGGTCTTGACTTGGTCTGTCTTGGTCTTGGTCTTGGTCTTGGTCTTGTCTTGGTCTTGATACCCTCTGGTCTTGGTAGTGTCTTGGTCTCGGTTTAGGCGGTCTTGACTACAAGTCTACTGTTTATATGTATAGAAGTGATATATCATCTTGAAAACATACATGGATTAATGAGTATTTCATGCATTAACTTACACATGAATACATTGTGATTTCTGGAACCTATACTAAAGAATTATTGAAAGAACAGAAGATAAAACATTAAGTTTAAAGGCCAGCAGACATGTTGTTTCATGGCATTAACGTGTTTAAAGAAATCAGACTATTAAAAGAATGTTAACTAAGTACTTCAAAGTATCAGATTGCTGTAGTGCATGTAAACACAATGAATCAGGTTAATACCATGACTTGTTACCTGATTAATGTGTGACTGTAAACATATTGAGTGAAGTCACAATAGGCCCAGAGTTCAAAAAACCATCAGGTGTAATGTTCACAGACGTATTTGGAGCAAAAACAAAGAGTTGGATTTCTAGTTTTGTGGGTTTGTAGATACTCCTGAAACCCAATATACATGCAAAATAAATTAGAATTTAAGTATAAGTGGTTTAATTGGGATAATTATGAATTTGTCTGATTGAAAGATCATGGTAGTTACTTTTATCATCAAATATCCAGGACCTGAAAACTAAAAAGCCCTTTTTGTGACTGAAAACATTGTTATTACTTCTTTCCTTTGACTTGACAAATGTTGCTACTTTTAAATATTTTCTGGGAAATATTATTTAGGGACAACATAATTTATTTATCTCAAATCACAAACAAGGCTAATCATATATGTTGTCATTCAGTCATTCAAGAGGTAAATGTTTTAAAATATATATAAAAAAAGTTTAAATAAACCTGTAAAGACATTTTTTTCTTTTTAAAAACACCTGTTGAAAAGATACACAGATTGTGATAGAAGCCAAAAAATGCACTTATTCTCAATTATATGTTTGAAACTAAATTTATTTTCACCCAAACAAGCTGATTCTTGAAGATAATTAAAAAGATAAATTTAAGCTCAAGTGTGTGCCTACTGAGGCCCTCCAGTCCTCATCCTCCTGCAGCAAGCCTACACAACACTGACCTTAGACTTCATCTCATGTGCTTAATCTCCTTCATATATTTAATTGTAAAGATTTAAACATTAAATTTTACAACTCTTTTTCCTACCTTCTACATCAATTTGTCTGGTAATGAAGAGAAAATCTCAGAAGAGGTCAGGGTGTAGCGTGTCTAAATCACTGCGGCCAGACTGCCCTCAACTCAGCGGGAGTATTGACATTATGCCAGCCATGACACCATAACTCAGCCCTCTGCGATGGTCATTTGATAAATGGTATCATAAATTGTTGACAAAACAATTTGTGATGTATTATGTTACCGATGGGTTGTACTGCTTATCAAATCAAGTAATCTGGCAGGGCTCTCCATTCATCAGCAAAAAGCCAGCGCTGGCCGTAGATAGTGATGACTTTGTTGCTTTGTGGACATGCGGTTCAAATGTAGTGTTGTTGGAAGCAGAGGGAGCAGCTAGAAACACACTTTCATTATTTTTATGAGGCTCTTATGGAGGGGAACTGCTGCTATCTTTTTTTCTGGACTGAGAGTAAGCGTGTAGCGTCAGCCGTATATTGTGCATTGTTCAGAAATAGCCTGTCTTATCTAACAATGTCATTATACTGAAGACCCTTGGAGCATGGGGTGCAAACAATTGTCACTGTGGATTGAAAATAAATTAGGAACAACAGCAGAGGGAATATGGAAGGTTTTTCTGTTACAACAATGGTTTTAGTTCTGGCAAAATCAAAAGTTAAATGTCCTTTTGGGCAATGGTGAGGTAAGTTTATTTGCACAATATCTGAAGCAACATGGTGATGCAGGCCCAGTCCACACCATCTAAAAACTATCTATTTCGTGTTTGTTCTTAAAACGTCTTATGTAAAGACAGCATCATTCCAAGAAATGTGAAAGTCTACACAAAAACTGAAAACACCAGGCCTATAGAGTGGTCCAGGGATGATGTATATGTAAAGGCCAATGCGGAAGTTAGCGACACACTGATTCGCTCAACTGCAAGCACCACAAAAGCCATAAGCTCTGAACTGAACAAAAAATTATGGAACTTGCACATTCTGCTCTTTGTGATTATCTTAACAAACTAAGCTATTGTTCATGATTTTTTTGAGCTTAAACATTGACATCTCTGTCATGTGTTCACCTCAAACCTTATTTTAGGCATACCCAAAACCAGTATTCTAAATCCCATTTGCTTTAGGAGTTGGGAACCAGGAGGTGCTAAATGCGAACTAACTTCTGTGTTTTTGGACTCATTCCTCCACTGATCAATAAATGGTGCAGTAATGCTGCCCCATACATACAATACAACCAGACATGGAGCACTATTTGAGACTGAAGGTTTTATGTTCATGCTCCATGTCTTCTTCTCTGGTTTTATTGTATGCATTTACAACTACTAGTCAAAATTAAATTATTTTACATTCTATGGTAAAAAGACAGAAATATACAGGACGCATTTCAGGCAATTTTGGGCCATCCCGCTTTGGGCCACTCACAATCATTACAAATTAGAGAGTAACAAGATAGATCTGCCTGATAACAGACACTAAATCAGGCTGATCCAGCTACAAGCAAGGTTAAGGTTTTGGCATAAGAAGTCCTTGATCAGAGAGGAACTCTCTTTTTCTGTTCAACATCACTCTAAGGTCCAAAATAGAAAACAAACATGAAAAATTCCCCAAAGTAGAAGTTCAAGGCAATAGAGGAGAGGAAAAAAACAAATTGGAAGAAAAAATGATTGACGGTTGCAAATTCAAGTACTGCTAGCCAAAAGATGATAAGCCTGAATTAGCTTAGCTCAAATTCAGAAAATGAGGTGAAGTATGTACACTGACGCTTTACACTTTGTTTCTTCAATTAGCCCATTGGTAGACAAACTTTGTGACCATGCAGTTAATACCTGTAATGTAATGTCACACTGAAAGCCTCATAATTGACCTATTAATAGGTTAAAACTACTTAAAAAACAAAAAACAAAACAAAATTATGCTGATTGCACAATACGCTACAGTAAGATTCTCTGCAGCGTTCAACTTTTTCTTGACAAAGCTCCTGTGTTTAAAACTCCTGCAAGCATACATACTACATTTTTACCCTTTCAGGGAGTCAAGATCATTAAATTCAAACCCTGGATTCTCATAAATAATGATAACTCTTAAGATATAGCATTGTTTGCCTCTGTTTTGGATGGGATGGGAGGTTGTGTTGGAATTGTGGGCCACCACTCCAAATATAATAGTAGAACAAACACTGATCGCTAACATTGTTCAAAGTTACTTTTAGTGGATGAGATCATCCCATGATGCCAACTTGAAATGAAATAAAAGCTGTTAAACTTTCTGTGACTTGCACAATCCAGCTGTAAAATGATCATATCAACATGACTGAGCCATTAAAGGACATTTGCCCATCCTTATCCTTAATGGTGGCTCAATGCAACATGTTTAACATTGTCAGAGCTACATTGATTTTTCTGTAGTTTTGTTATTTTTTTCTGATTTTTCTGTGTTTTTCATTTTAAATTTCTGCAAGCATTTTAAGATGCATAATTTTATTTATCAAATCAAGGCTAGCTTAGAAGGGAACATACTTGAAAAGTTGTTCTTGATGCTTTAATAGCAACTCGTAGAATATTATCTAGTTTTATTTTTAGAGTAATAACAAGGTTTACTTTTAATGTTTCATTTTGACATGCTGACACACATGTCAAGTTTTAGAGGAGACAGTTGTTTTTCCCCTCTCCAAACATTGTCACCTTGTATTTCTCGTGAAAACATGCCAGAGAAAAATAATCCTATTGTGCCTTAAACTCAACAGTGGGTTCATTAGCGATGGACTGTGACAAGCGGTGGTGCGAATGTGACCGTACTCACCAATAGCTGTCTTCTTTTTCTCTCTTAAGTGTCCTGTATGGAGAGCTCAAAGAAAAGAAAAGTGAAAACAAAAAGAAAGCAAAAGAAAGATCAGGTGTCTCTGAGCAGTCAGCCTGGTTTCTGTAATCAGGAGCTTTTTAATAAATGCTAAAAGCAAATATTCTTTATTTTTAGCCTCTATGAAGTCGCAGGATTACACATTTTATTGTCAACATGCTTCAAACATCTCCAGGTGAGTATGTCTGTCTGCGTCCCGCTCATCTTGTTAGCAAGGCATTCATGTGAAAACATACACTACAATATTTATGAAGAACACCAGCACACAGCCTCTGCTACAGCCAATTTTCTGCTGAAATATTTGATCTTAAAAGCCAATGCTCAACAGAAGCCTCATGCTCTTGATCAAGAAACAATGTTCTGTCTTTTCATCATGCTGTTCTGGAAGTCGCTTGTCCATCCGTTCTCTGACAGTGTGCGACCCCTGGGCTTCAAAGATACATTGAAGTTGTGCAAACAATCTGTCAAAGCATGGAGACCAGCCACTATAACAACATCTGTCCGGCACATCTCAAGCAACCTATTCATGAATGCAGCCGTTTGTTGTAGACTTGATGGAAAATGTTTGTTGTCATCAGAGTATTTTAGAGCATTGAAGCCCTCAAACTCATCTGCGGCGTGTTTCTTATCATTGTTTTAATGCGGTTTGTCGAGGAGCAGGGATTAGATGACCCGCTGGTTTGTGACATTTAGTATCCGATATCTCAGCGAGGAGGCGATGGGATTTATGAAATGGGTCATACACATGCACATGAGTCTTACTTAAGCCTCCCGTTAAAGCATCATGACCTTAAGAAAAGAGGGAGACGTATCACTGGAAAATGCTAATGCGGTGCATTTGGTGCACATTAATTCAGGGAGTGAATACGACACATATTTCACTACTGGAAAAATAAAAATGGAGCTTTAGTGTGATCCATTCAAATTTTAAACATTATGGGGAACTGCTCTTAAGCAATTAGGACATGGGATGGACATCTTTGGTAACCAAGAGAGCCACATTAATTAATCCTCACTGCTAGAGGGGCCAAATTGTTCGTTTGTAGGATAATTTCAGTCAGGCCATTATGAGATCTTGTATTCTCACAACAGGAGCAAATATATTAGTCATTATCATGCATCAACATCAAAACTTTTAGAATAAAACACAACAAAAGTAATGCCAGATTTGGTTGATTTATTGCAGGATTAAAGCCAATTTAAACTAAACTTTTTTAATGCTCTCATTATGAGAGTGCTTAAGCAGCTTCATTTTGGTTAGTGTTTTTTAGTGTTGGGCATAGTTGGTGGGTGGCAACAAAGGGGATGCAACAACATCATTCATTCCGGGTTTTGGTGTCTGACTCAAAAGTTTCAGTTGTTGAAGTGTGGCACAAACCATGTAACCAGAGCCATCCATCAGGAGAAGCCATGGAGTGCAAGACTCTGGAAACAATAAAATAATTGGTTAACATACATTAAATACATTACTAAGCTACATGGTTTATATTGCACCTTCTTAAGCTATGTAACTAATAACCAAGGGATCTGGTCATGAGATGACCGACACTGCAAGTCCGAGATTTGGTGAGTGAATAGCAGCATAGACAAAGCTGCATTGTGGCGAGTCTAAATATCCTCAAACCTCCCAAGACAGGATAGCTTTGAATTAGTTTATGGATTTCTACCGCTTTACATTCAATACATCATGCAGGGAAAGACTCTAAGTTACCTGCTCACTGTACCTACAGTCAGGTTATATCCTTGAACTGGGAGTGTCACAGCATAAAACAATGAACGTACCATAAATCAAATATAAACTAGAAAAGCACTCAGAGAGCGCAGACCTCTGCCAAGCAGCTTCGGTCCACTTTGGCAAAAATGGTCCTATCTGGCAATGTTAAAGAATCCTTTAAAAAGTTCCTGGATCCAGATGGTGATCCGGATCACCCCCAAAATGTAATCAGTTCCTCCATATCCCATTTCCGACAATTCCTGAAAATTTCATCCAAATCCGTTCAGGACTTTTCAAGTTATTTTGAACACAAACAAACAGACAGACAGACAGACAGACAGACAGATAAATGCCGGCAAAAACATAACCTCCTTGGCGGAGGTAATGAATGTAGACTTGGGCCTTTGTTGACAAAATTGCACAGCGTTCAAACCTTTTTAAGAAGGAGGCATATCTTAATTAGAGACAGGCCTTTTCATTAACATCTTTTTCTTGAGTAGTGTAATTAACCTTGCGCAGCAGCTGGATGTGCCTGATTCATTGTCTGTAATCAGGCAGATCCATCTTGCCCAGCTTCAATCTGCAACGCCTGCGCTCACCTGTGGCCGCATGGCCCAAACAGCGTCCTTTAGAGCAGGAAGAGGTGGGAGCTACAAGTGTGATGACAGCAGGAAGTGACTGCTCTTACAGAAATTAGCATAGATGCTAACAGCTTCTATCTGGTGTGTCAGGTTATGTGTTGTTCTTATTTCAAAGTTCAAAAGAAATGGTATGATAATATTACTTCATCAGTAATACAAAGAATGTTTTATAGACCAAACACCAGCACCTATGCACAAGACAAAAAGCCTGCAGCATTGGGACTTCTCTATCTCCCCCTGTTAACAGCACAAGCTTGAAATGGGAAGCGCAGAGCAGAGACAGTAGATGGAAGGCAGAGTCATAGACAACTCGGGTCGGAGAAGCGCTTAACTAACCAATCACAGAGTTCACTGTTCAACCAATCAGAACAGATTGGGCCCATGTGGAGAGAGGGGCCTTGACGTTTAGGAGTGTTTCACACAGAGTGTGACTACAGCTGCTTCAGGGTACTGCGATTTCTTTCTTATTGAACATTAGCGATTGTAAACATACTCTAGCAGCCAATGAAATTGAATATATGAACCATAGTTTGAAAAAGGGCAAAAGCAAAGCATGCCCTTCTTTTTTGCGAAAATGTTGTAATGGCAACAGGCATTTCACTCCTTCCTGTTGATTTTGTCATGTTTTTTCCGTGTAAACAGTTAATTAATGTAGAATAACTTGTGTTTCACATTTCATGAAAAAAGGGGCCAGATGTGTCCCCCAAGCCACCAGTTGCCTAGTCCCGAATTAGGACTATTTTTTTACTTGTTTACTGGTGATATCAAGCCATAATTAGTTTTTTCTGGTGCTTCTTAAAGGAAAAAAGAAAGAGCATCTTTGAAACCAGTCCTGTGCAGAGGAAAGTTAGGGAGGTGTTGTTTTGGTAAACTTTTTGTTTTTTATGTATTCACACCAGCAGTGCTTGACCTTAGGAGTTTGATAAAAGTCATTCCACATTTAATCTCAATTTTCTCCCCATCTTGCAGCACCAATTTCTCCTGAAAGTGTTCTGCACCAAGATCTCAAGGTTAATGCTTCTCGAGAGCCCTTACCTCTGGCCTTCTGTGCAGATCACAGCAATTAGGCTTTTCACATGTGAATTAAAAGTGTATGAAAGGGAGAGGTCAGCTTTCATCATCTGACCGTGTGCCCTCTGAGAGGAGGATAACTCACAGTTCAAAGGTTTCGCATTACACAAAGTCTGAGGGGTGAATTATTTGACATGCACACTCTGGGTTTGGACTGTTTTTCTTGCAATTATGTGCTCAGTTTTATGGGCAATCATACTCTACATTCATGTAATGCCTTTAATAAAGTTTAGATTTTGAAATTCAAATATACTGAAGGCCTCCATGTAGTGGTTACTTGTGCTTTGTATTGCATTTTGATGGGCACCATAATTGTAGGCAGATTGTTTAACAGAGCCTTTCTCCTTTTACTCAAAACAATGGAATCCATTTTGTTTACTTTGTTTTGCTCATTGACACTTTGGCTTTGTTTTCCAAATTAACTGCTAGTATTAGCTATCTTTAAACTTTGGTTCAGCAACAATGCTGTAACAAAGTTAGCTGACATTATTTCTCTGCACATTTGCAGCTGGAAAGGCCAACTATTGATGTGCCAGTGCGTGGTTTCATGTCTTATTGTGATGTTGAGGAGGGGCAGGGGGCATGAAATGCAGAGGGTGCCTAAAACATGGTAAAAGTTGGGAAGACTTACGGGCCCACGACTTAAAGGGGCCCTAAAGATATCAGAATATAAGTAACATTTTGCAACAGGTGTTTTAAGATTTCTTTACTCTTTAAGAAAAATATACAGTGTTTTCCTTGTTTTCATTGCAAAAAAGTAGTATTCAGGCATGTTTTGCATTGTTTAATACTCCATGCATCCATCCATTCTGTATACCCCTTATCCCTTTCAGGGTCACAGTGGGCTGCAGCCTATCCCAGCTGATATTGGACGAGAGGTGCAGTGCACCCTGAACCAGGCACCAGCCAATCACTAGGCCACATAGAGAGACAGACAACCATTCACGCTCGCATTCATACCTGTAGGCAATTAAGAGTCACCAATTAACCTAATGAGTATGTTTTCAGTCTCTGGGAGGAAGCCAGATTGCCCGGTGAGAATCCTCGCATGCACAAGGAGAACATGCAAACTCCACACAGAAAGGCCCTGACCGACACTGGGTTTGAACCAGAAACCTTCTTGCCGTGATGCAGGCACACTACCTGCTGTGCCACTGTGCCGCCCCTGCTTAACTCTCATTGAACATTATGTTATAGGCCCTTTGGAACACTCATTAGAGGATAGTAGTTTTACTAATGCATTTTGTGGTACTTCCAAAAGTCTGAGCATCATTGTTAAATTTTTGTAATCTTTAAAATGACAGATTATGGAGTAAAACAAATTTATAATCTGCAAAATCTTAAATGATTGACAGGGTTTAAGGTTAAGAGATTTACAAGGGTTGGTTATATTTTTAAATGCAATGATAAATGAAAACATATAAGTGCCTACATGGTCCGAATGCTCGAAAGTTACTGATACTATATGGTTAAATTGGCCATTTATTGCATATTTCTTTGCTTAAAGAGTGTTTTCACTCTTTTAGCCACAAATGTTTGAGGCTTATTAGTGTTTTCAAGAAGAACAACTTGGCTGTAATAGTTTTAAGTGCTCCATATTTTCAAACTTTATTTCATCACATGTATTTACTTATTTGACTTACAGATGCTTGGTTTGAGAAACGATGCAGAGCTGAGGGCCCTATATGATATCTTTTCATGGGGCCCAACATTTCTTGCAACGCCCCGTGCTGGTGTGTACACATCCCATAGGCATTTTATTTTGCACACTTACTTAATCAGCACGTTAACATGTAGATAGAAAAAGCCAAGCTATTACCTTAGTGCAACTAAAACTTGATGTTTAAAATGCATGTATCTGTGAGTATGGTAGTCTGACTGAAATCACTCTAAATCATATTCACACAGTGGGACAAGCACCCTTGGATAATAAATGAAAGTTAATTGTCTCTTGCTTTTATCCATCCCAATCAGACCTGAAGTGTAAAGGGCATTCTGAGCATGCTCCACAACCTCCACACTGGACTTTCACTCAGAAGTTGAAAGTCTAACATCAAAAAATGACAAAGGTCTTGTTGTTTTCTGCCTCTGGATATCAGGGGGGGGGGTAACTTGTATTGCATTCATATCAGAGATAGAGCATGCAGCAAATATGACTGCACGGAGCTGTGGATCTAGAAAAATTTGGGCTTAACACCAAACCATATTCATGGTTGTACACAGGTTAGAGGACAGTCGAGTCCAGGTAAACATCCTAATCTGGGGTGACCATATTCTGAAAACCCAAAAAGAGGACCCTCAGCAGCATGTCTTGCATCATGACACAAGCGGCATTCACGCTCAACAACTTGACCGGTAAGTACATTGAAATAATGCCAGTGGTCCAGTGCAGTGCTTAATTATAAATATTAAGAGGCTATTTTGTATGAATATACTGTATATGGTGTATACTTTTAAAATCACTGGTATGGTAGAATCACCTCTGACTGCATAACATGACTGCAAGGCATAAAAATGTTGCCCTGAAATTTTAAAGGTGCAACATATTCATAACAGGACATATGTAACAATATATTAACAGAAGATAAAATACAATAGAGTCATGCAAAAAAATCATAATTAGCATGACATCTAGTTCAATTAATATTTATAAATTTAGATTAATTTATTCATTTATCATTTTACTTCGAGGTGCACTGACTTGGAGAAGATGAACTTTTGTTATTGTTCACAATATTTTATTACTTCCACATGTTATGCTCTTCACAAGGGTGTGGTAGATATAATTGGCTGGTTAAGTCTCTGTAAAACTGTTTTTTGGAATCATTTAAAAAGAAATGTAAGTGAAATTTGTCTCAATAACTGGACAATACTGAGTCTAGTGCATTAGAAAATATAGGTAATTATTTGTTTAGCTTGTTGAAAATAGCATTACTATTTGTATTTGGGTTTAGAAATATAAATTTGGTCCAATAAATTCTTATGGAAGTCTGGCCTTGTTCATTTTATTTGTCAGGAACAATTGTGCAATGTATAATTAGCATTTTGAAATGTATAAAAAAAATTAACCCTCTGGTTATAAGAATGTAAAAGTACACATGAAAACATTAAATCTTATTAAAATGCCATTTACAATTGCTCTAACAAATTGCTCTGATCAGAAATTTTGAGGAAAATATTTTTAAAAAAAGAAAGACATTGGTGTACACTTAGTGTATGAACACTTTGAAACCCTGAAGAAATGCATTTTAGGGTTTCTTACAACTGCAAGGTTGCAATGCTTTGGTTATTACAACTTTATTCTGCCAATCCAGCTAAACACTCTTCACGTTGTCTCGTAAAAATCCATGCATTATGCTGTTAAAATGAAAAATGATAACATGTTTACCTGAGGAGTAAAATGAAAGAGCTGTAACTGACTGTAACATAATGTTGGTAAAAGTGATTGATGAAGACAACCTTAATAAGATTGACTTTAATTGTAATTCAGCATGCTAACCATGTGTCTATTGATATTGTGAGAAAATAGTTCAGACTGAGGTTCAATGTATCGGAAGCTGAAGATGGAGGAATGTGTGAGCGGAGATAGCACAAATACTTCTGTTGATCAGAACAATTTTTTGCCGTTTCATTGTACTGTGACATATCTTTCATTAAGGTTTAAGTGTTAGATTAAACCAGATCCAGTATCCAATAGTAATTAACTTGAGTATATCGGGAGGCCATTATTCACATTAAAGTAACCTTTTAATAGGGGAGCCTTTAACTCCACTGCAGGTAATGACTTTAAAGAGTGCTTATTAAAAGAGAAATGGTAATGAGCTTTAATAAAGCAGAACAACTTTGAAATGAAGAGCGCTTTTCAATAGGAAAAGGAGAGAAGGATTGGAAGTGTGATTCCATTAACGAGACTAATGATTCTTTATCAGGCCTCTTATGTGTACATGGAGTTAACATTAACAGTGATTGAGGATGGGTTTCACTTTAAAGATGGGCCTTTTCATTGCCCTTTAAAAGATCAGATAAGAGAAGAAGAACTTGAGTCATTTAAATCATTGAGAATTGATAACACAAGTCCTACGACCTCAAAGTCAGCGAGCGGAGCCCAAATCTCCTTCAGCACTTATGGACTGTAACAATACAGAACATCTGTAATTACAGAATGAATCTGTCTCATTATGGCTGAAAATGGAGCGAATGAAAGGAAGTAGATTAAGTGATATGAGAGGTAAAATTTGGCTTGAAAATGTGAGCGTTGGGGTGTTTTTCAATTTAATGTTCTCCGTTCTGCTTTACTGAAGTGATCAGCATTGTGCTTTATGTTAGCATTAAACTAATTGTTAAGATTTAAATATATGGTTGAAAGGAGAACACTCAACAGTAAAAGCTCTTCAGGTTCAGGACCACAAAGACTACAAGAAACAGAGCAGTCAGCTGTTGATGAATTTATGAATTAAACTGAAAACATTTACCACATTTGGGATTGAGAAACTAAGACTGGGACCACATACGGTGATTCTCAAATTTAATTCTAAATTAATAAAACTGTTGAAGACTACAAAACAATAATAAAAACTGAGAAAAGAATACTATAGAGATCCAGGTTTTAAAGAAGTTATAATTACCTTTGCCAAGGAGGTTATGTTTTTGCCGGCATATTTTAGTGTGTTTGTTAAATTGTGAACAGGAAAACTCAAAACTCTATAACAGATTTTGATTAAAATTTCAGGTAATGTTGGTCATGGCACAAGGAATAAGAAGATTTTGGTGGTGATTTGAATCCAGATACAGATCCGGGATTTTTTTTTAAGGATTGCATAATATCGCAAATAGGACAGTTTTTCTTATTTCTACAAATAACTTAATATGTTCTTGCATGATTTTGACGACAGTACAGCGAAAGTTGGTGGAATACATTATTAGATTTTGGTGGTGATCCAAATCCATCTACAGATCCAGGATTTTTTTAAATGATTTCTTAACAGTGTGCAATAGGGCAGTTTTTCACAGTTTTGGCAATAACTCCCTCGTTAATGTTGGAAGTGCTTTTCAGGATGTTTGTGTTCTTGGAGCACTTCCAGTCATGGAATGTTTGCTGCCATGTTCACAACTTACAAAAAGTATGCAACATCCAGTTGCTGATGCTTCTCTGTCTGCTTGCTGTCATTGGTTATTGGAGATATTCCCTCTAAATTGTCATAGCCTTATTGATATTCATGATTTACAACATGGGAGGCTCTCGACTGACTGAAAGCAGTAAAATAATTAAACTGAGGCCCCGTTTACACGACAACGTTGTCACCAGAAACAGAAAGGTTTTTCCTTTATGTTTTTAAAAGCGCTCTGCGTTCACACGGAGACGCGAGAACGACTGAAAATGTTGAAGCCTGCATGTCAGGCCAGTAACTGGCGATGTAGGTTTGTAGTGAAACAATGGTGCTACAACATGCATATGCTTTCTGGTGAAGACAAACTTTTCATAAACAAAAATAGCGAGTGGGTGCACAGGAGTTTTTTTGTCTGGACAACAAATGTGTCTGGATATTTTTGTCTGGATAACAAAACGAGCACAGTAAGCAGCACACATGTTGCTTGGTAGATGGCCGAAGCCGATGTTGTTTTTGTTCCTGGTATGCACGCGCAGCCTTTATCTGAAAGAGAACTGCATATGCGCTGTCAATTCCCGTGTACACGGATATGAATACGAAAACGTTTTCAATACTTTTCACTCTGGACCCTGATTTCAAAAGTTTGCGGATTCAGACACTCTGGGCACCGTTCTTGTGTAATCGGAAGGCGATAAGTCAATGAAAACTCTCTGTCTCCAGCCATTTTCGTTGTCATGTTAACATATATATATATATATATATATATATATATATATATATATATATATATATATATATACATATATATATATATATATATATATATATATGTATATATACATATATATATATATATATACACACACACACACATATGTATGTATATATATTTGTATGTGTATATATATATATATATATATATATATATATATATATATATATATATATATATATATATATATATACACATATGTATGTGAAAATATTTATGGAAAAAAACTAATTTCATACCTGTGATAAAAAGACAAAATCTATAAATGATATTTTACCCTTCCCTGGCCCTATTCCCCAAATCATCACAAGGTACATCAAAAGGAACAATATCATTGGAAAGGTTCATGTACAAATTTGCATTATATATTGTTTCACCTCACAGGATTGAATTTTTTCATGGAGAATAGACTCAAATATAGGCCGAGAGGCAACAAGGTATAGCAGACAAAGAATTTCAGAAATAAGGGGACAGAGGGAATGGAAATAATTAAATCAATCTTTGGCGAGCAGCTGGAGCAGGACTCCAGCTGACAACAGCACCTGGGTGTGCAGCAGCAGAGGCAGCCTGGGGGCTGCGCTGCCCCCCCTCCCTCCGCCGCCACAGCCGCCTCCTCCTCCCCCTCAATAAGCCCCCTCACGGCCCCCGGCCCCTGCAGGAGCTTTGGCTGGTTCCTGCGGCCCTCGCTTCCCTGTGTTTTCAGACGAAGGCTCCGTCGTCACTTCCACGCTCCCAGGCTAATTAAAGGGATGATTTGTGCGGTGCTGTCTTTTTATTCAATTAATCACAACACAAAGCCATAAAAGCCATCATCTAAAAATATTCTTGTTGGTTTGTCGTGTTCTAATAGATTAAGGTGCATTAAAGAAGCGATGAGGTGATCTATTTTAAAACATGGTGCCTGAAAAGGTTGCCAGACCTCTGAATATTTTTAAGGTCTGTCAATCAGCTTATTGCGTTAGCTTCAGTGCAAAGATACAAACGACCGGCGCTTGCTATTAGTGACAACAACGGTTGGTGTGTTCGTACATCACTTCGCTTTCTTTTAACAGAAGCCAAACATACGTGTCTGAATGAATGACTGTGCACTTCTCAAACAAATGCCTCCTTCCTCCATGTTCCTCCTCATCTCAACATGTTTTAATTAGTGGTGAAAAATGAGTTCATTTGGAAGATAAATAACATGAGCCGTGCATGTCTGTTTTAGGTTGGCAGGGCTAAAGACGGCTGTTTTTCAGCCCGTTCATACACAGAGGGAGAGAGACACAATTAGCATACTTAAAGAGAAGCACTGGTGCTGTTTTAATCCTTTAAAATAAAAAAAAATTATCATGCAGCCTGCAAATAAAACATGTTTGCAAAGGGATTTATTAAAAGTGCTCTGAAAACACTGTCATCTTTTAAAGGTAATCCTTCCAATTGCTACTTTATTTTATTACACTTAAATGTCTCTCCTGGCAAAGTAGAGTATCTTAAAGACAAGAGGACATGTAGATCTCAAAATCAGTTAATTTACTGAATTTTCTTTCACACTTGATTCACTCCTGACAGCATCCAAATAATCAGTAAGTACATTTACATGCTGTTAGAAAAGGTTGCAACTCTTGTGTCATGTTTCCTCATGCTCTGCACAGGATAAGCATATGAATAGTGTTTTTCTTTTGTTGTTGCTGTTTTATTTTTAGATTACAAATATGGACCAAATGTACAATCCTGAGAATTAATTTAGGGACAGTATTAAGTGGGGAAGCCTCTGGGTAAGATTTGCCGGGGGGTGGGGGGATTTTCCCCCCTTAGCTACTGATTTCCATCCCTCTGATGGTAAATATCTGTCTTTAGGGGTGACACATTTTATCCCTGCCTCTGCTCTTATTGAATGCATTTCTAACAGCCAGTGTAGCATTTGCAAAGAAATAACTTTTCAAACAAGTGTTCAGGGTATAGTAGGATAAGTATGATAAGTTGGTTGTGTGATAAAAAATAATCAGCCACCTCCCACAGACACATCCATGGCACAAGTCTGGGCTGAGAAGCACCTCAACAGGATATCCTACCATCCTGCCTGAGCCTCATCATAGACCAGGAAGACTCAGGGAGCTGATTCAGATTGAGGGATTGTTTCAAATTATAGCTGCGCTCCATGTATTCACTTATCAATAAACCATCTTTTAGTTTTTTTGGACAAACTTCACACACAGAGGGAGAAAAGCTGTTTAATAGTAATGGTGCCTCCCCACCCCTCCCTTGTGCAGGCTCTTCTGCAAAGCCAAGTGATGGGATAAATGGGACAATTTCAGTTGATTTAAAGATTATTTATAGCCCAAGGTCACTTTCTAATTTGAAATTTGGGGACACGATTCATTTCGGGGGTGAAGTTGCAACTTTTTTGCATTTTTCATTTAGTTTGGTCAGCTTTGATACTGCTCTTGTCAACAGACCAGAGCCAAACAAATGTTGCTGAATCATCCTGTCACTAGTTGCAATTCTTGTTCCCAGAAAAACACAAATGCTGAAATCGTTCATCAGAAGCTGTGAATTGCCTTTGCCCAATTAAAGGACTTTGTAAAAGGACACTTCTGAGTGCTGACCGTTGCATTTTTTTTTGCAATTTTTTGATCTGGCACCAGTAAGTTTTCTGGTATTTTTGGAGGGTGCTACGTATTTTGTTCTTGCTAACAGTTCTTGCCATTCAGCCACTTGTTGCACTATGACCTGTAAACACACAGCCAAGCATTGAGTCATGACATCATTAGGCTTGAAGCAGAATTTTGAGTTGTAAAATAAGGTAGTGCATATGCTGCATCAGATGACACTGGAAGATCAATCAGAGTCATGTCAAACCATATTTCACAAAGACTTTGGTCCTTTGGTCCACACCAGAGTTATTTTTTAAGCTTACACACCTCCTCAAATCAAACCAATTTCTCAAAAAGGCAAATCATAGTTTGAAAAGTCCCAAACAAACGTGTGAGGTGTAAAGGGACCTAAACTGCCTTTTTCTTTAAGTCAGCAGCTTAATGTCACTGACTGTTTCAGCCCCTCCTGCATCAGTTCATGTTTATCCTTTCAACCTTTTTGAAAAAGGTTGAAAGGATAAACTTGGTTTTTACAATACAAGGTCCTACAAGTAAAAAGCTTTGAAAAATCTACTTCTTCTTAACCAAAGGATCAATGCAAAAGATATCCTAACTTTTTCATTTGTATTCATTTACTTTTTCTTAATCAAAAAAAACAAAAACTCTCTGACTATAAAGGGAAAATTGAAATAAAATTTATCAAAGCATGTCCTGTTTACAGCACCTGTAATAATTAATTTTGAAAGAGCCGATATTTTGTCTTAACTCAAGTTCACGAATGTTCTAAAAACCCTCTAGTTTTAAAAAAGGAGTACAGCTGATCCACTTGTATTCAGTCAGTCTGAGGCAGTGCAGCTCTGACTGCAAGGGTTGGACTGGTGACCAGAGGGTGGCCGGTTTAAGTCCCAAAAGGACCATACTTGGAAGTTGGTTTGGTATCTGGGGAGTTGCAAGCTGACTTCCTGTGGCACTGGTTACAGCATTTGGCTGCTGAAGGGTTTGGTGTCCCTTGCCGCTGGAGCCTCAGTTTGTACCCTTGTGTGAACACCAGTGAACAAAGTAGGGTTGATAGTGGCACAAACAAGTCATCAGTAATGATGAGTGGCGAAGTGCCATCCTGGCATGTGCTCTCAAACCTAACCTGACCTGAGAAATCTGTTGGATTTCCTGCCACTTTAAGGCCTCCTTCCCCCTGTGGGCCCAGTCCGTTATGATTGGTTAACCAGTGAACTTTGTGGTGATTGGTAAATTCAGCACTGATCTGCGCCATGTTGTCAATAATCGTTCCAAAGGGTCTCCTAAAAAACTTCGGCTTAGGGCCCACTTTGGCATGAGGTGACAAAGTGTGAGAGGATCTTAATCTCTTTTTTCAGAATAAAAATGAAAGCATCATTAGTAAGACAAATATTAAAAAGCATTTGAAGAGGCAGTGAAATATTTTCATAACTCCAACATCCATAGTTGCCACATAGATCAGTATATTATTCTAAATCTTTATTTTTTCCTGCCTTCAGTGAAGCCTGAAGAGTTTTCCACCCTGAGGAGACGCCCTTAGCTCTTCTCTGCATTCCTCCTTGGATCATCCTCTGAAAATATCCCCTTTTTCTGTTTCTAGTTTCTTATTTCTTCTTTATTTTCTAAAACAAATTCACCACATGCAGAGAAAATCACACATATCATCAATAAATATTTATTCATTTGTTGTGGTGAGCAATGAGTGTGAACTCAGGTGTAATTTGGTTTCAGTCTATCAAGATTAATTTTGTCAGGATGGTGATGAATGCAGTGCGGGCCGACACTCCGATGCATCAGTGTCATTCCCGATGAGATTTTTCACGGGAGTTGAGAGTTTGGAAGATTAACTGCAGTATTAGTCAATGTTTTTGGGATAAGGCTTCACACTAATTTAGTGAAGAGCAACAACCTGCAGAGGAGGCTCCATTAGCAATGACAATGAACTACAGCTCCACTGGGAAAAATCTGATTAACGCCGCTTGCCGAAATTGAGAAGTCGTTCTCGCTGGCTGGGCGATAATTCCACATTTGGAGGAACACAAGCTCGTAAAGTGCTTTTGTCCACGCTGAAGTGTGACTTTACCGCGCAGCGTTGTTATATTTTAGGAAGGCCCAGGAGGAGACATTGAGGTTTGACTGGACATTAAATTTGTAAAGACGTCAGAGGACTTTTTACTGAAATATTTAAAGTGGAATATGTCAGATCTTATTTATGCCATGAAGTAATGTGCCAAATTTTAATGCAATGGAAAAACAAAGATGGAAAATAGGGGTAGAAATCATGCAATAAAATAGTGGGTAAACCTTTCCTTTAACTACACACTATACTGAAATTCTGTAACACACCATTAGATATGTGTTTTGCCATTTTAAAGCATTAATCATTTTCACATCAATATAAACAGTTAAGTATACTTGAAGCTATAGTGAATTGCTTACAAAGACATCTAATGAGTTTTACAAGTCATTTATTTATAATTTATTTCTTGAACAAATATTTCAATGCATTTCTATTCTTGCATTTATTCACAAGTATAAGTAAAAGACAGACTCTGAATATATAAAGCAGGAAAAAGTTACTTATGAGTAATTAATAAAACCAGATAAATTATTAAATAATTGACAACGTATTATTGACTTATTTTCCATCGAAAAGGTATGATTCATAATTCTTGAACAAGAATGCTTTGAGGGGTTTTCTTCAAACTTGATGTCCACTTTATAACAAGAAAAGCTGAGTCAATTTGATATTTGGTATTTCTGTCAAGCTTTGAACAATTGTCCTATCCATCTCAACAATAAACTGGTTACATTTTTAGGTCAAAGGCCAAGGGTCCCTGGTTTGTGGACATAATATTTCAAGAGCACAATGATGGCTTTTATTTCAAATTGTGCACTATTATGTTTTCTTTTATAAGGATGGGATGGTTGGATAATTGGGGGTCATAGGTCATTTAGCCTCATGTTCATCCTCTCGAGTGAAAGTGATGTTTTAAAGGGATAGTTTGGGATTTTTTAAGTGGGGTTGTGTGAGGTACATGGCATTAGCCTGAACATTTACCACAGTAACAGAAATCAGCTCTGCATCTGCACATGAAGAACTGTCACAGAAGCAAGGGCCACATAATTCTCCAGATGGTGCTCTGCAAATTTAACGAGTTAATTTAAAAAAAAAAAAAAAAAGCTGCTAAAGCAGGGTGGGGTGATTGCCAGTATATTCAGCAGATTAACACATTTTTTTCACTACCAGGCTGCTTTGTTAAGGCAATACTTTGCTACACAGTGTGATCAAACTAACATCCATTTTAAAATGTGTTCACAACAGAGGCATATTTTGGTTCATCCCTCAATGGAAATATATTGAAATTGAATAGGAGGACGCAAAATTTGTGTTGTTCACGTGACGGATCTGCAGCGGAATTGTCAGCATGAATTTCACCTCTTCCGCCAAAGTTAAAAATATTGAACTTCTGCAACAACTTTGCCAGAAGCCGTGACGCAACAGCCAGTCAACATTGAGAGTGAACAGTGAAAAGGAGGGCATCTCAGAGGGAGGAGGAAGTAAACATTGCTGTATGTCAGCATCAGAGCTCTACTGCACAGTTATTTCGGTGTCCAGAGATTGAACTACAGAGAGGAGAGACAGGGACAAGGTCACTGGAGGGTTTTTAGGATCCAATAAGTTCAGCTTATATTTAACACTTTTCATGGGCTGTAGAGTGAACAAAGTCCGCGGCTAAATGGCAAGCTGGCTCATGGCATGTTTTTCTGGCTTATTAGCAGTGATTTGAAGTGTTTTTTACCTAAAAAAAAGGCCAAACATCACTGAAGAACAACCAGAGCACCCATGAGAGAAAAAATAGACCAGAGAGAAAGAAGGAGTGAGTGCTGGGCTATAACAGGGTAAGAGACAAGTATAGCCTTGGACCTGGACATTGTGGTGAAACTCCCCATGTGTGGCTCTGCAAGATATGGATCATCAAATGGATGCGTTTCTATTTTTTAAAGACATTTAGCTTCTTGTTTTCAATTGCTATTGGAGACATCCATCATGGCTGATCATGGATGGGGAAGGCTGGGAGACAGACCTGCACCCTTCTCTTGTCCTTTTTGGGTCACGGATTTGCCTCAACAAATATGAACCATTTGAACAGATGAATTTGTGCAAACTAACCCAAACCCTTAGCCACAGAAGGCACAATGCAAATATTTTTTACAAGTTTGGTGTGAACGCAGCTTAAGAATGCTTTGAGATATTTGAGTCAGACTTGGCACAAGTGTCTACTCTGATTACTTCCACCAAGAAGATTATATTATTTGCTGGTGTTTGTTAGTTTGTTTGTTAGTTTGAGAACAGGATAACTATTCACTGTATGGGAAGTTATAAACAGATTTTGATCATATTTTTAGGGAATGTTTGCCATTGCACACGGAGGAAGTGATTGGATTTTGGTGATTACCCAAATCCAGAAATTTTTAAAGGATTTCTTAACAGTACGACAGAACAGTTTTCCACATTTCTGTTCATAACTTTGAAAGTTTTTCTTTGGATTTCCATGACATTTTTGGCCATGGCACAAGAAAGAAGTGGTATGATTTTGGTGGGGCTCCAAATCTGCCTTGGCAGGTTTGTGCTCTGGAACACTTCTAGTTTAAGGTTGACCTGATTCGATTCTGGAGCTCAACAGTTAAAGATCAAGGTCATTGAGACTTTTGTTTATTTTTTTATGTGACCGCATTTCAAAAATGCTTTTAAAGGACTATGAAAAACTTTGCATAGTTGTTTGCACTGACTGTGGGATCATCCCTTGCTTATTGACGTCTTAGAACCACTATGAAGATTTTCTGTCAGTCTTTACACGATTGTTCATTCTGATTCAAGGGAGGAATAATTAGATATTGGAGGTCAATAGTGAAGGCCACTGGGACTCATAATCATCCCTTACTAGTGTTTATTAGATCTTAAGAATGCTTTGATGGATTATTTTCGCTGTGACTTAAGGATGACCTGATAACATTTTGAGGTCATAGGTAAAGGATCAAGGTCTTTGGTTCATTGCCCCTTGCTTATGAGATTACAACCTATGACACTGCCACAAAAAGTAACTCAGCCTTTCTGACCAAATTCTATACTTTTTTTTATGGATATCTACACTTTATTGACTGTGAGTTAGCAGTAAATATTTAATTATGCTGGACCTTGCTTTCATGCAGGAATCAAAGCATTTTTTGACATACAGAAATTGATCTCTATAGATGACTGAATATGTTTTTCTAAATGCTAGACTCATGATATGATTGTGCGCAGTTACCAGAATGTGTTACAGATTAATGTGCTGTCTTAAAAAATGTAAATACTTACAACAGAAGCAAATCTTTTCCTTGTTTTAACTTTGTACACAGCGTAGGATTGACCTTTTACTACAAAATATCTCTTCATTATTCTTCTTTTCACAAGGAAGTTTCTCTATTGAGATCAGATGTTCTGAATATCTAACACTGACAAGCCGCTGTCAGCATTGATTTCCATTTCTGGCAGAAATATGCTGCTGAAATCCTCTCCAGGCAGATAAGTATCTTTACACATGACTGCCAGATTTGATTGCCTTCTGTAAAAGAGGGCCGTGTTGGAGTCGCTCTCGATGCGTGCCACACTACATTGTATTCTTCTTCTGTTATCCCGTAAAATGCCCCTTGCAGAGCCCTCATCTAAATAAGAATATTTCTTCCATGCTTGGCTGTGCTCAGAAGGATTGCTGTGCAGTGGGGCTCGCCTGCTGGATGTACAGGGAGAGAGGAGGGGGGTTTCAGCGGGGGTCGGCTCTTTGCACACTGTAAGAGAACATGTGACCTTACCAAACCTGTGATATTGACTTGTATGCTACAGGAGCTTTTTCTTTATTTTTTTTCCTGAATATGGTATTTTTCCTTCATATGTTCTTAGCTTTTCATGTGTTTCATGGTGTCCTAATATATGTTTCTGCTGGTCAGATAGTTATAATCTCATAGACTGCAAAGAACATTTTCATCGAAAACAAACTGTAATATTTTTAAGTCTGTTTTGGAGTGGTAGCTGGTATTTCAATCAACACTTATAGAGTGGTGCAGGAATGAGTCCAAAACTCAGAAGTGAGTTAGCAATGAGCACTTCCTGGTTCTCAACCCCCCAGAGTACATGGGATTAGAATACCAGGTTTAGATAAGTGCCTGAAATAAGGTTTGTGATGAAAACAGGCACATGAGATTTTTATGTTTTAATGGGAAATAATAAAATGTATTTTGTGTTGCCAGCTGTGAATTTTAAAGCTTTGTTGTGTGTTTAATATGAGGGTTGCTAACTAAATGCTAACGAGGGCATAAAAATGGCCGGGAACCAAATGGCAAGCATTTCTGATTGTTTTTTAGTAATCAACAATTCATACACTATTGCCACAGCCATGAGGACCAACTTAAAAGAGATCACTCAGTTATGAGGAAACTCTGAAACAAAAGGTCACAATAAGACTTTACACATTGGAAATATTGTTGTTGCTTCTAAGTTGAACCGCCATGTTGTAGTTCAATGTTAGCTTACTGATAACTTTTTCACTCCCACCTATTAAGCTTAAGATTAAAAATATTGTAAAAAAATCGCTTCAATGATCAGATTATCACAAAGAGCATAAAATGTAAGTTTCAGATTTTTTTTTTGTTCTCCACAGAGCTTATTATCAGCAATGATCCAAAACAGTGAAAAATCCCATAGGTTTTTAGTACGCTTGCATTTGAGGAAACCGGAACTAAGCTGACTTCCGCGCTGGCCCACAAAAATACGTCATCCCTGAGACCACTCTATTCTGAATGTTCTGTTAGTTGATTCAAACCAAAACAATCATTGTATAAAAAAAATACTAAAATGGTACACAAAACAAGAATGAAGTCACAGTTTATCAATGGTGTAATAAAAATAAGCCCTTGATATTTAACGTTTCTACCTCTGACCTCTAATTTTGTGTCTCTTCCTCAAAAATGACATGCTTATAAGTAACTAGAAGTGCTCAGAGAGCAAACCCCTGCTCAAGGTATTTCTGACATTCTTAGCCGAGTCAATCTCAAAAGTGTGGAAACACACTTTCTCCCCATATCATGACCAACATTCCCAGAAAGTTTTGTGAAAATACGTTGAGAAATTTTTGAGTTATTAAAGAAAAAGTGGAAACTGCCCTATCGCGCAAAGTTAACAAATCCTTTAAAAAAATTCCTGGATTCTCAGTTGTCTGAGGATCAACACCAAAAGAACCTCTTCTTTGTGTCCTAACCAACATTCCTCAAAGATTTCACCAGAATCCATCGAGAACAGTTTGATTTATCTTTCTCATGCCCCAGTCACAAATTCCCGTTTCTCATGGCAATTGTGCATGACTGTACACGATTGGCAAGGCTGGTTTGATCGGCATGATACATGAAGAAATGACTATCTCTCTCTTTACACACCCTGTAAATACACCGTCAGTAATGCCTCTTTAGCACTTCTACAGCGTTTCTACAGCGCTTCAGGGGCGTTCGTCCCACTTCAATTAGGTCAATACAACGATATGATGAGGATTCCGTGAATTTCCATCCCGCTGACACAACATCAGCCCCGTTTGAGCCCAGTTTGCATCACGTAAGCTCAGACTGAGCCCAGTCGCTTGTGTCTCCTTGAACAGGACACAATCGGGGCACAAACGGATATGTCCTTGTCAATTGTCCTTTCAGGATTGAGCCACGATCAGCCTGATTGAGCCCCGTACATGCCACACTAATACTGTTTGCCTTAGGACTGCATTAGGCTTCCACCCACTGAGAGCGGGGATTCTCCATCACAGTTTTGAACAGTTAAAAACCGTCGGGACCCTTCCCCGTTACCCGGTGTTTGTCCACGACTATACAACACTGATCCAGATTAAGTAGCGCAAGCACCACGACCAAAGCACGTTTCATCATCATTATGACAATCGTGCACAATCGCCATGAGAAACAGGAATGTGTGACTTGGGCTTCACAGACTGAGGGACAGACACACAGACAGACAGACAAACAAACTTGTTCCCAAAAATCTGAGTACACTAACAGTTTGGATGATGTATGTGTGTCATATCCGTTTTTTCTGTGTTTTATTCTACTTGTACAACAGCAAAGGATCTGAATATCTGCTCCTATCACAGCTCATAACCCAACAGCTGTATTACTGTGGCAACAATAAAGTATTTTAAATCAGTGATCCCAACCTCTTTTGTACCATGGCCCAGTCTTATGTAAGACAATCGAGGCAGTTATCGGTAGACACGAAGGAGTTAACCATTACACAGGGTCAGAGGGAGCCATGGACTTGTTGCTAAACCAAAACAAAGAGACATTCATGAGGACCCACTCTGTTTTCATCAGCTGGTTAACAAATGACATTAAGAAACACATAAGCTGCAGGTCACCAGTTCACAAGTTATATAATTAAACCCCAACAGCCAAATGTAAAGGAAAGAGGGGTTAAAACAACACCCACAGCACTGACAGCATTGCTTTCATCCATTGGCCATCAGTCAAAGCTGATCTGATGTTTCTATTGATTATTGATGGGTATTTAACAGTTCTGCCCTCTGAATTGTCTCCCTCTACATCAGTAAGATGAGTGTGTCTATGTGTCCTCAGTTACTCACATGTGCAGAGTCAAATATATTCAAAACAGAGATGGAAGAGTGCATGAGCAGTGGGTTTAGCAGCAAGTTTATCTTACTTTTTCAGTTATCATACGTGTTACAGAAACAGAGTCTGTGTGTGAAGTCTGTACAGAGACAAGCCACACAGACAAACATGGAGGATCGTTTTGGTCTTTCAAAATAAAACACCTTTAGGTCTTGGTTACCTTTGAAAAGAAAACTAAATTCAGTCATTTTTATCTCTTTAACAGCTGGGAACAAAGGAATCCAAGGCCTTGGACTAGTCGGTGGAAGTGTGGCTCAGTCTGGAAGGGCTTGGGCTCGGGACCAGAGGGTGGTCAGTTCATGTCCCAGTCGAACCATGCTTGGAAGATGGTTCGGTAGCTGTGGAGATACAAGATGACTTCTTGGAGAAATGCTGCTGGTTACAGCAGTTGATAACGCAGGGTTTGGCATCCCTTGCTTGGAGCCTCAGGGCATAGGGTTTGCGACCTTAAACTCCATCACATGTACACAACAACGAATGAAGAAGGGTTAACATAGCTGGTAGTGCAGATGAGTCGTCAGAAATGATGAATTACGAATATATCTGACCTGGCACGTGTTCCTAAACCTGATCTGTTCCTGGTCTGTGGCACAATGGTTGGGGACCTCTGCTTTACAAATTATCATATGATGACTTATGTATCTCTAATTGAAAGAAAATGACCAAAACAAATGGCCAACCAATTTACAGAAGGGTTATTTTCTTGTGATAGACTGCTAATTAGCTTTTCCAAGTAATTAAATCTCATTTTTAGTCCAATTATTACTGTGACCATCATAACAATGTGATATTTCCTGTGAAAAACAGCATGCACAGTTAACAAAAAAACTCTGTATGGAATTATTTTGGCATTTTATGACATTAACGAGCACACAGTTAGCTATTAGTCTCAGATTGTTTTGTGCATCATAAGACATAAAGTATTTCTCTTGCTCTAAATATTATTCATAAATAGTGAACTTTAGATCTAAATATCCTGTTGAAATATCCTTTATTTGGCTCTTAAATTTAAGTTTTTGTTGTTGGAATCCTTCACACAATCAGACGATGATTAAGTGATGAGATTTGCAAGTTTCTGGCTCTTCATCTAAACAACAGACAATGCAAAGATTTTGAGGATTTGACTACCACTGCTTTTCTGTCTGTATTAGTAAATAAAATAAGAAATCTGATATTTTGCTATGTGCTTACCAAAGAGCTCATGGTAAGTTTTGTATGTGCAAACAGTGATTCCTGTGTTGTGTTGCGATGAGGGCTTCTGGGTTTGATGGCTGCAGCTTCACACAGTGCAATAATAAATTTGGGGCTATGGGGGTCTGACATTGTCTGTGCTCAGTATAATTAAGCGGTGCATTAGAAAGAAGGCAGGAATAAAACATGAGTATGTAAATGCAGCCTGGAGCTGATGTTCTAGTGATTATTACAATGCAGATAAAGCATTCCTCACCACTGCCTGTGTCTACTGAAGCCTCCGAAAACATCTGGACCTTTTAATTGAAAAATGGGGTTGTGTTTCGCTGCGCTGCTTTGTGCTAAGTGAAGTCAACAATTAAGACGAAAATGTAATTGATAAGAATTGCATTGCTTCATTATTTGGTGTTCTAGTCGAGAAAATTGATTTATCAATTATTTACAGGTCACAGAGCAGAGGCCATGCATTTCTGTTCTCATTGCATCATCATCTAAAGAAACATACAGCAGTGAAGGGGGAGCATCTCTGAGGTTCTTCCGCATGAAATCAATCATATCAAACAGATAATGTTCAAAACTAATTACTTTTTCTGCTGTTATCAACGTACATGTTGATGTGAAAAGCATGGAGTGGGTTTTTACTCATGTAACTGTTTAATTACAGATGTGTTCAGTGTGAAATGAGGAGAGAAACAAAGACACTTCAGTCGAGATTTTCAATATGGAGTCAGATGACAGTATTTGTATGAAAGGTAGAATTTAAACAAAAAGTATGAATTTGATCCAGCCAGCTCAAAATACGAAATGCTTTGTATGTGATTATGAGCAGCCCAAAGCAGCAGGGCCCAATCAGCCCCCAAGAGGTGGGAGCTACAAGCGAGAGCGAGACAGCAGGAAGTGACTGGTTGTTGAAAGGTTAGCATAGATGCTAACAACTTCGGATATTCTTTAAAGGGTTTTGCCCACTCCTCAACACTGTCTATGGGCTCTTTCCTAGATATAGTGAAATATTGTGTGCTCCATCTGGTGTGTCAGGGTATTTGCTGATGGCATCAATAATTAAAGTTAATGTACGGACATTTACATAATGTTGCATTATAAACATAAAACTCAGTACTAACTGTGATCATTATTGTTAACTGAAAAGTCTGCAACCTTAAACTCGGCTTTAAATTCGCTTGTGTTGCATTTTTGCAGTTTTTGAATCACTCAGAGAGCTTTTTACACCACGTCACAGTTACAGATCCACTCTACATTCACACACTGACAATAGAGTCTGTTATGTCATCTGCTCATAACTTTAAACAGTAATTATCAAAACCCTGATCATCACAGTGGCATAAATTTAAGTAGCTTTAATGTGATAATGGTCATTTTAGAGCAATAAAAATAATGGTAATACTTTCTATAAAGGCCGCCCTCCGTTTATAATGCATCATATATGTATTATAAGCATGTGTATAATGCATGGTGTTGGTAACCATGTGCTTAGAGTGCTGTATTATCATAGCTGTAAGCACTATGGATGATTTAGAATGCTTAAAAATAGCAAACATAGGTCATTGTAATGCCAGTGTTTATAATGACTTCTAAGCATAAATATGTGTTGTATAGTGCATATAGTTACAAGAAAGATATACTTAATTACAAACTGGTTTTCTATAGGTGTTCATTGTATGCTTTAAGTACCGTGAAAAAGAGTAAAATTATATGAATAAAAGAAAAGCAAACAAAATGTTTCAGGCTTTGTTTTTATACATTTATTTCAAACTTTTGATAAAATATTTTATATCTTCTTTTAAAACGGGTTTTTGTTACTTTACTTAGAGCGTTTCATGATCACATTATAATAAATGTTAACATTTGAAGAATAAAAAACTAAGTAAAGGTTTTCATGATACAGTCATCATCCAGTTTGTTGCTAACACCTAACTTCATTAATCATTATACGATGATACAGTGTATCAGATTTTTTTGTCATAAAACATTCAAATTATTTACCATTTCTTCTAGCGATATGCAGGTATGTTTATAACTCTTTATAAACACTGGCATTATAATGACATTTACATCACAAAATAGTTCTAAACACTGAGGCTTTGTTGAGAAAAAGTTAACCGCTGTAAAGAATCTTACTATATCGTATTGTTGAGCCAACACTGTTAGCAGTTTTAACCTTTAAGTGAGTTAATTATGAGGCTTTCGGTCGCACCTATGTACCAGCTATACAGTCCACCCTGGATATCTGCCCCTAGAGACAAAGCTCCCCAGCTCCTTTACTGGCAGTCATATTTACTAGTGCCATGAACCTCTAGCAACCCCACTTCAAAAAAGTCCAAACTATCCCTTTAAAGTAAAGAATCATGAATGCATCCAAGTACTTTTACACCTTTTCCTGAAAAAAAGGTTTTAAGTGGAAAACATCATCATATTCAACCCTGTCACACAGCAAACATACAGTAACTCTTCACTTTGGTTGATGTTTACACTCAGTGAAATATAATACCAGACTCCTGTTTTATGGTTGTGCCTACCCATCAAATAAAACACTTTTAGAGGTCTGCATCACTTCTTAAGACTTAAAGCCTGCCTTACTAGATTTCCTTAACATTTAATACCAGGTAGCGGGACTTTGGTGAAGTTGGAGAAGTTTTCAATAATTTATCAGTTTTTTTCTACATCCTCATAAGCACACTTTCATCATTTATTGGCCATACCTCGTATATAACCAGGCTACATAATTCCTTCTCTTTGCGCTCTGTATCTGACTGCACTGGGATTGTGCATTGTCCAAATAACTCAGTAAAGATGGACATGGCCAAAACCACTTCACATCATTAAAAAAGGGCTTCTGTAATTCTATTTACTTTTATCTGTCTGTTATCATTACGCCTACTTTACCTTCTTTTGTGCAAATTTATGCTGAGACTTGAACATTTGATGCGTCTGCAGAGAGTGAGTCCGGTCTTTTTGATTCTCGGTGAACATTCCTTCATCCTGGCTGTCTGCAGGCTGCAGATTAGTGGGCCCGGGGCAGAGGCTGTTCATCTGCCAATATGGCACCAAGCTGAATGATGGGCATGTGGCGATGTCACTAATGATCAGCCCATAATGATTCGCTGACAGGGGAGGAGAGCAATAGATTGTCACTGGGGGTTGAGTTAAAGAGGGGCCCTAATGATCCGCCTGCAAACACTGCCGCAGCACCTCCTATATCACTCCATCTCCTCGCCATCATCAGGTTCCTCTCCAATGGAGGGAGCCACCGTGTTGTGTCTCAATGCCATCTCTCGACGCACTGTAAACATCTGTCACCTCCGTATCTATATTTTATGCTATTACCTTTTAGGCCTTGGGCTGCGTGCTGTAAGCCTCGGGGTACTTGATTTCCACCAGCGTGAGCTTTCAGAGGAGGAAGGATCAAGTCGTAATCATGGAGCTGCATGGCCGTGTTTTAGCAGCGGGTGTCCTATATACCAACATCCCAAGTGGCTCCAATTCTGTAGCACTCAGCGAAATGAAGAATACCTTATGACCTCTATTTTTATCTGATGCTCTGTTTCCTCTGTTTCTCTTTTCTGCATCTACTGAGATCTTAACCTGCATAAAAATACATCTGACAAGGCCCATACACATACAGTGTCTTTGTCTGGCAAGTTTGTAAATCATAATTATCAGAGCTAATTAATTTTGACAGCATTAAGCAATTTAAAGTAGATAGCTTGGGGAAAATGGGCTATTTTTAGCTAATCAGCACTACTAACAATTTACCATTCAAAAACTGGGTACTCCTACAAAGTAAGGACGTTTTCAGATTGAAAAATGTTGTCATTGTGGTGACTTAACTTCAGTTAAGTTTAATATTTGACATGAAATTGTTTTAAATTTTTGGATGCCAAAAAAAAAAAAAAAACATTTAAATGACTGAAAAGTAATTGACCAGTCCTGCCCTTAATTCAAATTCAATCATTTTTTCGGGGCAGGAGATGCAATACATAAATAAAGTGTTGCATTTTATTGCTGTTTGGACAAAACAACAGTTTGTATCCAAAAATGCTACTTTTCATGTGAAACAAATATTGTAACACATAATGAATAAATACTATGGTCCTAATCAAAAGTAAATTATAAATTACAGATGCAAGTTACTGTTTTTATTACACCTCAGATAACTCTCTTGCTTGGCGTCATATCAGTCCTGTTGAAATAAATTGAGTTTTTGTTCTTACCATTTCTTTTCTTCCTTCTGCTGTGAAGAACATTTATTTTGAATGCCTTCCCTCAAAAGTATCATTTGTCCTGTTTGTTGCTGCTGGGACATTATTTTTTTTTCAAATCCTGTCACACATT